>CM067337.1:63650000-64850000 GCA_034376525.1 Nicotiana benthamiana | reverse complement strand
TGGATCTACAACATAAAGAGGGTGAGGTATATTAGCTATTCAGGAGGATTCTTACAGAAGAAATGTATTTACAGTAGAGAGCAAAGCAACTTGGTTAAAACTAGGAGAGACAATACAAAATATTTTCGTAGAGTGACTAAACATAGAACATTGAAACAAACAACTACAGAGATAAGGGAGGAGGATGGCACTTGGCAGACAGATCTTGATTAAATAGCTTAAGTTTTTGTTGACTACTATGAAGATATTTTGGGTAAGTCTATCACCTCAAGAGTCAAAGCTTTTACTAGGTTTGTGAAACAAGGACCTGTTATATCAATATAGTAGAAATTGGACCTTCTAAGGCCATACATAGGAAATGAAGTTAAAGAAGTAATGTTCCTAATTGATAAGAACAAAATTCCAGGACCTAATGATTATGGTAGTAGATTTTTTAGATCAGAATGGAGAATTGTGGGAGAAGACATTACAACTATTCTGAAGTTCTTTTGAGAGTGGCAAACTATTAAAACAACAGCATACTACAAATATAGCATTGATTCATAAATTAGATAGGCCTGAGTATGCCAGTTAATACAGACCTATTTTTCGATGTAATTAATATTCTGTATAAGTCTATCCCAAAATGATTTGCATGAGATTGAAGCATTACATTAATAACATTGTGGCGGATAACCAAGCAACATTTGTGCAGGGGAGGTACATGATGCACAATGTGATAATATGTCATGATTTCTTGAGGCATTACAATACAAAGACTTTTGCTAGATGCCTTATCAAGATTGATCTTGGAAAGACTTGTGACATAGTGGATTGGTGATTCTTCTAGGAGGTGCTGACTTGCTTTGCTTTTCCACTGGGGTGTCAAATGGGCGGCTTTGGTCAATTTTAGGCGGGTCAAAATTGATTGAGTCAATAATTGACCCGCCCAAAAGTTACTTGGGCTAAAATGGGTCGGGTCAAGATGGGTTAAAATTCGGGTCATAACCCAACCTGCTCAACTCTTGTTAAACTTTAAGTAGTTATTTTTTTATTAATTGTATAATTACTAAATAAAGTTTTTTTGCTTTTGTAGTGGTCATATTTAAAATATTAAACAAAAATTAAAATTATTTCTAAGATATTTTGACAAACTTACTCATGGATCAATTTGGGCTACAAAATTAGCCCAACTTTAAATGAGTTGAGATGGTTGGGTCAAGATGGTTTAAGTTCAATAAATGGACGGGTAAATAATCAACCCAACCTTGGACGGGTTGGGCAGGTCATTTGGGCTTGAGCCAAATTTGACGGCCCTAGTTCCCACAGAGTGAATAGGGAAGGACATAGATATTCGAGGGAAGGAGGGGACTAAGACATGACGATCCTATGTCTCCTTTATTGTTTGTGTTAATGATGGAATGCCTCTCAAGAGTCCTGAAAACTAAGTGACTTTCCAGATTGTCCATTTCATCCAATGTGCAAAAACTTGAAGCTGATTCACTTGATTTTTACTGATGATCTTCTGATATTCTACAAGGGTAATCTTCCTTCAGTAACAAGGGTGGTTGAAGCACTTACTCACTTTAGTGGGGTGTCAGGGTTGGTAGCAAATTTGAATAAGTCAAGCATTTTTGTAACTGTGGTGGATGATTCAACAAAGGGTCAACTATTAGCTTAAACCGGATTCACAGAAGGAGCCTTTCCAATAAGATACCTCGGACGTCCTCTTTCATCAAACAAATGGAACAAGTTGGATTGCCTTCAACCCTGTAGACAGGGTAATCAAAAGGATAAAAAATGCTTACTCTACACAACTTTCATATGCTGGCAGATTACAGGTAATAAATTTAATGTTATTTTTCATATACAACTTTTAGAGTGCAGTGTTCATTCTACCTCAAGGTATAATGAAGGAGGTGGAAAAAAATATCGGGAATACTTATGGGGTAGTACAAAAAAGAAGAAGAAAGTAGCTCTAATAGAATGGGAAAAGTTTGGAGGCCTGAATGTGAACGGAAGCAAACTATGGAATGTTGCTGCTGTGGGGAAGCTTCTACAGCAACTGATCAATAATAGCGAAGCTTTGTGGGTTCATGGGTTATACATGAAGACTAACACTAGCATTTGGACACACAAAGCTCCAGCTGACTGCAGCTGGTACTGGAAGAAGATAAACTCACTGAAGGAGGACATGCATGAATGGTATGAACAGGGGAAATACACTCTGAGTAAGGGTGGGGAATATTCAATGCACTACTTGGTCGACTAGAGATAGTGCATGTTGCTGATCTTATTCGGAGTAGGATGACACGACCTAAACATAGTTTTTTTTTGTGGTTAGGGGCAAAAAAGAAGGCTACTTACACAGGAGAGGCTGCTGAACTTACAGGTACATGTGGAGAATGTATATTGCTGCCTATGTTTGGATCAAGCAAATGAAACACATCAGCACTTGTTTGTGGATTACTATTGGCTAAAGACTGTTGGGTTGGCTTGACGTGCAAATACAAAAGGGTGATATAGAGGAAACTTTAGTTAGCTTTAAAAAGAAAAACTGAAAACAGATGAAGAAAGAAGCAGTGGCAGCAATTGTTGGAGCACACGTGGAAAGCGAGAAACTGGAAGATTTTTAAAGGCATTACTGTAAATGCAAATGCGGTCGTGGATCAAAGAAAGAAGGAAATAATAGAAATATTAGTTAATAAATTTCAAAAAAGGCATGTAGAATTCTTGAGGAGGATTACTAATGTAAAGTGTTATTGTTTATAGGCTTAATATTCATAGTGTTGCCAAAAAAAATTCAAAATTTTAATTAAGTCGTTGGTGACATAACAATATAATAGAATTGTAATAATTGACAAGAAATAATTTTTTTAAGGAAAACTACACAACTTAAAACTCGAAAGTTTGGATCGGATATTGTTAAAATAACAACAAACAAAACTGTAATATGACGGAGAGAACCTCTACCTTGTATAAGAGTCGTGTGTTCTATACTGATGCATGATATGCAAAATTTAAAAAATAATTGATATAATTTGTTGCCAATTAACCATATATATGACCGTGCCCACATACACTTTTAAAAGACAGATCCGTCCAAAAGTTGGAGACTTTGACGGGGTAAGACAAGGAAATGATGTTAACATTATTTTTTGGTAAACGATATTAAGGTTGAGTTTATCAATAAGAATGAAAAGAAGTCAATAACAACCACAGGAGTGAAAATTAGCTCTCGCCTTCTTTTTTTGAGAACACTAATACTTCGTATGACAACCCAAATGGATCATAATCGTAATTTTTTATTTTCCTCTTTCTTTATGCTTTCGAGGCATTGAAAATCTCATATTTGATCGCCTCAATTTGTGTGCATAATCCGGGCGCGAGGCCGGAAAATTTTTGATGTGAAAATATATGAATTTTGTGATAAAACTAAGAATTTTGATAATAATATTAATATAATTGACTTTGGTCAACATTTTGGGTAAACGAATCCGGACCAGTAATGTGACGGTCCCGGAGGGTCCGTAGAAAAATATGGGATCGGACGTATTCCCCCAATCGAAATCCAAGGTCCCAGGCCGGAGTGCTGAATTTTTTAAAGAATTTGTTTATCTGAAAATGATATGAAAATATTTAAATGAAAATGAGTTAGAAAGTAATGGTATCGGGCTCGTATTTTGGTTCCGACACCCGGTACATGTCTTAAATGAGCGTTAAGCACTATCTATAAAGTTTGGTTGAAAATGGACGTCATTTGACGTGTTCCAGACTTGAAAATGAGAAATAAGAGTTTTATGGAAAGTTGGAAGAAATCATGTGTTTTGAGGTTTGATTCTATGTAAACGATATTATTTTGGCGTTTTGATCCCACAAGTAAGCCCGTAGGATATTTTTCGGGTTATGTGCGTGTTTGGTTGGGAGCCTCGAGGGCTCGGGTAAGCTTTGAGTGAGGCCCGGGAGGTATTAGGCTTAGAGGAAAGCATGTTCAGGTGTTGCAGACACCAGTGCGACCGCGGTCATTTCCGTGCGGTCCGCGCCGGAGCCATCCGGCCGCGAGGCATTTCTGTGCGGTCCGCGTGGCTGAGTCGTGCTGGGTGCTGGTCAATCAGACGACCACACACAAAATCAATGCGGTCCGCGCTGGGTGGGTTCAGAGGAGCCCCAATTTCCATTCCATTCGTCGCGGCCGCAGCACATTTTTGTGCGGTCCGCGTCCAGTCATCAAAGAGGTATAAAAGTTTGAAAATTTCAGCCATTTTTCCACTTTCAAAAACCCAAAACCTAAGGAGCGATTTTTCAAACAACTTTTCTTCTCCAAAAGGATTGGTAAGTGATTTCTAACTTATCTTTCCTACTCCTTAAAATCTTTTAACATAATTTCAACTTCAACCAAAGGTTTTCACAAATGAGAATTTGGGGTTTTGGGGTAGAACCTAGGTTTTCTTAAAATTGGGGATTTGGACCTCAATTTGAGGTCCGATTTCAAAACAAATCATAGATATGAACCCGTGGGGGAATGGGTAACCCGATTTTAGTCCGAACCTCGGGTTTTGACCACGTGGGCCCCGGGGCATTTTGGAATGTTTTGGATAAAACTTTAGAAAATTCATTCTTATGTATTCAAATTGATTTAACTAGCATTTGTTGATACATTTGGGTAATATGTGACTAGATTCGAGCGGTGTTGTTGCGAATTTGAGGGTAAAGCTATCCTATAGGCGTGAGTCGAGTTTGGAGCCATCGAGGTAAGTGTTTGTTCTAACATTGGCTCGAGGGAATAGAATTTGGACAATATTTTCTATGTGCTATGTGGAGTCGGTGTTCAGGTACTGTGACGGTTACCTATGCGCCCGAGTCTAGCATGACCGTGAATCGTAGTTGCTTTAAATTCGAAAGATGTGAAACCATTGAGTAAATTACTTGCTAAATAAATTATGAAGTGATAGTTGAAGAGTAAATGAGCTAAAGAAGGAAGTGTGGTATTTTTCCCTTGCCGGGACTTGTTGTTGATTCGTTTTCCCTTGCCGGGACTTATCGTTGAATTTTTCTCCCTTGCCGGGATGTTTAATCTTATTGTATATTCCTTTCCCTGATTGGTTGTGGCCGTTGATTGGGTGAGGAAGATAAATTATGCACGAAGGGTCTTTCCGTGCCATATTTGTATAATTATGCACGAAGGATCTTTTTGTGCCATATTTTGATAATTATGCACGAAGGGTCTTTCTGTGCCATGTTTTGATTATTGGAGAACGAAGGATCATTCCGTGCCTTGATGGGAGAGTTATGTCAGGAAAATCACGAAGGGTGATGCTGTGCAATTATATTTAACAGTTTGGTGAGAATTGAGAGTAAAAGCACGAAGGTTGGTGCCATGTAGTTGTTGATTACTTGCTCTCTTTCCTTGATGTTAATTATTCATTTTCCGTCGCTCTGTTCGTGATCTCATATCTAAACTGTTATAACCAACAGCATGTCCCCTCCCTATTATCTGTTTAAATTTTTGTATATCTTTTCGTTGTTGCACATATATCTGTACAGGTTAATTGTGGTAGGCCCGGTCTAGCCTCGTCTCTACCTCACCGGGGTTAGAACAGTCACTTACCAGCACATGGTGTCGGTTGTGCTGATGCTACACTTCTGTGCCTTGTGTGCACAGGTCAGGAGATAGCTTACGGACCGCAGCAGTAGCTTGGGAGCATGCCTTCAGTCTAGAGACTCCTAGGTAATTCGCTGGCGTTCTCGGGACCTGAGTCTCATCTATTTCAGTTTCGTTTGTTTTCATTGTATCGAAACAGACTTCTTATGTATTTTCATTCAGACTTTTAAAAGGAGGAATTTACACAAAATACAACTTTTTAGAAACTAATTTAAAAGAATTATACCTACTTTCATAAAATTACATACACTATAATTTATTACACCTTTTTAACTTTTTATAAAATTGTACACAACTTTTCATATCCCTTAAATCTATAAATATATTAAAGGAATAAAGTTGCCATATATTTTTTTTTGGCAATCCGCTAGGCTGAGCCTAAGGCTAATTTTTTATTCATAACAGAAAAGAAAATTACAACAATTAGGAGTAATACAAATAAGGGGGACAATAGCGCCGGAGTTGTTACCCATGTAACAAAACCGGGCTAACCTTACCGTACTAGTCCTATTGAGGCTTCAAAACCTCATTACTAGCAAGCATGTAAAAAATAAGAACTTGAAAGGACCAAATAATATATGATCATCACAGAATTTATAACATACTCTGTGATGAGATTACATATGAGGATACTAATAACGTGGCAGATTAAAATGGCAAAAGAGTTAAAATGATGTCCCTTTTTGTCGATCCTTGTAATTTCTTCAATTTTTAATTCTTTATCAACACCGTCCCAATTCTTCAAGAAGTATTCAAAATTCATGAATTCTTTTTAGATCGATAGACTTTGTTAATGTAGTTGGGGCGGCCTGCTTAAGCTTGGCATTTCTCATTGGAGGTCGCCTAACATTGTCGTCCATGCTCTTTTCCTTTGTATGTGACTTTTGTTACTCTGTAGCATTAATTGGGACAGTCTCGACACTTTCTGGCAGAGCTTCAATTACTTCACCTTGAAAACCTGTATCGCTGCCTGTTGTCCGTTGATTTGGCATGTCTAAAACACCTTGTACATCCAAGTTTGGTTCATCTTGTGATTTAACATAGCTTGGCTTGCTTTGTTGTTGTATTTGTACCTCATTCCTGGTCCTATTCCCACGGTTAGCGCTATAAGGATCACCACCCAAAATGTCAAAAGGATGTGTATTTAACATTGCGTCCAATAGTTGTCTGTCACTAGAGTTAGGGATAAAAACATTATTTGTGACATTAAGGTTACTACTGGATCCTACTTCATCCGTGTGCTCAATTCTTTATTACTTTCGTAACCTCGATCGTCTCGAGACACCACATTGTTTCCCTCCATAGAATCCAATAGTTTTCTTTCTTCTGCTGAGATGATTGCACTGGTATGAAAATGCACTTCATTTTGCATATCATTTCCATCTGTTGCACGATCATTTGCAATAGCAGAAGCTTTTTCCAATAGCAGTAGCTTTTTTTGTTGTACTCCATGTTTAGTAGCAATAGCATAAGCATTTTGCACTCCATCATTTGAAACTGTAGGAATTGAATTATTAATTCCTTTGAGTGGAACCTTTTGAAACTGTTCATTACATCCTGTAGCTGCGTGTGCCTCATTCAAATGGCTCGTTGAAACAATTGCAAAATGCTTCTTTTTTTCAAAATCACCTTGGACCGCATCATGGCCCTCATTTTTGTCAACATTTTCGGCCAGCGTTTCCATTTTATGAAGATTTTCGGTCACATGTGGAGCAATTTGTTCCTTGGAAACTTTTGCCTTCCTTTTCTCTACAGAATCTTCAATCACCAAACATAAATGGACTAACTTGTTATTTAATTATTGCAAACAATTATTCCCATCTTTTTTTCCTTGTGATCTCACCCCAAATGTATCTTTCATCACATCATGGCCCGCATGGATTACAAATTGATCCAAATTTTCGGAATTATGCATAGCCACACGGCCCACAAGCATGTTTATGCCACTTTTGCCCATTCCTTTTGCTTTTCCTCAATCACATGGTCAAGATGGCCCACTCCCTTTTCCATTTGCTGCATTTTAATAATGTTTCCATTCTCATTACGACCATTTTTGCCCACAGAATAACTTTGGACATCCTTTCCAGCTGTAGCGTCCATTTGTTCTTCATTCACACGGTCAACCGCTGGATTTTTTTAACTGTTTCCTCCATATTTTCGGTCATCTCCACTTCCTTTTCAGTAATTTGCTGAATGTTGCCATTCCCATTATCCACTAAGGGGCCTACAACATGTGAATGTATTTCATCATCCACCATTGCTGCTTCAACTGGAACATTTACCCCAAGCCTAGTTACTGCTCGATTCACAACACACCAGCGCCCAGTTTTTGTATTTATTTATCCCTTGAAGAACATGTGAATGTAATTTCTTTCCAGCAGCTTTATCCTTAGAATCAAATAGAACTCGATCAAAGCTAATATTAGCTCCATTACAAAATTGTGTATCTATTGCTGTTTTTTCCATATTTGGTCGATCATCAGCAGAAATGGCTCGATCATCAGCAGTATTTTCTACAGCTCGATGAACACTAGTATTAGCTCCATCTCCACTCTGTTGCATATTTGTTTTTGCAGTGAGATAAGTGCTTGCATTGACTTGCATCTTGTCCATACTATCTTTCCCTTCAGTTACATCCACGACATCATCCTTACTTTCGTCGATCTTCCAATGACATGTTTGTTCAGCATTGCCTTGATGGTTACATAGGTGCAATACTTTGGGAGATTATCATACACCACCATTTAATAGAATTTACAAGCTTCCCTGAAACTTTATCGACTATGTGAATCTTGATTTTCTTTGGATGTTTGTCCAAAATGTCTAACAAAACCTTAACTCTCGCCACACTTGGCCTGGTGCGATCCTGTGTCGCCTTGTCGATAGTGAGAGGTTTCCCTACAGTAGAAGCAATCGACATTAATGATTTCTTTGCAATGAAATTGGGTGGCAGGTCTGGGAAAGAAATCCACACAACTTATTTTGATATTTCTTCTCTAGGATTAAAGCCTAAAGTCCAGGAGAAAGTTCTGAAGAAAAATTCATCTCCTTTGGATTTAATATATCCAGTAGACCTTGAAGCAAACTGGACATAATCATCAAAGGAATCAAACCTTACTAACAAGTGACGAAATTCAAGCTGCCATATGTTGCAATATCCTTTGACGTCGAACTGTTTCGCAAAAGTCTTTCGAAACTCTTGCAACTCTGGTTTTCCATATGAAAACTTGACTATGACTGCTTGGTGAAGTCCTTCTTCTATGGTGAACTGATTAACCTCGTCCACTGTGAATTCCACTCTTGGTTCCCCATGATCGAAAGTTATAGGACATAGGTCAAGTTTTTGCTATTTTTGTGGCAGATTGTTTTGCTTGCAGATTTGAAGCGTAGGATTGTTTTGCAGTATGATTTAGAATATTTTCTGGAGCTTTTTGAATTGTCTCTCCCAAAACCAAAGCCTGGGAAGAGCTCAACGTAGCTATGGCTGCCCTAGCACATAAAACTCACCAATTCTAGAGTGAGAAAGTAGAGAGAAGGCAGAGAGATTTTAAAATGCCTGGCAGTCATCACAAAGTTGCCATATATAATTAGCATTGTAGTTAAGACAAGTGGCAAGCTATTAACAAGCCACTTAACAATTTTAGACCAAGGTAATATAATAATATAATTAATAGTTAGTTCATAATTAGAGTGTGCTTAATTTTGTTAAGAAATCTTTATTCATCAAAATCTGAATTAAGAGAAATCAGTCACGCCGAAAAGGCCTAATTGCAAGACGTAAATTTATTAAGGAATCTTTAAATCGTCTTCCTTAATTAGTCGGATTCAAATAGATAATTATGAACTTTTATTTTAATTTAGCATTAAGATTTTTTCACATTGCTGTTTGATCTAATTAAATAGTTCATTGGTTACAGAATTGTAATATTAACATAGAAAAGGTCAATTTACTAATCTTACTCATTGTACAGGTGAGTACTTTTAGCAATAAATAGATTAAAGTTCTATTTCTTGATCATTCTTATATAGATATATTTATAATGTTATAAAAAGGATAATCAAGCTTGATAGTAAGATAACTAGCAATATTTAGAAAACGTTAAATGGTATTTTAGTATAAAGGCTAAAAAAATTTTACACAAATATAATCTATATATAAATCCAAACAATTTTTCTTCTATATTTACTTGAAATATAGAGGTAAAATTTAGTAAAAAGTCATAACAGAAAGAAAGATAAAAAATACATGCAAATTGAGATAGTCTATGACTATTTATACTTTGGAGTAAGTTAAAAAATAAAATAAAGTAAATAAATTTACTTAAGATACTAAATAATTGCTTTGGAAATTGGAAAATTTCAAGTAGCAAAATAAGAAATAAAATACAATATTATATGTAAGGTAAGAAAAAGAATTATATATATACACACATATAATATGTGTGTTTGTGTGTATAAGGTATTTTGCAATATAGTTAAGTCAAATGACAAGCTAAAAATAAATTACTTGGCTATTTATTGACCAAACTAATATATAAGTCTTAGAGAAAGAAAACATAATTAATGGAAGTAATCTAATGAAGTTATCCCTCAATGATATTTCGAATTTGAATTGTAAACAAAACCTTATTTGTTCTATAATTGCAATGTTGTTAAGCCATGTGGCAAGCTAAAAACATGCCACTTGGCAATTTTACGATGAATCAAATACTAATGCTAAAAAACCATAATTAATGTGTATAGTTGAATGAAGTTATCTACACTCAACAACATTCTGATTTTGAATTGCAAAACAAAACCTTATTGTTTCTAGAGCTCATAGCAAGTTTGGAGATTATGATTCAATTTGCAATTATTTGGATTAGAGGTAAACCATTAAATGATTCAGAGTTATGTCGATCCGACCCTTCGTCTTTTGTATTTTAGCCTCGTTATCCCCGTATTATGCTTTCCCGTATGTTGATATATGTGTTTGGTGAGTTTGAAATGTGTTGGGTTGAATTTGGTTAGAAATGAGACCAATAGTTTTTAAGAAAAGTTTAAGTTGGAAAAGTAAACCGGACGTTTACTTGTGAGTTAGAGGGCTCAGAATAGATTTCCGATGACTTGACTAATTTTGGATGGTGATTTATGACTTGGAAGCGAAATTGGAATTGAGTTTGGAGGTCCGATGTAGAATTAGGCTTGAATTGGCTAAGTTCGAATTTTGGCAAATTTCGGTTGATAGGCGATTTTTTGATTCGGGGGTCGGAACAGAATTCTGATAGTTGCAGTAGCTCCATTAGGTGATTTTTGATATGTGTGCAAATTTTCAGGTCGTTCGGAAGTGTTTAGGTTGGGTTTTGGATCAAATGCGAATTTGGAAAAGTTCTAGTTTGACTTAGGCTTGAGCTTGAGTAATTTTGTAATTTTGATGTTTATGATAGTATTTTTATGCTTAAGTTTGAATGAGGTAATTGGTCATGTAGTGCCTTTGGTTGAGGTCCCGGAGGCCTCGGGGTAATTTCGGATGGTCAATCAGGATATTCTTGGATTTGGAAGAAAGCTGGTGCACAACTGTTGGTGTTGCAGAGAAATGCTCTTTCCGTTCGCGTGGGTGAGTCGCGAACGCGTAGAGAAAAATTGGGACGCCCGAAACTTGGTCTTAGCGTTCGCATTGAGGGGTTGCGTTCGCGTAGGCGGTGGTCCATTTGCCTTCGCGTTTGCATAGGCAGGGCGCGTTCGCGTAGGGGTAGTTTGGGAAGGGTCTGGGTTTGTGCTTCGCGTTCGCGTGAAGGGGACGCGTTCGCGAAGAGAAAGTTAGGCAGCAGGGTTTTTGGCTTGCGCGTTCGCGGTTGGGAACCGCATTCGCGAAGAAGAAGATTTGGGCTTGAGGATTTTGTGCATCGCAAATGCGGAAGGGCCTCGCGTTCGCGAAGAAGGAGGCATCTGCTTGGCAGAATGTTGTAAGGAAAATTTCAGTCGCGAACCCGCCATACTTCCACCATTGTTGGACATCTTAGAAAGCTTTTTGAGCAAATTGAAGAGGGATTCGAAGGGTATTAGCTAGAAGTAAGTTTTATGGACTCAAAACATCTTTTAAACATAAATTTAGCCCTTAAATTTCTGGAATCAAATTAAATTGGGAAAGAACTAGGACTTAGAATTTTCAACGTAAATTGGGGCTTTGAAGGAGCAAACGGACTCCGATTTTGATGAATTTTATATGTACGGACTCGTGGCGAGACGAGGATTCAGAAAATATAAATTTTGTAATTTTTCGAGAAGTGGAACCGTGGCTCAGGTTTTGCCAACTTCGTATTTTTGGGTGTATTTCGAGTTATTTCGATTAGGTTATGTTCCATTAGCCTATTTTGACGTATTCCTATTGGTTTTGATCAGATTTGATATCTGCGGAGATTGATTCTTGAGGGAAAGGAATTACGAGATAGCTTACGACCGTCTTGAGGTAAGTAATGGGTATAGATGATGACCCGAGGGTTTGAAACCCCGGTATATCACATTGTGATATTTTATTGAGGCGAGACACGTACTCTACTGCGAGTGAGGGGTCAATTATGATTGGGTACTATGGCTTAGTCCGACCGAGTGGTATTGTACCGTGTTGTTGGCTATAAATGAGCAGGTAAACCTCCTACTTGGATGTTTATGAAGATATTTGGGCTGTTTGCCGGTTATTTGGATCCCGTGAGGATCGTCATCACTGTTTCTATGAATTATAGCATGTTTTCACGATATCAGTACTGCAGTAGAACACTGTTTAAACATGATTTGGCAAATATTGAGGTTTCACACCTAATTCTATAATTTTTTATTAATGTAACTAAAAAATGGTAAGTTATTTGTACCTGTCAGGATAGCATGCATATAGCTGGACTGATAGTGGATCGGGCTGCGTGCCGCAGCGTATGTTACTATGATATTGCACTTGGGCTGTAGGATCCCTCCAGATTTTGAACCCTCACAGTGAGCGCGGGTACCCAAATGGATCGGGATGCATGCTCCGCAGTGTTAATGCATTGCATTGCATTGCATCTCATGCATTTATTTACTGTTGCTTTATCTGTTTATCTCTGAAGCTTGTACTGCATAGGACTGCTAGATAGCTTCATTTTGTGTTATTTTGTGATTTCTTATCTTCGGATTTTTTATACATGCTTATTATTCACTGAGTTGGTAGACTCACCCCATTCTCCCTGCACCTTGTGTGCAGATCCAGGTGCTCCAGAGTCCTAGTGCTGCTGTTATTGGTTACCCGAGCTATTCAAAGTATTGAGGTAGCTACCCAGCGTCCGCAGGACCACTTCCTCTTTCTCTATCAGTTAGTTCTTTTTGCTATTTTATCAGACTTTGGTATCATTTCTTTTCAGACTTGTATTCCATTTTGTTAGAGGCTCTGTACTCGTGACTCCTCGATTTTTTGGGAGGATTATTGTTCTTGCACAGCTGTATTTTCAGTGGTATTGTCCATCCCTGGTTGGGAGTTTGATATGAAATTTGCTGTGTTGTCTTAAGTCATTTCTTTTTGGCTCGAATGCCATTCTTGGTTGTGGTTTGGTCGAGCTTGCCTAGCCTCGCGGCCGGGCGCCATCGCGAACGGGTTGGGGTCGTGACAAGTTGGTATCAGAGCCTAGGTTACTAGGCCTCACGAGTTATGCGCTGGTTTGGTATAGTCTCGCGGACCGGTACGTAGACGTCCGTATCTATCCTCGGGAGGCTGCAGAACCTTAAGGAAACACTTCATGTTCTTGAACTCTTATCGTGCGGCTTTGTTGATTTGAGAACTAAAAATTCTTATTCTTTTCTCTCGTAGATGGCTAGATCCCGTGCTACCCGACGTGGAGGACGACCCCCATTGCCACCAGCTAGAGGTCGTGGATGCGCTCGTGGCCGTGGTCGTGGTAGAGCAACAGGGGCAGTGCCAGTTGACCCACATGTTGCCCCCATACAGGATCAGCTCCAAGTTGTTGAGGCTCCAGCAGCACCCGCTCAGGCATCGGCAGTGCCTGTTGTGATTCCCGGCCTTCAGGAGGCATTAGCCCAGATCTTATCATTCCGTACTGGTTTGGCCCAGGCAGTTTCAACTACAGCCGCCGCAACAACATCTCTGACTGGGGGTGGTCATCAAACCCCCGTAGCTCGCACACTAGAGCAGGTTGTACAGTAACTTCAGACGCTAGAGGTAGCCCCAGCTCAGGCAGTTGCACTGGCTGTTCCAGTTGCGCCGGTTTCGCCAGCCCCAGGGCATGTTGTTCCGGTGATGCCTGACGATGAGCAGCGTCGGTTTGAGAGGTTTGGAAAACTTCAGCCTCCTACACTTACATGTACTGAGGGCGAGGACGCCCAGGGATTTTTGAATAGGTGTCAGAGGATGTTGCGTACAGCAGGGATTTTAGAGTCCAGTGGGGTATCTTTCACTACTTTTCAGTTCTCGCGGCCACCATTCACATGGTGGGAGGAGTTTAAGCGGCGTAGGCTCGCAAGAGCAGCACCCCTTATGTGGCAGCAGTTTTCCACGCTCTTTTTAGAGAAGTGTGTGCCACAATACCGCAGAGAGGAGCTGCGCCGCCAGTTTGAGTGGCTAGTTCAGGGAGAGATGTCAGTGACACAGTACGAGTTGAGGTTCACTCAGTTGGCCAGACATTCTATATGGATGATCCCGACAGATCGATAGAGGATCAGGAGGTTCATTGATGGCCTCAACTATTCTATTCATATCTTGATGACCAGGGAGAGAGTGGTAGCAACATTCTTCAAGTTGGTAGTGGACACGGCTTGCCAGATTGAGACGGATCGCCACCGAGAGCGAGAGGAGAGGGAGGCCAAGAGGCTTCGAGGTTTGGGCAGTTATGGTGGTGCTCCATTTAGGGGCCAGTTTCATCAGGGCAGAGGTAGTTCCTTTAGACCTCCTCAGTCAGGCTGCCCAGAGCACAGCGGATCTTCTTCCGTTTGTGGTTGTCAGGGTCACCCACAGGGCCAGTCTTTACTCAGCGCCCTCCTAACTCAGAGTTCTGCACTTGTTTCATCAGCCAAGGGTTCATCTGCAGCGAGGTGTTCCCTTCAGTCCTCTTCTCTAGCTCTGGGTAGTTATTTTGAGTGTTACGAGTTTGGCCACATGAGGAGGGAGTGTCGTCGACTTCGCAGTAGTAGGTCCCAATAGAGGGATCGTCCCTCCTCCTCTTCTCCATCTACTTCAGCACCATCCCAGTTTAGTAGGGGTGGGGGGACAGTCATCTACAGGTCTCCCCAGGAGCGTTGAGAAGTCGAGCGGTGGTCAGGTTCGTTTTATGCACTTCTAGATAGGAGAGATGTTGTTGCTTCAGATGCACTGATCACAGGTATTATCTCAGTATGCCACATGGATGCCTTAGTTTTATTTGATCCCGGATCCACTTATTCTTATGTATCTGCTAAATTTGGTCATCATTTGGGGACTACCCGAGGCTGTCTAGCGTTGCCTGTGCATGTATCTACCCCAGTACGTGATACTATTATTGTGGACCACGTGTATCAGTCCTTTCTTGTTACTATTGAGGGTCTGGAGACCCGAGCTGACTTGCTGCTTTTGAGCATGGTAGATTTTGATTTTTTTCTGGGCATGGATTGGCTATCACCGCGCCATGCTATTCTAGACTGTCATGCCAAGACAGTCACTTTGGCTCTACCGGGTATCCCGATGATCGTGTGGTGTGGTTTGACGGATTATATACCCAGCAGGGTAATCTCTTTCTTGAAGGCCTAGCAAATGGTTGGAAAGTGTTGTTTATCATATCTAACATTCGTGAGGGATGTGGGAGCTGAGACTCCTAGTCTTGATTTGATTCTCGTTGTGAGGGGGTTTCCTGATGTATTTCCAGCAGACCTGCCGCTGGACATGGATGTTGATTTCGGAATTGATTTGGTGCTGGGCACTCAACCTATTTCTATTCCTCCCTATCGCATGGCACCATCCGAGCTAAAAGAGTTGAAGGAGCAGATGTAGGAACTCCTAGATAAGGGGTTCATTCGTCCAAGTGTGTCACCATGGGGCGCACCGGTATTACTTTTTAAGAAGAAGGATGGAACAATGAGAATGTGCATTGATTACAGACAGTTGAACAATGTGACAATAAAGAACAAGTACCCACTGCCCCGTAGTGAGGATTTGTTTGACTAGCTTCAGGGATCAAAGGTATTCTCCAAGATTGATATTCGTTCAGGCTACTACCAGCTCAAAAACATTCACCATTTGTGTGGTCTGATGAGTGTGAGGAGAGCTTCCAAAAGTCAAGTCATTGTTGACTACCGCCCCAGTTTTAATATTGCCAGCAGCTTCATGTTCTTATACGGTATATTGCGATGCTTCGAGGATTGGTATTGGATGTGTTCTGATGCAGGAGGGTAGAGTGATTGCATATGCTTCCCGGCAATTGAAGCCCCATGAGAAAACTACCTTGTTCATGACTTGGAGTTGGCTGCTATAGTTCATGCTTTGAAGATTTGGATGCACTATCTATATGGCGTATCTTGTGGTGTGTATATGGATCATCGCAACCTTCAACGCTTGTTCAAGCAGAAAGATGTGAATTTGAGGCAGCGGAGATGGCTTGAGTTACTCAAGGACTATGATATTAAAATATTTTATCACCGAGGGAGCCAATGTGGTGGCCTATGCTTTGAGCCGGAAGGCAGTGAGCATGGGTAGCTTTCCGTACATTCCAGTTAGGGAGAGACCCCTCGCAGTTGATGTTCATGCCTTGGCAAATCGGATGGTGTGATTAGATATTTCAGAGCCCAGTCGGGTGTTGGCTTGTGTGGTTTCCAGGTCTTCTTTGTATGATTGCATCAGAGAGCGCCAGTATGATGACCCGTATTTGCTTGTCCTGAAGGACAGGTTCCAGTATGATGATGCCAGAGATGTGTCTATTGGTAGTGATGGCGTGTTGCGGATGCAGGGCTGGATTTGCGTGCCCAATATGGATGGGCTCCGAGAGATGATATTAGAGGAGGCCCACAGCTCGCGGTATTCCATTCATCCAGGTGCCGCGAAGATGTACCAAGACTTGAGGAAAACATTATTGGTAGAAGAGAATGAAAAAGGACATTCTGAGTTATGTGGCTAGGTGTCTCAATTGAAAGCAGGTCAAATACGAGCATCAGAGACCCGGTGGTGTACTTTAGTAGATTGATATTCCGCTGGTATTATAATCGTACTCCTTAGTAAATGCGCATGCACTTGTGACATCGGGTTTGAGGTTATACTAGTTTATGCTTACGCTTTTGTATATTATTATCGCCTTTCATTTCTTTTTTAGACTACAAAATTTGTACGTACCCATGGATTAAGAAGTGTAAATTTCCTTCCTTATTAAAAATCTATGATTTTGAAATTAATGAAAGTAGTAATTAAATTGAGAAATCATCTTTGGCTTGCCTGACGGCGGCGTTAGGCGCTATCATGATTTATAATGGATTTTGTGTCGTGACAGATTGGTATCAGAGTTCTAGGTTCACTTAGGTATCATGAGTCTTGAGCAACTCTAGCAGAGTCCTGTGGATTGGTATGAAGACTTATGTACTTATCGTTGAGAGGCTACAAGGCTATTAAGAGCACTTCTCTTCTTGATTCCTCATCGTGCGATTTGATTCCTTTGAGGCGTATGCCTTTATTTTCTTCCTACTCAATCTTGTGAAAGTTGGAGAGCTTGTAATCAATTGGGCATTGAGGAGTTGTAGCAGTACTGCAGATGTAGTGCATGATGTTCTTCGTTGTGTACTCGAGCGAGTTATTATCGTCGTTTTGTGGAAAGTGGTTTTGTCATTTCATGCCTTGTATCAGTATTGCCTATGGTTTTGAGGTTATGCACAGATTAATATGATGTTCATGCATCGTTATCGCACACTGTTGGTGTAATGGTAGGGCGATTGTTTATATTTCAAGGTAGTGAATGACTTGAAGGACAAAACGTTCGGTGCATGGTTTAGAGTTCGACATCTAATTCCAGGGGAGGAAAGGCAATCAGACTATGGATGTTCAAGAAATTGGTTGATGGAATAATAAGGCTTAATATTTTTGAGTGTGGTGGAATTCTCATTTGTGAGGCGGTATCGTTGTCCTTATTTGAATGCCTTAAGACTCATTGGTGTTGTAGTCTTCTTGATTTACCTTCGAGGGGGGGGGGGGGGTGTTTTGAAAGGGAGCATAAGGAGTGGTTGTCGGAGATGGTGATGGATAGCGGTTTTAGAATCGAATCGATGTATCTTAAGTTGATAGCTAGAGAAATATGAACTTGGAATAGGCTTAGAGTTGATAACAACGTATTAGTTCAGGTGCTACATGGAAGGAATTTTATTTGAGGCAACATTTGGGCAACGAAAGATGAGGAAGGACATGGTTAGAGGTGTCTCGTGATGGTTGAATCACTAGCAGGTCAAGTATGAAGAGCATTGTTCGACAAGTTTCTTAGGAGATGGTTTAACCAAAGCGGGAGTGACAGAGTAGCATATGGATTCTGTGGTAGGAAAGCCATTTGTCTTGAGGAAAGATTAGAGAGATTTGGGAATCATGGTGGATAAGGACTAAGAATATGCATTTCATTTGGGATGGTGGCTGCTGGACGGAAAGCTTGATTATGGCAGAGGGGAGTTTTCTAGAAATGGAGAGGTATGAAATGTGACTTCGAGTTTGTAATGTATTGTCAGACTTTCACTTCATGACTACAGGGAGTGAACATACTTTTACAGCTGGTGGACGAGTATAGGCTTCGGATAGTTTATTGATTTCGTGGTTGTTATGACCAGTGCAGCATTATTGGAAGATGATGATATGGAAATTCCACAGGTGGGCTATCTTCTGTGAATGGGTTAGCAGATGCATGAGTTTGATGAAGCTTCTACAAAGAATTCTACTTGTTACCCGGTAAGAGGTCAGTTCCAATTATTTGGAAAAATATAGTTTAAGTTTTTAAAACCTTAGAAATTTGACTAAGCACTTAGAAATACTGTTTATGACTCAGTACTGAAATCATATAGCATGCTAAGCATCATGGAAGCAGTGATAATAATCCCCAATGGATTCAAATAATCGGCACATAGCCTAAATATATCATAACAATCAAAGTAGGATGTATACTATACATGCTATAGTCCAAAGTACAGCTTGGACAAAATTCGGGGCGGACTAAGACATATTCCCCAATCATAAGCAGCCCCGCACTCGTCATATAGTGCGTGTCTCGCATCAATATAGAATAACAGTGTGATATACCGGGGTTTCAAACCCTCAGGTCATCATCTCCACCTATTACTCACCTCTAGCCAGCCGAAGACTAGCTCGCAATGCCCTTTCCTCTCGAATTGACCTCATCACGCGACGAATCTGATCAATGGGATTGTGGTTGATGATTTGGAATGTTCATGAAATGCTTAGCAAAATATTTTGAGAAATTTGGTGAGTTAAAGGTGCGAGATCATGGTAATTGAGAAGGAGGAATCTTTATGGGTTCTAGGTTTATGTAATTGTAGCTTAAAGATAAGTGGGGGAGCCCACCATCTACGATTGGATCGCGTAATTGTCTGCTTATGCAGTTTCGATTTATCAGAGCATTGGTTGGTCATTTATAATTAATAAAAAGAAAGTATCAGGGGTAATTCGAGCAAAGAACTTGAGGAATGTATGATATAGTTCACCTTACCGATTCATGTGTAGTTTTGGGAAGACTCAGATTTTATGCTTATTGTGTATATGATGTTCAAGGAAAAGAATTTGGACGGTCGCTTCTTTGAGAGTATGGTCATACTCGGGACCAGGACCGAGTGGGTGACCCTCAATAATGGTTCTAATACGTTTCATGATGTAAGCGTGGTATCTGTCGACGCCCCCTCCTTCCATTGCGGTCGGGCGGTCCAGAAATCTGGCATAAAACATTATGGGAGGGAAACTCTTCTTCTCTTGCGGGAATTGGGATTTGGAGTTTGGTGAGTCACCACCTAATGATTATAGTGCATTAGGACACTATTAGAGAGATAAAGAATTTGAGAAGGAGAAACCAGAGTTCGGGTAAGGGCTTAGAGATTATCTCGAGGGGAAGGTGTTAGGCATCCCTCAAGATCCACTACGTGGTTCCCATTCATGTTATAATTGTGACTTCAAGAAGGTAGAAACAAATTAAGTTTGTACACAGTCATTACAAATAAGTTTAAAGCATTTAAAAGAAGAGAGGAATAAACGATTTTAGTAAAGAAGGATTATTTTAAGAAAACATAATTTAACGAAAACATTTGCAAGTAAAGAGAAAGGAGAGGGGTCCTAGGTTTACATAAAATATGGATAACACCAATGCAGTATCCGGCGCACACTCCTCAGAAGAGGGGTCGCACGTGACATTCGAGCACCAGTCATCATATCCATATTCTACCCTTCCCACCTCGTTAAGGTATTTAAACATGATTAGTCTCGTTTCCTTATTGTATGCTAGCACCCGTCTCAACCTATCAATCCTGGGGTATTTAGGACTTCTAATCCTAAAAGGGAAGAAAGGGGTAGGGGATTTATGGAGTTTAAAGGATAAAATATTGTACTGACAGAAAAAACAAGTTACAAATAGAGGGAATGAACAAACAAGCAGGTAAGGCTCAAATAAAACCCCTTAAATCAGACAAACACTTAGTTTAGCATGTCTTGACACGTACTGATTTGGTCTTTAAAATAAACTTAAGCAGTGAACGGACTGATTTAACACATATACTTAGATAGAAAGTCGGCATTAGGCAAACTCATACCCACTTGTCAGCGATTAAGGTATTTTAAGCGATTAATTTAGAAAGTACTGGTATCAAAAGGTAACCTAATGCAGAAGAACTTTGAAAAGAAAGAACATACTGCAATGAGTTTAGGAAATGGTTTTTTAGAAGAAAGGTCAGCACTATCCAAGTTCAAAACACAAAAATAGTTATAAATGAATATTAGAGACAAGACAGGACTATCTAAGGAAAAGGGTAAGCTGCAGATCTATTTTAAAAGACGAGTTCAGAGATTGAGTAAAATGTTTAGGCAGAATTTTAGAAAAAGAAACTATTTTAAAGAAAACATGTGTTACTTAAAGAAATGGGTTACAGAGAAAGTATGCACTAGTTTGAGGCTGGTGTTTATTGAAAATATAAAGTTTCAGAAAATGTTATTGAGTTAAGGCGTAAAGAATCAATTAACAGATTATTACTACTTAAAACGAAATAGACGAGTTTGATGAGAAGTCCTATAGGTATGATATCAATATTTGATTTTTTAGAGCCTGTTATTGTATTGAAAAAGGATGCTTGTTTGATTAACCTTATAGTATTCCTAATGAATATGCATTCCCTATAGATATGATATTGATATGCGAATTTTCAGAAAAGGTTATTTTAAAGTCCTATAGGCAGGATCTCTAGTGATTTGCAATATGATTAAACGTTAAATCCTATTGGCATGGTATCTATGTGATTGAATTAGAAATATTTAACAGACCTATAGGAAGGATATCTGGTAAAAAAAAATAGAGTCCGAAAGCATGGTACCTACCCTTATTGATGCAATAAAGTAAAATCCCTTCCATACCCTTTTACTATATTCCTCGAGTTTTTTATAAATTATTACAGACCAAAAAGGTATTAAAAATACATCAAAGACTAACAGCTAGATTCGAGCAGCCTAATTCAATCTGAATGTCTAATAACATGTAATTAACCAATTCCGGATTCAAATTTCAAAAGCCTTCTCCTTATCCCAAGCGTTTCAAAATTCCAAGGAATCTCAAAGATTCCCGGCATTTCTTACACTCAGGATTCAATTTAGAATTAGAGTGGTGCATTATGGAAAAGCCAGTCCTCAGGCATCCCAGTTCAGAGGGAGCTCAAGGGTCCCAAAGCATGGCTTGCAAGAGAGGGACAGAGCTTAGAACTAGGAATAAGTCAAAGTGTTAAGGGAATTGGGGAACCATAACAAATGTTGGTCATGCCCCGCCACAAGTGCAGGTTGACACTCCCCTGACCACTTGTTTGGATTAAACAAGTTAGGAGCAGACCTTGAAGGTCATACCTAAGTCTGGATAGTGATTAGCACACTATTAGATCTAAGTCTAGGCTCAAAAACATAAAGGGGAAAAGGAAAGTGGGAATTGATTGAGTCAGGGGGTTCAAAGAACCCAGTTCAGAATCATAGACAGCAATGTTACAGTAATGTTATAGCCGAAACCATAGCCAATATATAGAGGAAAAGGGAAAAGGAGTTCATATAGGAGAAGTATAAACAAAGTTGCAGAAACACAGTAAGAAGAACATAACAGAACTTAGGATGTAAACACATAGTGGAGGAGCATTATCTAAACTATGGAAAACATACCAGTTACAAAGTAAGAGTAGGTAGGGTAACAGAACAAGCACATCAAGTAAGCACAGCAGGAGCAGACTTAAGTTTTCAGCACAATACTTGAAGGCTCGAAGAGAATTCAAAGTTGTTTCAGAAAGCACAGAGTAAAAGTATCGGGAAGAAGAGAGTAGAATGCAGAGTGCTCCATACAATGAGTGAGAATGCAATTTTAATTATGAAAATTTTCATTGTTCCAGCATGTTTAAGTGCATAAGGGTAGACCCCTTTTACAGTGCAGAAAACAAGTGAGAAAAAGGTAAGAGAATAGTTTCAAAATCAATCACATATGGTTTCCCTTTGATTAAGGGATTTGATTGAAATGGGCAGAACAATTAAGGAAAGGATTTGATTTAAAATCTTTTCCAAAGAACTATAACAGGGGAAAATACACATAAGCTTATTTAATGAAATACTTTAGTAGTACATGGTTTGGGCAAAACAAGGAAAGACAATCAATCAACAGCTAGTAAAATCAGGATTTGAGTCTTGGTATGAATGAATCCAACCAGGAAAGGTGAAGATGGACTCAATTTAAAGAAAACCAATAACACTCAATCAAATCTTTAAAAAGGAATTCAGAATCAATCACAAATTGGCAAAAAGGCCTTATGAGAGAAAGGTGCTCATATATAAAGCACACAAATAGGTTAAATAAGAAAGTGTCGTTGTGTTAATTAGAAAAGGATAGCATAGAAAAGTTTCAAAATCATAATCAACAGGTTCGAATCCAATTCACAGACTCTAAATGAGTTTGGGAGAGCCCAGGGTTCTGAAACAGAACTCTAATCCAAACACAAGATAAAAACTCGCCAAAACCACAAACCCTATGGTTTCCAACTCGAGTATGATACAGAGAGGAGAAGGAAAGCCATTGAAATAGACTCAGAGGTCTCTTTTAGATACTCATGAGTAAACACACAGACATAATAGCAGGTTTGAAGCAACAGAGTGAAAAAAACATAACGAACTTGTTTAGAGAAAAAGACTCAGAGCTTAAGCAAGTTTTCGAAAAGAAAATAGGTGATGTATAAACTTATGAAAAAGTAGATGAAATATGTTTCGGAAGAACTCGGAAAAATCTGGTAAAGCAAGAAACATAAATAACCCAGTAGGAGACACATACAATAGAAATCATGTAGTGTAACATAGTAGAGATAATCATGTGAGCGTAGTCTAGAGGCACAGTAGAATGCAAACCATAGAAGGATGATGCTTAATAGAAAGAAAGAAGATCAAGCACAAGCGTAGTGGAGAAGAAAATATATGAGACAATCACGGACAAACACGCATAAAGAAAAGAGAAGAAAGAATTTGAAACTTTCCAGAAACCCTAGTTTGAAAATCAAACGATCTTAAAAAAAAAATTGGGGAAAACCCTCAAAATGTAAAATATAGCACAGATATAGCATAGATCTAAGAAAACAAATAGAGAAAAAACCTCCAATAGCTTTAGGGTTTCTCTGAAACCCTATAAATGAGAAAGCTTTAGAAGAAAGTCCGATCTAGAGTCGGAGATGGCAATAGCTACCCTCCTAAAGCTCGAATATGTCGGAGCAAGGCCGGAGAGGCTATGGAACCACATATCTGTAGAGGATCAGAACGGACGCCATTAGGTCAGACCTCGAAACTAGAATACCCATGGTTTGGGGGTGAAGGAAGGTGATTACAGGCTATCCATGGCCTGAGAAGCCATGGACTCCAGTGAGATAATGGTTGGAGAAGGCTAGGTAGCTATCTGAGAGAAATGGGGATTAGTGTTGGGGTAGGTAGAATTAAAAAGTAAAGGATCGTTTGTGACCGTTGATCAAAAGGATCAATGGCCTGGATTGAAAGGAATTCCGCGCAGGTCGGCTAAACGGGTTAAGGGGTTGGGTTAAGATGAATTGGGCTGGTCCAAATTGGGTTTGAAATTCAGGCTGAAAATTAAAATGGAATCGGAGTTATAATTGAAATAAATTGAGGCTACAATTGAAATAACCAATTTTCCCTGTTATTTTCTAAAAATAGTAAATGATGTCTTAAAAATAATTTAAATGTAATGAGTCAATAATAGTATATAAATACTAAATTTAAAAATATTGGAACTGATTTTGTAATTAAAAATGCTATTTATATATTAAAGCATGCTAAAATTGCAACTACATGCAAATTTTGTTTTAAAAATACCGAAGGAATTTGTAAAAATATCAAAAAATCATGTTAGCTATATTTTGTATAAATATGAGAATAAAATAAATTGTTCACCAAAAATGAAAAATTTTGGGAATAATTATTGGATTTTATGGTATAAAAATAGGCAATAAATTGGTTTAAAAATCAACAAAAAAGCCAAAACCCTTTGGTATATATAATATGCACATATATGTAATTTTGGAAGTATTTTGGGTATAAAAATGCATAGGAAAAATAGGGTATCAACAGCTATCCCGCTTTACCCGAGGAGGATGAGAGAGTTGTCGGGTAAAGAAAAGGTGGCCAATTTTGACCGGATCAGCGATTGAAAAGAATTTTGACCGAGCTTCGGCTTCTAAGATGCCTACATATCCCTATTTTGACATGAGTTAGTCCATATGTAGTTCAGGAACCAATGAAGAAGTGTGTCGATGGAGATTCCGAAAAAGAAGGATGCACTGATTAGATTTGAAAAGGTATTTGGAGTCGTGTAGGCCGTGGAGAACCGGAGCAGGATCGCTTCTGCTGAGACAGCCGTTTGCTAGTCGGTGTACGTGTAAATGAGCAATGTGGCTATATTGTGCAAGTTCATGTTGGACCATGAATGCTGTCTTCGGGCAGTTAGGATGACGTACTTTGACTATGGTGTCCTGAGCCATGCAGAGCATTAAAAAAAAACTCGCAGGCCATGAAATGGTGTTTCATGGCGATGCGGACGGTTCCTCCAAACTATGACGCCTTTTAATAAGTTGACGATCTTTCAGACCATGAGAAGGCGGCAATCTTTCAGTCGATGGATGCAAAGGGTGGAGATCTTTCTGCGAAAGTGAAATATTTAAATGCAGGTGGCGATATTGCACCCATTCAAAATAAAGTGGCGATATTTCATCCATGCAGTATGGAGACAGAGCTTAGTCTTGAAAGGCAGATAAGTAGCCTTATGCAGGATGGAGGTAGAGATTAACCTCGGAAGGCAGATAGATAGCCCTATGCAAAATGAGGATGGAGATAGATCTTAGTCTCGAAAGGCAGATAAGTAGCCTTATGCAATATGAAGGTAGAGCTTAACCTCGAAAGGCGTATGGATAGCCTAATGCAAAATGCGGATGGAGACAAAGCTTAGTCTCGTAAGGCAGATTAGTAGCCATATGCAAAATGCAGATGGAGACAATTCTTAGTCTCGAAAGGTAAATAGGTAGCCTTATGCAACAGATGCAGATGGAGACAATACTTAGTCTCGAAAGGCAGTTAAGCAGCCTTATGCAGGATGGAGGTAGAGGTTACCCTCGGAAGGCAGATAGATATCCCTATTCAAAAATGCTGATGTAAACAGTGGTGATGTTGTTTAGCTGATAGCTGATTACGATATCGTCACTGCTAGGCGGTTGCGTGCGGATAGTGATTGTTCTACAAGCTTCGCTCCTGAAACGTTCGATTGTATGAGTGTATCAAATGATTTGTGATTTGTGTGCCTGCATCCAACAAAAATCGTGAGTTCTGTAGAGGGAGAAAGGTTAGTTCATCTTCACGTGGCTCCGGACATCAGGTATCATTGGGTTAGCATTGCTAAACGACAGTGATTCATATGATAGCTAAGCATGATTTAGTAAATATACATATGTATATAATTTAAAATGATAATTTCTTTTGAATGAACCAATGACTGCGACGTGGTCCCAGATATTGCAACCTTGCTTGCTCTAGAATTTTGAGGGTCTTCCTCAAAATTCTGCCCCAGATTACGGGGGTGGCACTTCTGGCGGCAAAAATACTGAAAGAACCGACTTTGGAATTTTGAGGGTCCTCCTCAAAATTCTGTCCCAGTTCCAATAGCGTGGAAAAAATGAAATTTTTATTAAATTGTGACCGAACCCATAGGGCTGCATACGTATCCCACTTAAACCAGGAATCAGGTCAGGCGTAGTTCAAATTACATCACAAAGAGAAAGCATATGATTACATATAGTATCGTTTCACAGCATCTGAATTGATTGGCTTCGGCTAGACTTTTTGTCCATTTCTGTAAGAATAAGGGCTCCTCTAGTTAGAACTCGGTGAACCATGTAAGGAACCTGCCAATTGGGAGAGAATTTCCCCTTGGCTTCATCTTGATGTGGAAATATTTTCTTCAACATCAGTTGCCCCGGTGTAAATTTCCTCAATTTAACTCTTTCGTTGAAGGCTCTGTACATTCTATTCTGATACAACAGACTGTGGCAAACTGCATTCATCCTTTTCCCATCTATAAAGGCTAACTGCTCGTAGCGACCTTTTACCCACTATGCGTCATCCAATTCTGCCTCTTGTATGATCCTCAAGAAGAGAATTTCTACCTCGGCGAGAATGACCATCTCTGTATCATAAACCACCATGTAGGTAGTTTCCTCGTTTGACATGCGGACTGTGGTGCGGTATTCCAATACAGTGAAAGATAAATTCGCATGCCATTGCTTATGCCTTTCGATCATCTTCCTTAGTATCTTCGTGATATTCTTGTTGGTTGGATCTACAGCTCCATTCATCTGAGGCATGTAGGCTATAGAGTTCTTGTGTCTAATATTAAATGTCTCACACACTGCCTTCATCAAGTCATTGTTGAGATTGGAACCATTATCAGTGATGATTGACTCCGAAATTCCAAACCGACAAATAATTCGATCGCGGGCGAAATCTATCACAACCTTCTCGGTCACTACCTTGTATGATGCTGCTTCGACCCATTTGGTAAAGTAATCAATTGCCACAAAGATGTACCTGTGTCTGTTTGATGTGTAAGGCTCGATCGGTCCGATAACATCCATCCCCTATGGTGTGACAAAAGCTATTTTCTCTACATCTCCTTCATTCATCCATATCTAATGGTATCCATCAAAACAACCGATGAATTATTGCAGCTCATGCTAGGCACAATTTTTTGGAAAGGGGAAGTAATCCTTGGTACTGGCCCCGTTGATATCTCGGTAGTCAACACAGACTCAAACCTTCTGTTCCTTCTTCGGGACTAGCACAATATTGGCTAACCATGTTGGATACTCTACTACCCTGAGAACCCTGGCTTTGACTTGCTTGGTAACCTCTTCTTTGATTTTCAAGCTCATGTGGGGCTTGAACTTTCTGTGCTTCTGCTTTACCAGTGTACTGTTGGTAATTTATGATGTACGATAGACGTACTGTGACCAGTCATGTCATCATACGACCAAGAAAAGATGTCCTTCTACTATTTTAAGAACTTTATGTGCTCTTTCTTTTCTGATGGCGACAGATGCACGTTGATACGTGTTTCCTTGAAATTCTTAGTATCTCCAAAATTAACAATCTCAGTTTCATCCAAGTTGGATTTAGGACTATTCTCAAAGTTCTTGACCTCTATGACAACCTCTTCTGGTATATCATCCTCCTCAGAGTCTTTATCCGTTTGTTCTGTTGTCTCATTGCAAGTCACAGTCTTTGGTTCATTATCAAGATAGGTAATAGTAATGTTGTATAAATAATGTAAGTGGTAGAGAAAACAATAAGAGCGAGATATATGATAAACTTGAAAATGCTTTCATTAATTTCATAATTGTTCGAAACATCGGAGCTCTTTTCAAAAGTAAAGAAAATGTGGAAAGAAAATTCAACTAGTAAAAGTAAAGATGTGATGCATGGTGCTTTGTTTAGCCTTGCTACCCCAAAGCATTTCGGGCCCTGGTGGTCATGCTCAACCAATTAGCGAGGCGTTCCCCTCAAATCAAAGCTTGTATGGAAGGGCCTTCTTCCCCGTCCTCCTCGAAGATAACACAACAATATATATAATCTTCCAGAAATAGGTTCTTCATCACCGTTAATGCCTTGTCCTCTTCTGATCCATATATGATGTCAGCTGGCTAGAAAGTCTGCTCTAGATGAGGTATAGGTTGCTCCAGTGGATAGCGTGGGCCGCGCCATGATGGCGACTAATGGTTGAATTCCTCCCATGTGTATTCATAACCCACACAAAGGTAGTACCGTGTTTCTTAAGCTTGATGGGTTTGGCAATCCCTTGATGTTTTTGCCAAGTCTTTTTTCGGGTTCATACCCGCTCCAATTCAGAATGCTCTCGATCTTGTTGTCCCACAATTTGTCTTTGTCCATAGATTTGACTTGCTCGATGTGGTGGTATGTTTCTCTGCCTATTCTCCTTCTACCCCCCAATCATTTGGATGGTCTCGCGGCTACATATGTGATTGCTACCGTTGCCATGAATGATCACCTCCTAGTGATTCCACTCGAACTTCACTGCTTGATGTAGGGTTGATGCCACAGCTCCAGCGGCGTGGATCCAAAGTCGTCCCAGCAATAGATTGTAGGATGTCAGGATGTCTATAACTTTAAAGTCAACATCGAACCAAGTTGGTCCAATCTGCAAGCACAGGCTTATTTCCCCAATGGTGGATCTTTGGGATCCATAAAAGGCTTTAACATTGAAAGTGCAATCCTTTATCTCATGCAAGCCTTTCCCCAATGTGCTGAGAGTTATCAGTTGACAAATGATAAGGCTGGATCCTCCGTCGACCAAGATTCTAGGGTTGAAGTAATCTTTGCATTTCACAGTAATGTGCAATGCCTTGTAGTGACTTAGTCCTTCCGGTGGTAACTCATCTTTGTGGAAGGTGATCTTTTGACTCTCCAACACTTACCTACCATATTTGCCATTTCTCCTCCAATTATGTTGCTGGGGACATAAGCTTCACACAATATTTTTATCAGATCATTTTTTGTGCCTCAAAGCTTTGCAGAAGAGCCAGTATGGAAATCTGCGCTAGTGTTTTGTTCAATTGCTCCACGACCGAGTATTCTTTAGCTTGTATTTTCCTCCAAAGGTCATCATGTCCAGTTTCAAAAGGCCATCCGGAGGCTTTCTTTTCGGACTCAGCTAAGTGTTCTGGAGTGTATACCCTGCCTGTTCTGGTCATGCCTTGTGCGGTGATCGCTTCTCCAGTTCTTGTTTTCCCTTTTCTCCTAGCTTCAACTGTATAATCCCAAGAGTTGGCGTTTGAGTTGAATGGGCACCCCCTGGAGGTAACACGACAACTTCAAATGATGCAGATGCCTTTTGAATTCCAAACTCGACCTCAATTGGTCCTGGCGCCTTTATAGAAGGCATTTCGAACTCAAGTGGTATGGACATATTTACCTCATCGCGCTTAGAGGACTGGATCTGGACAACAATAGGATTGAGAGTGAATGTCTACTTCTTCGGTTTATCTCCTTCGGTAATTAATCCAATCATCCCTTTGGGGTTTCAATCATCCTCAATCTCAATAATGTGAATGCCTCCACCCTTGTGGTCCGACAGATGGTTGCTGCGGACATTGGGAGCGGGCTCCTTTGCTATGATGACCTTATTGTCAATTAAGTCTTGAATCTTGTCTTTTAATGAATGATATTCATCAATGGTATGGCCTTTCATTCCGGAATGGTATGGCGCATGTTTTGTTCGGATTGATCCATTCTGAGGGATTTTCTGAACTGATGGCTAGGATAGGGGTAACATAACTGGCTGCTTTTATGTCTTTCATATAGTTGGTAGATTGTTTCGGAAATGGTGGTATATTGTTTGGGAGGTCTGTGGTTGAAATTTGGTCTGGGTCGAGGAAAGTTTTGGCGAGTGAGTTTTGACTGATAGTTCGAAGGTTGGGCGTTATAGGCTTGGTACACGGGTGCGGGTTGGGAATATCTTGGTGAAGTGGGTTGATTTGTAGGTGGTGGAGATGATTGGAAGTGGGTGGTGGAATTTGGTATGTGGCCGAGGGTGCTTGGTAATTTAGGGAAGGCTGATATGTAAGTGGAGTTGAGGGGTGTGTTTGGTTTTTCATAGGGGATTTAGTCCTTTGTGCAGCCATTACGGAGTTCACGTCCTTCTTCTCTGACGTGCCACCAGATTGTAGAGCCTTGTTGGTGGCCTGTAATGCTTCAATTTTAGTTACCATACCATTTTTAATGCCCTCTTCAATCCTTTCTCCCAATTTGATGATATCGGAGAATTTCTGACCCTCTATCAGCATCAACCTTTCATAATATTATGGATCATGAGCCTGGACAAAGAACCTGTTCATCTGCTTTTCTTCTAAGGCCGGCCTTACCTTAGCAGCTTCTGACCTCCAATGAGTAGCATACTCGCGGAATGTTTAGGTGGGTTTCTTTTTAAGATTCTTGATGTAAAACACATCTGGTTTGTTTTCTGTGTTACACCTGAATCGGTCCATAAGATCAGACGCCATGCCGACCCAGCTTGTCCATTTTTTTTGAATCCAGGCTGATGTACCAAGATAATGCATCTCCTTTCAGACTCCTCATTAACAGTTTCATGCAAATTTTCTCATCCCTTCCAACTCCTACCAGCTTATCACAATACATTCTCAAATGGACCCTGGGATGACCTGTACCGGCGAACATCTCGAACTTGGTAGGTTTGTGCCCCTTTGCTAGTTCAACATCTATCTGAACACAAAGATCTTTGTAGTTCAACCCCTCAACGCCTTTGCTACCCTCGACACTCTTGATCCGGCTAGTTAACTTCTTGAGTTCCACAGTCAAATTTCTGATAAGGAGTCTTCGTCGTCTGATTTAGATGCACTCAGGATTGGTTGGGTATAATGGGGTATAGCATCCAAAAACATAGGAGTGTTGTGGAGGTGGTCGTTTGTTTGTTTTTGTGGTTCGGGAATGAGCAGTGGAGTGTTATTGCATGTGTTGCAGTTTTGGGCGTGAGCGCATTGTATTGGTGGTTGTGGGGTGTTTTGTGGAGGCATGGGGTTATGGGTATTAACATCAGGAGCGTCAAGAGTGATTGATAGGATTTCCAAGTTCTTAAGTTGGTTAATTCTTCCAGAAATTTCAGCAATTTTTGCTCAAGATGAGCAGCAGTTCCCTTGGAAATTGGGGTATTCTGAGAAGTCTCTTCAATTTCCTTTCTAGCATTGGTGTCTCCCATTCTACCCTTGTTCTTGTATTTGATAGGACTCGGAGGATGAGGAGGAGGAGGAGGAGGAGGGCCCTTGGATCATGTAGAGTATGCTGATGGTGCCAGAATGCATGAACTAACATTTGGGGAGGCGAATAAAAATAAAAGAAAAATAAAAGGTAAAAAGTTAGTGCGGATTCTGAGAAAAGAATATTGCAACATTTAAACACATTGTTCAAGAATATAGATCGTGTCCTAATTTGGGGTGCCTCGTTGTACCCGAGGTAGGCCTAGCGACAAATTAACTTTGAAGAACTTATAATACTAAACGCCTAATTTTATTGATAAAAATAAGATGAGTCTAAAAAATGCAATTTAAAAATAACAGAAATAAATATGTCACGAATGGCCAGTTACCTTATTAAATTTTGAAAGCAGTAAATAAAAGATCCTAAATACTTTGGTCCAGAAGGACCTCCCCATATTCGGTATTCGTGCCTCCCTCGTACATCTGCATCAACTCGCGCAGTCCTAGCAGTAGATAGGCTCGAACCAGAGTTCCACCTGCACTTCCCTCAGCATTTTGGTAGCCTTCAATCCTCTTCAAGAACTTTCTTCCATCTCTACTAGACCTCATTCCAGACACCCTAACCTCTTGTTGGCGTTGACAACCATATCCTTCCACTCGTCGATCAATTTCTGATGATCCTCCTGTATCTCTCGATGCTTATTTTTGCATTCGCGAATTCTTTCGCACAATTGATTGTACTTAACTTGCGCTTCAGCCTTTTCATCAATAAGCTTGTGACCTGGGATGAAACCAGGATGACCCAAACCAATGTGATTTCCTTCCAATCAACCCAAGCAGTATGGCACACACCCTGCATGATACTCGTCTGCCTCAATTGTTTCTCTCCCCAAGATGAGTTTGCAGTGCCACATGTGTTAAGCGTGACATCAGTGAGGGCTATCATCATCTTGAAAGTCAGCCCTGAAGTGACTCATTTTATCTACCCTTGGTATAATTGTTTTCCTCCCTGCTTGCTTCATGGCTCGTAGAGGGACATAAGTATAAGTTCCCCTCAGGTCAATGAGTATGAGGAACGGTGCATCTTGAGAATGAACAATAAACTCCCCGATTGGGAACCACTCATACATCCACTGTACTTGTTCTTCCTTCAGATTCTCGAGTAGTTCTACCCATCCTTTAGCGTCCTCTAGCTGAGCCAACATGTTAGGCATGAAGTTCATTCGCTTTGGGTGGTGAAAAGCGATATGATCATCCCAATCCCTGCGTATAATTTCCTGCCAATAATCACCCTTCTGAAGGTGTTCCATAAGCTAGAGTTGTAGTAACAGATTAAAACCATCAAAGTGTTTGGCCCCTTTGCTGACATCTTTCCAAGGCTCGATATTTTTCAGCGATAATCATGGGCACTATGCTGAATGTCTGTCGGTCGATTTACTCCATCAAATTCTTGTTTACCATGGCTAGTCTGGTGTGGATCCTAGCTTTCCTTATAGGAAAGACTATCATCCCCAGAAAACAGAACATGAAGACAAAAACCCTTTTGTGAATATGCCCTAAGGAGGTAAGGGCGAGCTCGTCGGGGTAAGTGCGGTAGGACTTGCTATAGCCAAACCTCTCGTACAAGTAGTCAAATGGTATGTAGGAGTCTTTCAGGCAAGTCAAATCTAGATTTTTCTTGAGTCCCATCATTTTAAGGAAACCCCTTCCTTTGCAATTTTTCGGCATAAGCAGACCCGGAGTCTCCCAAGGAATACAGGCTAGACCCCTATTTCTTCAAGTAAAGGGATCATTTCAAGGTCCCTGAAGCAAAACACTGACCGATCCCTGTCTCAGTGCAAGGTTGCAGCCTCAACGATTTTGTTGTCAGGCCGAACTTCCAGAAGTCAAGGTAGATTTCCTAGGTATTTGCGCACAAGGGTCTGATCACTAGCATGAAGGTCCTCCCACCAACTTAGTATCCTTGGAATGTTGGTTAGCATACTGAATCTGGGGAATTCGTTCCTCTTTTTCTACAAAAAAATTGTTAGACCCGTACCCCACCACACTCGACTATTTAAATCAACAAATAGCATGACAGGCATTTAGTTATACAAAAAATGCTTAGAACGTGGAGGTGTCCGTTTGGGTTTCAGGGAAACCGGGTGGACATTGGACTAGGCTATCATGATGATTCATTATGCGGACGACATAACTGAGTCCGCTAGGTTTGACCATGATGCATGTACAATAAAAAAGAGTAAGGCTTCTATTTGAGGTATTAGACTAGTACTCTTGAGCGAAAAATTCAAGAGGAAAAGGCACGGCACCGTCTACTACACCATTGATCGACTGGTTTTACCACAAATACGCTTTTGCAAAATTTAGGGGGTGATAATATTGGAAGAGCGCAACCACTCAATATAAAGCGTTGCTATAGGATTTGTTTGGGCACGTGTGGAATATGATGTTGAAGATGCAATTCACAAGAATGAAACAAATTGACATGTATTTCACGTACATAAGATAAACTATTACAGTAAATGCTCAAAATTACTACGGTATTGAAATAATTAAAGCAATAAAAGAAAGCGGTTAAAGGAAAGAAAAAACATGAAGAGCCAAGTTAGTTTTCATGATGAGATAATTAAAGACAATAATAAAGGCAATTTAATGATACAATAAAGTCACAAATAACATGTAACGGTAAAGCCTAAAGAAAATCCCCAACAGAGTCTCCATGTTGTCAACGCCCCCTCTTTCCATTGCGGACGAGCGATCCGGAAATCGGGTATACAACTGTTAGATAATACGCTTAACGCTAGAGGGGGAGGGGGGTGAATAGCGTAATAATAAAAATTAGCGTAAACTTCCGGAATTTAAAAATTGCAGGAAATAAATAAGTGCGATAAGTAAATAAATTAGAACAAACGCACCGATGTATCCTGGTTCACCACAACCCGTGGCTAGTCCAGTCCCCGAGAGACTCTCTCGAGATTTCCACTAACTTGTTAAGCTTACGAGTGCTCAACAAACCGTTACAACTTGAGGACACAAGCCTCAACAACCTTTGCTCGGAGATACAACACTCCAAGACTTCAACCAAGGAAACACAAGTTCCTTCTTAGAACACAAGGGACTAACACTTCCCTTCAAGTGTACAAAAACACTTAGCACTCAAACAAGACACTCCTTTAAGAGTAGATATGAGTAAAAAGAATACGCTCAAGATTGCAACAACTTTCGACAAGAATTTGGCTCTCAAAAGCTTATGTAATGAATATAAAATGATAAGCAATATTTTAGCAATTGTATGATCAATTGTTGTGTGTTGTTTTTTTTAAAAGACTGAATTGAAGCTGTATTTATAGCTGAAAAACTTTGTATTACCGTTGCCTAATTGCCAATTAAGAATTGCTGATTTTACTCTGTGACAATCGATTGTCAAAATGCCACAATCGATTGTTTGCCAATCGTTCCAAAAATCATTCCCAGATTTTACGCCTAACAATCGATTATCTAAGATCAATAATCGATTACTGGCAACGTTCAAAAAATCATTTCCAGATTTTACGTAAAACAATCGTAACGTTCAAAAAATCCTTTCCTGATTTTAATTAAAACAATCGACTATAGGAAATCAATAATCGAAAACATTTTGGCAACGGTCAGTTATACAATCGATTATATTAAGTTGACAATCGATTATATATCAATCTCGAAAAATCAATTTAGACACTGCCTCTTGACAATCGATTGTTATAGGTTCACAATCGATTATTTAATAACTTTGAAAAAGTCTGGAAGACACTGCCTCAACACAATCGATTGTCATAAGTTCACAATCGATTATTTTGTGACTTTGAAAAATCTGATGGACACTGTCTCTTCACAATCGATTGTCATTAGCTTCATAATCGATTATTTTGAGCTTTGAAAAACTCTGATGGACACTGCCTCATCACAATCGATTGTCATAAGGTTCACAATCGATTGTCATGCAGATTTGAAAAATCTGATGCTCACTGCCTTAACACAATCGATTGTCATAAGTTCACAATCGATTGTCAAGCAGTTGACTTAAACATAATCGATTATCATAAGTACATAATCGATTATCTTAGTCCCGATTTTAGAGGCATGTTTAAAAATCATTTTGACTAAAGTAAATATGCATTACTTAAAATCATTTTGCTCTAAATTAAATATGCATGATTTGTTAAAAATATTTTTACGAGAGAAGCCAAGTCTTGAGTTTAAGTTGTCGGATCAAGATCACAATTAAATACCGACTCATATAAAACTTAATCTCGATCTTTGTCTTGTACTTGAATCTCGTTATATATCAATTTTGCGCTTGTGCTTGGACCTCGTCATTTGTCAATTTGCGCATAGTTTGTCATTCATCAAAACCTACAAATATGAACACACGTTTAGTATAATGCCTTGAGAACGTGTTTCCAACAATTTCCACCTTTTTGATAATGGCAAACTTTAAGCGGGATATGCATATTAGGCAATTAATAATGACGATTCAAGACAAGTAAAGATATGCAACAAGTATATAGATATGCAATTTGTTCCCCCTCAATATATGAATTCCCCCTCAATTTATGCCGATAAGTATTGAGAGTTCATACCCGTTATCTTCCCCCTTTTGCCATTTGCAAAAAATATGGAATAATAAAAAAACTTGTTTATTTATTAATAATAAACGGTTACATAACGGGAACAATAAAAACGAACAATAAAATAGAAAAACAAATAAGGAAATTATTCATCATCATTTCCCGCCTCATCATCCGGCACTGCTTCATAGGGAACAAGACCGGCATATGGATAACTAACATGGTCAAAATATCCATGGATCTCATGTGTCAATTGACCGACAGAGGTGGTCAATGAAGCAATTTGGTCGGAAATGGATTGAAGAGTAGGTTCTTGAGGCTGACGCGATCGACGAGTTGGAGGAGGAGCAGGAGCTACATGATCGCCGTCATGGGGAAAGGAGGATTCGGAAATTTCCCACTTCTTGGTGCTCTTTTTGAGAGGACCGATGGAAGTGTTGAACCCGGAAGCTTCAAGAAAATTCATAATAAGGAGGGCATAGGGAAGAGGTCTATCATCTTCGATGGCATCACGCATGTGAATTTTGACGAACTTACACCAATTGATGTGAACCTCTTGGGAAAGAGTGGTATGATTATGCTTCCGCGGCTTGAGGACTCGGGTGATGAAATAGAAAATCAAACGATATTCGGGGAGCATTCCCGTAATGGTAGGACGTCGAGTAGATAGATTAGGATCATAAGCTCCAAGTCCTATTTGGTTTAGGAGAGTTTTCTCATCAAATAAGGCGCCGGCCTCTCTAATGTAGCGAGTAATGTTTTCGCCATTTCGAGGAAGATGGGCAATGGAATGCAAGTTTTCATTGGACAAAAGAATTTGAACACCATTAATATTTGACACAAGCTCACCATCGTCATCCTCATGAAGGTTTGAGTAAAACGCTTGAATCAATGGAGGATTAATATAAGGATAGGTAAGATATAAGAAGTCAAGAAGTTGACATTCCTTAAGCATGTTTGCAGCGGGGGCATATGATTCAAGATACTTGCTTGTTGAAAAGCGAGGAGGAAGAATGTCACGCTTTTCGAATTTTGTCAAAAATCTAGTAAGCTCGATTTCAGTATTGAATTGTAAAATAGACCCATCTTGATAAGGGAAATTTGGAGGTGGAGGAGCAGAAGAAGATGCACCTTGTCTACCTGAACGGGAACGTTTAGAGTGTCTGCCCGACATTTTCAAAAAGTAGTAATGAACTTTGTAAGAAACTTGGAAGATTTTTGAAGGTTTGGGAGCAAAGATTGATGCTTGAGTGAATAAAATTGAAGACTTATGATGCCTATTTATAATGGGAAGAATGGCATTTCATTTATGATGAAAATATGCAGAAATTTATGAGCCAAAACAGTCAGAAACGGTAAAAATAAATTGTACTGACCGTTGGACAATCGATTGTTAAAACGAAATAATCGATTGTTGAGCAGATTTTGATTTGAACTCGGAACTGACACAAAATCGATTGCAGGACCCAAACGGTAACAAATATTTGAATTACTGACAAAAAATAATCGATTGTTGAATTATGATAATCGATTGTTGTGATACAGTGAGCACGGTGATTTTCTGACTTGGAAAATAATCGATTATATTTATGAAACAATCGATTGTTTTAGGAAAGCAGTACTGAATGACTGAGACGGTAATCGATTATGCAGTTAAAGAATCGATTATTAAACACAAATGCATAATAAGCATCAAACATAAATAATCGATTAGTGATACTTGCTAATCGATTGTCCGCACAGTAAAATAATCGATTATTTGCTGTAACAATCGATTGTTCTATGCCATTTCTTTATAATTCCCCCTGCCTTTAGGGCGATACCTGCACAAGAGAATTAGACGTCTCCGACGCTCAAGTTAGTAATTTGTAACGAAATAATGCAATGAGAATGTGATCTCTTAAGAAGTGTGTCCTAAGGTGTTCTTAAGAGAGTTTCAGGTACTTACCTTTTCTCCGATGTCGCCAATTACCTGTTCGAGAGGGTGATCTTTGATTGTCCTCCACTCGTTAGGCATTTTCGTTTCTTTCTCCAATTGTGGCATTTTCTCCGTTGATTGTTCCAAGATTTCATCTTGAATTTCCTTAGGAGTTTCCTCTTGTACTTTGTCTTTTAAACTATTTAAAATATCTGCAAGATCAGAACAAGAATCCTTTCTCGCCAAGCGAGCATTATTTTCGGAAAACACAATATGAGGGGATTCCTCCACAGTTTGGGTTCTATTATTAAATACCCTATATGCTTTGCTACGTGAAGAATACCCAATAAAATATCCCTCATCGGATTTGGCATCAAATTTTCCCAATTGATCTTTTCCATTGTTATGAATAAAACTTTTACAACCGAATACTCTAAAATGGGAGATATTTGGTTTCCTTCCCTTGTAGAGTTCATAAGGGGTTTTTATGAGTATTGGCCTTATGACTACTCTATTTAAAACGTAGCATGCGGTACTCACGGCATCCGCCCAAAAATGTTTGGGAATCTTAGCCTCTTCGAGCATGGTTCTAGCCATCTCTTTGAGACACCTATTTTTCCTTTCCACCACCCCATTTTGTTGTGGTGTTCGTGGAGTGGAAAAGGTATGCTCGATACCGAGTTCGTCACAAAAGTCTGCAAAGAGATTGTGATCAAACTCTCCCCCATGATCACTTCTAATTGAAGTGACGGTTGTTTCCTTTTCGTTTTGAACACGTTTAAGAAAATATTTAAAATTTTGAAATGCATCACTTTTATGGGCAAGAAATAAGGTCCAAGTAAATCTGGAATAATCATCAACAATAACAAAAGCATAACGATTTCCACCAAGACTTTCAATGCGAGATGGTCCAAACAAATCCATGTGAAGCAATTGCAATGGTCTAGTAGTTGAAACAATATTTTTCGATTTAAAAGATGCTTTTGTTTTCTTCCCTTTATGACAAGAATCACAAATAGAGTCATTTTCAAATTTCAAATTTGGAAGACCAACAACTAAATTTTGTGAAACCAATTTGTTCAAAAGATGCATGTTGATGTGAGCTACTCTACGATGCCACAACCAAGAGTCATCCTCTTTGCTCATTAAACAATTCACATATTCGGGTGAAGAATTTGCAAGATCAACCATATAAATATTATCCATTCTAAAACCACGAAGGATAATATTAAAATCGCTACGTCTAAAAACTAAGCATTCATCCGAATCAAATAAAACAAGATTTCCCTTGTCACATAATTGACTTATGCTCAAGAGATTATGTTTTAAACCTTTCACAAGTAATATATTCTTAATGGAAGAAACTTCATCCTTACCGACCGATCCGATGCCGATAATCTTTCCTTTGTTGTTATCACCAAAAATAACACTTCCCCCTTCCTTGTGTTCTAGTTGATGGAATTTGGATTCGTCTCCCGTCATGTGCTTGGAGCATCCACTATCAAGGTACCATAGTACACTTGATCCCTTCAAACATACCTACAAAACAGATTAATGAGTTTTAGGTACCCATGCCATTTTGGGTCCTTGGGGGTTAGGCAAATCATAGTGATGTGATTGAGTGTTATGTCTATGTCGTGTAAAACAAGCAGGAGCAATATGTCCAATTCGTCTACAATAATGACAAGTCACGTTAGGATTATGCATCCTTCTAGGCTGATAGTAATTGGACGGACGAAATTCATTTACTCTATTCTTGACAATATAACAATTGCGCAAATCATGAAAATCATTTCTCCTACCATTTGTTCTAGGATATGCATCATTTCTAGAATAGTTGTTTCTAGGTTGGAAGTCATTTCTAGGTGTTCTAAAAGGTTCAAAATTCCTTCTAGTGTTTGGCCTAGAATGTGCATTATTTCTAGCATGATTATTTCTAGGTTGCGATTGATGAAAACCATTTCTAGGTTTGTTGTATCTAGGATGAACATTTGTTTTATTTATCCTAGGTTGAGCCTTAGGTGGTTGGGGGTTGGCTTCAACTTTCTCTTTAGGCTCGTTTCTAAAACCTATGCCATGCTTGGTCGACTTCAAATTAACAAGCACTTCATTCAAATTTTTATGAGACGAGTTAAACTTATCTAAGGTGCCCTTAAGCCTTTCTACTTCATTTTTGAGTTGCATGCAAGAAGTACAATTTCTAGAACTCTCGGGCTTGTCGGCGCTTCTCTTGCCAAAAAATTTGTTTTCCTCTTTCAACTTCTCATTTTCTAAAATCAGTTTTTCCAATTCCTTTTCTTTGAAAGAGAGTTGTTTTTGAAAATATTTTTCTTTTAAAGAAGCATTTTCTTTTATACTCTTAACAGTTTTTGAAGCTTTAATAAATTCGCTATACAACTCATCAAAAGCATTTTGCATTTCTTCAAGGGAAAAGAAATTTTTGGAAAAAATTTGACATACCTCTTCTTTGTTATCTTCATGTGCCATAAGACAAAGATTTGCGGCTTCGTCTTCTTCTTCCTCACTTGACTCGTCACCGGAGTCGCCTCCCCAAGATATGTATGCTCGTTGCTTCTTGAAGGGTTTCTTCTCCTTTTTAGCATTTGGGAAATTTGATTTAATGTGCTCGGTTTCTCCGCACTCATAGCACTTTATTTGATCTCCTTGCTTTTGCCCTTTTGTTCATACTCTTTTCGCATGAACTTTTGAAATCTCTTGATAACGAGTCCAAACTCGTTGTCTCCGTCCTCATTATTTTGAGGTTGGATTGTGCTTGCCTTAAGAGCGATTCTTTGCTTCCTTTGATCATTAACAAGAGGGTTAAGTATAGTAGATTCATAAGTTTTAAGATTACCTCTTAATGCGTCGATGGTGACATTTGAAATGCCAATGGATTCTTGAATCGCGTCGGCCTTGGATCGCCATTCCGGAGTGAGACTTCGGAGAATTTTTCGGACAAGTTCCTTATCCGTGAAGGTCTTCTTAAGAGCATGTAAATCATTTACGATTTTTGAAAATAGTTCAAACATCTCATCGACCTTTTTGCCTTCCTTCATGTGAAACAATTCATATGCATGGGTTAGGAAATCAATTTTGGCTTCCCTTACCTGGTCCGTACCTTCGTACGTAATTTCCAGCTTGTCCCACATTTGCTTCGCCGTTGTGCAACAAGATATCTTCCTGTAATCATCAGCATTTACAGCACAACATAATAAATTAATAGCTTTAGCATTATTTTGCACCTTTCGGATATCATCAGCATCGTATTCATCTTCGGACTTTGGGACCCATTCATTTTCAACCTTCTTGGTTGGAATTTGTTCTCCATTCAATATGACCTTCCAAAGATGAAAGCAATTTGATTGTACAAATATTCTCATCCTCTCCTTCCAGTATGTATAATTTGTACCATCGAATAGCGGTGGTCGGGTGGAGCATTGTCCTTCACCTATTCCTGCAAAAGAATCATGAGTAGAAGCCATGGATGTTTCTCTCAAACGGTTAAGTCTTCAAAGAGTTGGGCTCTGATACCAATTGTTAGTTAATACGCTTAACGCTAGAGGGGGGGGGGGGTGAATAGCGTTATAATAAAAATTAGCATAAACTTGCGGAATTTAAAAATTGCAGGAAATAAATAAGTGCGATAAGTAAATAAATTAGAACAAACGCACCGATGTATCCTGGTTCACCACAACCTGTGGCTAGTCCAGTCCCCGAGAGACTCTCTCGAGATTTCCACTAACTTGTTAAGCTTATGGGTGCTCAACAAACCGTTACAACTTGAGGACACAAGCCTCAAGAACCTTTGCTCGGAGATACAACACTCCAAGACTTCAACCAAGGAAACACAAGTTCCTTCTTACAACACAAGGGACTAACACTTCCCTTCAAGTGTACAAAAATACTTAGCACTCAAACAAGACACTCCTTTAAGAGTAGATATGAGTAAAAAGAATACGCTCAAGATCGCAACAACTTTCGACAAGAATTTGGCTCTCAAAAGCTTATGTAATGAATATAAAATGATAAGAAATAAAGTATGCAAGCTTTAGCAATTGTATGATCAGTTGTTGTGTGTTGTTTTTTTTAAAAGACTGAATTGAAGCTTTATTTATAGCTGAAAAACTTTGTATTACCGTTGCCTAATTGCCAATTAAAAATTGCTGATTTTACTCTGTGACAATCGATTGTCAAAATGCCACAATCGATTGTTTGCCAATCGTTCCAAAAATCATTCCCAGATTTTACGCTTAACAATCGATTATCTAAGATCAATAATCGATTACTGGCAACGTTCAAAAAATCATTTCCAGATTTTACGTAAAACAATCGATTGTCAGAAATCTACAATCGATTACTCAGCAACGTTCAAAACATCCTTTCCAGATTTTAATCAAAACAATCGATTATAGGAAATCAATAATCGATTACCTGACGGTATTTGAAAACATTTTGGCAACGGTCAGTTATACAATCGATTATATTAAGTTGACAATCGATTATATATCAGTCTTGAAAAATCAATTTAGACACTGCCTCTTGACAATCGATTGTTATAGGTTCACAATCGATTATTTAATAACTTTGAAAAAGTCTGGAAGACACTGCTCAACACAATCGATTGTCATAAGTTCACAATCGATTATTTTGTGACTTTGAAAAATCTGATGGACACTGTCTCTTCATAATCGATTGTCATTTGCTTCACAATCGATTATTTTGAGCTTTGAAAAACTTTGATGGACACTGCCTCATCACAATCGATTGTCATAAGGTTCACAATCGATTGTCATGCAGAATTGAAAAATCTGATGCTCACTGCCTTAACACAATCGATTGTCATAAGTTCACAATCGATTGTCAAGCAGCTGACTTAAACATAATCGATTATCATAAGTACATAATCAATTATCTTAGTCCAGATTTTAGAGGCATGTTTAAAAATCATTTTGACTAAAGTAAATATGCATTATTTAAAATCATTTTGCTCTAAATTAAATATGCATGATTTGTTAAAAATATTTTTACGAGAGAAGCCAAGTCTTGAGTTTAAGTTGTCGGATCAAGATCACAATTAAATACCGACTCATATAAAACTTAATCTCGATCTTTGTCTTGTGCTTGAATCTCGTTATATATCAATTTTGCGCTTGTGCTTGGACCTCGTCATTTGTCAATTTGCGCATAGTTTGTCATTCATCAAAACCTACAAATATGAACACATGTTTAGTATACTTGAGAACGTGTTTCCAACAACAACATTATGGGAGGGCAACTCTTATTCTCTTGCGAGAATTGGCTTTTTGAGTTTGGAGAGTCGCCACCTAATGATTATAGTGCATTAGGATACTATTAGAGAGTTGAAGAATTTGAGAAGGAGAACCATAGTTCGGGTAAGGTCTTAGAGATTATCTCGATGGGAAGGTGTTATGCACCCCTCAAGATCCACTAGTGTGGTTCCCAACCATGTTATAATTGTGACTTCAAGAAGGTAGAAACAAATAAAGTTTGCACACAGTCATTACAAAATAAGTTTAAAGCTTTCAAAAGAATAGAGGAATAAATGATTTTAGAAAAGAAGGAATATTTTAAGAAAACACAATTTAACAAAAACATTTGCAAGTAAAGAGAAAAGAGAGGGGTCCTAGGTTTACACAAACTATGCATCATATCAATGCAATATTCGGCGCACGCTCCTCAAAGAAGGGGTCTCACGTGATATTAGCGCACTGATCATCATATCCATATTCTACCATTCCCAACCCATTAAGGTATTTAAACACAATTAGTCTCATTTACTTATTGCATGCTCGTACCCATCCCAACCTATCAGTCCAGGGGTATTTAGGACTTCTAATCCTAAAATGGAAGAAAGGGGTAGGGGATTTATGGAGTTTAAAGGATAAAATACTAGTCTCGACATACAGAACAAGTAACAAATAAAGGGAATGAACAAACAAGCAGGTAAGGTTCAAATAAAACCCCTTAAATCATATAAACGCTTAGTTTAGCATGTCTTGACACGTACTGATTTGGTCTTTAAATTAAACTCAAGAGCGAACGGACTGGTTTAACACATATACTTAGATATAAAGTCTGCACTAGGCAACTTGGATCCACTTGTTAGAGATTAAGGTATTTTAAGCGAGTTATTTAGAAAGTACTAGTTTGAGAAGGTAACCTAACGCACAAAAGCTTTGAGAAGAAAGAACAGACTGCAATGAGTTTAGGAAATGGCTTTTTAGAAGAAAGGTCTACAGACTCTCCAAGTTCACAACACAGAAATAGTTATACAAGAATTTCAAAGACAAGACGTGACTATCTATGGAAAAAGGGTAAGCTGCAGATCTGTATTAAAAGACGAGTTCAGGGATTGAGTAAAACGTTTAGGCAGAATTTCAGAAAAAGAAACTGTTTAAGAGAAAAGATGTGTTAAATAAAGAAATGGGTTACAAAGAAAGTGTGCACTGGTTTGAGGCTGGTTTTTATTGAAAAGATTAAGTTTCACAAAACTTTACTGAATTAAGGCGTAAAGAATCAGTTAACAGATTATTACTGCTTAAAACAAAATAGACGAGTTTGATGAGGTCCTATAGGCATGATATCTATATTTTATTTTTTAGAGCCTGTTACTGAACTGAAAAAAGGATGATTGTTTGATTAACCCTAACGTTTTCCTAATGAATATGCATTCCCTATAGATATGATATCTATATGCAAATTTTCAGAAAAGGTTGTTTTAAAGTCCTATAGGCATGATCTCTAGTGAATTGCAATATGATTAAACGTTAAACCCTATAGGCATGGTATCTATGTAATTGAATTAGAAATATTAAACAGACCTATAGGCATGATTTTTAGTAAAAACAAATAGAGTCCTAAAGCATGTTATCTACCCTTATGGATGCAAGAAAAGTAAAACCCCTCCTACACCCTTTTTACAGTATTCCCCGAGTTTTTTACAAATTATTACATACCAAAAAGGTATTAAAAATACATCAAAGACTAACAGCTAGATCAAAGTATCCTAATTCAATCTTAATGTCTAATAACATGTGATTAACCAATTCTGGATCCAGATTTCCAAAGCCTTCTCTTTATCAAAAGCATTTCAAAATTCCAAGGAATCTCAAGGATTCCCGGCATTGGTTACACTCAGGATGCCATTTAGAATTAGAGTAGTGCAGAGTGGAAAAGCCAGGCCTTAGGCTTCCAAGTTAAGAGGGAGCTCAAGGGTCCCAAAGCATGGCTTGCAAGAGAGGGACAAAACTTAGAACTAGGAATAAGTGGCAAGTGATAAGGGAATTGGGGAACCATAACAAATGGTGGTCATGCCCATCCACAAGTGCAGGCTGACACACCCCTGACCACTTGTTTGGGTTAAACAAGTTAGTAGAAGAACTTGAAGGTCAGACCAATTCTGTATAGTGATTAGGACACTATTAGACCTAAGTCAAGGCTCAAACACATAAAGGGGAAAGGGAAGTGGGAATTGATTGAGTCAGGGGGTTCAAAGAACCCAGTTCTGAGTGATAGACACCAATGTTACAGTGATGTTATGCCTGGAACGATACTCACATATCAAGAGGAAAAGGGAAAAGGAGTTTATATAAGAGAAGTGTAAACAAAGTTGCAGAAACACAGTAAAGAAGAACATAATAGAACTTGGGATGTAAACACATAGTGGAGGAGCATTATTTAAACTAGGGAGAACATACCAGTTGCAAAGTAAGAGTAGGCAGCGTAATAGAACAAGCACAGCAAGTAAGCACAGCAAGAGCAGACTTAAGTTTTGAGCAGAATACTTGAGGCTCGAAGAGAATGCAAAGTTGTTTCATAAAGCATAGAGTAGAAGTTTAGGGAAGAAGAGAGTAGAAAATAGAGTGCTCAATACTATGAGTGAGAGTGCAATTTTAATTGTGAAAGTTTTTATTGTTCAACCTTGTTTAAGTGCAGAAGGGTAGACCCCTTTTATATCGTAGAAAGCAAGTGGGAAAAAGGAAAAAGAATAGTTTCGAAATCAATCACATAAGGTTTCTCTTTTATTAAGGGATTTGATTCAAATGGTCAAAACAATTAAGTAAAGGATTTGATTTAAAATCTTTTCCAAAGCAGTATAACCGGGGAAAATACATAGAAGCTTGTTTAAGGAAATAGTTTTGTAGTACACGGTTTGGGCAAAACAAGGAAAGACACTCAATCAACAATTAGTAAAATTAGGATTTGAGTCTTGGTATGAATGAATCCGACTAGGAAAGGTAAAGAGGGGATCAATTAAAAGAAAATCAATAACACTCAATCAAACCTTTAAAAAGGAATTCGGAGTCAATCACAAATTGGCAAAAAGGCCTTTTTAGAGAAAGGTGCTTATATATAAAGCACACAAACAGGTCCAATTAGAGAAAGTCGTTGTGTTAATTAGAAAAGCGATGTTATAAACCTCTACACCACACAAGAGGGGGGTGATTTGTGTGGTACCTAATTTTCACTTTAGAATAATCGGGTTCTTCTAAGTGTTCTAACTACAGCAGTTTGCGGAATAATAAATACTGAAAGTTAAGTGCATAGAGTTTTTTACGTGGAAAACACCTGGATCCAAAAGGTGAAAAAACCACGACCTACTACTCAATGGGATTTTCCCAAACTCCACTAAAATCACTGAGCCAAAAAAAATCTTTACAAAACTCTTTGTAAACCTAAGGATTAACTCTAATCCCAATGTGGCACACAGTCTCAACTGCTGCGAAACTTTCAAGTTAACTCTAACTTGAATACTCAAAGTACCTAATACAACTGCTTCTAACTAAGATGAAGATACAATTAGAAAACCTACTACAATTGAACTAGACTTAGAATAAACAAAATGATGGAACTGATTCTTCTATCTTAGTTCATGTAGATTCAGGCGTGCACACTTGTGTCTCAACTATATTACTTGCAAATCAGACTTGCTCTTTTTCTCTCAAATATGCTTAACTTCTTCATATGTGAATTACCTGTAAAAGAGAACAACTTGGTTATTTAATAGATTAGCAGTTCAAGTTTGATCGAGACTCCAATGCTTATCCATAGTCTATTTGAGTACTTAACCAATACAAATCCTTTTCCTAGCTTAGGATTGTGTTCTCTTATCATCAGGAGACTGTCCTCCTTATAACTCAATGCAATCTTTTCGATTCAGTTCAGAAGATATTTTTTGCGTGATCTTCAATACATATCTTCCTCACGTGCCTTCCATGTGCAATGGTTATGACTAACTATGTCCCTAAAGATGGACCAAGTCCTTCCCTGAGTTCATTTGTCAATCTTCAAAATTTCAACTGAACTTGGGCCAACAAATTCCCCCTTTTGATAATGAAAAACTCTACGTTTTTAGTGATCAGATAACCTGTGGAACTCAGCTGAAAGATAAACACTTAGACAAAATTTTAACTTATCACCAAGGGCCAGATTTAAATTAGGTCATAAACATCACTTGTTCAAATAATGAATTTAAGCACAATATCTTTCCCCTTTTGCAATCATCAAAAAGTTGCATAAATAATGTGACTCCTAGAAAGTTAATTAGTACTCATGTTCACTGGGGCAACTGCAAATGAACACATGCTTTAGTTAATCAAAGATCAACTCATCAAGAATAAATATTCATAACAAAATTAACAAAAAGCAAGGAAGCTTCATTCATTGATTAGTGGTATTTCTACACTGCAGCCCACACAAAAAGAAAAACATAATTACCAAACCATGAGCAAAATCAAAAGGAAACAAATAGATAATATCCCAAATCTGGGTCACCGGGGGGGGTCTAGACTGATTCATACTAGGATAGGACACCTAAGGCTTACAAGAGAAGGAGGGTTGGGTTTGTAGCAGATTGAGCATTTGTTGGAGCATTCCTTCATTTTTCTCCTTCTCCTTCGCAAGTTCAGCTCTTAACCCATTCCTTCCTCCATCCAATTCAGCAATTCTAGCCTGAAGCCTTGCTATCTCAGCATCATTTGTCCCAACCTCCTGAGCCAAGGCTCTGACCTTGCTGTTCACATGAGTCTTTACCTAAGAACCAGGTTGAACTGGGCCTATACTGAGCAGATAATCAAAAGCTTTAAGGGTCTTGCTGCCAAAGTGCTCTTTGCTGGAAGCCATTTCCCACTTCTTCAAGGGAACATTCAGTCTTTCAAGCACAGTTGTCAAGATAAATCCATATGGAATGGCATGAGCCTTAGAGCCATTGAGCACCCTTTCAAGCAACTTCACAATGAAGGCAGGCCAGTTGATCTGCTTCCCTTCATTAAGGCATTGCATAAGAACCAGATCCATATAATTTGTTGTATGTCTTCTTTCCTGTCTGTGCAAAAAGCATTTGATGACAAACACGAAGAGCACTTTGTGTTATGGACTCATTTAAATTTTTTGAACTGCCCTGGCCTTAGGTGCCTCTTCATCTATTATGGTGTCGCAAAAATTCCTAGTGATCTGAAGATCAGTAGGCAACCCATCCAGACATGGCCACCTGTGCCTTGTATAGTCATCATATCCCTCACTAGGGATGTCCAGAATCTTGCCCACCTTTGCAGCATTGAACTTCACTTTGACATCTTTTAATGTGCTAGTCACCAGCCTATTTTTCACTGTCTCATTTGCCATGGACTCTACAAGTGTATTCCTGGCCAATATACCATCCATATGAAGGACTGTGCCCTTCCAACCCTGTGCTTCTAGTGCAGTCACAAGTCTCATTATGCATGGCTCCTCCGGGTCTGTGAGTAGTCTTCCTTTCAAGATTTTCCTCTTGCCAAACATGACATATCTGTCCTATTCCTTTTCTGGCTCATCTTCTTCATCCTTACTCCACTCATCATCCTCTTCTTCAGTTATCTTCACTTGTTTTCCTTTTGCTGTTGAACTAGTTCTCTTGGCAAGAGCAGGTTCAGCATATACTGGCTTGGAGGGCTTCGTGGTAGAAGGGTCGGTTCCCTTTTGATTTGGTAATGGGAACATCCACAGTAGTACTCTTTTCTAGATGAACCTGCTCCATCTATTCCTTTTCCTTTTCAACCACAGCCTCAGAACTTTCATCTATCTTTGCTTTCCTTTTCTCTTTTCTCTTTTTTTATTTTCTTCTTAAACTTTGCTTCACTCTCCCTAACTCTACTTCTAGTGGCTCTAATCCTTGGAGAAGACTTGGGTGATAAAGGTTTGCTTTTCTTGGTTGATTTGGACGCAGCAGGGGTCCTTTGTGAGGAAGCCTTGTGTTTCTTTGGGTCATAGTTGGACCCCACTTTCTTTAGTAAATCAGCCAAGCTCTGTTCCCCATATGAACCAAGTTCATCTTGTTGCTTGCTAAGATTAACCAAACCCTCAGTAGTCGCACCTGATCCACTTCCCCCTGACTTCGAGACTCCCTCTTCCCCACTCCAACATATGGCTAAAAACCCCTTCTTCTTTTCTTCCTCATTTTCCCAGAATCAATCCCATCTACATTTCTAGTAGCCCCTATTAGAACAAATCTATTTTCCTCCCATTGAACTACATCCGAAAAAACAAAGCATGAGATTACCTCTATTTAGGTTTCTTGAGTTTTGGAATTTTCTAAAGACCCAGGATCATCTCCTTCACTGGAGGAGATGTAGTCATCAGATTCAGAGCTGGAGTTGGTCTCATTTGCTGAGACTTCTTTCTTTTGACTGGACTGTAATTTTTCATTCAAAGCTTTCCTCAGAGAACCAGTAGTTACAGTTTTTCTTGCTAGCATTTTCTGGTAACTAAATCTTGGTTTTGAGGTTTCAACTAGTGGTGTGGAAGATGAGGTGGTATTGGGTAAGATGGGTGGTAGAGTGCTAGGATTGTTTTGGGGATTTTTCATGGTGAAGAATTTCTAGAAACCTTACGGGAATTTTGGAGAATTTTGGAGACAAGAGTGGATGATCAGGGGTTTTGTGAAGAATGGACGCTTATTGAGTGATTTTGGGTTTCTAAAGAGGGTAATGATTACTCAGAAACGGCAGCATTTTCAGAGGTCTTGTAGAAGTCTAATCAATTTAGAGTTTCGGTCTCCTTAGTGATTAATCAGGAATGCTAATATTTAGGAGAGGGTTCCGTTATGCTTAGACTGCTAGTTTCAATAAAATTGGTTCAATTTCCCCAACGGATAGAATTGTTAGGATGGACTCTTGCTCACGATTTACAATTAAATTTTTCTAATTTTGAAAAGTATAGAAATATACCTGAACTTTCTCATGAGCATATATTGATAAACCAAGTTCTTCAAGTGAAACTTCTCTTGATTATGCCTCAAATATCAAAATAGAAAATTAGTAAGAGATTAGTGAATCACATAACACATGTCACAGGAGTATACTATTTACAGTATGAGAGTAGGAATTAGTCTAATATTCAAAAAAATTAAGAACTCCTAACCAAAATCAATTTCAATATATACATACATACATATATATATATATATATATATATATATATATATATATATATATATTCATTGTGCATTCTGAAATGGACCTTTTAGGTGATATTAATCATCCCTAATTCCAACATGTTCCTTTCAAAGTTTTCTCTACTCAGTGCCTTAGTGAAGATTTCAACTATTTGCTTATCAGTAGCACATAATTCTCTGGAGATTAGCCCTTTTCTCAAAGTTATCTCTTAAGAAGTGGTGTCTAACATCTACATGCTTAGTCCTTTTATGATGAGCATGGTTTTTTATAATACTAATATCACTAGTGTTATCACAAAGTATTGGTATGCACCTCATTTCAATTCCAAAGTCTACCAGTTGTGTCTTAATCCACAGTAAATCACCAGAATATTAAGCATCAAAAACATATTCAGCTTCAGCAGTAGAGAGAGCCACTGAATTCCGCTTTTTGGTAGCCAATGATACAAGACAAGACCCTAGAAAGTGTGTCATACCTGAAGTGCTCTTCCTATCCTCTAGAAAACCTGCATAGTCAGCATCAGCATGTCCTATTAAGCCAAAATTACTTCCTTTGGGATACCACATACACAAATCAGTTGTGCCTTTCAAGTATCTCAATATTCTTTTGACAGTTGTCAAAGTGACTCATGTGGGTTTGCCAGGAAATGAGCACAAAGTTATACACTGAAAACAATGTCAGGTATGCTAGCAGTAAGATACAAAAGTGAACCAAGCATACCCCTATACAAATTTTGATCAACTGATGAACCAGGTTCATCTACATCTATTTTTGTGGAAAGTGCTGTAGGTGTATCTATTTCTTTGGATTCTTCTATTTTAAACTTATTGATTAGTTCTTTGTGTACTTTTGCTGATGGATCATATTTCTATCTAGACTTTGTTTAATCTGTTGACCCAAGAAAAAATTGAGTTCACTCATCATGCTCATTTCAAACTCACTTCCCATTAGTTTAGCAAAGTCCTTACTTAACCTATCTGTAGTGGCCCCAAATATTATGTCATCAAACTATATTTGTACAATAAGAATATCTTTACCTTTTCCCCTTAGGAACAAAGTGCTATCAATTTTACCTCTTTTGTACCCATGCTCCAGAAGGAATTTTGACAATCTTTCATACCAAGCTCTTGGGGCCTGCTTGAGACAATAGAGAGCTTTATCTAGCTTGTATTCATTATCAGAGCATTATTTGCTTTCGAACCTGGAGTTTGTTTCACAAACACTTCTTCTTTAAGATAGCCATTTAGGAAGGCACTTTTGACATCCATTTGATGAAGAGCGAATTCCATATGTGCTGCAAAGGCTATGAGGAGTCTAATTGCTTCAATTCTAGCAACTGGAGCAAAAGTCTCATCATAATCAATGCCTTCCTCTTGACAATAGCCTTGAACCACCAACCTTACCTTGTTTCTTGTAACTGTTCCATCTTCATCTAGTTTGTTCTTGAAGACCCATTTTGTCCTAATGACTGACCTATCCTTGGGTCTTGGAACCAAATGCCAGACTTGGCTTCTTTCAAACTGATTGAGCTCATCTTGCATAGAATTGACCCAATCGACATCACGTAGAGCTTACACTCACATTTTTAGGTTCAATGAGGGGCATAAAGGCATCAAATGCACACAGGTTCTTCAGTTTAGAACTAGTCTTGACTCCAGATTTTGGATCATTGATGGTGTTCTCAATTGGATGAGAACTCATGTACTTGTAAGATTTCCCCACCAGCTGGTTCTTGGTATATTCTCCTTCATTGTTATACTGTAGTGGAATAGGTTCAGGTGCAGGTTCCTTCAGAGAATTTGTTCAGTTTCTCTCAAATTAGTCCCCCCCGTTAGGTTGCCCTGCATGGAAGGACCTGTTTCATCACCTGCTCTTTCATTTGATGCCACCTTGACTTGTGTTGTGGCTTCAGTCAATTGTCTCACCAGTCCGATGGCTTCATCTTCATGTTCATGTCTCTCACAAAGAGTGTTAGATTCATCAAATACAACATGTACACTTTCTTCAACATACAGAGTTCTTTTATTAAACACTTTATATGCTTTGCTATGTGAAGAATATCCCAAGAATACTCCCTCATCACTTCTGGGATCAAACTTACCTAGGGAGTCTTTGCCATTATTATGTAAATAGAACTTGCAACCGAAAGTTGTGAGATGGGATATGTTTGGTTTTCTCCCTTTAAGTAACTCATAGGGAGTTTTCTCTACAAGATGTCTAGTCATGCGTCTATTTATTATATAACAAGCAGTGTTTACAGCCTCTGCCCAGCTGCTATGAGGTAGTTTATAGAAAAGAAGCATGGTCCTTGCCATATCCTCAAGTGTCCTGTTCTTCCTCTCAACTACCGCATTTTGCTGAGGAGTCCTAGGGGCAGAGAAATTATAATCTATTCCATTTTTATCACAAAATTCAGCAAACTTTGCATATTCAAATTCAGTTCTATGATCAGACCTAATGGATGCATGTTGTTTATGGGTTTTTCTCACAAAAGCAGTGAACATTTCAAATGATTCATCTTTAGAGGTTAGAAAAAACACCTAAGTAAATCTAGAATAATCAACAACAAGCACCATTACATATCTTTTACCACCTCTGCTCATGGTTCTCATTAGATCACATAGATCCATATGAACCAGCTCCAACGTCTTAGACATACTTACCATTTTCTTGAGTTTGAAGGATGTCCTTACCTGCTTCCCCCTTGCACATGCCTCACAAACGTTGTCTTCCTTGAACTTGATATCACCAAGTCCTTGGAGACTAATTTTTTCAATTGATATAGACTGCCATGGCCAAGTCTTTTGTGCCAAAGGAGGGGATCATTAATTAACACACATAAGCAAGTGAGTTCATTTTCAGAGAGAGTTGACAGATCTACAATGTAAATATTGTTAACTCTCCTTCCCTGCAAAATAATCTTGTCAGTAGTAAGGCTAATCACAAGACATTTTGTGGAAGTGAAAGCCACAAGATTACCTCTGTCACACAATTGTGACACACTTATCGGGCTATATTTTAAGCCATTTATCAAATAGACATTCTCAATGGAATGAGAATCTATCTTTCCTACCTTTCCAACTCCAATGATCTCACATTTCTTTCCATTTTCAAATGAGACATTATCTTCTTTTAGGTTCTCAAGTGAAGGGAACAGGTCCTTGCTACCAGTCATATGTTTTGAGCAGCCACTATCCATGCACCATATTGGCAACTCCCCTTCAATTGGACCTGCAAAAATAAACCATGGGTTAGTCTTATTAACCCAAACTAGTTTAGGTTCCTTTCTATAGTCAAAAGGACGAATTAAATTTTTCACTGCCCAACCAGGCAGTTTTTGTTTTTCTTGAACAAATGCTTTGTTCTTTTGACTGGCCTTTTATTTTGCATTGCATTCATTTTTGTAATGGTTAGTCTTACCACAATATGTGAAGATCTTATTCTTCGGAAGTGTGAGGTACGTGTTTTTGAGATCCCATTTTGGAGCTTGTCTCCCAAATCAAAGTCCTCTCTTATTGCTACTATGATGTTCCTGCAGCCAGGAGAGTGCATCGGAAGCCTTGTTCCATTTGCATGTTCTGTCTAATTTATGCTTCACCTTTCCTATATCTCCTTGTAGGACTTTAATCAATTCATCTTTCTTGTACAATTCATCTTTCCTTTTTCTTCTAGAGTGAGAAATGATTGATCGGCCTTTTTCTTTCCTATTCCTAATTTTAGTTTAATATTTTCATATCTAAGTTCTAGGACCTTATTTTCAAGTTGATGAACCTGGTTCTTCAACTCAGTATTTGTGGTGTCACTCTCATATGCCCTAGACTCTAACCTTTGCCATTTTTCTTCTAGGATAGAACATTCCCTAGACAAAACATCATTCTCACTGTTTGTTATTTCACACTCATCTATGAAGTCCAACAGTAGCTCAGCCAACTTTTCTTCAGACAAGAACTTTAATCTTTTATTTGAGACATAGAATACTTACCTCTTGTTCATCTTCTGATTCTCCAATGGCCATAAGAGCTTGCTCATCTTCAGCTTCATTTTCTGAGTCCTCATCTGATGTTTCTCCCCATGCACCAACCATAGCTTTGGTTGATCCTTTGTTCCTTCTTTGTTGAACCTATTCCTTCTTCTTGTTTCTTCTGTCTGTCCTTTGTTTCTTCCATTCAATCTCCCAGTGAGGGCAGTTTCTGATGTGGTGATAAGTCTTCCCACACTTGTAACACCCCTTATTGTTTTGGTTTTCAGGAGCCCTAGGTTTGCTGAATGTTGTTCCTTTTGAAGGACCATTTTATCTCATAAGATACTTCTTGAAATCCCTTGTTATCATAGTCATTTCATCATCTTCAATATCTGATCCTTCTAAGATTCTGAGAGCCAGACTTCTTTCTTTCTTTGGAGCATCCATCTTCATTGTCTGCCTTCTCAATGTATAGGCAATAAGATTTCCAATCAGTTCATCCAATTTTAAAGTAGCAATGTTTTTGGATTCCTGAATAGCTGTGATTTTGCTTTCCCAAGAGATTGGAAGAACTCTAGATAGATTCTTTTCCACCTTGTCTTCTTCCAGGATAATCCTTCCAAGAGACTCAAGTTCATTTATCAGTGTAGTGAACCTTGTATTCATCTCTTCGATGTTTCTCCGTCCTATATAGTAAAATTCTCATATTGAGAATACAGCAGTGTTCCTCTTGACGTCTTTACATAAGGTGTTCCTTCATAAGCCACTTGTAAAGTGTCCCAAATCTCCTTGGCTGTAGTACAGCCTTCAATGTTGATGTACTTATCAGGACGAAGTCCACACACTAGACTTTTCTTTGCATTTGTATTTTTCTCCCACTTCTTTAGGCCTGCAGCAGTACAATCGGCTCTTGTCTTTGGATAACATCCAATCCTTCAGTAGTCTTCTTTGTTGTGGCTAAAGGACCATCAGTGATTATATCCCAAAGCTCATAGTCTTTGCCCATGATATGGTCCCTTATTCTATTTGTCCACCAGGAGTAGAATAGGCCATTGAAAAGAGGAGGTCTGGTAGTGGATTGACCTTCCTAATTCCCATGTGGTGCACTCATATTGATTTTTTCCCAAGGCTTTAACCTCTTCAAGGATAACCTGCTCTGATACCAACTGATGTTATAAACGTCAATATCACACAATAGGTGGGGGTGTGTGGTACCTAATTTTTGCTTTAGAAGAACCAGGTTCTTCTAAGTGTTCTAACTACATCAGTTTGCGAAATAATAAATACTAAAAGTAAAGGGCACAAAAATTTTTATGTGAAAAAAACCTGGCTCAAAAGGTGAAAAAACCCATGACCTAATATTCAGTAGGATTTTCCCAAACATCACTAAAATCAGTGCCAAAACAGCATTTACAAAGCTCTTTGTAAACCTAAGGATTAACTCTAATCCCAGTATGGCACACATCATCAACTATTGCGACACTTTCAAGTAAACTCTAACTTGAATACTTAAAGTACCTAATACAATTGCTTCTAACTAAGCTGAAAGGTACAATATGAAAACCTACAACAATTGAACTACACTTAGAATAAACACAATGATGGAACTGGTTCTTCTATCTTAGTTCATGTAGCTTCAGGCGTGCACACTTGTATCTCACATATATTTCTATCAAATCAGACTTGCTCTTTTTTCTCTCAAATATGCTTAACTTCTGTGTATGTGTGTTACCTGTAAAAGAGAACAACTTGGTTATTTAATAGCAGTTAGAGTTTGATCAAGACTCCATTGATTATCCTTAGTCGATTTGAGCCCTTAACCAATACAAACTCCAATCCTTATCCTTGCTTAGGATTGTGTTCTCTTATCATAAGGTGATTGTCCTCCTTAGAACTCAATGCAACCTTTTCGATTTAGTTCAGAAGATATTTGCTGCGTGATCTTCAATACATATCTTCCTCACGTGCCTTCCATGGGCAATGGTTATGACTAACTGTGTCTCTCAAGATGGACCAGGTTCCTCTCTGAGTTCATTTGTCAATCTTCAAAACATCAACTGAACTTGGGCAAACAAAAAGGCTAGCATAGAAAGGTTTCATAACAGTGTCGAATCCAATTCATAGACTCTGAATGAGTATGAGAGAGCCCAGGGTTCTGAAACCTTAATCCAAACACAAGATTAAAACTCGCCAAAACCGCAAACCCTAGGGTTTCCAACTCGAGTATGATACAGAGAGGAGAAGGCAAGCCATTGAAATAGACTCGGAGGCATAGCCTCATGAGTAAACCACAGACACAGTAGCATATTTGAAGCAACAGAGTGAAAAAGCATAAAGAACATATTTAAAAAACTACTCTGAGCTTAAGCAAGTTTTAGAAAAGAAAAGAGGTGATGTATAAACTTAAGAAACAGTAGATGAAACATGTTTAGGAAGAACTCGGTTAAATCGGGTAAAGTAAGCAAACATAAAGAACCCAGTATGAGAAACATACAATAGAAATCATGTAGGAAAACATAGCAGAGATAATAATGCGAGCCTAGTCTACAGGCACAGTAGAATGCAAAGCATAGAAGGATCATGCTTAATAGAAAGAAAAGCAGAAGATCTAGCACATGCGTAGTAGAGAAGAAAATATACGAGACGAATATAGACAAAAACACATAAAGAAAAGCGAAGAAAGAATCAGAAAGTTTCCAAAAACCATAGTTTGAAAATCAAACGATCTAAAAAAAGAAAATTCGGGAGAACCCTTAAAATGTCAACTATAGAATATATCTAAGAAAACAAGCAGAGAAAAATCTCGAATAGCTTTTGGTTTTCTCTGAAATCCTAGAAATGAGAAGGCTTGGAAGAAAGTCCGTTCTGGAGTCGGAGATGGCCATAGATAGCCTCCTAAAGCTCCAATATGTCGGAGAAAGACCGAAGAGGCCATAAGACCACAGATCTGTAGAGAATCTGAACGCATGCCATCGAGGTCAGACCTCAAAATATCAAACACCCATGGTTTGGGGATGAAGGAAAGTGAGTACAGTTCGTCCATAGCTTGAGAAGCCATGGACTCTGGTGAGATAATTGTTGGAGAAGGGAGGCGGCTATCTGAGAGAAATGGGGATTTGGGTTGGGGTACGTATAATTAAAGAGGAAGGATCGTTTTTGGCCGTTGATTAAAAGGATCAATGGCCTGGATTGAAGGGAATTATGGGCGTGTCGGCTAAACTGGTTAAGGGGTTGGGTTAAGACGAATTGGACTAGTCCAATTATGTTCGAAATTGGATTGATTTCAGGCTGAAATAAAAATGGAACTTGGGTTATAATTGAATTGAATTAAGGCTACAATTTAAATAGCCAGTTTTACCTTTTATTTTATAAAAATAGTAAAAGATTTTTTAAAAATGAATTAAAGGTATTGAGTAAGTATATAGTATATAAATATTAATTTAAAAATGTTGGGATCGATTTTGTAATTAAATTTTTATTTAAATCTTAAAGTAGGCTAAAATTACAATATGCAATTTAGTTTTAAAAATACCAAAGGAATTTGTAAAAATATGCAAAACTCATGTTAGCTATATTTTGTGTAAATATGAGAATAAAATAAATTATTCACCAAAATGGAAAATTTTGAGAATAATTATTGGATTTTATGGTATAAAAATAGGCAATATATTAGTTTAAAAAATCAACAAAAATGCCAAAACCCTTTAGTGAGCTTATATATGCACATACATGTTATTTTGGAAGTATTTTGGGTATAAAATACATAGGAAAAAATTGGGCATCGACAGTGTATAGAGATTTTGGGTCCGTTGTGTGGTTAAAGATCGAGTGTTTACAGCGGGTATTGAGATAACGTGACCTCATAATTTGGGTCACTCGGAACGAGTGTTGATGGAGTTTTGTTATGTTTTTGAATGGAGCTATTATTGTTTCTAAGGTGGGTCAGGAGTAAATTGGAGGAAGTTGGGTCGGTTGGTAATGGTTTGAATCAGCGTGATTGAGGCAATGATCAGTTCCTTCATTGTATTAAGTTATGCAGGTGATTTATTGCGGTATGCATGGGCTTTACAGCCATCATAGTTTGATTGATTTGAAGGTATTTGATTATAATGGCATGTTATGTGTATATGGATCCCGAAAATGTTATGTTGAATTAGACCACAACTTAAGGTTTGTATTTCATGCAGCAATGGGAATTCGGTTATGTGTTGCCACCATTCCTCTGAAATGTGTTGAATGAAAAGGGTTCTAGACGATGAAGTGTTTATTTAATTGGTGGTTCAGGAGTTATGATAAAAATCGTGTACTCTATTCTTTTAGTTGTGAACTGTGAGAGTTTATTTTGGATTGGGACAGCTGCTCATGTGTGTCACGACCCGGATTCTTCTCACCATCGGGAGTTGTGATGGCGCCTACTGTAGGAGCAAGGAATGCCAACCCCTTTAAAATATTCCATAAAGCTTTAATCTAAGCAATATAATAACCGAAATTATTAAATAAAATGCGCGGAAGACTTTTAACAAAAATATTAACAAAGTGCGGAAGACTATAGCATAGCACTACCCAGCATCTGGTGTCACTACTCACGGACCACTAACAGAGTTCTACAAGCAACAGTCTGAAAGAATGTATGACAAGTCTGTTTTGATACAATAAAACAAACACAAAGAGATAGATGAGACTCAAGGCCCGCGAGCGCCAGGAGAACTACCTTGGAGTCTCTGGACTGATGGATCTCTCTCTAGCTACTACTGTGGTCCGTAAGCTATATCCTGACCTGTGCACAAAAGGGCAAAAAATGTAGTATCAGCAGAACTGGCCCCATGTGTTGGTAAGTGTCTGGCCTAACCCCGGCGAGGTAGTGACGAGGCTAAACCGGACCTACCAAAAAAAACAGCCTGTACAGATATATGTGCATTAAAGAACGGATAACAAAATTTAAACAACTAATAGGAGGGGGCTGGGGGTGTAGCAGTTCAATTATAAGTCCAACGAACAAGAAATGGCACTGAATGTATAACATTAATAAAATAAAGCCAGTGAATCAACAACTGCACGGCACCACCCTTCATGCTTATACTCATTTCTCACCAGAACTGTCAAATATAATGCACGGCATCACACTTCGTGCTTTTACTCTCAACACATAGTGCAGGCATCACCCTTCGTGATTTCGTCACATAACACTCACATCAAGGCATGTAATGACCCTTCGTGCTCCGTTAATCAAGAAACATGGCACGGAAAGACCCTTCGTTCATAATATCTCTCTTCCTCAGCCAATCAATGGTCACAACCAAATGGGAAAGGAATATACAACAAGATAGAATATCCTGGACAGGGAGAACAACTCTACTGCAAGTCCCGGCAAGGGGGAATAACTCAACAATAAGTCCCAGCAAGGGAGAATAACTTAACAATAAGTCTCGGCAAGGGAAAACAGCTTAACAATAAGTCTCGGCAAGGGAAAAACAGCTAAGCAATAAGTCCCGGCAATGGAAAATAAAAATACCAAAATTCCTTCTTTAGCCCATTTACTTCTCAACTATCACTTCATAGTACATTTAGCAAGTAATTATGGCAATTGTTCACTTCTTTTCGAAATTTCTAATAGCAATTATGGCTCACAGTCATGCTAGACTCGGGCGCATAGGTAACAGTCACCATACCTGTACACCGACTCCACATAGCACATAGCAAATATTATCCTAATCCTATTCCCTCAAGCCAAAGTTAGATCAAACACTTACCTTGAAAGCTTCCAACTCAACTCATGCCTCTAGAATAGCTTTACTCCTCGAATTCGCCTCAAAACCGGTCGAATCTAACCACAATTTACTCAAATGTATCAACAAATGCTAGTTAAATCAATTTGAATTCATAAGAATGAAATTTCCAAAGTTTTACCCAAAAATTCCCAAAAGGCCTGTAGGCCCACGTGGTCAAAACTTGGGGTTCGAACCAAAATCGGGATACCCATTCCCCCACGAGTTCATATATGCAATTTGTTTTGAAACCAGACACCAAATTGAAGTCCAAATCCCCAATTTTAAGAAAACCTAGGTTCTAACCCAAATCCCCATTTTTACCCATTGAAAGCTTTTATTTTAAGTTTAACCCATGATGAAAGATGTTAAAGTTTGAAGAAATTGAGTAAACGTTGACATATAATTGATTTAAGAGAGAAGGAGTCGAGAGAAAATCGCTAATAGAGGTTTGGGTTTTGAAAATAGGAAAAATGAACTTTGAAATCGTCTAAGTATATGATGAACAGTCGCGGATGTCGCAATTGTGAAGCTTTGTCCGCAATTGCGAAGAATACAGAAGGAATAGCGGATGTCAAAATTGCGAGAAATTGTTCGCAATTGCGAAGAGGGTGGATTTTGAATGGGATTCGCATTTGCAAGAATGTCTTCGCATTTGCGAATACTGCCTTATCAGGAGGGTTGTCGCCTTTTCAAAGATTTCTTCTCATTTTCGAAGACTGTTTATAAGAGGGGGGATCGCATTTGCGAGTTATTCCTCGTTTTGCAATAGAATAGGCAAAAGGGGAAGGCTCGCATTTGTGAAGATTACTTCGCAATTGCGAAGACTTCATATATCAACTGCTACAATGCTACAAAATTAGCCTAACATCTATCCGCAACTCACCCGAGCCCTCGGGACTCCAACCAAACATGCACCCAACCTCAAAAACGTCCTACACACTTACTCGTGCGATCAAATCGCCAAGAAAACATCAAAATCAAAGAATCACCCTCCAAAACTCATTATTTTCATTCCAAAGTTCAAAACTTTCAAATTTCCATTTTTTAGTCCGAAACACGTCAAACGAGGTCCGTTTTCAACTAAACTTTACAGATAGCGGTCAACGCTCATTTAAGACCTATACTGGGCGTCGGAACCAAAATATGAGCCCGATACCATTACTTTTTATCAAATCTCATTTTCATTTTTCCCTAAGGATTTTCAGAAAAACATTTCATAGAAGAGTTCCTTACTCAAGCCTGGGACCTCGGATTTCGATTCCGGGAATACGCCCGGGTCTCAAATTTCCTTACGGACCCTCCAGGATTGTCACATCATGGGTCGGGTCCGTTTGCCCAAAATGTTGACCAAGGTCAACTATAGCAATATTATTATCATAATTCATATTTTCTAACACATAATTCAAATATTTCCACATAAAAATTTTCCTGCTTCGTGCCCAGACTGCGCATGCAAATCGAGGAAACCAAATTAGAGGTTTTCAAGGCCTCAGAAGCACAAAAAAGGGAGAATTACGGTAATGACCATTTGAGTCATCACATCCTCCACAACTAAAACAACCATTCGTCCTCGAACGGGCAAAAGAAAGAAGTACCTAAGTCGGGGAATAGATGGGGATAACGGCTTTGCATATCAGACTTGGAATCCCAGGTCGATGCCTCAGGAGACTGATCTCTCCAGTGAACATGCACTGAAGGAAAACTCCGTGACCTCAACTGGCGAACTTGCCGGTCTAAAATAGCCACTGGCTCCTCTTCATATGACATATCCTTGTCCAATCGGACAGTGCTGAAATCTAACACGTGGGCGGGATTGCTGTGATACTTCTGAAGCATGGATACATGAAAAACCAGATGCATGGATGCAAGCTAGGTGGTAAGGCAAGTATATAAGCCATCTTCCCTATACGGTCAAGAATCTCAAATGGGCCAATAAACTTAGGGTTGAGCTTGCCCTTCCTCCCGAATCTCATCACACCCTTCATAGACGATACACGGAGCAATACGCGCTCACCAACCATGAAAGAAACATCACTGGCCTTATGATCTGCATTACTTTTCTGCCTAGATTGAGCAAACCAAAGTCTATCCTGAATGATCTTGACCTTATCCAAGGCCTCTTGTACAAAATATGTACCCAATAACCGAGCCTCTCTCAGCTCAAACCATCTAACTGGGGACCGACACTGCCTACCATACAACGCCTCATACGGGGCCATCTGAATACTGGACTAGTAGCTGTTGTTGTAGGCAAACTCTGCTAAAGGCAAGAACTTGTGCCACGAGCCTCCAAAACCAATAAAGCAGGCTCAGAGCATATCCTCAAGAATCTAAATGGTCCTCTCAGACAGACCGTCCATCTGGTGATGAAATGTTGTACTGAATTGGACCTGGATGCCCAACACATATTGTACTACACTCCAGAAATGCGAGGTTAACTGCGGACCCCGGTCTTCAATAATAGATATGGGTACCCCTTGAAGCCGAACGATCTCACTGATATAAATCTCAGCATACCTCTCAGACGAATAGGTGGTGGCAGCTGGGAGAAAATGTGATAACTTGGTCAGCCTATCAACTACAACACAAATAGCATCAAACATCTTCCGAGTCATCGGAAAGCCCATAACAAAATCCATGGGGATTTTCTCACACTTGCATTCGGGAAGCTCAATCCTCTGAAATAACCAATCGGTCCTCTGATGCTCGTATTTAACCTGATGATAATTCAAACAACGAGCCACATATGCAACAATGTCTTCATTCTATGCCACCAATAATGTTGTGTCAAATCCTGATACACTTTCGCGGCACCCAGGTGAATAGAATACTGAGAACTGTGGGCCTCTGCTAAGATCGACTTTCGAATACCATCACATTGAGCACACAAACTTGCCCCTGCAATCTCAATACGCCATCATCTCCTAAAGTCATCTCCCTAACACCTCCCCGCTGCACCGTGTCTCTCAGGACACACAAATGGGGATAATCAAACTGCCGCTCCCGTATACGCTCCATCAATGACGAGCGAGCAACCGTGAAAGCAAACACCCTGCTAGTCTCAGAAATATCCAATCTCACAAATCTATTGGCCAAGGCCTGAACATCAAAGGAAAGCGGTCTCTGGCTGGCCAGAATATCCGCAAAGACTACCCATGTTGGTAGACTTTCTACTCAATGCATCTGCCACCACATTAACCTTCCCTAGGTGGTATAAAATAGAAACATAAAGTCTTTCAAAACTCTAACCACCTCTGCTGTCTCAAATTCAACTCTTTCTGCATAATCAAGCACTGAAGGATCTTGTGATCCGTGTACACCTCACACGTCACACCATACAAATAATTCCTCCAGATCTTCAACTGACTAGAAGCATATGGTATGACCTTGCCATTCTGCATCAACGCTGCGCCAAGCGTGATATGGGAAGAATCACAATAAACATTATAAGGCCCAGATCCCGTGGGCAAAACCAATACCAGTGTCGTAGTCAGAGCAGTCTTGAGCTTCTGGAAGCTCGCCTTGCATTCATCTGACCACCTGAACTGGGAACCTTTCTGGGTCAATCTAGTCATCCGGGCTGCGATGGATGGAAAACCCTCCACAAAACGTCTGTAGTAAACAGCTAACCCCAAGAAGCTCAGAATCTCAATAGTTGAAGCTAGTCGAGGCCAGTTCTTGACTGCCTCTATCTTCTTCGGGTCCACCTGAATACCCTCTATTGATACGACATGACCCATAAATGCGACTGAACTCAACGAAAATTTGCACTTTGAGAACTTGGCGTACAACTGGCTATCCTTCAAATTCTGAAGAACCACTCTAAGGTGCTGCTCATGCTCCTCCTGGCTGCGAGAGTATACCAAGATGTTTTCAATGAATACAATCTCAAATAAGCCCAAGTAAGGTTTGAACACTTGGTTCATCAACTCCATAAATGTTGCCGGGGCATTAGTCAACCCAAACGACATGACCAAAAACTCATAATGCCTATACCGAGTAAGAAATGATGTCTTAGGGACATCAGATACCCTAATCCTCAGCTGATGATAACCAGACATCAAATCTATCTTCCAGAACACCATGGCACTGTGGATCTGGTCAAACAAATCGTCAATCCTCGGTAGTGGATACTTGTTCTTTATTGTCACCTTGTTAAACTGTCGGTAATAAATGCACATCCTCATCGACATGTCCTTTTTTCTTAAAAAACAACACTGGTGCACCCCAAGGTGATACACTGGCCTAAAAAACCCTTATCAAGAAAGTTCTGAAGCTACTCCTTCAACTCTTTCAACTCTGGCGGGGCCATGCGATACGGTGGAATGGAAATACGCTGAGTGCTAGGAGCTAGATCAATACAAAAATCAATATCCCTGTCGAGCGGCATACCTGGTAGGTCTGAAGGGAAAACCTCGGGGAACTCCTAAATAATAGGGACAGAGTCGATAGATGGAACCTCTGCACTGGAGTCACGAACATACGCCAAATATGCTATACACCCCTTCTCAACCATACGTCGAGCGTTGACATACGAAATAACACAACAGGTGGAATGACCTGGGGTCCCTCTCCACTCAAGTCGCGGCAATCTGGCAAGGCCAAAATCACTGTCTTGGCGTGACAATCTAGAATGGCATGATACGGGGACAACCAATCCATCCTCAATTTAACATCAAAGTCCACCATATCTAGATGCAATAAGTCAACACGGGTCTCAAGACACCACCCCACAAGAACGATGCACTCAGTCGACCACTATAGAATCACCAACCAATGTGGACACATATACAGGAATAACCAAAGCCTCACAAGGCATGATCAAATAGGGTGCAAAATAGGATGACACATAAGAATAATTAGATCCTGGATCAAATAATACTGAAGCACCCTGATCACAGACCAGTATAGTACTTATAATCACAGCATCAGATGACTCGGCATTCGGCCTGGCTGGCAATGCATAACAACGAGGATAGCCCCCACCTACCTGAATTGTATCTCTGGGACGACCTGCTACGAATTGACCCCTACCTGTGGCTGTCCCAGCTCTACCTCTACGGTCTCTCCCTCCACCTCTATGATCCCTACCCCCACCTCTAGCTGGCTAGGCGGCCTGTGGATCACCTGCTGCCTAAATTGTAGGGCAAAGACCCTGTTGAGAACTACTCGAGGCTCGAGGTCAAAAATTGACAACAAGACCTGGGTCACCACAACCATGACATGCCCTCGGTGGCTGAGACTGCTTGCCCTGTCGAGCGGCTTGTCCTCCCCTGAAGCACTCAAGTGGCGGCGCACTGATGGGGACTAGTGGTGCGCTGAAGGACAGCTGGTCCAAATAATACTGTGGATGACCACCACCGCCTGGGGTACCTTGGGAAACTTGAAGTGCCAACTTGAAGGGCCTCGGGGGATGGCCTATGTCATAGAAATCCCTACCTTCACATGAGGTACCACTAAATCTGCCAGAATGCCGGGGCCTCTTGTCTGAACCTTGACTACCTCCTCGAACGAGTGCCATCTCTACTCGGTGGGTCGCATTGGCCGCCTCCGAAAAGGAAATATCAGTGCCAACTCCCATAGCCATCTGAAGGAAAATCGGCTAAATCAGTCCATCGATGTACCTCCAGACCCTCTCTCGCTCAATCGAGAGTATCACAATTTCATGGCCTGCCTAGTCAATAAATATGATCTCATTCTGTGTAACTGTCATGGAGCCCTGCTGGAGGTGCTCAAAGTTTCTTCGAAGTGCCTCCCACTGAGTGATGAGGAGAAACTTCTCCAAAAATAACTCCGCGAACTGATCCCATGTCAAAGTTGGAGACCCTGCTGGTCTAGATAGGAAATAATCCCTCCACCAAGTCATGGAAGATCCTGCAAGCCTGAAGGTGAAAAAATTGACCCCATTAGTCTCTACTATCCCAATAGTCCTAAGGATCTAATGACAACGAAATAGGAAATCCTGGGGATCTTCCGATGAAGCACCGCTGAAAGTGGTCGGGAAGAGCTTGGAGAACCAATCAAGTCTCCACAAAGCGTCCGAAGACATGGCTGTCCTATCTCCGGCCTGAGCTGTAATGCATGTCCGAGCATCCACTGCGGGCTGAACTAATGAAACCTGAGTCTGGGGAGCTACATACTCCGGAGTATGTGTAGCAAGAGTCTGAACCCCTCCTCTAGCCTGAGAAGTGGCTGGTGCTACTGGTAGCAAGACCACTCTAGCAACACTGTCTATAATGCCTGCTATGCAGACTAGAGCATCCTGGAGGTTCGAGGAAAACATCACCCCTCCTAGGACCAGAGCTGGTCCCACTGGAGCTGGTGGGGCTGGAACCTCCTCATCAAAATCAATATGAGGTTCCACCTCTCGGACTGCGGCCTCGGGCTGAGCTCTGCCCCTGCCACGGCCTCTGGCACAACATCGGCCTTGCCCCCTGGGGGGGCTGCTGTTGGGGGCTCGGGCTACTGCGCGGAAGAAGAAGACGCACGTCTTCTTTCTATCTGTGAAAGACCAGAGTAGAACGACAATCAATATTTGAGAAATCGAATCACACGACAAGTAAGAACATAGTGAAATTTTTCCTAACTCTGTAGCCTCTGGGGATAAATACAGACGTCTCCTTTCCGATCCCTCAGACTCTACCGAGCTTGCCAAGTTGTGAGAGCCAAGTAACCTACTACTCTAATACCAACTTGTCATGACCCTGATTCTTTCCATCATCGGGAGTCGTGATGGCGCCTACGGTAGGAGCTAGGCAAGCCAACCCCTTTAAAGTATTCCATAAAGATTTAATCTAAACAATATAATAACCGAAATAATTAAATAAATGCGCGGAAGACTTTTAACAAAAATATTAACCAACTGCGGAAGACTATAATATAGCACTACCCAGCATCTGGTGTCACTACTCACGGACTACTAACAGAGTCCTACAAGCAACAGTCTGAAAGAAATGTATGACAAGTCTATTTTCATACAATAAAAAAAACAGAAAGAGATAGATGATACTCAGGGCCCGCGAACGCCAGCGAACTACCTCGGAGTCTCACGAGTGAAGGATCTCTCCCTAGCTAGTGCTGCGGTCCATAAGTTGTATCCTGACCTGTGCACAAAAGGTCACAGAAGTGTATTACCAGGAGAACCGACCCCATCTGCTGGTAAGTGCCCGGCCTAACCCCGGCGAGGTAGTGACGCGGCTAAACCGGACCTACCAAAAAAACAACCTGTATAGATATATGTGAAATGACGACAGATAACAAAAATTAAATAGCTAATGGGATAGGACATGCTGGACGGTTTGACAGTTCAAATATAAGTCCAACGAACAAGAAATGGCACTGAATATATAACATTAATAAAAGAAAGCCAGTGAGTCAACAACTGCACGGCACCACCCTTTGTGCTTTTACTCTTATTTCTCACCAGAACTATCAAATATAATGCACAGTATAACCCTTCGTGCTTTTACTCTCAACACATAGTGCACGGCAACACCCTTCGTGCTTTCCTCACATAACTCTCACATCAAGGCATAGAATGACCCTTTGTGCTCCGACAATAAGGAAACATGGCACGGAAAGACCCTTCGTGCATAATCTCTCTCTTCCTCACCCAATCAATGGTCACAACCAAACGGGAAAGGAATATATAACAAGATAGAATATCCAGACAAGGGAGAACAACTCTACTACAAGTCCCCGCAAGGGAGAATAACTCAACAATAAGTCCTGGCAAGGGAGAATAACTCAACAATAAGTCCCGGTAGGGAAAAACATCTCAGCAATAAGTCCCGGCAAGAGACAACTTCTCAACAATAAGTCCCGACAAGGGAAACAAAATACCAAAATTCCTTCATTAGCCCATTTTCTTCTCAACTATCACTTCATAGTGCATTTAACAAGTAATTATTACAATTGTTCACTTCTTATTGAAATTTTTAATAGACATTATGACTCACGGTCACGCTAGACTCGGGCGCATAGTTAACCATCACCATACCTATACATCGACTCCACATTGCACATAGAAAATATTATCCTAATCCTATTCCATCAAGCCAAAGTTAGATCAAACACTTACTTCGAAAGCTTCCAACTCAACATACACCTCTAGAATAGCTTTACCCCTCGAATTCGCCTCAAAACCGATCGAATCTAACAACAATTTACTTAAATGTATCAAAAAATGCTAGTTAAATCAATTTGAATGCATAAGAATGAAATTACCAAAGTTTTACCCAAAACTTCCCAAAATTCACCCAAGCCCACGTGATCAAAACTTGGGATTCGAACCAAAATCGGGTTCCCATTCCCCCATGAGTTCATATATGTAATATGTTTTGAAGTTGGACCCCAAATTGAGGTCCAAATCCCTACTTTTAATAAAACCTAGGTTCTACCCCAAATCCCCATTTTTACCCATTGAAAGCATTAATTTTATGTTGAAACCATGATAAAGATGTTAAAGTTTAAAGAAATTGAGTAAAAGTTGACTTACAATTGATTTGGGAGAGAAGGAGTTGAGAGAAAATCGCCAACGGAGGTTTGGGTTTTGAAAATATAAAAAATGAAGTTTGAAATCGTCTAAATATAGGATGCACAGTCGCAGATGTCGCAATTGCAAAGTTTTGTTCGCAATTGCAAAAAATGCAAAAGGAATAATGGATGTCGCTATTGCGAGAAATTGTTCGCAATTGTAATTGCTCGCGATTGCGATAGAACGGGCAAAATGGGAAGGCTTGCATTTGTGAATGTTGCTTCGCAAATGCAAAGACTGCAGATACCAGCTGTTACAATGCTACAATATGAGCCTAACACCTATCTGAAACTCACCTGAGCCCTCAGGGCTCCAACCCAAACATGCACCCAACCTCAAAAAATCCTACAGACTTACTCGTGCGATAAAATTGCCAAGATAAAATCAAAGAATCACCCTCCAAAACTCATGATTTTCATTTCAAAGTTCAAAACTTTAAAATTTTCCATTTTTAAGTTCGAAATACGTCAAACGACGTGCGTTTTCAACCAAACTTTACAAATAGCACTTCACGCTCATTTAAGATTCGTACCGGGCGTCGGAACCAAAATACAAGCACGATATCATTACTTTTGATCAAATCTCATTTTCATTCTTCCGTAAGCATTATCATAAAATAATTTCACAGAAAAGTTACGTACTCGGGCCTAGGACCTAGGATTTTGATTACGGGAATATGCCCGAGTCTCAAATTTCCTTATGGACCCTCCGAGACTATTATATGACAGGTCCGGGTCTCTTTATCCAAAATATTGACAAAATAAGAGGTTTTCAAGGTCTAAGAAGCACAAAGAAATGGAGAATTACGTTAATGACCCTTTGGGTCGTCACATCCTCCACCTATAAAACAACCGTTCGTCCTCGAACGGACAAAATAAAGAAGTACCTAAGTCGGGGAATAGATGGGGATAACGGCTTCGCATATCAGACTCGGACTCCCAGGTCGATGCCTCAAGAGGCTGATCTCTCCACTGAACACACACTGAAGAAAAACTGTGAGACCTCAACTGGCGAACCCACCGGTATAAAATACCCACTGGCTCCTCCTTATATGACAGATCCTTGTCCAATTGGAAAGTGCTGAAATCTAACACGTGGGCGGGATCGCCATAATACTTCTGAAGCATGGATACATGAAAAACCAGATGCATGGCTGACAAGCTAGGCGGCAAGCCAAGTCTATAAGCCATCTACCCCACACGGTCAAGAATCTCAAATGGGCCAATAAACCTAGGGCTGAGCTTGCCCTTCTTCCAAATCTCATCACGCCTTTCATAGGCGATACACGGAGCAATACTCGCTCACCAACCATGAAAGCAACATCCCTGACCATATGATCTGCATAGCTGTTCTTCCTAGATTTAGCTAACCGAAGTCTATCCTGAATGATCTTGACCTTATCCAAGGCCTGCTGTACCAAATCTGTACCCAATAACTGAGCCTCTCTCAGCTCAAGCCATCTGACTGAGGACCGACACCACCTACCATACAACGCCTCATACGGGGCCATCTGAATACTGGACTAGTAGCTGTTGTTGTAGGCAAACTCTGCTAAAGGCAAGAACTGCTCCCACAAGCCTCCAAAATCAATAATGCAGGCTCGCAGCAGATCCTTAAGAATCTGAATGGTCCTCTCGGACTGACCGTCCATCTGGGGGTGAAATGCTAAACTCAGCTAGACCTGGGTGCCCAACTCACATTGTACCGCTCTCCAGAAATGCGAGGTAAACTGCAGACCCCGGTCTGAAATAATAGATATGGGCACCCCATGAATCCGAACGATCTATCAGATATAAATCTCAGCATACCTCTCGGATGAATAGGTGGTGGCAACTCGGAGAAAATGCGCTGACTTGGTCAGCCTATCAACAATAACACATAGAGCATCAAACTTCTTCCGAGTCATCGGAAGGCAAGTAACAAAATCCATGGTGATTTTCTCCCACTTCCATTCGGGAAGTTCAATTTTCTTATGTAACCTACAGGGCCTATGATGCTCATACTTAACCTGCTGGCAATTCAGACAACGAGCCACATATGCAACAATGTCTTTGTTCATTCCGCGCCACCAATAATGATGTCTCAAATCCTGACACATTTTCACGGTGCCCGGGTGAATAGAATACCAAGATTTGTGGGCTTCTGCTAAGATCGACTCTCGAGTACCATCAACATTGGGCACACACACTCGCCCCTGCAATCTCAATACGCAGTCATCTCCTAAATTCATCTCCCTAGCACCTTCCCTCTGCACCGTGTCTCTCGGGACACACAAATGGGGACAATCAAACTGCCGCTCCTGGATACGCTCTATGAATGACGAGCGAGCAACAATGCAAGCTAACACCTTGTTGGGCTCAGAAATATCCAATCTCACAAATCTACTGGCCAAGGCCTGAACATCCAAGGCAAGCGGTCTCTGGCTGACCAGAACATAGCCAAGACAACCCATGCTGGAGGGCTTTATACTCATTGCATATGCCACCACATTAGCCTTCCCCGGGTGGTATAAAATAGAAACATCATAGTCTTTCAACAACTCCAACCACCTCTACTGTCTCAAATTCAACTCTTTCTACTTAAACAAGTACTGGAGGCTCTTGTGATCCAAGTACACCTCACACGTCACACCCTACAAATAATGCCTCCAGATCATCAAGGCATGAACAATGGCTGCCAACTCTAGGTCATGAACTAGATAATTCTTCTCGTGGATCTTCAACTACCTCGAGGCATATGGTATGACCTTGTCATTCTGGATCAACACTGCGCCAAGCCCAATACGGGAAGCATCACAATTAACTGTATAAGGCCCAGATCATATGGGTAAAACCAACACCGGTGTCGTAGTCATAGCTGTCTTGAGCTTCTAGAAGCTCTCCTTACACTCATCTAACAAGGTCTGAACTGGGCACCTTTCTGGGGCAATCTAGTCATCAGGGCTGTGATGGATGAAAACACCTCCATGAAATGTCTGTAGTAACCAGCTAACCCCAAGAAGCTCCGAATCACTATAGCTGAAGCTGGTCGAGGCCAGCTCTCGACTGCCTCTATCTTCTTCGAGTCCACCTGAATATCCTCTGCCGATACGGCATGACCCATAAATGCGACTTAACTCAACGAAAATTCACACTTTGAGAACTTAGCGTACAACTCGCTATCCTTCAGAGTCTAAAGAACCACTCTGAGGTGTTGTTCATGCTTCTCCTGGTTGCGGGAGTATACCAAGATGTCGTCAATGTATACAATCACAAATAAGCCCAAGGTCTGAACACTCGGTTCATCAACTCCATGAATGTTTCCGGGGAATTGGTCAACCCAAACGACATGACAAAAAAACCCAAAACGCCTATACCGAGTAAGAAATGATGTCTTAAGGACATCAGATACCCTAATCCTCAGTTGATGATAACCAGACCTCAAATCTATCTTCAAGAACACCCTGGAACCCAAGAGCTGGTCAAAAAAAGGCATCAATCCTCGGCAATGGATACTTGTTCTTTATCATCACCTTGTTCAAATAACGGTAATAAATTCACATCATCATCGGCCCGTCCTTTTTCTTCACAAACAACACTGGATCAAATAATACTGAAGCACCCTTATCACCGATGTGGACACATGTACAGGAATAGCCAAAGCCTCACTAGGCATGACCAAATAAGGTGCAAAATAGGATGACATATAAGAATAAGTAGATCCCGGATCAAATAATACTGAAGCACCCTTATCACAGACAAGTATAGTACCTGTAATCACAACATCAGATGACTCGGCCTCCGGACTGGCTGGAAATGCATAACAACGGGGCTAGCCCCCACATCCATGAATTGTATCTCTGGGACAATCTGCTACGGGTTGACCCCTGCTTCTTGCTATCCGAGCTCTACCTGTACGGTCTCTCCCTCCACCTCTATGATCCCTACCCCAGCCTTATCTGGCTGCGTGGCCTGTGGATTACGTGCTGCATGAATTGTAGGGCGAGGACCCCGCTACTCAGAACTACTCGAGGCTCGAGGGCAAAACCTGACAACATGACCTGGGTCACCACAATCATAACGTGCCATCGATGGCTGAGACTGCTAGCCTTGTCGACTGGTATGTCCTCTCCTGAAGCTCTGAAGTGGCGGTGCACTAATGGGGGCTAGTGGTGCGCTGAAGGACTGCTTGTCCAAATAATATTGCTGATGACCACCACCGCCTGGAGTACCTTGGGAAACCTGAAGTGCTAACTGGAAGGGCCTCGGGGGAGTGCCTCTGTCATAGAAATCCCTACCTCCGGATGAGGTACCACTAAATCTTCCAGAATGACAAGGCCTCTTGTCTGAACCTTGACTACCTCCTCGAACCAGTGCCATCTCTACCTGGCGACCCGCATTGGTTGCCTCTTGAAAGGAAATATCACTGCGAACACCTATATCCATCTGAAGGCGAATCGTCTAAATCAATCCATCAATGAACCTCCAGACCCTCTCACGCTCAGTAGGGAGTATCACAACTGCATGGAGTGCCGAGTCAATAAATCTGGTCTTATACTGTGTAATTGTCATAGAGCCCTACCGGAGGTGCTCAAACTGTCTGCGAAGTTCCTCCCACTGAGTGACAGGGAGAAACTTCTCCAAAAATAACTCCGCGAACTGATCCCATGTCAAAGCTGGAGACCCTGCTGGTCTAGATAGGAAATAATCCATCCACCAACTCTTGGCGGATCCTGCAAGCCTGAAGGTGCAAAAATTTGACCCCATTGGTCTCTACTATCCCCACAGTCCTGAGGATCTTATGACAACTCAATAGGAAATCATGGGATCCTCCGATGAAGCACCACTGAAAGTGGTGGTGAAAAACTTGGAGAACTGATCAAGTCTCCACAAAGCATCCGAAGACATGGCCGTCCCATCTCCAGCCTGAGCTGTAATGCATGTCTGAGCTGCCACTACGGGCTGAACTAATGGAACCTGAGTCTAGGGAGCTACCTGCTCCGGAGTACGTGTAGTAAGAGTCTGAACCCCTCCTCCAGCCAGAGAAATGGCTGGTGCTACTAGCAGCAAGCCCGCTCTAGCGACACTATCTATAAAGCCTGATATGCGGACGAGAGCATCCTGGAGGCCCGGGGAAAACATCATCCCTCCTGGGACCTGATCTGGGCCCACTGGAGCTGCTGGGGCTGGAACCTCCTCATCAAAGTCAATATGAGGTTCCACCTCTGAGACTGCGGCCTCAGGCTGAACTCTGCCCCTGCCATGGCCTCTGGCACAGCCTCGGCCCCTGCCCCTCGCGGGAGCTGCTGCTGGGGGCTCGGGCTACTGCACGGAAGAAGAAAACACACGTGTTCTCGCCATCTGCGAATGAACAGAGTAGAACAACAATCAATATTTGACAAATAGAATCACACGACAAGAAAGAACAGAGTGAAATTTTTCATAAATCTGTAGCCTCTGGGGGATAAATACAGACATCTCTGTACCGATACCTCACACTCTACCGAGCTTGTCTATGAGTTGTGAGACCCAAGAAACCTAGTGCCCTGATACCAACTTGTCACGACCCGGATTCTTCCCACCATCGGGAGTCGTGATGGCACCTATTGTAGGAGCTAGGCAAGCCAACACCTTTAAAGTATTCCATAAAGCTTTAATATAAACAATATAATAACCGACATAATTAAATAAAATGCGCGGAAGACATTTAACAAAAGAATTAACAAAGTGTGGATGACTATAACATAGCACTACCCAGTATCTGGTGTCACTACCCACGGACTACTAACAGAGTTCTACAAGCAACAGTCTGAAAGAAATGTATGACAAGTCTATTTTCATACAATAAAACAAACAGAAAGAGATAGATGATACTCATGGCGCGCGAACGCCAGCGAACTACCTCGGAGTCTCACGACTAAAGGAACAATCCGTACCTACTGCTGCGGTCCGTAAGCTGAATCCTGACCTAAGCACAAACGGGCTAAGAATTGTAGTATCAGGACAACTGACCCCATGTGCTGGTAAGTGCCTGGCCTAACCTCGGCGAGGTAGTGAAGTGGCTAAACCGGACCTACCAAAAAAGACAACCTATACAGATATATGTCCAATGACGAACAGATAACAAAATTTAAACAGCTTATGGGAGGGGACATACTGGGGGTATAACATTTCAATTATAAGTCCAACGAACATGAAATAGCACTGAATATATAACATTAATAAAAGAAAGCCAGTGAATCAACAACTGCACGGCACCACCCTTTGTGCTTTTACTCTCATTTCTCACCAGAACTATCAAATATTATGCACGGCATCACCCTTCGTGCTTTTACTCTCAACACATAATGCACGGCATCACCCTTCGTGCTTTCCTAAAATAACTCTCACATCAAGACACGGAATGACCCTCCGTGCTCTGATAATCAAGAAATATGGCACGGAAAGACCCTTCATGCATAATCTCTCCATTCCTCCCCCAATCAATCGTCACAACCAAATGGGAAAGGAATATACAACAAGATAGAATATCTCGTCAAGGCAGAACAACTCTACTACAAGTCCCCGCAAGGGAGAATAACTCAACAATAAGTCCCGGCAAGGGAAAATAGCTCAACAATAAGTCTCGACAAGGGAAAATAGCTCAACAATAAGTACCGGCAACGGAAAGAAAATACCAAAAGTCCTTCTTTAGCCCATTTATTTCTCAACTATCACTTCATAGTGCATTTAACAAGTAATTATCAAAATTGGTTACTTCTTTTTAAAATTTATAATAGCAATTATGACTCACGGTCATGCTAGACTCGGGCTCATAGGTAACTGTCACCATACCTATACACCGACTCCACATAGCACAAAGAAAATATTATCCTAATCCTATTCCTTCAAGCCAAAGTTAGATCAAACATTTACCTCGAAAGCTTCCAACTCAACTCACGCCTCTAGAATAGCTTTACCCCTCGAATTCTCCTCAAAACCGGTCGAATCTAACCAAAATTTACTCAAATGTACCAACAAATGATAGTTAAATTAATTTGAATGCATAAGAATTAAATTTCCAAAGTTTTACCCAAATATTCCCAAAATTCCCCCGGGCCTACATGGTCAAAACTTGGGATTCGAACCAAAACCAGGTAACCGATTCCCCCACGAGTTCATATATGCAATTTATTTTGAAAATGGACCCCAAATTGAGGTCCAAATCCCCATTTTTAAGAAAACCTAGGTTCTACCCGAAATTTCCATTTTTACCCATTGATGCTTTGATTTTAAGATTAAATCATGATAAAAGATATTAAAGTTTGAAGAAATTGAGTAAAAGTTGACTTACAGTTGATTTGGGAGAGAAGGAATCAAGAGAAAATCGCTAATGGAGGTGTGGGTTATGAAAATATGACAAATGAAGTTTGAAATCATCTAAGTATAGGATGCACAGTCGCAGTGTCGTATTTGAAAATTTTTGTTTGCATTTAAGAAAAATGCAGAAGGAATAACGGATATCACCATTTCAAGAAATTGTTCGCAATTGCAAAGAGGGCAGATTTTGAACGGGGTTCGCATTTGCGAAGACTGGGCTATCAGGAGGGTGGTCGCATTTGCAAAGATTTCTTTGCATTTTCGAAGACCGGCTATAAGAGGGGGGATCGCATTTGCGAGTTATTCCTCGCATTTGCGATAGAACAGACAAAAAGGGAAGGCTCGTATTTGTGAAGATTGCTTCGCAAATGCGAAGACTGTAGATACTAGCTGTTGCAATGCTACAAAATGAGCCTAACACCTATATAATTCTCACCCGAGCCCTCAAGGCTCCAACCCAAACCTGCACCCAACCTCAAAAACATTCTGCGGACTTACTCGTGCGATCAAATTGCCAAGATAAAATCAAAATCAAATAATCACCCTCCAAAGCTCATGATTTTCATTTCAAAGTTCAAAACTTTTAAATTTTCCACTTTTTAGTACGAAACACGTCAAACGACGTCCGTTTTCAACCAAACTTCACATATAGCGCTTAACACTCATTTAAGATTTGTACCGGGCGTCGGAACCAAAATACGAGCACGATACCATTACTTTTGATCAAATCTCATTTTCATTTTTCCATAAGCATTTTCAGAAAACAATTTCACAGAAAAGTTCCGTACTCGGGCAGGGGACCTCGGATTTCGATTCCCGGAATATGGCCGGGTCCTAAATTTCCTGACGAACCCTCCGGGACCGTAACATTACGGGACTAGGTCCGTTTTCCCAAAATGTTGATCAAGGACAACTATTGTAATATTATTATCATTATTCATAGTTTTTAAAACAAAATTAAAATATTTCCACATAAAAGTTTTCCGGCTTCGGGCCCAGACTGCGTATACAAATCGAGGCAACCAAATAAGAGATTTTCAAGGGCTCAAATGTACAAAGGAAGGGAGAATTACGGTAATGACCCTTTGGGTCTTCACAATATGTGTCATGAATAGGGCCACTGTGGATTCTTGAAAGGTTGTTGGCCCAAAGTGGGATGATCGGAATAGGCTTGAGGGTCCATTGATAGGTCTAATGTGAATATCTATACGTCAGGTTGGATGTTTTATGTTAGCATAGTGTTGCTTATGGAAGAGTCTTCGAGCGTTGGATGTCATTCCCACCATCACCTATTCAATGTAATACTCTATTGTGCCATGTGGGTTGTGAGATGGCTTGCTTATTCGCACATGGGTTGTGGTCCCGTGAAGCTTGTGGTTTTATATGAACAGGATGGCTCTCTAGATGAAGGTCATTTATTGTACCATAGTTGTGATTGGGTTTTGTAGTATATGGCATTATCCGTCTCCCCAGGGTTGTATTTTGCACTTGGCGTGCTTGAGGTCGATGTTCGGGTATTTTGTAAGTATAAGCATTATGGATTGATGGGTAAGTTCCTTTTTTATAATTATGTGTGGATCGGGTGGCACGGCACCACGAGTATATTGTTTAGATCAGGTTGCACGCCGAAACATTGAGATGATGAGTATGGTTTCCTATATCTATACTTGGGTATTTTGTTTCTTATTCTCTAAGAAAGGTTCATAGCAACGTTTAGTCATTTTATTCATCATGCGAGCTGGTTAGTTCTTTTCGAGGGTTTGTTCTTCCATATATGTCATGTCCAAATTGTAGCTTGTTGGCGCATTAATGGCGTCATATGAAATCCTGGGCACTGTTTGAGATGGCTTATTGCCTAAGCAGTTTGTACTGGGTGAGATGAGGTTACTGGGCCTGGGATTTGTGAAATCGGAGCTATATAAGGTATATTGAAGAGAAAATATCATTATTCAGTTCCAAATGAGGAAATGGTTCTTGTCGAGGTAGAGACCCCATGATTTGTTGATTTAGCTGCTATTTATTACTTTCTACAAATCTCTTCTATCATGGTATTGTTGCGAGAGTTGCATCAGGGATTATATGTGTTATGAGCTGTGTTGCGGGCACCGGGTTCATGGAATTATAGTTATTGTGTTCAAGAAACTTATGTGGTGCATGGTGTGATATTATCGGAGGAGCATGGTAATGCAGGGTACAATGTCTAGTGATTGATGTGGTGTTTGTATGTTAGAAACGAGTCTCGTGGAAAATTTTGGATGTTGGAATTTGCTTCTAAAGCTCGTTTGCTAAGGTGATAGACAGGATTTTAGTCTGGCTTGAGCTAATGTGCCCAACTAGGTTCTGGTGGTATGGGTAGGTGCACGAGGTGGTACATAGTGATTTTGGACAACTCTGGAGCAGTCCTTAGCACATTCAAGGACGAATGTATGTTTAAGTTAGGAGAATGCAATGACCCCACCGGTCATTTTGAGCGATAGCACATCGTGAAGTGGTTTGAAGCCTAGATTAGCTTCATTTCAGGTATTATAACTTGTATGTATGGCCGGAATTGAGTTTCGAGAAGTTCGGAGTTGAGTTGGAAATAAAATTCTAATTTCAGAAGCTTTAAGTTTGAAGAAATGACTAAGGTTTGAATTTTGAGTATACGACCTCGGAATCGAGATTTTAAGGTTCCAAAGATTTGTATGGTGATTTCGTACTTGGGCGTATGTTCGGGTTGAGTATCGGGTCCGGGAGTATTTCGACGCATATTATGGAAAGGTTCCATACTGAAAGTTTAAGAATTTCTTAAGTTTGACTTGAAGAGGATTTTAATATTATCGATGTCTGTTCGGGATTCCTAGCCTTTAAATAGGTTTTAGTGCGATTTATAATATATTTGTAATTTTGCATCATTCCGGAATGTTTCATTTTAATCCAGACACGTTCGATGAAGTTTGAATGTTTGAAAGTTTAAATAAAGGTTTCGATTGTTGATCCATAGTTTTGATGTTGTCTGGCGTGATTTGAGGTTTCGACTAAGTTCGTGTCGTATTTTGTGACGTGTTGGTATATTTGGTTAAGTCCCTGAGTGGCTCGGGCGAGTTTCGAACAGGGTTTGAAATGACTTGGGCTTTGTTGAAGCTGCTCGAATTTCAATTGCTGGTGCGATCACTTCTATGGAAGTTTTTGGTCGCACAAGCGAGGTGGAGCTTGCAGAAGCGGCTTGGGCAGCCTGGGCATGTGGTCGCAGAAACGAAGGCGAGCAGCGCACCTGCGTGTTCATGGAAGCGAGGCCAATGTCGTAGGTGCGAGCAAATGCGTAGATGCGCAAGGCAATGTCGCACCTGCGATTGCGCAGGAGCAGAAGAATTTTCGCAGGTGCGATGGGCTGTTGCCAGTGGACTTCTACAGGAGAAAGATTTTCCTCACAGAAGCGGGCTCCCAATCGCGCAAACACGTCTGCAGGTGCTAAAGTCGTTAGGTAGTGGGATGTTTTTAATCCGAGACTTAGCCTATTTCTCTCACATTTTCATTTGGTTAGGTGATTTTTGGAGCTCTTGGAGGGAAGACTTTCATCATCCATGTCATGGTAAGTAACTCTTGAATATTGTGAGTTAAGTAGATGGAATATATATGAATTTAAATATAGAAATTAGTAGAAATATGGTATTTTGTAGAAAACTTAAAAATATATATTTTTTGATTTTGACTACGAAATTGGATATGGAATTTGAAATAAATTATATATTAGAGTTCATGGTGTAATGGGTAAAGTTTATCTTTGAAAATATTCGAAATCGGGGCACATGAGCCGAAGAATTGACTTTATTGACCGTTTGACCGGAGTTGGGAATCATTATAAATTGCTATGTTTTAAGAGTTGGAGTATATTTTTATTGATTTACACGTTGTTTGGCTAGTTTCGGCACGTTTGGCTTTGAGTTAAGGTGTTAGAGAGGTGTTGGAGCTAGTTATGGAACTTCGGAACGAGGTAAATATCCTATCTAACTTTGTGAGGGGGAAACTACCCCCTAGGTGATGTAATTTGTTATGCGCTATTAGTTGTTGGTACTATGTACGCACGAGATGACGAGAGTCCATACGTAGCTAAAGCATATTTATGTCCGAGGTAAACTTAGAACTTTACCATGTAATATTTGAAATAATTAAACTCATTCTGCATGCGTAGTTGATTGAAACTATAATCAAACATAATTTAGAAATATATACATATATATTACGTCGAGCCTTATTAACTTGAGTGGTTGGCAAGTTATTTGAGAAATGGTAAATGTTATACTCATTTTGTATTCATATGATGTATCATAAGCTCGTGTCTCGTAATTTGATAATACTTTTTGTGAGTACGTGATTTTTGCCCTATTTATGAATTATTCCCAAAAATTTAAACCAAATGATTTTTCTTTATTTTTTACAGTTGTGCGTTTTGGTGTCATTTTCTGATAATTGTTTGCATTTTGTTTGTGCATAATAATTCATATGAAAATACAAAAAATACGCATTTGCATTTAGAATTTAATTTTATGTTTTAATATTAATTAGGGGTTAATTTGAATTAGAACAAAACATGAAAAATCACAAAAAATTAGTTCACTCTTGCATTTTCATTATTGAGAATTTGTTATTAAATTGTTTTACACAATTTTCGGAATTAGTTAGTCTTTGCTTTGAAGTGCATTAGGATTTTAGGTTGATTTTGCATCATTATAAAAAATTAAAAAAATTATTAAAATTACAAAAGAACAAAATGGAAATAAAAAGAGAGAAACAAAAGAAAAGCAATTTGAAAAAAAAAAACAAAAAAATGATGTTGATAATAGACCATGCTTTGGGCCACTTTGACATAAAGTCCATCCCAAAACTAATTCATTCCAGACCCAATCCAATTCCCTACTCGGTCCAGGTGTGATAAAGAGCCAAACGACGTCATATTGGCTCAACTGCTTTCAATCTTGACCGTTCAAGCCATCTGATCGACGGTCAAGGCTTGTTGTAGATAATTACATAAATATTTAATAACCCTTCAGTAATGTCAATGAGAATACTCACCTTCCTCGTGTCTAAACTCACCCCATCGTCTCCATCTGTTACACCGCCGCCGGAAATCGTCTACGCCGGCAACAAAGCTCCAATCGACCCTAATTTTCTTCCCCATGACCCTCTCTTCTTCCCCATTCCATCTCCATCATTACTTTCTCCCAAAAGCAAGCCCAAATCTCCGAATTTCACATCTGATAACTGGTGAGAAAACCCTAGTCCACCCAAATCTTATTAAATTGATACCAAATGATCCCCTGACCTCCCAGTTCCCGCAGTTTAAAACTCTTCGAATCCCTTTGAAATTCATCAAACTGTGGTGCTAGGGTTCATCAGTTTTGGGCTTGTTTGAGATTTTTTGAAGTCAAATTGGCTTCTCGTTAATGCTATTTGTTTACGTTTGGTTAAGTAGACAAATAATATCAACCGAACTTCGATTCCGTTGAGGTTTTCCGGGCAGAAGTTTGAGAGTAAGTTTTTTTTAGTCTCTATATTGTTAATCAATGTTTACTTTGTTCTCTCGCTTCATTTCTATTAATCAATTTTAAACAAATTAGTTTAACCCTCTGTTTAAATGCTTTAATTAGGCTTTGATTGTTTAAATTCTTATTCCTCTTCTTCTCTTCAGATTGTTCAAATGCCTTTTTTTGGTAGTTGAATAGTTAATTGCAAATTAGTCTTAGTGTTAATTAATTTCAGTGATTTTTGGTAGATAAGCTCGTTTTACATAATTTAAGTTTAAGTATTAGTTGTCTATTTTGTTAGTGTTAATTAGTTTCTCTGTTAGGTTAGATGAATTGGATATGGCTGAGCAGTTTTGTGTGATTTAACCTGGGTAAAAATTCTAACTGGGATAAGGGCGTTGGGCCAGTTAGCTTAGGTTGTAATTTTTAGAGTATTACAAGGGTACATTAGGCATAAAAATGGTAGTTTTTTGAAAAATAGTAATTTCAAGACAATGAAGGAGTGGTATAGGAATTGCCTAGTCAAAAGAGCATCCTAGAAGCTTCTAGAATAGGGTACAAGTGTAGATTTTAGCTTTTTAAAAATACTTACTTGGGTAGCAAGTTAGAAATAAAAGGTCTAAAATAAAAAGAAAGAGGGACTAAAATGAAAACCCAATTGCTGATTTTTTTTCCTTGTTTATCTATAAAAAGGCATCATTGGCCTTGTAAAAAGGTCTTCAGTTTTTAGCTTAAAAAATCCCAGAGAATTCCAGCCACATAAATAGCATTCTTCTTTCTATTTTTCAGTTTTCAATTTGAAATTCCAAGTATAAAACCCAAAAACAATAGAAAAAACCTAAATATACTACTGTTCCATTGCATTTTTAGCTCAGTTTCAAGTTGTAGTGTGAATTTGCACAGTTTAGTTTCAAGTTATGATTGCTGAAGTTTCTGATTGTTCTTGGGTGCTATTTCGACTCATTTTGGGTATATTCAAGCTAGCCTGGGTTTTGGGGTGTTCACTTTCACTTCCTGGGTTGATCCTTTGGGCTTTTGACTTGTTTTGGGCATTTCTAAGTCCTTTGTTCCTGCATCTGGGCTGCTGTTGATTACTACTCGTGTAATTGCTTCTAACTGACTTGCTCTTCTTAATTCCTAAAATCGGGTACACATTTCGAGCCTCTGTCGATGTAGATCCCTCTATTGAGAACATTAAATAGAAACTGAAGTTAAACATCTACTGCAATTTGTTATGTTGATGATTCTGTTACATAGCTTTTTATAGCATGTGATTGGAAGTTAATTGTAAATAATTAGGACTGGTATTGATAACAGAGTTTTCGTTAGCACTATATCAAATAACAATTGACATTACATTTTGTTAGAATAATTTGTTCATCTTTACTTGAAATGCTAAGTTCCTGAATAGCATTGTGTGGTTCACGTAAGTAATAGGGTATAACTTTAACACCGTGTTTAATTAGTTGTAGAGATTTGTGGAATTTGTCTCTAAAGAGTAGATATACTTTTATTTATAAATCACAGACCAATTGAATTAATTTGCTATTTGAGAGTTTAATGCAGTTTAAATAAATGAATTCACTAGGATTCGGACCCAGTACTTTAGTGTTTGAATTCACTATTAGTTAGGCCCAATATTTATTGTCTTCTGTCGATATATCAGATCACCATACGTGAATTAGAAATCCAGGTCCAACATGCCTATTTGGCAATTGGACTTGGCCGGATCTGATCTCCCCTCGTTCCTCTTTGCAAACGCTAATTTGGCATTGAGTCCAACTTTGGGCCCAGCTTTGAAGGCCATCTGCCTGAAACAATTGCATGGGATCGTGGTTTCTATGCTAATTGATCCGTTTTTGTAACGTGATGTGCGAGTTTTTGAGTTAGGTAAAGGGTCCAAGCTAAAAGGTACGTCCTTTTGTGTGGGCCCGGACTTGAATCTGAGGCCCATACTTCATGATAATCTGTTAGGATTTTTCTTTTCTTTTAGAGACAAAAAAATAGAAAATATAGTCACTTTTAGGTTTATCTATTAAAATAAAAATAGGGCGAGCCTCGTCCAAGAAAGATTAAAATTGTGGGCCCCTCAATAAAGGTTTAAAAATAAATAGGAAATCAGGAAAGATTGTTTAGCGAATTTCACAACCCTCCCAAAAGATAATAACGCGCTAGATCCTTTTAGAAGAGATTCTAATAAAATTACTTCTTAAATTCGGGTGTGCATTTCATTCGACCCAAATCCAAATTCCAAAATGTTGAATAAAATGTGTGTAGGATTACGGGTGCATTTCATGTGACCTAATCCAAAGACATGTTTTAAACGATGTTCACTTTTTTTTTAAATAAAACATATTGAATAAAAGCGGTAAAAAGTTAAAATTGGCACATAGGTTCTTTATGTAATAAAATCCGATAAAAACTAAATGCAATAGTTTATCGACCATGCTAGAACCACAGACCTCGAGAATGCTTAACACCTTCTCCCGTGTTAACAGAATTCCTAATCCAGATTTCTGGTTCACAGACTGTTAACAGAGTCATCTTTTTCCTCGGTTCGAGATTCAACTGATGACTTGGGACACCATTAATCTCCCAAGTTGCGAATCTGAATAAATAAAACTAAATCCCGTTCTGATTGTCCATTAAGTGAAAAACCTCATTTACGCCCATTGCGGGGTGTTAGGTGAAAAAGGAGGTGTGACACCTTTCTTTTCTTGTGGAGCGGCGCAAATGCCTCGGCAGGATTATGTACCATACTCTCATGGGAGAGGGCCGTTCGCTGCGGCAGTATAACATATGCATCTATTGTTCGTGTCGCTCGACCCTCGGCAGTGTACACGTTATAATAGGATCGAACTTATCGCCTCGGCAATATAATACTCTTTCTGAGATCTGTTCGTACTACCTCGGCATAATCGTACGTTATATCACTAGCAGCTCAAATATTCATGAGATTTTTCTTCCACTGATGCCTTGCATTTTATACGCTATTTCTTCTCCGTTTGTTATTGGCACTTGATAATTTTTTCAAGCTGTTGAGATAGAATACAAGATTGAGAAATTGATATCGTCAAAAGAAATTTGGAAGATTATGTTGGATACAGATTTACCTCACTACTATTATTGTACTCTTATCTATTTATGACTTACCATATTATTTTATTGGATCACTAGTAAGTGTCGATGTCGACCCCTAATCACTACTTCTCCGAGGTTAGGCTAGATACTTACTAGGTACATGTTGATTTACGTACTCATGTTGCACTTATGCACTAAATGTGCAGGATCTGACAGGCTCATTTGATTATCATCCAGGCGAGTAGGCACAGCTATTGGGGAGGCTTCTTGTGAGCTGCATTCCAAGCTACATATTGAGTCCACGGAGTCTCCATCGTACTATTTATTTTATCCTGTCTTATTAACATTCTAGACCATATATTGTATTATTATTGTACTCCTTAGTAAATACCCATGCACTTGTGACACTGAATTTTGGGGTTATACTAGTTGATGCTTACGGTTTGGTTTATTATTATCGCCTTTCATTTCTTTTATAAACTACAAATTTTGCACGTTCCCCTGGATGTAGAAGTGTAAATTTCCCTCCTTATTAAAAATATATGACATTAAAAGAAATAAAATGAGTAATTAAATTGGTAAATCATTGTTGGCTTGCTTGACGGTGGTGTTAGGCGCCATCACGACCTATAATGGATTTTGGGACGTGACATATACCAACACCGTAATGATAGTTTTTACATTATAAAATATCAAAAATATATTTAGAGGTAACTTCTCATGTAAAATGTGATTTATATTTTAAAAATAAAATAGATTATCAATTAAAATAAGTAAGTTTAATGTGTAATTAAAGGCAAAATTTCAACGTTATGGGTTCTGAAGTTTAGAACAATATATCTAAGTGGTAATAATTTAGTTCTAAAGTTAATATTTGTACATATTTAATAAATCTTTTTAGCACAACTATAATGTACATGTCAAAATTATAAGATTCGACTGAACTCATGTTTGAGCTTCTACTTTTAATAACATAAATATTTGGAAAATTACCAGATATGTCCCTTTAAAAATAACTCATTACAAAAATTGGCCAATTGATAAAATATTAATAATATTAGCCAAAGTAGTGAATTAGCTAATTGTAGCAAAAAATATCAAATTTTTACTTTTTTTTGAGTGGGTGTTATCAGAATAGATTAGGCATAACTTAAGGAACTTAAAGCATAGTTTTGGGATGATTTAGTGAAGTTTTGAGGTGGTTCGAATTAAAAATTTGAAGTAAAAGCTCAACATGAAAAAAAAATGATATGTGTATCACATTGTGTATCATTTATGTATCACATATGTATCATATTTGTATTAATTGTGTATCACACGTATATCCAAGTATACCTATGTGTGAGATACATGTGATACGTGTTTGATACATGTGTCGAACAAAACGTTTTTGAACTCGATTTAATTACGAATTTTGATACAAAATCAATCCAAATAACCTCTAATCTTCCTCAAATTTTGTATATTGACTTATCTATACATGTTCAATGAATTTCGACTATACCCATTAGTAATTTCCTTTTTGTTTAGATTTTTAGAATATTGTATAGATTTTTTTATTTCATTACCTTATTTGCTACCTCGTCCATGAAATTTCTTTTTCGTTTTGAATTTAATATTGCTAATTACGCTTACAAATATGGAAGATAATTTTTGCATGTGATTCTTTGATAGAAAGAATCCTATTATTTGGTTTTTCAATTTTTGTTTGCTAGTTTTGGTAAGTCTATAACTAATGGCTAGAGGTTGGTGAGTTGACATTTATTTGGGACATTTGTGTAATTTTTTCTATTTTATATACTATCGATGCGGATAAGTAAAATTCAGAAAATATCGATTCATGGAAGGTTTGAAGTAGGAACATGGTCTTTCTAAAATAGCGGCCAACTTGAACGATGGATTATTGATATAAAACTAAAGGTGTCAAATGGGCCGGGTTAACCCGGTTCCAGACCGGTAGAATCCGGAACTGGTCGGACCGGTTAGAAGGGGCTGGACTGGGTATAGGGGTTGGGGGATTGGTCCATTTAAGTTATTGGAAATGGGTAATCGGATCGGTTGAACCCGGAATAATGAACAGTAACTCTTACCGGGTTAACCGTCCCGGTTCAAATGACTAGTTTTTCTTTCTTTTAATTTTTTAAATTTGTGTACCCCACTGACCGTTGGCAAAGGTTAGACCTTGAATTGGTTCGATGTCCAACGGAAACTTTCTTTTTTAAATTTTTAACCCTTTTTCAATTGAAAAAACTACCCTTCTCTAAAACTATAAATACCCCCCCCCCTCCCCCTCTTTATTTCTTCACTCAATACTCATTTCTCAGTCTCAATTTCTCTCATTCTCTCATTCTCCAATTTGCAAGACTTCAAGTCTCAATCTCAAATTCTCAATTCTCAAATCTCAAGTTCAATCATGGCTTGTATTTCTAGAGTGCGCCCATATGTTTGGCAACACTTTGAGGTGGTAGAAGAAAATAAAGAAGGTCAGAAATTAAAGTGGAAGAATTGTGGTCAAGTCTTAAATTTTCATTCAGAGTCTAGCACATGCAGTTTAAGGAGGCATATAAAGTATTTGTCTTGAGCGACCTTCGAAATTCGTATTTAAGTTTTTTCGATAATTTCTATTATTTTAAAATTATAAGACATATTTATGCATAATATTATAGTTTGTTAGATTAATTTGAAGTATTATTAATTTATTTTGCACGAAAATTTAGTTTTACTATTATTTTTGTTAATTTACTTTTTATATGCAAACTTTAATATTGAATTTTGAATAAATATAGTACTTGCAATTTATAAGTTCAATGTTTTCCCGTATTCTTGTATTCTTTATGTTAGTACTTCATATTTAAATAACTTATAATAGTTACAACAAAATCCAAAAAAATTAAAAAATACACAAATCCCAGCCCAGCCCCCTCTACCCGTAATCCTTACGGTTCAACTTTTACCCGGATAAACTCAAACCCGTTAAATACATTAAGAATCAACCCGGAACCGGTCCACACCGGGACCAGTACGGATCCAAAAAATAGCGGCCCAGTAACGATCCAACCGGTCATTTTGAGCTCTGGCGCGTCATTCAGTAGTCTGGGGCATAAGCAGCTTCATTTCAGGTGTATTGACCTGTACGCATGGTCGGAATTGAATTTCGGTAAGTTCAAAATGGATTTTGAAGGCTTAAAGTTGAAGAAATGAACTAGGATTGCAATTTTCAGTATATGACCTCAAAAGTTGGATCCAAAGATTCCAACAGGTTCGTATGATGATTTCGGATTTGGACGTATGCCCGGGTCGGGTTTTGGGTAACGTGAGAGCGTTTTTTGCGCCTATTGTGGAAGTTAGCATTTTAGAAGAAATTGCATCAGTTTGGCCTAAAAGGCAATTTAGTGTCATTGATGTCCGTTTGGGATTCCGAGACTGGGACTAGCTCCGTATGGTGATGCTGGGGTTGGGAGCTAGATCGGAAGTGAACTCGGAGGTCCATAGGTCATTTTGAAGCCATTTGGCTAAAGATAGAAATATGAAGGTTTTTAAGAAGTTTGACCGAAAGTGGACTTTTTGATATCGAGGTTGGAATCCGATTTCGAAAGTTGGATTAGGTCCGCAATGTCATTTTGGACTTGTGTGCAAAATTTGAAGCCAATCGGACGTGATTTGATAGGTATCGGCATCGGAAATTGAAGTTGGAAACTTCAAAGATCATCAAGCTTGGATTGGAGGTTGATTTATGATTTTAGAATTGTCTGATGTGATTTGAGGCCTCGAGCAAGTCCGTAATGTATTTTGGGACAGGTTGGTGTGATTCGTCGGGGTTCATGGGGCCTCGGGTTGTGATCACGCTCTTATTTGATATTTCAACGTCGTTTCATTGAACATCAAGTGGTATCATATTAATCAAATAAGCTTCAAATTCAGTTTTGTTTGAACCATTAGATCCATATCGAAATTTTTGAGCCACAGGAAAAAAATTATCGAACTTGGAGATCGTATGAGGGAGTTATGCTCGTTTCCATGTCGAGAAGAGCTGGTTGCTGTCAAAATCACAAAAGCGGAAATTTTCTGCAGGTGCGTAACACAAAAGTGGAAAATTGTCCGCAGATGTGAAACTTTAAAAGCGAAAAAAATTTTGAAGATGCGGTAGCGCAAAAGCGGAAACTGCTGAAGGTAGAGAGTTTTCTTTAAAAATCAAACTTGACTCATTTTTCACTTTATTTCTTCCATGGGAGCCAATTTTGGAGAAACTTTGGAGTGTCATTTTCATCCCCAAGCATGACGTAAGTGATCTCTACTAGTGTTGAGCATATACATCAATTATGTATGAATTTTAGCATGAAAATGGGTAGAAATTTGAGGGTTAGAGGAAGACCTAGACATATTTTGTTATTGGATTCTTACCACGAATTTGAGCTTGGAATTAAGAGAAAATTATATATTTGAGCTCCTAAGATTATGGGTAAACTTTATCTTAGAAAAAATTTGGATTTCGGGAACATGGGTCCGAGGGCGTTTTGGTCAACTTTTCGTTTGGGATTGGAAACTATTATAAATTGGATTATAATGTATACCTTAGCATATATTAATGTAATTACATAATCATTGGCTAGTTTTGGGAGCATTGTACGTCGGTTCAACCCTTTGGAGGAATGTAGAATGCCAGTTATGGATCTTCGGAGCGAGGTGAGTCTCCTTTCTAATATTGTGAGGGGGAAATTACCCCACATGTGAGTTAAACTAATTATGTGCTCCAAATTGTGGGGGCTACGTACGCACGAGGTGACGAGAGTCCGTGCGTAGCTACTATTATGCTATTGTCCGGGAAGACTAGGACCCAAAAGCATGTTATACTTTGATTATTTCTGAACCCATTGATGTCTTGGAATTCTTTAATCACATTAAATTAATAAATGGAATTCTAAAAGACTTAAGCTCTGTTTTTCTCAAATTATTAAAGAAACTTGGCCTTTCTTGAATATCTGCTCCATGATGACTTCTTGACTGATTATCTGTTTGTGTGTGTTTATATTTCTCTTGGAACGGGCCGATCGCCTCGGTGAAATGGATGCATGTATGGTACGGGTTGCTCGACCCTCGGTAGTGCACGCTTTACATTTTGTTGGAGCGGGCCGTCGACCTCAGCATAATTGCGCATGTTTGTGCTATTGTCTTGAACTCATTTGTGTTGTTTTTATGCCACATTATGGCTCGAGATCATTTATTAATAATAAAAAGAAATCTAAGGAAATTTTCCATGAAAGAATTATATGACTACTTGTTTTTCCATATCTGGATTAGAATTATGCTTATAAAGCAAATCCCCTTCTTGAATATATTGATTAGGGATAAATAGTCATTGGACTGCTAGTAAGTGTCAGGATTGACCATCTCGTCTCTACTCCTTCGGGATTAGGTGGGACACTCATTGGGTACACGTTGTTTTTGTACTCATACTATACTTGTTGTGTATTTTGTTGCATAGGTATATGTGATTCCAGTGTCTATTGGACGTACCAGCACAGACGATTTTGGGACTAGGTGAGTTGCATCATTCGAGACGACTGCAGCTAGGGTAGTCCCGTTCCATCACTGTATTTACTTTTCGTTCACTGTATTCCGGACGGAGGTTGTATTTTATCCCTCTTATCAGTAGATGCTCATTTACTTGTGACTCCGGGTTTTGGGATGGTTGAAAAACTGTAATAGTTGTTTAACTCTCAAATGTTATTTGAACTATATTTTTCAAAAATTTCTAAATATGGAAGAAAAATCATGTATTTCAAAATGTGTTAAAACGATATTTGATTAAGTAATCCGGTTGGCTTGCCTGACAGCAGTGTCCGGCACCATCATGACCCTTAGTTGATTTTGGGTCGTGACAACATGGTATCAGAGCTTTAGGTTCCTGTTTGTCTCACGAGTCATGAGAAAGTCTAGTAGAGTCTCGCTGATCGGTACGGAGACGTCTGTACTTATCCTCGGGAGGCTAAAAGGCTATTAGGAGTACTTCCCTTCTTGATTCCCTATCGTGCGATTTGATTCCTGTGAGGCTTATGCCTTTGTTTCCTTCCTACTCAATCTTATGCGACTTAAGGTGCTTGTTGTAAATCGAGAATTTAAGAACTTCGATGGCACTACAGATATGGTGCAGGATGTTTCTCCCGGTATAGTTGATTGGACTATTGCAGTCACTCTACGGAAGAATATCTTATTATTTCGTCTCGGTAGCGGTACTTCTGGGAACCTTGAGGATAGGAACAGGTTTCCATAATGCTTATGAATGAGTTTCTGCAATATTGATACGATGGCAGGATGTTTTCCTACTTGTGGAGGTGGCGAATTTCTTGAAGGGAACCTTACTCGATCGTGAACTAGATATTCGGCATTTTATTCCCGGCAGGGGGAAAGGTAATCTGGCTGAGGATGTTTAGGTTGGGATGATGAGATGATGAGACTTGGTGTTTTCAAGTGTGATAGAGTCTCCATCGTCGGCGTGGTATCGTCGTCCTCGATTGAATGTGTTAAGTGGCCAATGTGCTAGTTTTCTTCAAATTCGCCTTTGGACCAGGATATTATGGGTCAGTAATGAAGAAGTGGCGGTCAGAGATCCCCAGATGTGGTGGTTCAGGGTTGATGACTCATGAAAGATGATCTTTGGAAAGGTTTAAAGTTAGTAGCGACTTATGAGTTCGAGGTCAATGAAGATAGATTTTATTAAGGTAACAATATAGAAGCAAGTTATGAGGGAGGACACATGGGAAGTGTCAAACAGTGGTTAAACTTCCAGAAGGTCAGGTGTGAGAAGCACAGGTCGAATGGTCGATTTGAAGAATCGTGTTTTCCCGAAGTGGGGGAGCAGCGGATATTTCATATGGGCTTGGTAGTAGGATGATTACGTGCCTTAAGGAGAGTTTGGAATGATTTGAGAATTTCAGAAATTAGTGATTACGGCCTATTGAGCGAACTTGAAGCATGGGCCATGACGCAGTAGAAGATTAGATATGGCGGAAAGATGTTGCTTGATGTGAAGGAGGATGCAGCATAACTTTGAATTGGGAGGATATTGCTTCGTATTTAATTGATGTCCACGAGAGTTAAAGGGACCGGTGCAATTAGGGAGTGAGCTTGGACTCACGATAGGTTATTGGAGTCATCGTGACTATACCCCGTGTAGCAGCGTTAAAGGATGTCGGAAGTGGATTTTACAAGTGGTTATTCCCTGTGAGCAGGTTAGCAGTTGCGTGGTTGGCAAAGCTTCTGCAAGGAATTTTTACAGGTTGTTCAACAAAGAGATCGGTCACACGAATGTGGTTGATGATTCAGAGTTTTTACTACATGATTCTGAGAATTTTAGCGATTGATTGCGCAAGGTTATGTCAATGAGAGATAAAGAATTCTGGTAAATTCAAGAACTATGTAATAGTGGCGTTTGAGCCAAGTCGGAGAATCCCACCACGTATGATTGGGTTGCACGGTTAATTACCTGCATGAACTCTGGTTATTAGCATATTAATGGGTTATTGCAGCTATGGAAAAGGACCATGAGTGCTAATTTGAGTAAATGAATTGTTGAATGCATGCTATGGTTAGGCTTATTGCCTCATGATCAAACTTAAGGGAAGATCCATGATTTATGCCTCGTATAGGTGCAGGCTCCGGGGGAAGTGATCCCGCTGGGTGCTTTATCGAGAGGGTATTCATATGTTATAAAATTCAGTGGAGTTGGTTGCTTTCGGGGCCAAGTCAGAGCGTGTGTCTCTCAATAGCTGTCCTAGTGAATTTAAGAGGTAAAATGTGGTGCCTAATGATTTTGAGTCTGTAAGTATGGTTACGAGTCATGCTTTTGAAGCAGCTTATGAAGAAAGGCACAGAATATTCTATGATATTTTGACTTGCGGTGTAGAACTTGAGAGACATGAAATGGTCATGATATTTGAGACAGCATGGTCTCATGATTTAAGGTCACTCGGGGTGAGTGTGGTTGGAATAAGTTAGGTGTTGAAGGAAGATATTATTATTTCTAAGGCAATCAAGGATAAATTGGAAGGACGTAGATTTATTAGACATAGTTGAGTTGACATATTGGTGTCAGTGATTGGTTCGTTCAGCGATCAAGCTATGCATGTGATTTGTGGAGGTACGTCTAAGGCTAGTCGCCTGCAGTGATTGATTTTATTTTGAAGCATTCTTCTGTTAGGGCCTGTTATGAGTAGGCGGATTCCAGAAAGGGTTATGGTGGCTTGGACCACTACTTAGAGATTGGCATATTCTATAGTTATGAGAATTTTCATGTATGTTGGTATAGTTCTCCTGAAGTAAGTTAAATGGAAAATTTTATGTGATGAAGTGCTAGCCTATCGGCGGTTCCAGAGTTGTGATGAAAATCTTGTCTATCGTATATCGGCACGTGGGTGCAATGAGTGGTATGGAATTTGAAGTAAGGACCAAAAATGTAATTTGGTCAATGGCTGTGATGTTACGAGCTCGGACGAGCAGGAAGGGAGTGTCAGTGTTTCGAGTAAGATGGTATTGACGTCAGTATCACCTGAGATCGGTGTTCTGTGATAAAAGCTTTGCATCCTGGTTAGGGATTCCTTATCATTTTTCAGCGTTAGTGCAGCCGGTGGTTTGAATGTGCAGACCCATTAATTATTTCGGAAGATGGTGGGAGCTTGTCCCACAGGAAGATTATATAAGTGTGACATGTAGTCACTTGATTAATTAGAAATTTAACCCAAGTATGAGGATTTTGGTAATATCATCAATTTGAGAATTTATGCCTGGAGGGCACTTTGTCTATTGGGTTACGGACTGTGGAGATTCACTCCGATTATGATGGATGTTCTTGTGTATTATGAGAAAAGGGAAGTTAGCATGGACCGTGAAAGCATATTGGCCTAGTTTTGCACGATCAGGACCGACTTGAGGTCGGTAGATGGATTTAAATGTGAATACGAACTCTATGTCAGGCCAGTTGTATTCATTTTAGCAAGCGTTCCATATGGAAGGACAGTTGGGGCATATACTATCTTCAGCTATTTTATTTAGTGGTATCTTTTGCCGTATAAGGTGTGAGACGGATTGCTAAATTTCTTATGTGATAAGGTTATGCGTAGCGGTGATGTCATATGAGCAGGATGGCTCTTGGAATTCAGATCATGTATCGCACCTCAGTTGTTCTTGAGTTTTGTATCCCATAGTGCTATATCTTTCCTCAAGGATAGTATTATACACCTTAGTGTGTTTATGACCGATATTCGGTATCTTGATGTGATGAGCTATTTAGCTCGATGTATACCTCCTTATATGAGTTCTACTTGTGGATCAGGTGGCACGCCGCCATGGTTATATCGTGTGGATCGAGTGGCACGCCACCATGGTTATGTTGTTTGGATTGGGTTGCATGCCCCAACAGCCTGATGTTCAGTACAGTCCCCTATATTTGCTTTTATGTGTTCTATCTCCTATTCTTTCCCAGAATTCTAATTCTAGCCGTGAGCCCGCGTCGCATGTATGATTTGTGAGCGCGGTAAGTAGATCTCATTTTTAAGGATAGACTTCCTTGTGTATCGCAGTATGAGCGATAGCCTGTTGGCGCATCAAGGCATCATGTGAGACTTTTGATCATGTCCGGGATGGCTTATTGCCTGAGCAGTTCATATTGGGTGAGACGAGATTATGGGATTTAGGATCACTGCAATTCGATTGAATGGGGTGTATTAAGGACCTAAGACCATTAGATGGTTCATGATGAGGCAATGATGCTTGTCAGGATTATAGACCTAATGAATTGTTGATTCAGCAGTTGGTTATGAATTTTGGCACGTCTCTTCCATCGTATCGGGGTTGTAAAAGCAATAGCAATACCTATATATATCAAGAGAGGCAATGCGAGTATCAGATTGGTGGAATTTCGACTATTATATTGAAAGGATGTTATTGTGGTCCTATGAGTAAGTAAAGCAACATGTGAATTCAGCAGCAGGTACAACGTGTAGTGCTTGATATGGTAATTGTATGATTGGAACCAGGTCGGGCGTAGAATTTCGAATGTTGGAATTGAGCCCTAAAGCCTATTTGCTCGAATGAAAGAGTGGATCTAAAGAATTATCTAGCTAATGTGCTCAACTGAGTTGTGGTAGTACGAGAAGGTGCATGAGGTGTTAAAAAAATGATTTATGACTACTTCAGTGTAGATCTCAGCACGTTCAAGGACGAACATATGTTTAAGCGGGGGAGATTGTAATGACCTGACCGGTCATTTTGAGCTCCAGCGCGTCATTCAGCAGTCTGGGGCATGAGTAGCTTCATTTCAGGTGTATTGACCTGTACGCATGGTCGGAATTGAATTTCGGTAAGTTCAGAATGGATTTGGAAGGAAAATTCTCATTTCGAAAGCTTAAAGTTAAAGAAATAAACTAGGATTGGAATTTTGAGTAAATGACCTTGGAATTTGGATCCGAAGGTTCCAGTAGATTTGTATGAAGATTTCGGACTTGGGTGTTTCCCCGGATCGGGTTTTGGATGATCCTGGAGCGTTTTGGCGCCTATTGTGGAAGTTAGCATTTTAGAAGAAATTGCATCAGTTTGGCTTAAAATGCATTTCAGTGTCATTGATGCCCATTTGGAATTCCGAGACTGGGAGTAGCTCTGTATGGTGATTCTGGGGTGGGGAGCGCGATCGGAAGTGAATTCGAAGGTCCGTAGGTCATTTTGAAACCATTTGACTAAAGATAGAAATTTGAAGGTTTTGAGAAGTTTGACCGAAAGTGGACTTTTTGATATCGGTGTCGGAATCCGATTCCGAAAGTTGGAGTAGGTCCACAATGTCATTTTGTACTTGTGTGCAAAATTTAAAGTCAATCAGACGTGATCTGCTAGGTTTCGGCATCGAAAATAGAAGTTGGAAACCTCAAAGTGCATCAAGTTGACTCATGATTTTATCTTTGTTTGATGTTATTTGAGGCCTCGAGCATGTTCGTAATGTATCTTGGGACTAGTTGGTGTGATTGGTCGGGGTCTCGGGGGCCCCGGGTGTGTTTCGGGTTGTGATCACGCTCTTATTTGATATTTCAACGTCGTTTCTATGAACATAAGGGGTACTACATTAATAAAATAAGCTCCAAATTCAGTTTTGTTTAAACCATTAGATCTGTATCAAATTTTTGGAGCCATAGGAAAAAGAATCATCAAATTTGGAGATCGTATGAGGGAGTTATGCTTGTTTTAGTGTCGAGAAGAGCTGGTTGCTATAAAAACCGCAAAAGCGTAAATTTTTCACAGATACGGAACCGCAAAAGCGAAAAATTGTCCGCAGATGTGGAACCGTAAAAGCGAAAAAGTTTTCGCAGATGCGGTACAGCAAAAGCGGAAAATTTTCCGCAAAATCAGAAACTGCTGAAGGCAGAGAGTTTTCTTTAAAAATCGAACTTGGCTCATTTTTCACTTCATTTCAGCCATGGGAGCCGATTTTTGAAAAACTTTGGAGAGCCATTTTCATTCCCAAGCATAAGGTAAGTGATATCTACTAGTTTTGAGTATATACATCAATTATGTATGGATTTTTGCATGAAAATGGGTAGAAATTTGAGGGTTAGAGGAAGACCTAGACAAATTTTGTTATTGGATTCTTACCACGAATTTGAGCTTGGAATTAAGAGAAAATTATATATTTGAGTTCCTAAGATCATGGGTGAACTTTATCTTCGAATCTTTTTTAATTTCGGGCACGTGGGCCCGAGGGCGTTTTGGTCAGCTTTTCGTTCGGGGTGTTGGAAATTATTATAAATTGGATTATAATGAATATCTTAGCATATATTAATGGATTTACATAATCATTGGTTAGTTTTGGGAGCATTGTACGTCAGTTCAACCCTTTGGAGGAATGTAGAATGCCAGTTATGGATCTTCGGAGCAAGGTGAGTCTCTTTTCTACTCCTATGAAGGGAAAATTACCCCATAGGTGAATTAAACTAATTATGTGCTCCTAATTGTGGGGGCTACGTACACACGTGGTGACGAGAGTCCGTGGTAGCTACTATTATGCTATTGTCCGGGAAGACTAGGACTCAAAAGCATGTTATACTTGGATTATTTCTAAACCCATTGATGCCTTGGAGTGTTTTAATCACATTAAATTAATAAACAGATTTCTAAAAGACATAAGCTCTATTTTTCTCAAATTATTGAAGAGACTTGGCCTTTCGGGGATATCCGTTCTGTGATGACTTCTTGGCTGATTATCTGTTTGCGTGTGTTTATATTTCTGTTGGAACGGGCCGATCGCCTCGGTGAAATGGATAAATCTATGGTACGGGCCGCTCGACCCTCAACTGTGCACACTTTACATTTCTGTTGGAGCGGGCCGTCGACCTCGGCATGATTTCCGCATGTTTGTGCAGTTGTCTTGAACTCATTTGAGTTGTTTTTATGCCACATTATGGCTCGAGATCATTTTATTAATAATAATAAGAAATCTAAGGAACTTTTCCATGGAAGAATTATATGACTACTTGTTTTCCCATATCTGGATTAGAATCATGCTTATAAAACAAATTCCCTGCTTGAATATACTGATTAAGGATAAATAGTTATTGAACTGCTAGTGAGTGTCAGGATTGACCATCTCGTCTCTACTCCTTCGGGATTAGGCGGGACACTCATTGGGTACACGTTGTTTTTGTACACATACTATACTTGCTGTGCATTTTGTTGCACATGTATATGTGATTCCAATGGTCTATTGGACGTAGCAGCACGGACGATTCAGGAACTAGGTGAGCTGCATCATTTGAGACGCCCGCGGCTAGGATAATCCCTTTCCAGCACTGTATTTACTTTTCGTTCACTGTATTCCGGACGAAGGTTGTATTTTTATCCATCTAGTCAGTAGATTCTCATGTACTTGTGATTCCGGGTTCTGGGGTGGTTGAAAAATTGTAATAATTGTTTAACTCTCAAATGTTATTTGAACTATATTTTTAAAGAACTCCTAAATATGGAAGAAAAATCATGTAGTTCCAAAAGTATTAAAACAAGATTTGATTAAGTAATCTGGTTGGCTTGCCTGACAGTAGAGTCTGACGCCATAACGACCCTTAGTGAATTTTGGGTCGTGACAGGCCCGGCCCACCCTTAATGATTTTCTCCCAATTCACATCCTATTCTTAGACTACAATTATAAAACTGCTGAAACCATTGCCTCAAATCACATTCTTGACGCTTATTACCCAGCTACAGATTCCATGTCTATAGACACAATGCTGTAATCTAAACTAGGTCCAACACTGGAATTGAAATTGAATCGAGCTCGGAACACTGGAACAAGATAGCAGCATCTTCGATTCTTCGTTTGCTCGAAATTTGTGAGGAGTGAGGAATCGAATTGAGCTGGAAATCGCCGCCTATAACCCTAAATTAGTTTGATGCAGAAAATCAGAAATTAGTTTGATGTGTCCGAACTCTGAACTCAAAATGTTCAAAACTTAAAAATAAAATAACTCAGAAGATCATAGAACTCAGAAGTCGGGTCTTAAAGCTAGAGTGACCGGATTTACAAAATATAAAAAGAAACCTCAGAGAGTACTGGGATGAGATGAGATGAGACTTAAAAAATTTACAAAATTTGTGAAGTTAACTGGTGAAGATAAGATGAGACTGTATTGTCGACTGGTCGTAACTCATAGACGTACTGGAATATGGCCTCTGGGAGTCGATTCTGATTTCACATGATATCCTAATTCCTAAGCCCTAATGCACACTAATTTGATTCAGATGGTCTAAGAGAGTAACTAAGTAAGTCGTAAGAGACTAGAGAGGAAGAGTAATGGGCTAGGGGCTTCGGTAATTGGACTTGGGGGAGTTGGGTGGGACGGTATAGGACTATGGATACTAGGATGGACAATAGATATAGTCATATAGGTATACCAAAATTTTGGTATTTTGGTTTACCGAAATTGTAAGATTATAATACCGAGAACCGAACCGAAATACCAAAATATCAATAATCCAAAATCGAATTAGACAGAAATACCGAAAAAATTGAAACTGAAATACCAAATTAATTCCGTTTGGTTCGGAATTCGGGTTTTTGGATTTTATGCCCAAAACCCCCTCAAAATTGAGATATAAACTCCTAAACATATTCCCAGTTATTTACAACAACACCCAATCAAAAAAATAATAATTTTTGAAAACTCAAATTTGAATTCAAAGCTTCAAAACTTTTAAATTGGGGTCAATGCTTGTATCCAGTTTGTAGATATCTTGTAGATAATAGGTGAATTCAACTATAATGAGGCCCTAAAAGACCACGTTCTTGTATAGTTTTGATGGTAAAAGTGATAACAAAATGCTCTGATTAGCGCTTTTCATGCTTTGCAGGTTATATATGACAAGAGAAGTCTATAGAGTACTTTTGAGATCAAATATGGAGAAAAAGAGGCCAATCATAAAATATCTACCAAGTGAACCACGCGAAGGCAGCTCAAGCCAGGCTTGGAGGTGAACTGTCGAGATCCTACTGTGACTGCGGCAGAACCGCGCCAGAGTGCAGTCGCGGACGACTGAAGAAGCAAAGAGGGTGTTTTGCCGCGGTTCTGGCGAAATCGCGGCAGAACCGCGGCAGAGGCGGAAAACTTCAGGGACTTAAGTGTAAAACACGGGATTTTTAGCCCAAACCCCTATTTTAAACACTAGACTTTGCCCAAAGGAGTCATGCATTGTTTGATTGGACATATTATTGACATAGATTTGACCTAAGGAGGCAGAGGCATAATAGGAGCAAGGCTTGGGAATTCTTCTACAAGTTTTTTCCTTCCTCTTTCTATTTTTCATTGTTAGTTATGACTTACATACTATTATGAATAGCAAATTTTTTATCTAGGGTTTTGATGGAACCTTTTGTAGGATAAATTCTTGTTATGTTTTTATATAATTGAGCCATAGTTTTTCTCTATTTGTTCAACTACGTTTATATTGTGGTTGGTTGAAGATATCTCAATTAGTTGTGCCTATTTATTATGCATAACTCGGGAGAGGGTGCATATTTAGGTAATTGTTAAACAACACTGCTCTCAAAGTATATGAGGGATCAATAAACGAGGGTTTAAAGGAGGGATTAGGGATAACGAAGCCTTAGGTGTGATCTGAAGTGAGCTGTATTAAAAGCCAGCTAGCGTAGCTCGGGAGAGTGCGTCTAGTAAATTGTCGTAATTACTTGGGAGAGATTTATGGTAATGAGAGTGCTTATGATCAATAGAGAATACTTAATCAAAATTATAGAAGACATAGTGGGAAGGATTCCGACAATTGGGAAAATCATAACTCTAGACCTCCTTAATCTTGTCTCTAACCTTTAGTATATTTAGTTCATAATTTAGTATTATAATTTGTTAGTTAATTAGTTAAACACAAGAATCTAAATATCTATAAGTTAGGAATTGTTCAAGCTTGTCTTCTTGGTGATAGTGAACAGTTGTAGCTAAACCTTTGTTCTCTGTGGGATTCGACTCTGGACTTGTAAACCAAATTATAGTTGCAACAACCGCATTGTCCTTTTTATAAGGCATAATTGGGCGTGATCAAATTTTGGCATCGTTGCCGGAGAACTAACGGTGTAGCTGTAGGTGTACATATTGCTAGGTTTCAAGTTTGAACATTTATTTTTATTTTTTTGTATTTGATTTTACTTTGTTTTATTTTATTGTTTTACTTGTTGATTTTTTTTAAAAAAATATGGCATCATGGAATTATGAAAGTTTTGATGTTGGTAATTCTACTTCTAATCCTCTTTATGCATATTATGATGAAAACCATCCTTGGAAAAATTATCAAAATATTCCCGAGAGCGAATTTTGTGCACCAACTCAATCTTATATATGGAATATGTGTGATATGTGTGGTGGTCAAGATGGTCACTTCCACGGTTGTGCTTATATTTCTTACCTTCCCCCCAACCCATGTTCTTCTTTTTATACTGAAGTTAATAGGAGCAAAGAACCCAGGTATGAGGACCTGAAAGAGATCAAGGATATGCTAAAGTGCCTTTCGAAATAATATGATGAGATACAACTGCGGGTACAAAGGTAAGGGGCAACTATTCACAACTTGGAGGCTCAAGCGAATAAATTAATTAAACCTAGTAAAACGCAGCAAGTTGACATTGTGGATAGTAGCCAATGTGAGCAAGAAAGGGTCGTAGAAATTTCCATATTACTGGAGGATTTAAAAAAATACGAGGATGAGCTAGAGGAGGAGGCTAGAGTAGAACACTAACAATCAATCGCACTAGATTTTGAGGATGTCGATGTTGTAGAAGAAATAATATAGTCAACCAAGAATATTGAGGATACATATTTTGTTGACTCTATTTCATAAGTGTTGAGAATGTAGATAGCCCCAATTTTCATGTAGTTGAGCGCATTGGTCCTCAGTCCAAGCATTTTTCCACATTGTGTTTAGATGATGATATAAAAATAGAGTCGTCCGAGCCATTTGATGATTCATGGAATGAGGAACAATGTGATTCCATTCTAGAATTCTTCTTTCCAGAAAGTCGGGATTACACACCTCATCTAAAGGCCAAGAAGTGCATAACATTACATTATTTTATTGGGCCAGTCAGCTTCGTCCCACTATCTCAGGAGCATGATCATAGAGCAAAATCAAAACTTGGGGTCTGATTCATAAGTTCAAAGTGGATGAGGAAAGGGATTCACGTCGTGCCGTGACGTTAAATCAAGCGCTTGCTGGGAGACAACCCATCTTTATTGCTTTCTTTTATTTATCTTTTTTTTATTTTTTTTATTGTATTATTTTTGTAGTGTCAATTTTTTATTTTCTAAGAGCATGGAAAGCAAAGGTATTGGAAGGATGCAACAGCAAACCAAATGGGTGGAACTAAGTGTGAGGTACCCACACAAAGAACCAAGCTTGGGAGAAGTCTGAGTACCCCATGAGCTGGTAATGCTTCGGCCTTTGGCCTACCAGGGAGTTTCTTTTACCCTCTTATTAGTATGGTGTGCCTTGGGGACAATGCTCAATTTTAAGTGTAGTCTGAGTAGATTGTCTGGGTGACTTTCAATGCCATTTTAGTTGTGTTAGTTTAATTGAATAATGTTTATTTTATTTTTTTAAGAAAAAAAAACTGAAAAAATTATAGGGGACTCTTCCTGAAGATGGAGCACTTGGACAGTACTCTTGAGGTAAGTAGTCCATTTAGATTTTGTATTTTATTATATTTTTCCTTTTTAGGTAGTGTAGTAACTCTCCCTTGATTTTTCTTTGGCCAGGGATCTTTTCCAAGGGCTTTTATTGAACAGGATTAGGTAGATTTTTCTTTTATTATTTAGGACTCTTAGGACTCTCTTGGACCAAGATGGGTAAAGGCTGAAATGCAACCCTTAACGTACACACTTGCGAATAACTAAAACGAACTTGAGGGTGCGACGTCTAGGCTCGTTTGTAGACTCATACTTTGATGCCTTAATTTCGCAAATCTTGTCTTGCTTGAACGCTCATGTGAGTGTGTTGACAAACTGATTCGGAATGAGTTACATGTTGAGTGTGTATGAGATAATATGTGCTTGCCTGCGATACCTAGAACTTTCCCTCTATGTTTGCAAAGCGTAATATAAGTTGTTTGGTTTTAGAGATGATTGAGACATTTTTTTGTGTAGCCTGTATAATTGTGAATCCATAGTGCAGATTGCCATAGTTAACCCCTTCGAGACCGAAGCCTGTTTTTTGAAAACCCTATAATAACCTACATCACAGTGTTTGAATATTTTTACTGTTTGAACCCGTACCTGCTAGAAGCCCTTGAATTATTAAAGAGAATATAAAAGTCAAAGTGTGGGATGGTAGTGGAGTATAAAAAGAAAATTAGAAAAATTACTTAAATGGTGCAATGATGCTAAAACAAAATTTTGATAAAAGAGAAGAAAACACAACCGAAAAAAAAAAAATATATATATATATATATAGGAAAAAATATATGTATATATATATATATCCAAATCTACCCTAACCGTCCCTTAGCCTATATTATAACCTAATAAAGGCATCTTGATCTTGGACTGAACAACCCGATTTGTTGAGTATTACACTAGGGGCAGGCTTATGATGTATCTATGTGGCATATGAATGTTTTTTGTCGAGAGTGAGTGAATTCTGTCTATCTTTGGTTCCTTGTTGATTGAATTGTATGTGTGTGGAACTTCTCTCAGAATTGTGATGTGAAGGCATGTGACTCAGGAAGAAAAAGTGAGTTTTCATCTCTGTTTAGAGTAATTAGAGTAAGCATGAGTGTGTCATGGCGTTAGAGTCTGCATCTGAGGTATGACTGTTGCACTGCTTAGGTTGTTCCTTCATAATGGCGGGTGTGACATACGATTGGGGTAATGCATCTAACGGTTAGGCCTAGAAGTGTGGTTTAACTTTCGCGAGGACGAGCAAAGGTATAAGTGTGAGGTGTTGATAATAGGTAAATTTAACTATAATGAGGCCCTAAATTACCACCTTCTTGTATAGTTTTGATGGTAAAAGTGATAACAAAATGCTCCGATTAACGCTTTTCGTGCTTTGTAGGTTATATATGACAAGAGAAGGCTATGGAGTACTTTTGGGATCAAATATGAAGAAAAAGAGGCCAATCGTAAAATATCCGCCAAGTGAACCACACGAAGGCAGCTCAAACTAGGCCTGGAGGTGAACTGCCGCGGTCCCACCATAATTGCGGCAGAACCGCGGCAAAGTGCAGTTACGTACGACTGAAGAATCAGAGAGAGTGTTTGGCCGCGGTTCTGATGTAACCGCGGCACAACCGCGGCAGAGGAGGAAAACTTCAGGGACTTAAGTGCAAAACATGAGATTTTTAGCCCAAAAACCTATTTTAAACACTAGACTTCGCCCCCAATTGAGGCATGTATTGTTAGATTTGACATATTTTTGGCATAGATTTGACCTAAGGAGGTAGAGACAATAGGAGCAAGGCTTGGGAATTCTTCTACAAGTTTTTTCCTTCATCTTACTAGTTTTCATTGTTGGTTATGACTTTTAGTATTTTAGTTTTACAAACTATTATGAATAGCTAATTTGTTATCTAGGGTTTTGATGGAACCTTTTGTAGGATAAATTTTTGTTATGTTTTTATATAATTCAGCCATAATTTTTCTGTTTGTTCTACTACGTGTATATTATGGTTGGTTGAAGCGCTCTCAATTAGCTGTGCCTATTTAGTATGCATAACTCGGGAGAGAGCGCATATTTACGTAATTGTTGAACAACACCACTCCCAAAGTATATGAGGGATCAATAACCGAGGTTTAAAGGTGGGATTAGGGTTAACGAAGCCTCGATGTGATCTGAACGGAGCTGTATTAAAAGCCAGCTAGCGTAGCTCGGAAGAGCGCGTCTAGTAAGTTGTCGTAATTACTTGAGAGAGATTTACGATAATAAGAGTGCTCATGATCGATAGAGAATACTTAGGCGAAATTATATAAGATATAGCGGGAAGAATTCCGACAATTGGGGAATCATAACTCTAGAACTCCTTAATCTTGTCTTTAATCCTTAGTATATTTAGTTGTTAATTTAGTATTTTAATTTGTTAGTTAATTGGTAGACACAAGAATCTAAATATTTATAAGTTAGAAATTATTCAAGCTTGTCTTCTTGGCGACAGTGAACAACTGTAGTTAAACTTTATTGTTATTCATTGATGAACTTCACAGTACTGAAGAACGTGGGCAGCTTTTGTTCTGTAAAGAAGAAAACTGAAGCTCAACGTGGGAGAGTGAAGGGTAAAGGTAAAATGTGGGGGAGGGGGAGTTACGGGTAAATGTAAAAGAAAAGAGCTATAGGACCCATTAATTTAGTATAATTAATATAATTAATGTGGGTGTGTAGGGGGTTGAGCTATAATTGTGCCTCATATATAAGATCCATTAATTATATCCCTATTTTAAACTATAGTATATAAATAAAATTTTAATTTATTAAATATACTTATCTCTAAAGCTAAATATTGAGGTATATTTAATTTATTAAATATACTTATCTCTAAAGTTAAATATTGAGGATAATAATTTTGTATATGTAATATATGAAGGTAAAAATCTTTTTAAAATATCTACATTTTGGTTTCTAACAAAAAATTCATAATCTTAGCAAATACTTACAGAGAATGCAATAGGACGATAACTGAGGGAACCAGAGGTTTATTGAGAAGCACAATTGTCCGAATTCATACCAAACTCCACCGTCCCTACCTATTTTCCTCTTTACGTCTCAATTTCTTTCCTATAAAACCCTAACATCTCCCCTAATTCTCAATTTCCCAATCATTTCATTCATTCAATCAATCAAATTATCAAATTTCCAGATTCTATTTCTCTCATTCATATGGAAGCTCCAATTCTCATTTCTTCAATCCCCAATCTCTTCTCCTTCTTCACTTTTTTCCTCATCATTTACCTAGTTGCTTACTTCATCATCTTCCGTTCATGGAAACCCAAGCTCCGTCCAGAAGCTTCCAGCTGCGCCATCTCCTTACTCCACGGCACCCCCGCCGTATTCTTTGCCGTTACTTCCCTACTCGCCGACCCTGATCGTGACTTTCACTCGCCTAACACCCCTTTACAGAACCTCGTCCTTGACTACAGCATTTCTTATTTCTTAATGGACCTCACCCACTACCTGATCTTTTACCCTAGTGATGTTCTCTTCATCGGCCACCACCTCGCTACCCTGTTCGTGTTCGTCACGTGCCGGTACGTGGTGTACCACGGCGCGTATGCGATTCTCGTGCTTTTGATTCTTGCGGAAGTTACTAGCTTCATACAGAACACGTGGACTCTCGCGAATGCTCGGAAATCGGACGTGGAGTTCGCTGCGAAGGTTTCTGCTTTACTTTCGCCTCCGTTTTATGTTCTGTATTCGTTGGTCAGAGGTATTGCTGGGCCGTATTTTGTGTATAGGATGTTTACGTATTATCTTAGCGGGGCTGCTAATAATGTGATACCTAGATGGATTTGGATATCTTGGGTTTTTGTTGTTGTTACTGCTATTTCCGTTAGTATACTGTGGATTTCCAATCTTTGGGTTGAGTTGTATAGAGAGAGGAGTAGGGAACTTGAGAGAAAAGTTAGATGAGTTGAATATTACTGTGTGTTTACAGATTAAGCATATATGGATTTGATTGATGAGATGATTATTGAAGAAAAATCAAATCTTTTGTTGTTGCACTTGTTGCATTATGCAGTTGTGGTGTATACTGGTGTTGGTGCTGCGGCAGAGCCAGGAATTCTAATTTGGGGATTAAAAAAATGCTATACCTAAAAGATTATGTTAAAGGGATTCAACAGTTTATATATACTAGAAAGTTTGGTTTTGCGCTAATTGCACAGTGTAATTTATGGACGAAAGGGTGTTTAATTGAATGAACTTTCTTACCTTTACCTCCGCTATTCATTGTTGGAAGGCATAACTTCAGGATTATGTTTTCTCTATAGTTTTTTACACTCTTAAATCAGCTACAAAGAGTAGGTAGAAAACAATTAAGTGATATGCAGAATTAAATTGAAGGTTTTGGTTATCTTTGAGATTGATGGCAGAATCCTTTGAATTGTTCTTTTGATGCACCAGCCTATATTCTTTATATTACAAGTTTTGAAATTCATTTGCTGTTGGTGATAGTTTTCTGGTTAGGTCACCTTCAAGAGAATATGATTAATTAGCATTGTCTCAACAAGATTTGTAATAATGTCCATTATTTAATTCATAGATTCTTTCTTGTTGGGTATGCCTAATTTGATAGTTTTGCATTCTTGATTTGTTGAAATGAAGTGGCTGTTTAAAGTTTTAGGTTCTATGCATTCATTTTATTATTCATCAAGGTTTGAGCCTCCCCTGTTAGGAAGCCTTGGTCAATCCTATATATGAGGTGAATTATCTTCTTAATCGACTGGCCTGTGATGTATTTAAATAGACTTGGCTGTTTTTTCTGTTAACTGGTGGGGATTGCAGATTACATCTAGTTTTTTCATCTCTAACCGGTGGTGTTAACATCAAGATTAAACGATAGATCATAGAAATTATTGAGAGAGAAAGTAGAGAGAAGGAGGAGTAGGTGAGAAGTCTCTCGAATGTCAGAGAGAAAGTTTGTCAAGCCGAGAAACAAAATACACAAAATGAAATCCGGAGGGTCACAAATATCTGTGACCCCAAATATATAGTTATTACAATGGATCGGGTCAAAGACCCAAAGTGAATGGGGCTCGGGTCTCGGATGAGACGGGCTCAGATATGACTCTCAAGGATTGGGCTCAGGAGAGGCCCAATCCAGACATTTCATCACTGCCCAATAATTGTATACCAAAGATACAATATATATACACTGTGTATACACTATTACATTATGTTACATCTTGTATCTCAACACCCCCCCTCAAGTTGGAGGGGGGAACCACCTGCAACTTGGAAAGCAGCGGAACCAGCAAAGTACCCGGCAGAGGATTAGTGAGCAAATCAGCCAGCTGTCGAGAAGTAGGCACATGGAACAACCGCAAGAACCCAGAGAGCAACAAGTCCTGGACAAAATGGCAATCCACCTCGATATGTTTGGTGCGTTCATGAAAAACAGGATTGTTAGCAATATGAACAGCAGCCATACTATCACAATAAACAGAAACAGGAGTCGAAACAGGGACCCCAAGATCACCCAACAAGCGACACAACCAAGTCAATTCAGCCACAACCTTGCTTAAGGCTCGGTATTCTGCCTCAGCAGAGGAAAGAGAAACAACAGGCTGTTTCTTCGATTTCCAGCTTATCAAACAACAACCCTAGAGCACACAAAACCCAGTAACAGAGCGCCTGGTGTCAGGGCAGGCAGCCCAGTCACTATCAGAATATCCAGCAACAGAAAAGTTAGCATGATCAGAAAAAAATAAACCCAAGGAGGGAGTGCCTTTGAGATATCGCAGAACATGAAGGGCAGCAGTCATATGGGGAAGTCGGGGGGATTTAAGAAATTGACTCAGGTGCTGGACTGCATATCAGATGTCAGGCCTGGTGTGAGTCAAGAAGAGCATCTTGCCAACTAGGCTCCTGTACTGATCAGGAGAGGGCAAGAGGTCACCAAAATCAGCATGAAGTTTAACATTGATGTCCAGAGGGGATACAACAGAAGACACATTCACACAGTCAAACTGTTGCAGCAAATCAGAGATATACTTCTGCTGATTGAGGTGCATCCCACCAGGGACAGCAGACACTTCAAGACCCAAAAAATCATGCAAGGACCCTAAATCCTTGATTTTAAGCTGAGCATCCAGAAAGAGTTTCAGAGCAGTCAGTTCATCACTGTCATCCCCAGTTATAATGATCCACATACACAGCAACCACCGCAAAAGAACCAAGTGTACCCTTGAGAAACAGAGAGTAGTCATTGAGAGAGTGAGTATAACCTCTGGAATAAAGGGCAGAAGACAGTTTGGCATACCACTGCCTGGAGGCTTGCCTTAGCCCATACAAAGACTTTTTGAGTTTGCAGACCAGAGGAGGAGAAGTAGAAGAAGAACCAGAATCAACAGAGACAGTCAAACCAGGAGGGAGTTTCATATAAACATCCTCATCCAAATCACCATGAAGAAAAGCATTATTCACATCCAATTGAAAAAGGGGCCAGTGGTTCTTGACAGCCACAACAATAAGACACTTGACAGAAGTCATTTTAATCACTGGGGAAAAAGTTTCAATAAAGTCAATCCCCTCAACCTGACTGTCAGCCCTTATGACCAACCTGGCCTTATACCTTTCAACAGTGCCATCTGCCTTATATTTAATTTTGTAAACCCATTTGCAACCAATGGGTTTCTTACCAGGAGGAAGAGGAACAACATCCCAAGTCTGGTTTGTGTCCAAGGCTTCAAACTCCTGTCTCATGGCAGCTTGCCAAGCTGGAATAGATGCTGCCTGAGAATAGTATAGAGGCTCAAGCTCCAAAGAGGAGGAAGAAGAGCCAGAGAAGGCAGCGAGTTGACACACATATTCCTTAAGATAGGAAGGAGGATTATGAAGTCTGGTAGACTTTCTGGGAGCTGGGACAGAAGGAGGATCCAAGACAGGAAGGGTGACAACAGGACTGATTGGGGAAGAAGAAGGTAGCTGGACAGGTGAGTCAGAAGAGGAAGGAGAGTGTGGAAGAGGAGAATCAGAGAGATCATCATGTTCTCCAGAGTGAAGAAAAGGAAAAGTAGTAGCAGATGGAGGAACAGAGAGAGAGGCATTTTTGAAAGGAAAGACTGATTCATGAAATTGGACATCCCTGGAGACCAAATACTTCTTGGAAGCATAATCATAAAGCCTGTAACCCTTTTTTCCAAAAGGATAACCCAGAAAAACACAAGGAATAGCCCTTGGCTTCAATTTGTCCCTTTGAGGAATGGGAACAGTGGCATAAGCCAGGCAACCAAAAACCCTCAAGTGAGCATAGGAAGGAATGTGGCCATACAGGATCTCATGAGGAGACTTGTTATTTAGTAATCTGGTTGGTACCCTGTTAAGGAGGTAAATGGCAGTCAATAAGCAGTCCCCCCAGAAGGATACTGGCAAGCCAGATTGAAATAGCAAAGCTCTACAAGCCTCAAGAAGAGTTCTATGTTTTCTCTCAACTACACCATTTTGTTAAGGAGTGTGAGGGCAAGAGGTTTGATGGATGATCCCCTGACTGCTAAAGAAACAAATGCCCTCATTGCTAGAGCCCAGCTCTAAAGCATTATCACTTCTAACAGTCTGAAACACAGCAATAAATTGGGTTCTGACCATGGCAAGGAAGGACTTAAGCATAGAGAAGGCATTACTCTTGGATCCTAATAAGTGTGTCCAGGTTGCCCTTGAATAATCATCAACAATTGTAAGGAATTATTTGCAACCAGATGAGGTGGAAGTATGGTAAGGTCCCCAAGTGTCCACATGAATCAGTTGGAAAGGTTTAGAGGTTCTAATGGAGCTATAAGGGAAAGGGAGCCTGGTTTGTCTGGCCATAGGACAGACTGTACAAGGAAAGGATTGTTTGGAAGCAAATTGGAAAGGCAGACCAGAAATGCATTTCATGTTGGCAAAAGGAATGTGTGCAAGTCTTAAGTGCCAAGTGTAATTCATATCAGAAGTGAGATCATTATTACAAGTGGAACTATTAACATGAGAATGCATAGAAACAGTCTTGCTTGCAGATAAAAGATCATCATTACAAGAGGACACAGAGGGCAATGCAACAACTTGGTTATCATTACCATTACAAGAAACAGAAACAGGATTACAAGAAATAGAAACAGGACAAACAGAATTAGAAAAGCAATTAACAGAGGGAGAAGGGGAAGAAGGAACCCAAGCTAGTTTATATAGCCCAGCAGTTTGTCTACCAAGATCCAGTGGCCTCCTCAGAGAAGGGTCCTGTATCATGTGTAGAAAGCAGGAATGTTCAGTGAACATAACTATACAATGTAACTGCTTCACTAACTTGTGAACAGATATCAAGTTGTGTTTAAAAGAGGGGACAAGCAGCACATTATGAAGAGTAATGAAGGGAGTTAAGGCAAAGGAGCCAGTGCAAGTTACCTTCACTTTATAACCATTTGGAAGGGAAACAAGGTAAGGCAGAGTTAGAGGTATAATATTAAAGAGTAGATTCTTATCATGAGTCATATAATTAGAGGCACCTGAATCTATTATCCAGGTGACAGAATTAATGTGAGTAAGCAAGCAAAGTTTGGAATCAGATACAGGGTTCTCAGTCAACAAAGTACCAGCAAAGTTTGCAGCATATAAGGGAGAAGGAGCTTGAGCAGTGGATTCTCCCAGCTTGGGCTGGTGTAACAAGTTCATCAGCTGGTCATAATCATGTTTGCTCAACCCAGGAATCACATAGCTTTGACCATCTAAGCTAGCAGCAGACTGATGGTTAGCAGAAGGATTCCCTTGAGGAACAGACAACTATCCATCAGAAATATGAGAATCCAGACCAGTACTCAGATGGGCAGCAGCAGGCCTCCTTCCCTTGTTAAATGTGGGACTTTGTGGATACCCATGTAGTTTGAAACACTTATCAATTAAGTGTTCAGACTTTTTACAGTATCGACAAAACAAAGGTCCCTTGGTTTGATCAAAACTAGGGGTGTTCATCGTGCGGATTGGGCGGCTTTTTACTCTTAACGGTTTGGCTTAGCGGTTATCGGCTTTTAAATGTATTAATCCGTTAGCCACCCGATAAGATATCGGGCGGATTGGTATCGGGTTTGCTCTTATAGGGCGATTAATGGGCGGTTTATCGGCCTAACATACATGTTCACTAAATATCTCTTATTCTTCTAATCTTAGAAATAATGAATTGCCATAAAAATAATATTTTAGAGGCAATATGATGCATTCAATTTTCTTTGCCAAAGCCACTCAATTTGATTTTCGTGATAAGGAAATTAGCTTTACCATCTCCGGCGTGTTGGCGTGTTGCCAAACAGGAGGATTACAACCAAAAATAAATTAAAAATAGAACAAAAAAATTTCTAGATCCCGAGAATAAAAATACTTAGAAGTAGAAATAAACTTTTGTTAATCATTTTCAAGGGTTTTAGTTTTTTTATATTTAATATATAAATAAAAAAAAAATATATATATATATATATAAATAATATTTGTATATTCTTAACGGGTTAACGGATTAGCCGTTAAGAAAATCGAATAATCCATCCCCAAACCGATAAGCCGTTAATATAAAAAATTCAATCCGTTCCCCGTCCGTTAAGCCGTTAAGCCGTTACCAGTAAGCCATTAAGCTTCGGTTTGGATCGGTTTTCGGTTTCGGATCGGTTTTGAACACCCCTAATCAAAACTGACTCTCTGTCTAAAAGGAGGAGGTGCACCAGGCACTGTGGCCTTGTTGAATCCAACAGGCTGCCTGTTTGTATGCACGTTGAAAGAGACAGAGGTAGGATCAAATTGAGAGGAAGACTGAACTTGTCTTTGCATCTCATCATTGAGGACAATATTATATACACTGTCAAGGGAAGGAGGGGGCTGCATCATCAAGATATTACTCCTAACTCCCATATACACCTCATTTAAACCCATCAAAAACTGAAACACCTTGTTATCATCACATTCCTGAATTATACCCTCTTTTGCAGCACATGCACATCTCATACCATGATTAACACACATAAAATCAAGTTCATCCCACACACTTTTCAGTTTGTTGAAATAGGAAGCTATATCGGAGGACCTTTGAGAGGTGTGGGACATCTCTCTTTTCAGTTCATATATTTTGGACCTATTTGCAGTCCCATATCTGGTCTCAAGTTGAGACCATATACTCTGTGCAGTATCAGCATACTGTACAGATTCAGCAATAGAAGGGGAAAGGGAAGCAATCAACCAGGAAATCACCATACTGTTGCACCTATCCCACAACCTTTGTTGAGCCACATTGGTAGTAGGTCGGGTGTAGGTGCCATCAACAAAGCTGATTTTATTTTTGGCCGACAAGGCAACAAGCACTTTGCGTCTCCAGCCCCCATAACCACTACCCGAAAAGGGGATAGGAACAAGTGGTACCCCAGGGACATCAGAAGAGTACAGAAAAAGGGGAATAGAGGAATCTACAGTGGTAGGAGTACCGGTGCTTGTGCTAGAAGCCATAATGAACCGACTTAAACGAATAACTTGTCAACAAACAGGGTACTACCAAAACAAGTATACAAACACAGTAACTAACAAACAAACTACAGTTAGGTCAAGTAATCACAGATACCACCAGATGCTCACAATTACAGAGTCAAGTAATCACACATAAATCGAGGATAAGGACAGAGTTACCCTCCTTCTTCGCGACCGGAGAAGATCGGCTTTCAAAGAACAGAGAAACCCTAGGTATCAAACCCTAGGTATATCTTTGAAAAAACAAACTTTACCGGAAATCTGGTCGGGAACGTCGGAAATACACCCAAAGCATCCACAAAGTGATAATCGAGCCACCGGAATACGGTAAAACCTCAGGTTAAACCATCAGAAACCCTAGAAGCCGATAGGTCACCCAAAATCAACCAACCAAAATCATCACAAATCTTTCCAGAGTGTTTAGGAGAGGAAAACACGCTCGGATATCATGAAGAGACACTCAGAAAAGTCTCCGATAGATTGAAATCATCATCGACGAAGCGGTCTCAGAAATCATCCCCAAAAACCTCGAAACAACTTCATCCAAGACCACGAAACGAACAGAAACATGATCAGATGGTCGTCGAAGCTCTGATACCATGTTAACATCAAGATTAAACCGATAGATCATAGAAATTATAGAGAGAGAAAGTAGAGAGAAGGAGGAGTAGGTGAGAAGTCTCTCGAATGTCAGAGAGAAAGTTTATCAAACCGAGGAACAAAATATACAAAATGAAATCCAGGGGGTCACAAATATCTGTGACCCCAAATATATAGTTATTACAATGGATCGGGTCAAAGACCCAAAGTGAATGGGGCTCGGGTCTCGGATGAGACGGGCTCAGATATGACTCTCAAGGATTGGGCTCAGGAGAGGCCCAATCCAGACATTTCATCACTGCCCAATAATTGTATACCAAAGATACAATATATATATACTGTGTATACACTATTACATTATGTTACATCTTGTATCTCAACAGGTGGAGATAGGTGTTTGATAGTGGAAGTTTAGATGGGGAAGAATGTTCACTCTTCTCACTTCTATTGTTGACCTGGGTGGGGGTGGAGGCAAAGGCAGATTGAGGATTTCTAGTAATGGGCGCATTACTGAAAAAATGGAGGAAAAATATATTTAGTGGGAATTGATCCCATTTCTCTTGGTAAATAATCCAACCTTCAATCAGTGCACCATTTAGCCTTCTTGGATCATGGTGCCAACAGTTAATATTATATCAATTTTAGAAATTATGTACATTAAATATCTCGTGCCCCATAATTTCTCGTATAATTTCGCCCCCGGGTTGTGGGTGGATGGGGTTAGAAAGATGTTAGCCTTGCGTAGAGATATGATGATGCTTCATCAATCTCAAGACTTCTAGGCTGAAGCACTTTAATTGTTCTCTAGAGTTTGCTAACTTGAGACTGCATCTGCACTACTGTCTCTTTATTTGTAGCTTATGGGAGGGAAGGATCAACAAGTTCTTGCAGCATGCTTTAGAATTAGAGTTGTTTATATGTCGTCTCAAAATTTTGCAGAAGTTTGCGTACTAATTTGACAAGAAAAATCTTATGAGATGTGCTACTGCTTTTTTTACGAGTACATGAAAATGAGTAGCTACGCTGTAGCGAAGGTCAAAGATGTTAATTTGTTGTAATGACAAATCTAATTTCATTTTTGCGTTTCTTGACACGTTACTAGGACCACTTATTCTCACGAAGGAGAATTTTACACGGATTGAACATGAGTACTCAGTCGGTCTTTGGATAATATTTGATTGAAGTTTAAAATAAGATTATTTGGAACTGAAACTTCATATTGAACTTCATTTGCATATACGAGTGACAAGTCACTATTTGGAAATACCGAGTTCAATATTCGAAATATTGAAATATTAAAACAATATTGGTGATTCAAAGATGCATAATTGCTCTGTTTCCTGCCAATGTTACAAAAAGCATGTACCACATGGCTGTAAATCTTAGCCACAGACTATTTAACCTTTTCTTTTTGGGGCAAATGGTAAGAGATTTTTGAGTTTTATCTTGGGAAATTTACGCAAAGTCCCATGCATTTAAAAAATATTACCCGAAAGAATACCTATTTCAAAAGTATTACCATAATGTATACTCACTGAAAAATATTTATAAAATAGCTAGCAAATAGGTACGCTGTATCGTCACAGTACAAAATTCACATTTTGCTTACCTTAAATAGATACAACAAGTGACTGTCATATACAATGGATGTACAATAATATGAAAGGTATATTGTATAAATTTTTAATGGACGAGACCGGTAAATGAGTGCAAGTGGATAATTCTTTTACTCCATCTGAGTAGTAGTGAATTTTTCCTTTTAACGTTCAGCGAAAAAAGTAGACGTGACAAAATAAAAATAATTTTCCAAAAGCCAAAGCTGTCTTTATAAGAGTCCGGAACCAATATGCGGTTCTTTTTTACTCAAAGAACAAAAATATGTGAAAAACAAAATTAAGTGACGAGAGAGAGAGTTTTTCTAAAGTAGAAATACATTAACGCCCGTTTGGGCAGTTAAAAAAAGACGCTATATTAATTAATTTAAACGGAAAAATATAACGTCTTTTGTATATATATATATATATAGCGTCTTTAAGACGATATGTATATAATAAAGAACGGTCTTCATCTTCCCTAAAACATAACAGACATCACCCCCTCCCCCCCCCCCCCCCATTTTTAATCCAAAAAAGCTTGAGTGGAGCGCACCCGTCCTGTAAAAAGTAAAGATTCTCAGTCTCGCGTGCTAGCTAAGGTGTTATCTCATATGTTGTTGCTTGTTTCAGCTCCAAATCACAAAATTTTCGACTTTTTAAAACATTAAATCGACGTATTTCGACTTAGTTTTTGTTAAAACTTATATTAAAAATTTGATCTTAGTTAATTTTTATGTGCTCTATGCTATTTGTGATTGTTTTTTAATTTAACTAATTTTTATTTTTTATCCGAACTATAGTACTAGTATGCTAAAAAGCATTTAAAATATTAATTAGTTACTTTTTATTATGGTATATGTAATTTTGTGATTAAATTTATTTGTTATTTTTATCCAAATTAGATTATTAATTTTCTAAAAGACTAGTAAACTAGATAAATTTTTACTTTAGTTCCCTATATTGGTATCTTGTAATCTAATGTAGTGTTCATGTTTGTAATATAGTAACGTAGTAAATTGTAATGCCCTTTAGCATAATATCCTTCTAGTTATAGAAAGGACACATTTAAGTATCTCTTTATCCAAAAAATACGTGAGAAAGATGATAGTTCGAACACAAACTATCTTCAGTTATAGTCAACAAACATAAGAACATAAGAATTCAAGATACATTGGTGCAATTGAGCCTTAAAAATTGTGTCCGGAATCAAAATGTGAACATTTAGTAATTAAATCTTGTATAGTTATGAAAATTAACTATTTAATTTTGATATAGAAAAAAATAAGTCAGTAAGAAACAAACAAACACATAAAATAATAAAACTAACATGTTAAATAGTAAAACTTACATATTAGATAATTAAAATAACATTTACAATAATAAACTAACTATAAAATAATTGACCCCATGAGTGAAAAATCGGAAAACGTTTCACATTATGAACATAAGAATTCAGGATACATTAGTGCTACTAGCCTTAAATCTTGTGTTCGAAATCAAAATGTGAATATTGAATAATTAAATCATGTATGGTAAAAAAATATGTGAATAACTAACAAGCATATAAAATAATAAAACTAACAAATAAAATATTAAAATCAACATATTAAGTAACATATAAAATATAAAATTATAATGTATAAAATGTATTAATCTAATAAATAATATAGTAAAAATATCGAATAAAATTTAATATTTTAAGGTATTGCAATATATTTAACCAGTGGAGAAGAAAAATAATATAATTAATTTTGTTCAATTTACAGTAGTCGTCATGGAGGTTTCGTCTTTGCATCCGGGACCTGCCTCCCTAGAGCTACTACAACTACATGCCGAGCGTAGGTCTTCCTACATATGGAGGGGCAGTTATTGGCCCAAGCCTTACGTTCTATGAGAATAGACGATATGTGGGACTTTCTTAAGGTCAACTAGCTCCATCCGTGTGTAGTCAGACGCCTGCAAGATACGTTTTATAGGATCATTGAGATCAGCCAGTTGCAGCTGAATTAGTCGTTGATTACGGCTTTGATAGTGCGGTAGCGACCAAAGACGCACACATTTCATTAACCCATTGGCAAGGCCACTATTACGCTGCAATACGTGGAGGTCCTGTATGGACTGTTGGTTGATGGACTTCCTGTTGCTTTGCTGTATGGAATGAGAGATTATACGGGAGCTCAGTACATAGATACGTTGCCGCGGCTCACCGATTTTTGGCCAGAGGATGAGGGTGTATTGGTTGGGACTAGTCATCTTGCGTTGACGCCCGTCCGACTGCATTTTGAGGCCATGCATGATGACATTGCATATGATAAACCAGATGTTCATATTAACTGGTACACTTCGGTGTTTTTATTTATGTTTGGAGGCATATTTTTCCCGAACACTTCGGGAAACCTAGTCAGCTTGAGATTTCTTCATCATCTTGAGCGGCTAGTTGATTTAAATCAGTACAGCTAGGGTGCTGTTGTTCTTTGTTACTTGTATCCATAGATGTATCAGGAATGCATGGGCACCCAGAGACATGTTGCAGGTACGCTGCTACTGCAGGTGAAAACATAGCCAAATACTCTCTTCATTATAACATACATCATAAAAATATACCTTAAATTTACATCCAAATTGTATCTTAGGTTTGGGCATCGAAGTGGTTCATGCAGTTTCAGCCACCTCTATCACCCATAGCTCAAGATGCACCACCTCCACCATTTCTCCCTTTGGCTAGGAGGTGGGTTGATAGGCGGGGATGCGGACGTGAGTACAACGCTCGACATAATCCCCACTATTGCAGAGATTTGTTGGAGGGCACTCAGGTAACTACACTTAAGTTTACTTGGCCTGGATTTATATGTGTTTTGTATACTCACAGTTGATGTTTATACGTAATAGTTCATTTAGAGGCCATACACTGACGAGCTAATAGCTGGTTTGCCCGATTATTGCTCGACCGAGCGACTTATCTGGAGCTCTTCCGTCCCGTTGATGTGTATTGATATTATCAACCATCATGCCATCGAGCGAGTCCTTCGCCTTGGTCGATCGCATCATGTACCTCCACTGCCTGCTTGGGTTAGGACACATTACCAGCAGGATGATCGTTCGAGGGTTGACTAGGCATATAAGGCATGGCTAGAGGCACATATTGAGACTTGGGACCAGCGGCATGACCTGATTTTTCCACCCTCTCCAGACCATCTTATGGATGGTGAGCATTTGTATATCGGCTGGTACCACAACAATACTCGACTTATCGTCAGGAATCCCGTCCATCCCGCAGGCATTCGGTTTGTTACATATGCCGGGAGGCATGAGGCACTGGTATGTTATTTGGTATACTTAGTTATAACATTAACATTACCGTTTCATAATTAATATTTTACATGTTGTGCATGTTATTGGACCACATATGTTCCACCAGTTGGGACTGCAGATTCAGTAGCATACCAACGAGAGAGCAACTGCTTTGCACGACTATGGCCGGAAAGTTACAGTATTGGCTGCCCAGACATTCCAGTGAGACCGTGTCACGATCCTAAATTCGGACACGGTCGTGATGGCGTCTCTTATGAAGACAAGGCCAACCAACACACTCCCAATTTATTTTAAGCAATTAAACTAACATGAATTAAGTCTTTAACATAAAAAAATCCCATAATAAGGTGAATACTACAGTTGCAGAATAGACATAGCCCGACATCACGGAGTCACCAGTCATGAGCATCTACTATCGGAATAAAGACATGAAAAGTATACATAGTCTATTACAAAACTAAAATAGAGTAAATAAGATTGGGGGAGAAGCACTAGCCTGCGGGCGCGAACAACTACCTAGTGAATATCCGACTCCGCCTGAGCTGGAATGAAGTCAACACTCGCCAGCGGGACCCTAAGCGCCTGAATCGGCACATATGGTGCAGGGAGTAAAGTGAGTACTCCAACTCAGTGAGTAATAATAATAAAAGAAGACTAAGCGATAATAACTCACGTAAAAGTACATCAACATACTATAAAGAAGCAGTATAAAGGCAGTAAAACATTCAAATTATGAAAACAAGTAAAAGCACTTAGTTCAGAAGAAGCATCTTTAAACCACCTTTTTAATAGTAAAACAATTAACTGAAGAAGCAGCTAGAACAGATAGACACACAAAATACGCCCCTTGGGCACAAAGTCAACAAAATCTGCCCCTCGGGCAATATCATAGAACAACACCAGCCCCTCATGATATATCTCATATCACAATGGGTACCCACGGTCACTGGGGGTGTGCAGACTCCTAGAGGATCCCTTTACGGCCCAAGCGCAATATCAAGCCATCTCATGGCATAATCAGTACGCTCTCCGCCTCATATCAAGTATCACCTCAATAACCTTACAATATAGGCACTCGGCCTTACTCGGTCAGAATCTCATAAGCCACTCGGGCAACAGTAAAACATGATGCTCAGCCCAAAATATCATTTTAAGTGTTAAACAGAGAAAACATGGCTGAGTTATGAAAATAGTAGAATATAACATGATAAAGTACAAGTATAAAGTCAAAACATTGTGGGAATATTAGTAAAATTCCCCTAAGGGTTCAAATAGTTATCACGAGGCCCAAATAAGACATTCAGCCCAAAACATGATAATAGCAATTGGTGTTCAATCAAATACGCGGTAAAAAATCATTCGGGATGTACTAAGTCACAATCCCCAATGGTGCATGACTCCACACTCGTTATCTAGCATGTGCGTCACATCAATATAGCACAACAATGTGAAATCCAGGGTTTCATACCCTCAGGACAATATTTACAATCATTACTTACCTCTATCTGCTCTAAATCTATAGCTCTTGATGCCTTTTTCCCTCGAATCGGCCTCTAGTCGCATCAAATCTATCAAAAATCAGAATCACAACACCAAAATATGCTAAGGGAACGAAACCCATGCAAAAATAATCAAGTTATAGCATAATTCTGGAATTAATCAAAACCCGACCCCCAGGCCCACATCTCGAAATTCGATAAAATTTACATCAATAGATTTTTTATCTCAACATGAATTCATACATATCAAAAGTCCCAATATCCGATCACAAATGGCCCCTCAAATCAAGTCTAGGTCTCCAATACCAAGTCCTAGTTTCCCCAATTTCCACCCTTAAATTCCCATAATAATAGCTCTAATCCGTGATATAATACCATAGGATCGATTATTAGACTCAAAAATCTTATGTCCAGACGATATCCTTTGATTCCCTTTTCAAAAGCTCCCAAAAAGCTCCAAACCCGATTTGAAATGGTGAATATCAACTCAAAAATCGCGAATGGATGATTTTATACCTTCTGGTCAAGGGATTTTGCATATGCGGCTAAACTCTCGCTCCTGCGGTAATGTTTTTGCTATATCTGAACAGAATCTGCTGTTTTCACTTAAGCCTCTCAGCTTTCGCATCTGCGATAGACAAAACGCACTTGCGCCATCGCAGGTGTGGTTCCTTAACCGCTTCTGAGGTTCATGCCCTCCTTGCCTTGTTCCGCTTCTGCAACTCCAAGCTCGCTTTTGCGAGACCGCACCTGTGGTCCCCTAGCCGCAGGTGCAGTTATGATGGAAATGGGAAAACTTCAGCTGTCACAACCCAACTCCAATCTTTCGTCAACCATCCGAAATCACCTGATGCCCCTGGAACCTCAACCAGAAGCCCAAACACATTATATACTACCATCCAAACTTATACCAATCTTCAAAACACCTCAAACAATATCGAATCAACCAAAACACATCGGATTCAAGCCTAAATTTTTAAAATCTTTCGAATTATGCTTTTGATCAAAAAGTCTATCAAACCACGTTCGAATGACCTAAACTTTTGCACATACATCCCAAATGACACAACGGACCTACTGTAACTCCCGGAATTCCATTCTGACCCCAATAGAAAAATTTTACGTATCAACTAGAAAACAACAAAATTTCAATTTCGCCAATTTAAGCCTATATCTACTCCGGACCTCTAAAATACATTCTGATCACGCTCCCAAATCTCAAATCACCTCCCAAAGATACATGAACCATCGGAACTCACATCCGAGCCTCTAACACATAAGTCAGCATCTGGTTGATTTTTCCAACTTAAGCTTTCTCTAAAGAGACTAAGTGTCTCAATCCTTACCAAAACCTTTCCGAACCCGATCCAACCAACCTAATCACGCAAAGAACTAATAAACAAAAAAATAAGAACCAGAAATGGGGGAAACAAAGCGGTAACTTATGAGACAACTGGTTGATTCATCACATCCACCCCCTCTTAAATAAATGTTCGTCCTCGAATGAGTCAAGAATCATACCTAAAGCCTCATAGGTAAAGATATCTGCTCTGCGTCTCCGGCTCAGTCTCCCAGGTAGCCTCCTCTATGGGCCGATCCTCTTCACTGCACTTTCACTAAAGTTATATCCGTTGATCTCAACTTTCGCACCTGATGCTCCAAAATAATTGTTGGCTCCACATCATAAGTCAAGTCACCATCTAACTGAGCCGCGCTGAAATCCAGAACATGAGACAGATCCCCAATATACTTCCGGAGCATAGAAATTTGCTAGATGCACACTCGACAAGCTGGGTGGCTAATCAAGCTCAAAAGCCACCTCCCCAATCCTTCGAAGCACCTCAAAAGGCCCAATGAATCGAGGACTCAATTTACCCTTTTTCCCAGATCTCATAACATCATTCATAGGTGAAACCTTCAACAGAACCTTCTCACCAACCATGTAAGACACCTCCCGAACCTTCCTGTTAGCATAACTCATTTGCCTCAACTACGTTGTCGAAGCCTCTCCTGAATTGCCATCAGTTTTTCTAAAGCATCCTGCACCAAGTCTGTCCCCAAAAGTCTAGCCTCACCCAAGTCAAACCAACCAACTGGAGATCTACACCGCCTCTCATACAAAGCCTCATATGGAGCCATCTGAATACTCGATTAGTAGTTATTATAATAGGCAAACTCTTCCAGCAGTAGAAACTGGTCCGATGACCCCCAGAAATCAATAACACAGGCACACAACATGTCTTCCAGTATCTGAATAATGCGCTCGGACTGCCCGTTTGAGGGTGAAAAGTTGTGCTCAAATCAACTTGAGTACCCAACTCTCGCCGCACAGACCTCCAGAACTGCGAATTAAACTGAGTGCCCCTATCTGAAATGATGGAAAATGGGACACCATGTAGCGAACAATCTCCCAGATATAGATCTATACCAACCACTCTGAAGAATGGGTAGTAAATATAGGAATGAAGTGCGCGGACTTGGTCAGCCAATCCATAATCATCCAAATAGCATCAAACTTCTTCAAAGTTCATGGGAGCCCAAATACAAAGTCCATGGTGATTCGCTCCCACTTCCACTCTGGAATATTCATTTGCTGAAGCAAGCCACCCAGTCTGATGCTCATATTTCACCTCCTGGCAATTGGGACACAGAGCTACAAATCCCACAATGTCCTTCTTCATTCTACTCTACCAGTAATGTTGTCTTAGATCCTGATACATCTTCGTGGCACCCACATGAATGGGATACCGCAAGCTATGAGCCTCCTACAGAATCAACTCTGAAGCCCATCTATATTTGGCACACATATCTGACCCTACATCCTCAACACCCTATCATCACTAATAGTCATATCTCTGGCATCATCGTGCTGAACTTTGTCCTTAAGGACAAGCAAATGAGGATCATCATACTAGCGCTCTCTGATGCGATAATATAAAAAAGACCGAGAAATCACACAAGCCAATACCCGACTAGGCTCCTTAATATCTAACCTCATAAACTGATTGGCCAAGGCCTGTACATCAACTGCAAGAGGTCTCTCTCCAACTGGATTATATGCCAAACTCCCCATACTCACCGCATTTTGGCTCAAAGCATCGGCCACCATATTGGTCTTCCCCGGATGGTACAAGATAGTTATATCATAATCCTTTAGAACCTCCAACCTTCTCCATTGTCTAAAATGGAGATACTTGAACAAGTGCCAGAGGCTACGATGATCAGTAAACAACTCACAAGACATACCATACAAGTAATGCCTCCAAATCTTAAATGATGAATAATGGCAGCCAACTCAAAATCATGAACGAGGTAGTTATTCTCATGGGGCTTCAACTGATGAGAAGCATATGCAATAACTCTACCCTCCTACATCAATAAACACCCAATACCAACTCTCAAAGCATCACAATAGAGTTGATGGCAAAACTAACACTAGAGTTGTGATCAAATCTTTATTGAGCTTCTAAAAGCTCTCCTCACACTTACCCGACCATACAAATGAAGCATTCTTCCGAGTCAACTTGGTCAAGGGTGATGCGATAGATGAGAATCCCTAAACAAACCAGCAGTAATAACCCGCCAAATCAAGAAAGTTGTGAATCTCTATGGTTGAGGACGATGTGGGCCAACTCTAAACTGTCTCTATCTTCTTCGGATCTACTTGAATACCCTTGCTGGACACCACATGCTCCAAGAAAGCCACTGAACTGAGCTAAAACTCACACTTGGAGAATTTTGCATAAAGCTTTTCCTCCCTCAATCTCTGTAACACAACTCTCAAATGCTCTGCATGCTCCTCCTTACTACGTGAGTATTCTAGAATATCATCAATGAAGACTATGACAAACGAGTCGAGATAAGGCTGGAACACGTTGTTCATCAAATGAATGGACGCTGATGGGGCATTTGTCAACCCAAAAGACATCACCAAGAACTCATAATGACAAAATCGGGTCCTGAAAGCTGTCTCAAGAATATTCGAGTCCTTGATCTTCAACTGGTGATAACCTGAACGGAGATCAATCTTGGAGAACACTCTCGTTCCCTGAAGCTGGTCGAATAAATCATCAATACGAGGCAAAGGATAATTTTTCTTAGTTATTACTTTGTTCAACTACCTATAATCAATGCACATCCTCGTAGTGCCATCTTTCTTCTTCACAAATAGAGCCGACGCACCCTAAAGAAACACACTAGGACAAATGAACCCCTTATCAAAGAGTTCCTGAAGCTACTCCTTTAACTCCTTCAACTCCGCTGGTGCCATAAAATATGGTAGAATAGAAATGGGCTGAGTGCTCGGCACCAGGTCAATACCGAAATCAATATCCCTTTCCGATGGCATGCCCGGTAGGTCAACAGGAAACTCCCTAGCAACTAGAACGGAATCAATACTGGAGTCTCTGCACTGATATACCTCACAAAGGCTAGATACGAAAGACAACCCTACCCAACCATGCATTGGGCCTTCAAGAATGAGATTACCCTACTGGGAACATAATCGGTCAAACCTCGCCAATGTCACTGAATTAGTATAATAGTCCAAAATAGCACGACACAGAGATAGAAAATCCATGCCCAAAATAGCATCGAAATCCACCATACATAATAACAAAAGATCCACTCGGATTTCTAGACCCCAAATAGTCACCACACACGACTAGTACACATAGTCTACAATAGCAGTATCGCCCACCGGAGTAGATACATAAACGGGTGAAACAAGTGACTCACGGGGCATACCCAAATAACGAGCAAAGTATGATTACACATAAAAAAAGTGGAACCAAGATCAAATAAAATAGAATAATCTATGTGGCAGACTACGACAATACTTGTAATAACAACATCGGAAGCAATAGCATCGAGTCTAGCTAGAAGTTCATAGAAACGGGCCTGATCGCCACCTGATCGACCTCCCTCTCTAGGGCGATCCCTAGCTAACCTCCACCCTTAGGTGGGTCGGTGGTGGTGAAGTAACTGATGCTGAAGCCGATGGATGAATCCTCTACTGAGATGAACCCACAAGACGACGAGGAAACTGCCTTGACATATGACCCATCTCTCCATACTCATATTAACTTCTGGGTGATGGAGATGAGGACTAAATGGAACCCCTAGCACCGGAATGACTAGCAGATGCACCTGGCATAGAAGAGCCCTGAACTGAGAGAGCACGAGACGAACTCTAAGCTGAAGGGCATTAAGTGATGATTGGCCCTGATGAGAGTTGTGAGAACCATGACCCTATGACGCACCATGATAACTTGGGCAGGTTAGCTGAGCATGCTTGAATGGACGGCCTCTGCCGTGCTGAAACTAACCTCTTGAAGAAGCACCACCATAACTACAAGATCCTCGACGCCTCTTGGCCTCTCTCTCCTCTCTCTCCTAGCGACGAACTGACTCAATCTAACGAGCAATGTCTACGACCTCCTCAAAGGTAGCACCAGTCACCCTTTTCTGTGATCTTGAGAATACGAAGCTGATAAGTGAGGCCATCAAGTAACCTCCTAGACCTCTAACTATATGTCAGAACCAACCAAATAGCATGATGAGCTAACTCAGAGAACCTCATCTCATACTGCATCACAGTCATCTCTCCCTGATGCAACCACTCAAACTGCCTACGCAGATACTCTCTGCGAGACTTCGACACATACTTCTCCAAAAAAAGAATGGAGAACTGCTGCCAGGTAAAGGGTGTTGCACCAACAGGGCTACGCCTCTCAAAAACATCCCACAAAGTGAATGAAACTCTAGAAAACAAAAAGTAGTGAAATAGACCCCGCTGGTCTCTAGAATACCCACTGTACGAAAGCATCCTCTAGCACTTATCCAAGAAACCCTAGGCATCTTCTCCCTCTACAACACTGAAAATCGGAGGCTGAAATCTACCAATTCTCTCCAACCTACGATGCTCGTCCTCTCGCATGGCAGGAGCTACATAGTCCTAAGCAGTTGCAACCGACTGGCATGGATGCGCCCCGGTGTCTGAAGTCCCTGCACGACTTGCTCAAGTGTGCGAGCCCGCGGGAGTCTGAGTGCCTCCCCGAACCTGAGAAGTAGCTGTGACTGTAGTAACTGAGACCGCCTGAGCTAGTCCAGTGCATGCTGACAGAATCTGATCCAAGACCTCCTGAAGACCCGGAATCACAATAGCAACAGTTGGTGTCATTGGAGCGTCGCCAACTGGACCTGATCCTGAATGGTGTGACTGGTGGATCTGCAGATGCTGCCCTAGCTGTTATGTGGGCCATGCTAGTCCAGTGCATGCTGACAGAATCTGATCCAAGACCTCCTGAAGACCCAGAATCACAATAGCAACAACTGGTGTCATTAGAGCGTCGCCAACTGGACCTGATCCTGAATGGGGTGACTGGTGGATCTGCAGATACTGCCCTAGCTATTATGCGGGCCATACCCCTGCCTCTATCGCGACCACAACCGCGTCCTCGGCCTCTAGTAGCCACAGCTAGTGGTAATGGTGGTCGTCTATCCTGACGGGTAGCGCCTGTCCTCACCATCATTGAGAGAATAGAATAACAGAAGTGTAGTACTCGGATCACAAATTCACACGACAAGAATTTCTAGAATATGAAGTTTTCCTAAAGGTTCTGCAGCCTCTCGAGGTTATAGACAAACGTCTCCATATCAATCCACGAGACTCTCCTAAACCTGGTCATTATTCGTGAGACCTATGTAACATAGGCTCTGTATCAACTTGTCATGACCCAAAATCTGGACCCGGTTGTAATGGCGCCTCTCATGAGAACAAGGCCAACTGACACCCTCCCAATTTATTTTAAGCAATTAAAAGAACACGAATTAAGTCCTTAGCATAAAAATCCCAAAAAAGGTGAATACCACATTTGTGGAATAGACATAGCCCAACATTAGGGTGTCACCATTCATGAGCATCTACTATCCGAATAAAGACATGAAACGTCTACATAGTGCAATACAGAACTAAAACAGAGTAAATAAGATAGGGGAGAAGTACTGGGCTACGGACGCGGAGCAGCTACCTAGTGAATCTCCGAATCTACCTGAGCTGGAATGAAATCAACATACACCAGCAGGACCCTAAGCCCTGAATCTACACACAGGGTGCAGGGAGTAAAGTGAGTACTCCAACTTAGTGTTTAATAATAACAAATGAAGACTGAGCGATAAGAAATCATGTAAAAGCACATTAACATACTATAATGAAGCAGTATAAAAGTAGTAAAACATTGAAACTGTGAAAATATGTAAAAGCACTTAGTTCGAAAGATACTTCTTTAAAATACCTTGTTACCGGTAAAATAATTGACTGAAGAAGCAGCTAGAATAGATACACATAAAAACCACCCCTCGGGCAATATCATGGAACAACAGCAGCCCATCGGGCTACATCTCATATCACAATGGGTACTCGCGCTCACTAGGGGTGTGCAGATTCCTAGAAGGCATAATTAGTATGCTCTCGGCCTCTTATCAAGTATTAGCTTTATCTCACAGTACACGCCTTCGGCCTTACTCTGTCAGAATCTCATAAACCACTCGGAAAACCATAAAACATGATGCTCAGCCCAAATATCATTTTAAGTGTTAATCAGAGTAAACATGGCTGAGTTATGAAAACAGTAGAATATAGCATGACAGAGTATAAGTATAAAGTCAAATAGTGAGGAAATATCAGTAAAAATCTCCTAAGGGTCCACATAGTTGGAAAGAGGCCCAAATATGGCATTCAACCCAAAACATGATGATAACAATTGGTTTTCAATCAAATACGCGGTAAAACAATCATTTGGGATGGACTAACTCACTATTCCCAACAGTGCACGATCCCACGCTCGTTATCCAGCATGTGCGTTACCTCAATATAGCACAACGATGTGAAATCCAAGGTCTCATACCCTCAGGACAATATTTACAATTATTACTCAGCTCTATCCAGTCCAAACCTCTAGCTCGTGATACCTTTGACCCTCAAATCGGCCTCCACTCGCATCGAACCTATCCAAAATCAGAATCATAATGCCAAAATATGCTAAGGGAACGAGGCCCATGCGAAAATAATCAAGTTATAGCATAAATCCCAAAATTAACCAAAATTCAACCCTTGGCTCAAATCTCGGAATTTGATATAATTTACGTCCATAGATTCCTTATCTCCCCATGAGGTCATACATATTAAAAGCCCAAAATTCGATCACAAATGGCCCCTCAAATCCTCAAGTCTAGGTCTCAAATACCAAGACCTAGTTTTTCCAATTTTAACCCTTAAATTTCCATAACCATATCTATAATCCCTAAAATAATACCATAGGATTAATAATTAGACTCATAAACCTTACCTCCAGACGATATCCCTTGATTCCCTCTTCAAAATCTGCCAAAAAGCTCCAAAACTGACTTGAAATGATGAAGAACAACTCAAATATTGTAAAGAAATGCATTAATACCTTCTGGCCCAGGGATTTCACATCTGCGGCAAAAATCTCGCTCTTGCGGTACCGCTTTTGTGGTCCCTGAATCGCTTTTCTGTGATTTTCACTTAAGCCACTCAGCTTTCGCATCTGCAATACACAAGCTGCACCTGCTCCATTGCAAGTGTGGTTGCTTAACCGTTTCTATGGTTCCTGCCCTCCTTGCCTTCTTCCGTTTCTGCGACTCCATCCTCGCTTATGCGAGACTGCTCCATTGCAAGTGCGGCTATGATTGAAATAGGAAAACTTCAGCTGTCACAACGCAGGTCTTCCACCAACCATCCGAAATAACCCCAAGGACCCCGGGACCTCAACCAAAAGCACAAACACATCATATACCACCATCCAAACTTATACCAGTCTTCAAAACACCTCAAGCAACATCAAATCAACTAAAACATATTGTATTCAAGCCTAAGTTTCCAAAATCGTATGAATTCCGATTTTGATCAAAAAGTCTACCAACCCACGTCCGAATAACCTAAAACATTGCACACACATCCTAAATGACAAACACACATACTGCAACTTCCAGAATTCCATTCTGACCCCTATATCAAAATCTCACCTATCAACCATAAAATGCCAAAATTACAATTTCACCAGTTCAAGCTGAAATCTATTCAGGACCTCCAAAACACATTCTGATCATGCTTCTATGTCTTAAATCACCTCCCGAAACTACCCAAACCATTGGAACTCACATCCGAGCCCTCTAACACATAAGTCAATATCTAGTTGGCTTTTCCAATTTAAGCTTCCTCATAATAGATTAAGTGTCTCAAACTTTACCAAAACCTTTCCGAACCCAAGCCAACCAACCCGATCACGCATAGAATCGATAAAAATGAAATAAGAAGTATAAATAGGGAAAATGGAGCGGTAACTCATGAGATGACTGGCCAGTTCATTACAGCCCAGGATGATGAGCACTTAACATACAAGGCTGATTATTTGGCACCAGAGTAGTACCATCATGGGCCACCAGTGCAACCTGAACGTGGTCGATATGGAAGGGATGTTCCACGAAGCGGGGTGTCCCACGAGGTCGTAGGGGTTGGTGAGGAGGTGGCCCCTAATAAGAGGGTGTTGAGTCACCTATTGAGGATGTTGGAGTTGATCAACTGGGGAACCACCATTATCCTAGTGATGTGCCCTCATTTAGCTTGGGGCTTAATCTAGGACTTCGCAGGTGACCTCGTCAGCTCCATTGTCGATTTCGTGTACAACCTTTACCTCACATGACTAGGATGAGTTGTTAGCTGACCCTCTAGAGGCATCGACGATTACTGATGCTTGTCCGGTACAAGATGTGGATAGTGGGTGCCGACATAGTTATGGCTCACCACTAAGGGATGGGGGATCTTCCATAGGATTTGGTTTGTTTATATTACTATTACTTAACTTTTGTATTTATGTTATTGATTAGTCACAAATATCTAAAGCATATTTTTTTTGAAGCCATCATCCTCGCCCGTTGCAGAGGCCACTAGGTACGGCGCTCACATTCCTGAGACAGATGAGTATATTCAGGAGCCCGCTGCGACCGTGGTATGTCATTTTAATTATGTTTATGCAGTCAACCCCTACATTACTATTATATATTTTATATACTAAAATATGTCATTATTTTGTATGTTGTTACTGCACCGACATCCCCTTCCACCGAGCCTGCCAGCCTTACTGACGATCATGCTGCAACTCATCCTCTAATAAATATGTGTCATGATGAGGATGATCCTGATAATACAGTCGGACGGGATGGGATGCGCCTCGGACCAATGACTGCATTAAAACATACATGATGTGGAACACATTAGTTTTTTTATTTTATTTTATGTACATATGAGATTTAGTAAATAATGAAAACTATTTTTATGGTTTACATTATATGTGCACTATGTTTTTATTTCTCTGGTTCTTCATTATTTAAATACTGTAACACAAATACAAACACAACAACTTAACATATTTAAAATTCAGTACAACTAATGAAAATACAATACACGAAAAATATAAAGATAAAATACTGCACTCAACACATACATGCCATTGTTTAGTCACTACCTTCTAGTATTCTCTGCTCCAACCACATAAATTTTTCTTTCGGCCTATTTTTTTCTTTTTTCACCTCTTTTAGTTTCTCTTTCAATGACACAATTTCTTGTTTCATTTTAGACTCCCGGCATTGGTGTTCATAGTTCATATTCCAAATATACTGCAAATATTTTTTTGTAGCATTTCTACTTAATGGGTTCATCATACTATTCCTCAAAATTGCAATGATTTCCGTCATTGCCTCCAAACATGTTTACACACATCCAATATCTACGCTTAACATGACCATCAGACCAACATGGCTTCATTATATAGCGTTTGCCACAATAGCATATTGGTTGGTCATTGCCTCTAGACATTTGTTAATGCAAAAAACCCTACTTTTATGAAAAGTTTTGCTATTTGTTTTAGTTAAGCGCAGATAATAACTAAAATGCACTAGTTATTTACAAGCAAGGTAATACACATAACGTAGTATTTAACCGCGTTATGCTTCGCGTGTTAAAGATTCTTTCGGGTACAATACAGCTTTTCCAAACGAGCAGATTTTGCAGGCAAACAACTTTTTACCAACAAGACAACTCATATAGCGTAGTATTTAACTGTACTATGCTTCGCGTGTTAAAGATTCTTTCGAGTACAAAACAACTTTTACAGGTAAGCAGCTTTTTATGTCGACAAGATAACTCACATAATGTAGTATTTAACCGCGCTATACTTCACGTGCTAAAGATTGTTTCGAGTACAATATAGCTTTTTTAGAAATTATCTTTTGCAGGCGAGCCACTTTTTCATAGTTGTTAGAAATAGCATAAGGAGGTTTTATAGAAAATTTAAAGTCATTTAATGGAGATTCATCTACAAACACTTGTGTCTTTTCTGAAATTCAACTTAAATCTTGCTCAAATCTACTTCAAATTTAAATTTTTAACTCCTTTACTTAAGATTGTTGTACTAAAGTATTAATGTTAAATATCAATAAGATTTAATAGCAACAGAAACATGATTTTATTTCATACATTCTTCAAGATAAACAAGTTCATACACTTATTGCAACCACATTAAAAATAAGATATATAAAACACTATGTGTATCCTTGATGGTTGGTCACAATAGATGAACTTCCACTATGAGCTGCATTACCACCACCATCCAAACCAGCTGAAGGACATTTATGACAGTCGTGTCCTGTTCGCGAGTATATCCCATATTTATGCGCATAAACGGTATCGTCAACATCCATTTGGTTCCGTACATGTTCTTTTCTACACTTGAAGTTTACACAAATAGTCCTTGTTATACATCATAGGCATTTAAGTGGTTCTGACAGCCAATAATTCTCATCATCCACTAGCTGCAACTGCCTACTATAGGTGTTTAAGTATGCATCAGCACTATATTGCTTATCAATATAGTTGTTTTGCGATAAACCTGTATGTTGCACTTGATGGAGTGTGAGCAAAACATATGGTAGATGGACAATTTCCCACAAGAACATAACCTGCTAGCTTCATTTACGGTATCTATATTATTCCCCCTATTTTGATGGATAGTGGTACGAACTTCAAAAATATTTCGCTCATGGAAATACTATAAAAATGAATGCCAATATGCTCGCCTCCTGTATTTCTCAAAATGTTTCATTGGGTTTGGCATAAATTCAACACCCCTCTCCATCAATTCTTATGCACCTCTATGCCTTTCAACAAACCTCTCTGCTATCATCTGCATCATGGCAGTGACATGCAATCCATGTGCAGACTTGAATAACCCATTGAAAGACTTTGACACATTTGTAGTCAGGGTTTCCCATCCTCTGCCACCATCCACGTGCAATGTCTACTTGTCAAGGTCATGTCACATCAACCAGTGATAGGCTCTTTCATCTTCCTGCCTGATCGATTCCATGCGCCTCCTGAATTTGGACTCCTGGTGATCAGTTGCAGCCATCCACGTTAAATCATGCAAGTCCTTGTTGGGATATTTATTCTGGAAATTGACCTTCATGTGCCTCACACAGTAATGATGGTATGCATATGATTTCTGCCATTCAGGCAAATGCTATACAAAACTTAAAATAACGCCATGCCAATCAAATAAAACAAATACCTGAATGTTGTTTGACAATGTGTTCCTTCAAGTGGTTCAAAAATAGCGCCCACGTCTCATGGATTTCATTGGCACAAATGGCAAAAGCTGGGGAAAATATTTATCCATTAGCATCAACTGCAACAGGGATCAACAACTTAATATCATACTTTCCATAGAGATAAGTACTGTATATGCATATTACCGGCTGGCAATGCTTAAAACCATCAATTGCTGGTTTAAATGCCCAAAACACGATCTGAATATATATATTGTGGTATTCCCGCACTCCGCTCAATCTTCCATTCAACAACAGTCCCTTGGTTAAAGTATTGCAATACGTGTTGGACAATACGCTTTACGCTAGAGGGGGGGGGGTGAATAGCGTTTTAAAATTATTAAGCGTTTTAGTGCGGAATTTAAAAACTTTGCAGAAATTAAAACAAGTGCAGTAAAAAGAACTTACACAATGATGTATCCTGGTTGGCCACAAACGTGGTTAGTCCAGTCCCCGAGAGACTCTCTCGAGATTTCCACTAAACTTGTCAAGCTTACGGGTGCTTAACAAACCGTTACAGTTGAGGACACAAGCCTCACCTAGGTGCTCGGGGATCACAATCCCAAAGACTTCAATTGCTCGGGGATACCAATCCCAAAGACTTCAATTGCTCGGGGATACCAATCCCAAAGACTTCAATTGCTCGGGGATACCAATCCCAAAGACTTCAATTGCTCGGGGATAACAATCCCAAAGACTTCAACTGCTCGGGGATAACAATCCCAAAGACTTCAACTGCTCGGGGATAACAATCCCAAAGACTTCAATTGCTCGGGGATAACAATCCCAAAGACTTCAATTGCTCGGGGATAACAATCCCAAAGACTTCAACCGAGGAATCACAAGTTCCTCAACAAACGAGAATCGCAATTCTCTTACAAACACAAAACACACTCACTTTACAAAGTACTCCTTAATGAGTAGATATGAGTAGAAATAGTACGCTCAAGATCACAACAACTTAGCTCAATAGAATGGCTCTTCAAAAAGCTTTATGGATGAATGGAAAATGATGATCAATGTAAGAAAGCTTTTAGCAAAGAAAATACTAAAATTGTATATGTTGTTGTTGTGAAAACACTGAGTTGAAGCTGTATTTATAGGTGAAAAGCTCAGTCTTACCGTTGTCTAATTGCCAATTAAGGATTGCTGAAATTACTCAGTGACTATCGATTGTCAAGACTAAACAATCGATTGTTTGCCTATCAGATCAAAAATTCAATCCCAGATTTTACGTCAACAATCGATTACTTCAAATCACTAATCGATTATTTATAACGTTAAGAAATCCTTTCCAATTTTTGGCATAAAACATCGATTGTCCGGAAATCAACAATCGAATATTTTAACAACGTTCAGAAAATCTTTTCCAGATTTTACGCAAAACATCGATTGTTAAATATCAACAATCGATTACCTGAAGGTAATTGAAAATATATGACAACGGTCAGCTTCAACAATCGATTATCAAATGGAATAATCGATTATTAATTAATTTCAAAACTCTGTCTCATATATAATCGATTATCAAATGGAATAATCGATTATTAATTAATTTCAAAACTCTCTGTCTCATATATAATCGATTATCAAAAGCCACAATCGATTATCATTTTATTTAAAATCACTGGGAGACATTTTTCTCATTCTAATCGATTACCATTAGTTCATAATCGATTTTTATGAGTTTTGAAAACTTTGCCTCAGTTAACAATCGATTATCATAAGTACACAATCGATTGTTATGCAGTTTGCATAAACCTGATGTTAACTGACTTACTCACAATCGATTATCATTAATTCACAATCGATTGTCATGCAGTCTTGGCTTAGAGATACTCGATTATCATAAGTACATAATCGATTATCTTAGCCCAGATTTTTGAGGCATGCTTGGAAAACATTTTAACAAATGTAAATATGCATAGTTTAAAATCATTTGACACTTAATTTAAATATGCATGATTTTGGAAAAATAATTTTAGTAGAGAAGCCATGTTATGAGCCAAGTTGAGGAATCAAGATCACAATTAATATTGACTCAATTATAACATTTCTAAGCTTTGTCTTGAGCTTCTTGTAATGCATCCATTTTGTGTTTGTCCTTGAGCACTGCTATATATCGCTTTTTGCTTTGTTTGACATTCATCAAAACCTACAAAAGAACACACGTTTAGTATATTGCATTTGAAACGTGTTTCCAACAATTTCCCCCTTTTTGATAATGGCAAACATAAGCGGGATATATGCAATAATTATTTTGATAATCCAAGACAAGTGTAAAGTATGCAATTTGATGTTCCCCCTCAATTCATGTTCCCCCTCACTTTAAGCATGAATGAAGTTGAGAGTGATATAGCATACTTCTTGATATCCCGTTTCTTCCCCCTTTTGCCATTAGCAAAAAAATATATACAAGGGAAGAATAAAAAATATGAAATAAACACAAGTTTATTTATTGGAAAATAGAGAGAACAAGAGTAATCGATTATTGATACAGTAATCGATTGTTTGACGGCAATTTTCCTGTAGAATACTTGAGTATTTTGCGTCATGCTTTTATGCTTTTATGAAATATATACCTGCAAAAAAATGTTAGACGCCTCCGACGCTCAAGTTAGAAATTATGTAAGAAATAAGATGCAATGCATGACTTAGATCAACGTGGAGTCAAGGATCCCGAGTTCACTACGAATTCGGAAGAAGGACTCTTTATTTAAGGGCTTTGTAATGATGTCTGCCAATTGGCTTTTTGTTTCAACAAATTCAATTTCGACATCGCCTTTTAGAACGTGATCTCTAATAAAATGATGTCTAATTTCAATGTGTTTTGTTCGCGAGTGAAGAATGGGGTTCTTCGACAAGCATATGGCACTAGTGTTGTCACATCTAAGAGGAATGTGGTCAAGACGTAGGCCATAGTCCAAGAGTTGTTGTTTCATCCATAGGATTTGAGCGCAACAACTCCCCGCGGCTACATATTCAGCCTCGGTTGTGGACAACGCAACACTAACTTGCTTCTTACTAAAGCAAGAAACTAAAGCGCTACCGAGCAAGTGGCAAGTGCCGCTAGTGCTCTTGCGGTCCAATTTGCATCCAGCAAAATCGGAGTCGGAATAGCCAATAAGTTGGCATGAAGAACCTTTGGGGTACCACAGACCCACATTGGTAGTACCAACAAGATACCTTAGAATCCGCTTTACCGCAGTAAGGTGAGACTCTTTCGGACATGATTGATAACGGGCACAGACGCACACGCTAAACATGATGTCCGGACGACTAGCAGTAAGATAAAGAAGAGAGCCAATCATACCTCGGTACTTTTTGATGTCGACTTCCTTACCCTTTTCATCTTTGTCGAGATGATCGGATGTGCTCATGGGAGCTGCCATTTCCTTTGCATTGTTCATATCAAAGCGTTTAAGCAGTTCTTTGCAATACTTGCTTTGACAAATGAATGTACCTTCCTTCATTTGTTTTACTTGTAATCCCAAAAAGAATTGTAACTCACCCATCATGGACATCTCAAATTCGCTAGTCATTAAGTTTGAAAATTCCTTGCATAGAGCATTGTTAGTAGCACCAAAAATGATATCATCTACATATATTTGAACTAGCAAGATATCATTATTTTCATGCTTGACAAATAAAGTTGTGTCAACTTTTCCACGAATAAAATTATTTTCTAAAAGAAATTTACTCAACCTTTCATACCAAGCTCGAGGAGCTTGTTTTAAACCATAAAGGGCCTTTTTGAGTTTGAAAACATGATTGGGAAAATTAAAGTCTTCAAAACCGGGGGGTTGCTTTACATAAACTTCTTCTTGGATAAAACCATTTAAAAAGACACTTTTCACATCCATTTGATATAAAATGAAGTTCATAGAAGATGCAAACGCAAGCAACAAACGGATGGCCTCTAATCTAGCTACCGGAGCATATGTCTCATCATAATCAATCCCTTCTTCTTGATTATAACCTTGAGCCACAAGCCTAGCTTTGTTTCTAGTGATTATGCCATTTTCATCTAATTTATTTCGAAAAACCCATTTCGTACCAATTATGGTATGACCTTCGGGTCTTGGCACCAAATCCCAAACGTTGTTACGTTTGAATTGGTTAAGCTCCTCTTGCATTGCCAAGGTCCAAAATTCATCCCCAATTGCTTCAGAGATGGTTTTGGGTTCAATTTGAGAAACAAAAGCAGTAAGATCTAAGGTATTTCTAAGGGAGCTCCGGGTACTTACCTTCCCTCCAACGTCGCCTATTACCTGATCGAGAGGATGGTCTTTGACTGTCCTCCATTCTATTTGCTCTTTTGGTTCATTTTCCGGTTGAGGAGCTTCTTCAATTTGTTGTTCCACCGTTTTTTCAATTTCTTTCCTTGGTGGTTCTTCATGAATTTTGTCCTTTAGGCTTTCCAGAATACCTGAAAGATCAAGACCACAATCCTTTCTCGCCAAGCGAGTATTATATTCGGAAAATATAATATGAGGAGATTCCTCTACAACTTGGGTTCTTTTATTAAAAACCCTATAAGCTTTACTACGAGAGGAATAGCCAATGAAGATACCTTCATCCGACTTTGCATCAAATTTTCCTAGTTGGTCCTTTCCATTGTTGTGCACAAAACATTTACAACCAAAAACACGTAAATGTGAAATGTTAGGTTTTCTACCTTTGTAGAGTTCATATGGGGTTTTTAAGAGTATCGGCCGAATTGCTACTCTATTCAAAACATAGCATGCGGTACTCACGGCGTCTGCCCAAAAGTGTTTGGGAATCTTAGCTTCGTCGAGCATGGTTCTAGCCATCTCTTCGAGACTCCTATTTTTCCTTTCCACCACCCCGTTTTGTTGTGGTGTACGTGGAGCGGAAAAGGTATGCTCGATTCCGAGTTCATCACAAAAATCCGCAAAGAGATTGTGATCAAACTCTCCCCCATGATCACTTCTAATGGAAGTGACAGTTGATTCCTTTTCATTTTGAACTCTTTTAAGAAAAAGCTTGAAGCTAAGAAATGCATCACTTTTATGTGCAAGAAATAATGTCCATGTAAATCTAGAGAAATCATCAACAATTACAAAAGCATATCTATTTCTTCCTAGACTTTCGATACGGGATGGTCCGAATAAATCCATATGCAATAGTTGTAAAGGTCTAGAGGTTGAAACAACATTTTTGGATTTAAAAGATGCTCTTGTTTGCTTCCCCTTTTGACATGAATCACAAATAGTATCACTTTCAAATTTTAAGTTGGGAAGACCAATCACTAGATTTTGAGAAATCAATTTATTTAAAAAATGCATGTTCATATGAGCTACTCTACGATGCCACAACCACACATTATCATCTTTGCTCAACAAACAATCAACATACTCGGATGAGGAGTTTTCAAGATCAACCATGTAAATATTGTCAACTCTAAAACCACGTAGAATAATCTTGAAGTCACTACGTCTAAACACTAAACACTCATCCGAATCAAACAACGCAAGATTTCCCTTGTCACATAATTGACTTATGCTCAAGAGATTATGCTTTAAACCTTTGACAAGTAATATATGCTTTATAGAGGATTTTTCATTCTTACCGACCGATCCGATGCCAATAATTTGTCCTTTATTGTTGTCACCGAATACAACGCTTCCTCCTTCTTTGTGCTCTAGTTGAAGGAATTTGGATTCGTCTCCTGTCATGTGTCTGGAGCATCCACTGTCAAGGTACCATAGTACACTTGATCCCTTCAAGCACACCTACAAAGCAAATTAATATTCTTTAGGTACCCATACCATTTTGGGTCCTTGGGGGTTAGGCAAATAACGACCATAATAATATGAAGAATCTCTATGCTTTGTAAAACACATAGGTGCAATATGACCTATACGATTGCAGTAATGACATACTACGTTCGGGTTGTGTTGATGCCTAGGTTGAGCCAACAAAGTTCTAGGCGAATGAAAAAGGTTAACACTAGACATATTGTTCCCATTTCTAGTATAATATCTAGATGGTCTAAAGTTATTAGTGCTAGACTTGTTGAAGGACCTAGTGTCATGTCTAGGTGGTCTAAGCTCGTTCCTAGAGTTATTTCTTGGTTGCCGAAAATTACTATTTGTAGGCTTGTTTGCAAGAATCCTAGATTCGGATCTAGGTTGTCTAAAGATATTAGTTCTACCCTTATTTTCATACATTCTAGCATAATGTCTAGGTGGTCTAAAAGAATTTGTTCTAGGCTTGTTTAATACCTTAGAGTTATTTCTAGGTGGAGTAGTGAAGTTTTTGTTTTTATGCCGTTGATATTTCTTAGGCGTTTCTTTTTCAACAACTTTAGGAACTTCTTTACTACGTGTTTCTAATGTTTTCCTAAGTTCTGTGTTTTCTAGTTTTAAGGACTCACAAGCAGTACAAGTAGAGCATTTATCAACACAAGAGGCTTCATGCATAGTCTTGATGACTTGTCTAAGTTCTATACTATCATTTAACAAAAATTGATTTTCATTTGCAAGATTCTCGTTATCACGAGACAGATTTTCAACACCTTTTTGAGCTAAAGAAAGACATTCTTCAAAGTTCTTGTCTTTTAAAAAGAGTTGTTTTTGAAAATCCTCTTCTTGTAAAGAAAGAGTTCTTTGTAAATCTTTAATAGTCTTAGAAGCAGTTACCAACTCATCATGCAGTTTGTTATAAGCAATTTGCATATCGTTAGATGTACTTACCTCGTCTTTTTCGTCTGCCATGAGGCACTGACCAGTTGATTCATCGTTTGTGCTGACCGCTTTTTGAGGCGTGTTTTCGTGCAATTCCTCAAGTTTGTCCCACATTTCCTTAGCAGTTTTATAGTGGGAGATTTTTCGCCAAAGTTCCTGGTTCAAGGCGTTATGTAATATATTCATAGCTTTAGTGTTGTATTCACTTACCTTATCTTTCCCGACTTTTGTCGTCAGTTGATCACTGTGTTTAATAGCTTGCCATAGATATAAATTTTGCCATTGTAAAAACTTGCATCCGATATTTCCAGACTGAGTAGTCGTTTTCGTCTAATATTGGAGGTGACATGCTGCATTCTCCTTCACCTATAACTGCAAAGAAATTTAGAGTAGAAGCCATGGATGGTTCTCTCAAACGGTTAAGCTTTTCAGAGAGTATGGCTCTGATACCAATTGTTGGACAATACGCTTTACGCTAGAGGGGGGGTGAATAGCGTTTTAAAATTATTAAGCGTTTTAGTGCGGAATTTAAAAACTTTGCAGAAATTAAAACAAGTGCAATAAAAAGAACTTACACAATGATGTATCCTGGTTGGCCACAAACGTGGTTAGTCCAGTCCCCGAGAGACTCTCTCGAGATTTCCACTAAACTTGTCAAGCTTACGGGTGCTTAACAAACCGTTACAGTTGAGGACACAAGCCTCACCTAGGTGCTCGGGGATCACAATCCCAAAGACTTCAATTGCTCGGGGATACCAATCCCAAAGACTTCAATTGCTCGGGGATACCAATCCCAAAGACTTCAATTGCTCGGGGATAACAATCCCAAAGACTTCAACTGCTCGGGGATAACAATCCCAAAGACTTCAACTGCTCGGGGATAACAATCCCAAAGACTTCAACTGCTCGGGGATAACAATCCCAAAGACTTCAATTGCTCGGGGATAACAATCCCAAAGACTTCAACCGAGGAATCACAAGTTCCTCAACAAACGAGAATCGCAATTCTCTTACAAACACAAAACACACTCACTTTACAAAGTACTCCTTAATGAGTAGATATGAGTAGAAATAGTACGCTCAAGATCACAACAACTTAGCTCAATAGAATGGCTCTTCAAAAAGCTTTATGGATGAATGGAAAATGATGATCAATGTAAGAAAGCTTTTAGCAATGAAAATACTCAAATTGTATATGTTGTTGTTGTGAAAACACTGAGTTGAAGCTGTATTTATAGGTGAAAAGCTCAGTCTTACCGTTGTCTAATTGCCAATTAAGGATTGCTGAAATTACTCAGTGACAATCGATTGTCAAGACTAAACAATCGATTGTTTGCCTATCAGATCAAAAATTCAATCCCAGATTTTACGTCAACAATCGATTACTTCAAATCACTAATCGATTATTTATAACGTTAAGAAATCCTTTCCAATTTTTGGCATAAAACATCGATTGTCCGGAAATCAACAATCGATTATTTTAACAACGTTCAGAAAATCTTTTCCAGATTTTACGCAAAACATCGATTGTTAAATATCAACAATCGATTACCTGAAGGTAATTGAAAATATATGACAACGGTCAGCTTCAACAATCGATTATCAAATGGAATAATCAATTATTAATTAATTTCAAAACTCTCTGTCTCATATATAATCGATTATCAAATGGAATAATCGATTATTAATTAATTTCAAAACTCTCTGTCTCATATATAATCGATTATCAAAAGCCACAATCGATTATCATTTTATTTAAAATCACTGGGAGACATTTTTCTCATTCTAATCGATTACCATTAGTTCATAATCGATTTTTATGAGTTTTGAAAACTTTGCCTCAGTTAACAATCGATTATCATGAGTACACAATCGATTGTTATGCAGTTTGCATAAACCTGATGTTAACTGACTTACTCACAATCGATTATCATTAATTCACAATCGATTGTCATGCAGTCTTGGCTTAGAGATACTCGATTATCATAAGTACATAATCGATTATCTTAGCCCAGATTTTTGAGGCATGCTTGGAAAACATTTTAACAAATGTAAATATGCATAGTTTAAAATCATTTGACACTTAATTTAAATATGCATGATTTTGGAAAAATAATTTTAGTAGAGAAGCCATGTTATGAGCCAAGTTGAGGAATCAAGATCACAATTAATATTGACTCAATTATAACATTTCTAAGCTTTGTCTTGAGCTTCTTGTAGTGCATCCATTTTGTGCTTGTCCTTGAGCACTGCTATATATCGCTTTTTGCTTTGTTTGACATTCATCAAAACCTACAAAAGAACACACGTTTAGTATATTGCATTTGAAACGTGTTTCCAACAATACGGCCATATACCTGGGTAGAGATACAAATGATTTATCCTAGTTACAATAAAAAATTTAAAACACACGTTTGCGCCCAAAATATGTCTTTCTTTTGGTAATGGTATACCCATATTTCTAATGGACGGATATAATATACTCTTTGATCTTGTACCTTATGGACGCATCAATGTGTGGAATCAAGACAAGAGAAATCAAGTCAACATCCAAGTTGAAGTGATTCCCACTGAATGTGTCCATTTCACAATTGTGGGTGCCAATTTATTTGCCCATTTTTCACATATTTGTTTTCTTTATTTATCGCACACAACATCCAATTACAACCCGTAAACTATCTATGGGAAATAACCTTGTATACATCCGGATATGACTCTTATACCGTCATCTTACGACACTCTTTTATGCAATACATTTTCATCACCCTAATTAGGTGCGCCTTATCAGGAAAAAGCATGCCCTTTGACAACACCTTTGGTCTAGATTCATCCGACGTTGCTATCCGAATTTCGCTAATATCCCTTGTGAGGGAATCCACATCCGGCGTACTTGAAAAATTATCAAGGTAAGGAATATGCCGTGAATGAAACGGCATGTGGGAATCGTACACTCTTGGTCTAACGTGAGGTGGAGCATGTTTCCTCGTCAAATCAGGTTTGGCATTCTATTCTCCTCATCATCACCCTCGTCAGTGAAGGGTGTGTCATCTCCACACTCGTCGGCGTAGTTTTCATAATCACTATGCTCTTTCTGAGTCTGTGCATTTTCCAGATCCCGCGTATATACGTCATTTTAGGGAAATTGAGGGAGGAAAAGACCATCAAGTTGCTCGTTTTCACTACACAACCAAAGAAATAACGAGTTACTGAAATTGGTCCAAACAATACATATAACTTTATATATTCACTTATAAATAATAATGTGTTGATATCCCATGATGCACATTATCTTGTTGATACTGACTCCTGATGCACCACCATGATCCAACACACCAAAACTAGGCAAATTCCAACTGGCCATTGGTTCATAACTTGTAAAATTCATATCTGGTCGGTACCCCCTGTGGAATATATGAGTGTTAATACAAATACAATATACAAAAATATACATTGTAACACAAAGAAAAATTAAAGTTTACCACCCGGCTTGTGGATTATGTATACTAGGGGAGAAATTGTTTTCTCGCTCCTCATTCGCCCGTGGAGATAAGTTTAGATCATGCCAAACTCTTTCAACCAGAACCTGGTCGGCTAAAACTGCTTCAAAATAACTACCTGGTGATTGAGGGATTTCCCTACTTTGCGCAACCTCATTTATTGCGAACGTCTTCAGCTTTGACGTACATTTTCAATAGTATTATCACAATAAATTTCCGGTATCCATCCGGAGTCTCCAAAAAATGTAGCAGAGTTTCATCGTCTTCGATGTTAAACTCAACATAACAAACAACCCCTTTTGGAGTTACAGAACACGGATATCATCTAGTTATTTTAAGATTCACCGAACATTTGCTCACATTATTTTTTTTACATATCAACGGTACAAATTTATTGGATTCCACTGTAAGTGGAAACTTAACATGAGACTGTGGAGATAAACTATAACTTACTGAGTTATTCGCCACCACAACCTCACATCCCCCCCCCCCCCCAAATATAATGAAACCCTAATTTTTCGCTCTTCAGACATTATGAATAAATGCAAAATAACTTAGCAAAGAAAATTTTCATAAGACTTGAAAATGTTTATGAATGGATTTTTACAAATTCTTTCACCTCTTTAAATAAGGCAAAAACCGGTTCAATTATATGAGATATAGCATCTTTTAAAAAAAAATGCTATACCCAATTGAATTAATGTTATGTCAGTTAAGCACAGAAGAATTATTTGTGAGCCCACTTCATATGTATAATGTATTACTAAAGAATGCTCTATATGTAGCGTTTTTTACAAAAATGCTATACTTAACTGGCCAAACGGCCGTTAGAGTATAGCGTCTTTCAAAAAAATGTTATATATATTTTGGTCACTAAAGTTTTTTCACATATCTTTGTTCTGTGAGTCCAAAGAAATCATATTTTTGTTCCAAACTCCCTTTTTAACCACTAGAAGCGCAAATGGTCTTGACAGTTTTCTTCTGTAAAATTCCTTCTGTGAAAGTCACTTCGTTGTTCCAGCATGTGAGGTAGTATCTATTTATGTACTTTGGCCACGTAAAGTTTGATGAAATTAGATTTGCATACTGGTGTTGTACGGAGAACAATACATAAGCATAAATTGCTTGCGCTATAAATTCCCCCATAGGTAAAGCATAAGATAATTCCATTAAGTAGGGCGTTCAGCTACATATGTGCCATATCTTCGGGACAAAAGATTGCCGTTTGAAATCTTTCTTTCAAATGGTAAGGTTTATTATTAGAGTTAATATCTTGAAATCCCCATAAACTATCATATTTTTGTAGGTTTCCTACTTTAAATTTTAGGTGTCCCCAAAATTCCCCTAAACTATATTGTATTTCATATTAAAACTCTCTCATTGCATCTTAGAGGTTCGTCTAGTATATGCTCCTTTTTAACCACACTTGGTATTCTTTCATTTCAAGAAACAGAATACGTTATTTTAGAGGAAACAAAAGAGGAGAAATGTTTTCAGAGAAAATTCATATGAAGAACTGAAGAAAAAAGGTTAAAAATTGAAGAATGGTGAAAAATAAAGACGAAAGATGACAAAATAAGGAAGAATGATGAAAAAAATGAGGAAGAAAGGTGGATATAACTAAAATAAGAAGAATATTTATTAAAAACAATAAATTTGAAAGAAGGTAAGACTAATTAGCCGTTATTTTCATGTGGGCTGTCACGTTCTTCCAAGCGAGTATTTACGCACGTTATGTCAGGTCAGCAACGCGAGTTTGTTTTAATATAAGTACAATATAGTTCAAGGACGTTTTGAAAACACCGAACCGTTTAAATAGGAAACTGCCCAAAGTGTGATAGTTTAAGGGGGTTTTAGGGTATTAAATCTTATTATTAAGGTACCAAGATGGTAAAAGAAAAATACAAAAGACCTATTGCAGGGGATGACCATGCAGTCAATTACTTCCTTTTTTCCAAGTCTAGGAAATCCATATATTGGCCAAGACTATCCACCATAGAACTTTTAAAAACAAATCTTAGAGCCATTTATCCTTGATCTTGGAGATGTGGGTTTTCTGGCTTTCAGAACATGTCTTGTTCCTCTCAAGCCAAATGGTCCAGAATATACACATATGAGTAGTCCTCCTAATCTGCTTCAAGGCTTTAGGAGTTCTCTGATGTTGCCAGCAACAACAACAACAACAATCCAGTATAATCCCACATAGTGGGGTCTGAGGAGTGTAGTGTGTACGCAGATCTTATCTTTACCCTGGGGTAGAGAGGCTGTTTCCAAATAGACCCCCGACATCCTTCCCTCCAAGAACTTCCCACCTTGCTCTTGGGAAGACTCGAACTCACAACCTCTCGGTTGGAAGTGGGGGTTGCTTACCATCATAGCAACCCCTCTTCTCTCTTCTCTGATGTTGCCAGCATTCCATCAAATCTCTTACCTTCAGTGGCTTTACCCAGTAGATTCCTTAGATGTTCTCTAGTTACTTTGCAGTGCAGGAGGAGATGTTCTACCGTTGCTTGGTCATTCTCACATAAATAGTATCTATTGCACATTAGGAATCCTCTTTGACAGGTGCCTTCGTCTTCCAAATCGACTTCCAAGGCTGGTTATCATCCCATTGATCACCTTGCTTCATTAATAAACTATAACAATTGCTGATAAAGAAACTCTTGTCTTTACTTGCTGCCCAACTGAGAGTATCCTGTTTGTTTTGAATAATCTGTAAGGCTCCAGCATCTGAAGTAAGTGAAAAAAAGTCTTTTACTTTCCAGTCCAAATTTCTCCTGAAACTTAAGTGCCATCCTGTGCTTGAAACTTATGAATCTGACACAATACCATACTTGGTGGAACAGTTGAACAGAACAGAAAATTTTGACATTAAACTATCATCTCCAGCCCAAGTGGCTGCCCAGAAGCTGAAACTACATATGTTCACAGAATTCATCCCATAGCCAAAAAGAAGTAACAAACACTGTGCATCCTAGCCACGGAGGTAGAAATGGTAACTTGCCTGATAATGAAGAACAGTGGTTTTAGGCAAAATGGTCATTTTCTGCTCCCTCTCTTGCCAACCCCAGAGTTCTCTCCAGCAATCTAAACAAAGCAACTCGAAGGAGATCAGCTCCTCGTATTCACGGTTATCTAAGCAACATCCACAATTGATACAACGTTCAATGCATATAGTACAAGCCCTGCATAACTGAGTGGCAGATTGCTTCCTTTGGCTACTCTTTGAGGGGCAATCATAAACTAGTCTGAGTTTCTGGCATTTCGGGCAAACTTCAATATCCAAAGCGCAGTCATCATCAGAATGGCCACTACCCAAAAACCGCGGCTTACGAGTAGTTGGCAACTTGCTATTATCTTTACCTATTAAGAGCTTGAACTCTTCAAAGTGCTGGTTTGTCACACCAAAGACTCCATGAATCCCTATATACTTAAATCTGTTTTTTCCATCAGACTTGAAGACTTTTAAGTTAGACAGAGTACCATCAGCGGGTGAGTCTAATGCACCCTGGGACACTTAACTGCATATACACAAGCAAAAATGAAATCAGAAAACAAAAATAAGTTAGAAGTAATAGAATCGAATTAAAACTAAATACAAGGTATGAAGCACTTTATAGTAAGAAATTTAATGGAGTAAATGAACTTCCCAAGAGGTTAAAAGGAGGCGAGGTGAATGGCAGACACTTCAGTACAAAGACTACCAAAAACCGGTTAGACATAAGACCTTTCCATTCCGGTTACAATTTGTCACTTTTTAAAGTTGTGTATATGAAATTGTTAATGTTCTACCAGCATAAGCATATAAATTTGAAAATGAAACCAATTAATTATTTCTATTGACAGATTACTAAACACTGCACGTGTTGAAGAGCAGTATTAGACATAATAGATAACGTAAAAAGCATTTCCGCGGGGAAAGATCAATAGGTGTAAAATAATGAAATAGATCAATGAAAAAAATGAGGAATCTCAGCACACACTTCTAAGGCTGTATCCGGTTCCGGTTCTGGGTCTATTTTAGGAAACGGTTCCGGTTCTGGCGGTTCCCGGTTCTGGCGGTTCCGGTTCTGGCGGTTCCCGGTTCTGGCGGTTCCGGAGCCGGAACCGGAACCATACGGTTCCGGAACCACCCGGTTCCGGTTCTGGCGGTTCCGGAACCGTGGGTCTGGCGGTTCCAGGCGGTTCCCGGCGGTTCCGACCTTTTTTTTTTTTTTTTTTTTAAATTAAATATCTTGTATAGTAGTGATTAGTATATTGTAGAATATATTTTTATATGGTGTACTATGTTCTTACTATAGCATATATTGTGTTTGGAAATTAGTATATATTCAAAATAAGTAGTGTATATTTGGTATATAAGTAGTATATGTTGTAGTAAAGTAGTATATATTGTATATAAATAATGTATATTGTGTAGTAGTTAGTATTAATAGTATTATGTGTTGTATGTTATATATTATATGTTATATAAATATTTTATATTCAAGGATTGATATAGAAGTAAAGACAAAGAAATATTGAGACAAATATATTCAAGTATATGATAAAAAGCATATTTATTGACCAAAATGGCATATCTTTCTTAGTCTTCCTTCCCCCAATGGAATGAGCACAACATGGTACTAATACCACCATTAAAAGGAAAAAAAATTAAAAGAAGACATGCCAATGTACAAGTTACATCATAATTTATGTATTATTTCTAACAAATCTCATAAAACCTTCAAGGTTTGGAGGTGGTTGTGTTGGCGGTGGTGGAAATGAAGCTTGTTCATCACCACTTCCGGGTGAAGATGATTCTTGAGCAATTTCTGCTAGCATTTCTTCATAGCACTCATCTATTTCGGGTTGAGATTCAGCTAGCCCAAAGTTTCTTCTTTCAGAGCGGATCCAATCTCGGAAGAGCACTGATTTTTCCAAGCTGTCCCGCATCGACGCTCTATGATCTCCTATTTGTAGTCTGGCTTGACTAAATACGCTCTCCGATGCAACAGTTGACGCTTGAATGGACAGAACATCCCGAGCCATCCTTGCAAGAACGGGAAAATTCTTTTCCCTTGTCTTCCACCAATCCAAAAGGTCGAAAGATCCGTCTGGATTATCATTCTCTAGCCCCTGCGACAAATAAACTTGAAGTTCGTTTAGATGGAAAATATCATCTAAATTCTCACCTTGAGTACCCCTGAACTCCGTCCACGATTTAAGAGCTGTTAAGCCAGCAACTCTTTTAGACGATTGTGACGTGGACGAAGTAGGAATTGGAATATTAGGCCTAGCATGCTCTAAGGCCTGTTTATAAGAATTATAAACAGTTTGAGCATTCACTGTAATTGATGCTTTCGCATCGGATAGTGTAGCCATTTCTTCTGGTGAAAGATCTAAACATTGATAAATACTAGTATACCAAAAGTTAGGACCTCCTGCTTTCATAGTAGGGTTTAACAAAGCAGCCACACCAAAAATAGGAGGGATTGGAAAAAAATATTTTTTAAATTTCTTTTTCATTTCAAATATTGCATTTTCATAAATTTCCCCTCCCTCGTTAAAATCAGCAAATAAATTAGCAAGTGCGGCAATATATACTAAACAGTTTGAAATTGTAGGATAATATTGGCCAGATAAAGCAGTTGTAGCTACACTAAAATGTTCTAAAAATCTAAAAGAATCTTAACGTTATTCCAATCTTGATTAGTTAGCATATCATTATCTTCATCCTCACAATCCCTAGAATTATAAGTAGCGGTTATTGGGTTTCTATATTTGTACGCCACTACTAAGCTTTCATACATGTAGTTCCACCTAGTCGGACAAGGTTTAGGAACCTTTCTTTCTCTAAGGCCACTTTCGTCACATTTTTTATAATATTCTCTAAGTTTACTTCTACGGTTTGAATAAAAAAGCCAATTAAGAGCGAATTTAACTTTTTCAATTTCTATGTTTAAAATTCTCATACCATCTCCAACAATTAAATGATAAATATGGCATATACATCTAACATGGAAAATATTTGTAAAAGCAGGATTAAGTTTTCTAGTTAAAATACCTATTGCAGTTGTGTTGCTACTAGCGTTATCCATGGAAATTGACATTATTCTATCACTAAAACAAAAATATCTACAGACATCATAAACAGTGCTAGCAATAAACTTACCTGTGTGCCGTGAATTAATTATTCTATATGCTATAATGCGTTTTTGCATGGTCCAGTCTTCGTCTATCCAATGACTGGTCACGGTTAGATAATCACAATCATTTCCACTTCTACCAATATCAGTTGTAATAGACATACGATTACTTATATGAGTAAATAAATAGCGCAAGTACTGTTCATATTCATGCTTATATTTATAAATGTCGGCCTTAACTGTGGCGCGAGGTCAACCTTTATATGTAGGATTAAATACTCGTCTAATATATTGAATCCAAGCAGGATTAGAAGCAAAAGAATAAGGTAAACACATAACAGTAATCATTTTAGCTAATTCTTCACGATCCTTATTAGAATCGTAGTACAATATACCTCCGGTGACAGTGTTTATTCCGGGTTGAACCATGTTAGAACCAGTACTTTGGTTAATTGTAGTATCAGGACTTGACTTCCCCTCTTGTTCCGCTTTCATTTGAAAATATCTAGCCTTATCGCTAGGATGTATATATATATGTTTAACTAAACTACCTGTTCCGCTACGATCACCCGTATACCTATGAACAAGTTCTTTACCACAAGTTTTGCATTTAGCCCTATCTTTATCTCTTAGTTGAATAAAAAAATGCCAAACTAATGAAGTTTCTGTACGTTTCCGAGGTTGTCTACTAAAAGTGGGAGTTTGTAGGGGTGGGTGTTCTGGGTCATTAGGAGCAGGACTAGTAGGTGTATCATCTAAATCTACCGGAGGTTGTGTTTCGTCATCATCATCACCCTCATTTCCCTCTGATATTGGTGCATTAGGATAGAGCAAATTCATAATATCATCATCTATTCTATCACCGACTGCTTTATCATGTAGAAAATTAACATCGCTAAATTGAAAACACGGGTGATCACTATCAAGTATTCCTAAGTTTTCATTAGTATTTCTAGGTTGGCTACTAGTTTGAACTTGTTTATCTTTTCTAGGTCTGGGAGCCGGGGGAGGGGTAGGATTTTGGCTACTACTTTCACCGGATTTAGATGTACCTTTTCCGAACATTTTTTTCAATGAAAATACCATACTAATTATAATTAAGGAAAATATCAACACACAACAAATATTCTTAGCATGTAAGAGTTGAAACGAGTTTACCGGATTGACGAACAACTTCTTGAAAATTTACAATCGTTGTAATTGAACACTTGAAAACTTCAATTCAACAACATCACAATGTTTCACGAATTTGCAACAAAAATTAAGCACTTGCACAGAAAGATTGTAAGAGAGCTTGAGAGAGATTGAGTAAGATTGATGAATTGGTGAATTAAAATGAAAGAATGAGGGGGTATTTATAGTTGAGAAATGGGTAATTGTGTAATTATATAAAGTTTGGAGTTAAATTAAATTTGAGGGGTCAAATGGCTAAATTTTAAAAATGCCAAACGGCTATTTCTGCAATACCAACGTTCTGATTTTCAGAATTTAAAAAAAAAAAAAATTTTTTAAAAAAAATGGCCGTTGGGAACCGGATAGAACCGGAACCGGAACCGGACCGGTTCCGGCGGTTCTAAACGGTTCCAAACGGTTCCGCCAACGGTCCGAATTTAAAAAAAAAAAAATTTTTTTAATATCGGAACCGTTTAGAACCGCCTGAACCGGTCCGGTTCCGGTTTTGGCGGTTCCGGTTCCACGGTTCTAAAGGGTGGAACTAGCCCGGAACCGCAAAACCGGAACCACAGAACCGGAACCGTATAACCGAAACCGTTTAGAACCGCGGAACCGCCAGAACCGTGGTTCCGGTCACGGTTCCGGTTCGGAACCGTTATTCTTCCAGCCTTACACACTTCTAGTTAAATAGGTCTACTGGCGTTGGATGAAATCAAAGTTACAAAGTTCAATGAATGTCCTATGGACTGTAAAATATTTTTAACAGCTATAATACATCAATTCCGAGGTAGTTTGGATTGGTACATGAATCCTGATAGTACCACTTTGCTTCATCTGGACCCCCTTTATACCCCTTTTGTTTCAATACTCAACAATCTGGGTTACTATAATAATTAATGTCTTTACATTTTCTATTGACATATAAATCTTTAAGCATACAAACAAGACTCCTAAAAATACCAGGCCTAATGTAAATGTACCCTGTTATAAATACACTTCTATTTAAGGTGAATGTCTTTAATTAGAGAGATTCTAGAGTTCTATTCTTGGTAGATAAATCATCCTCCTCCCTATAAATAGAGGTGCTCTCTACCATTGTAAATCACTCCTAACATTGTCTAAGTATCAATAAGAAGAACTCTCTCTACTCTTCTCTCTATTTGCTCTTGTCTTGCATTATTGTTCTTGTTCTTATATTATTTCATAACACGTTATCAGCACGAGACTCTACCGTCTCAAGAACCATTCTCGAAAAATCTAAGGTATTTCCCTCTTCCTAATTTAATTTTTGATTATGTCTGACATTACGAAAAGAAAGTTCGTTGCCCTTGAAATTTCGGGCAAGAACTATATGACATGGGTGTTGGATACTGAAATCCACTTAGATGCTATGGGTCTCGGAGACACCATCAAAGATAGAGAAAAAGCATCCACCCAAGAATGTGCGAAGGCCTTGATTTTCTTGCGCCATCACCTTGATGAAGGTTTGAAGATTGAATATCCCACCGTCAAGGATCCACTCATCTTGTGGAACGGCTTAAAGGAGAGATATGACAACCTGAAGTTGGTCACTCTGCCACAAGCACGATATGATTGGGCTCATCTGAGGCTCCAGGACTTCAAGTCCGTTTCTGAATATAATTCTGCAATGTTCAGAATTACTTCTAAATTGAAGCTATGCGGAGATAATATCTCCGATTATGATATGCTTGAGAAAACGTTTACAACGTTTCATGCCTCCAATATAGTACTGCAACAACAGTACAGAGAGAAAGGCTTTACAAAGTACTCTGAACTGATTTCTCTTCTACTAGTGGTTGAGCGAAATAATGACCTGCTCATGAGAAATCACGAAAATCGACCCACTAGGTCCACACCACTGCCTGAAGCAGATAAGGTGCACTCTCATTATGCCAAACATGAAAAGGGCCATGGTCATGGTCATAAACGGGGTCATAACCAGGGACGTAGACAAGGAAGAAATTCCAATGACGTCCGTCAACCCCCAAGGAGAGATAACCGCCGAAAGCAGAAACGGGGTCATGAAGATCCTAAGGCAAATAGTTCAGAAACTATATGTTATCGTTGCGGTGGGAAAGGGCACTGGTCAAAGACTTGCCGTATACCAAGACACTTGGTTGACCTTTATCAAGCATCTCGAAAGAGAAAAGGCCCTGAAACAAATTTTGTCTATGACGACAATGAGGACATCACCCACCTGGATGTGACAGACTTCTTTGAGCAACCCGAAGGAAAAATAGACCACCTAATCGGCGATGGGTCCGTAATGAAAGAAGATGGAGTTATTTGATTTTGTTCTACTTATTTGTATTAGTTAGTGAATAAACTAATAGTCATTAGTATTAGCTCGTATTAGTTAGTTCATAAAGCAATGTTAGCAGTAGTTCTTTAGAATATCTTCAATATGTTCAAATATCAATAATATTTTTATTTTTCAGTAGGGGTAATCGACTAGCCTGAAAAACTAGTCGATTATCAACTATTTTCGCATTAAAACTGAAAAACAATTGATCAACAATCGATTGTCTTTGACTAACAATCGATTGTCATTAAGACAGTGTAATCTGGAATTTTTCAAAAATCATCCACAATCGATTGTCTTTGTCTATCAATCGCTTGTCGTTAAGACAGTGTAATCTGGAATTTTTCAAAATAGCCAACAATCGATTGTCCATGCATAACAATCGATTGTCTTGAAACAGTGTGTTCTGGAATTTTTCAAAATAGCCAACAATCGATTGTCTATGCATAACAATCGATTGTCTTGAAACAGTGTGCTCTGGAATTTTTCAAAAATAGCCAACAATCGATTGTCTATGCATAACAATCGATTGTCTTAAGACAGTGTGATCTGAAGTTTTTCAAAATAGCAAATAATCGATTGTGTGTGTTTAACAATCGATTGTCAATGTTCAACAATCGATTGTTTGTGCTTAACAATCGATTGTTTGAAAAAAACGTTTAAACTGAAATTTTCAAACTGCAAAGTAATGGATAACATATCTGATTTTGTTAGTCAACTGTTAGCAGTAGATTTTGAAAATATTATGTGACACAAAAGAATTGAACTTGTTTATTCTTATGTTCTTGTATCTCTTTTGTATGTCAAACTATGGGAAAGCAAATATGGATATCTCACAAAGCGAACTTGGATCAACATCCAACTGTAAAAGTATTTGCCTAGTTGATTCATGTACTACACATACAATACTTAAAGAAAGGAAGTATTTCTCTCAACTAAATATGTGTAAGGCAAACGTTACTACAATCTCTGGAAGTAGTAAATTGATTGAAGGCTCCGGAAGAGCAATTGTAACTCTGCCCAAGGGCACGACGTTAATCATAGAGAATGCAATGTTCTCCTCCAAGTCTAAGAGAAACTTGTTGAGTTTTAAAGATGTACGCCGAAATGGCTATAATATTGAGACAATGGATGAAGATAATATTGAATATCTCGTCATCACAAAGAATGTCTCCGGCCAAAAGAGGGTTATTGAGAAATTCCCGTCTTTATCTTGTGGCCTGTATTGGACAAGAATTATTGCAATTGAGGCACATTCAACAGTAAACCAAAGGGTTACTGATTCCAATACCTTTGTACTTTGGCATGATCGATTGGGACACCCAGGTGTCATGATGAGACGGATTATAGAAAGCTCATATGGGCATCCGTTAAAGAATTTCAAAATTCTTTCGAATAATGAATATCCTTGCACTTCGTGTTATCAAGGCAAGTTGATTATCATGCCATCACCAACAAAGGTTGGGACTAAGTCACCCACGTTTCTGGAACGTATACAAGGGGACATTTGTGGACCTATTCACCCACCTAGTGGGTCGTTTAGGTATTTCATGGTCTTGATAGACGCATCCTGTAGATGGTCTCATGTGTGCATGTTGTCATCACGCAACCTTGCGTTTGCGAAATTAATGGCACAAATAATTCGACTACGAGCACAATTTCCAGATAATCCAATCAAGTCCATTAGACTGGATAATGCTGCTGAGTTTACATCCCAAGCATTTAATGATTATTGCTTATCAATCGGGATAAAAGTTGAACATTCTGTAGCTCATGTTCACACTCAAAACGGTCTTGCAGAATCGTTAATTAAACGCCTGCAGTTGATTGCAAGGCCATTACTTATGAGAACGAGGCTGCCCACTTCGGTATGGGGTCACGCCATCTTACATGCAGCAATGCTAATTCGTCTCAGACCGACGAATTACCACAAGTATTCCCCGTTGCAATTGGTTTTGGGTCATGAACCCAATATATCCCATTTAAGGATTTTTGGATGCGCAGTATATGTGCCTATAGCACCGCCATCCCGCGAATGGGTCCGCAAAGAAGGTTAGGAATATATGTTGGGTTTGAATTGCCCTCCATCATTCGCTACCTCGAAACATTGACAGGCGACTTGTTTACTGCACGATTTGCAGACTGTCGATTTGATGAGACACTTTTCCCAAAATTAGGGGGAGAAGTTGGTGAAACCAAACGGGAAATTTTGTGGAAAAATGCATCATTATCTCATCTTGATCCACATACCTCTATTTGTGAAAGAGAGGTACAAAAGATTATCCATTTGCAAAGAATAGCAAATCAAATGCCTGACGCATTTACGGACTTGAAAAGGATAACGAAATCCCACATTCCCGCGGAAAATGTTCCAATCCGTATTGATGTCCCTGTTGGACAATCATCTAGTGTCATATCCAATGAGTCAAATGCACGCCTGAAGCGTGGCAGACCATTAGGTTCCAAAGATCGAAATCCTAGAAAGAGGAAAAAGAACGATCAAAATGACACCACGAAAGAATCTCATGATTTAACAAATTCTGAGATTCATGAAGAATCCATTGAGCCCGAGACTCTGGAAAATACGGAACTATCCCTAAATCCAATTAATATTGAGGCAAATATTAATCGAGTGGATATTGTGGTGGATAATGCCTTTCCTTATAATGTAGCATCTAGCATTATGCAAGAATGTGAGGATCTCGAACCTCAATCTATTGAAGAATGTCGAAAAAGACAGGATTGGCCAAAGTGGCAAGAAGCAATTCAATCAGAATTGAATTCGCTGGCAAAACGTGAAGTTTTTGGCCCTATAGTTGAAACACCTAATGGTGTTAAGCCTATCGGCTATAAATGGGTTTTGTACGCAAAAGAAATGAGAAAAACGAGGTACAAAGATATAAGGCACGCCTTGTTGCACAAGGTTTTTCTCAAAGGCCTGGTGTCGATTATGAAGAGACATATTCGCCTGTAATGGATGCGATAACCTTTCGTTATCTCATAAGTTTTGCTGTCCATGAAAAGCTTGACATGCACTTAATGGATGTGGTTACTGCCTATCTTTATGGCTCACTTGATAATGAGATATACATGAAAATTCCCGATGGACTCAAGGTGCCAAACGCGCACAACTCAAAATCTCGGGAAATGTTCTCAATTAAATTGCAAAGATCCTTGTATGGTCTAAAGCAATCTGGACGAATGTGGTATAATCGTCTTAGTGAGTACTTGTTAAAAGAAGGCTATATAAATGACGCCATTTGCCCGTGTGTTTTTATAAAGAAAACAACATCGGAATTTGTTGTACTTGCCGTATATGTTGATGACATAAACCTTATTGGAACCCCTATAGAACTCCAAAAGGCAATTGATTATCTAAAGGATGAATTCGAGATGAAAGATCTCGGGAAGACTAAACTATGTCTTGGCTTGCAAATTGAATATTTGGCAAACGGAATTTTTGTTCATCAATCTACTTATACAGAAAAGGTACTGAAACGGTTTTACATGGATGAAGCACATCCTTTAAGTACACCGATGGTTGTTCGATCACTTGATGTGAACAAAGATCCATTCCGACCACAAGAAAGGAATGAAGAGCTACTTGGTCCTGAAGTACCATATCTTAGCGCAATTGGCGCACTAATGTATCTTGCAAATACTACAAGACCTGACATATCCTTTTCAGTTAATGTCTTAGCAAGATTTAGCTCGGCTCCTACGAGGAGACATTGGAATGGGATCAAACACATATTGCGGTACCTAAAAGGAACTACCGATATGGGCTTATTTTATGTCAAGAATTGCAGCCCGGATCTTGTTGGTTATGCTGATGCTGGATATTTGTCCGACCCACACAAGGCTCGATCTCAAACGGGTTATGTGTTTACCTGTGGAGAAACCGCCATATCTTGGCGATCGACTAAGCAATCAATTGTGGCTACTTCATCTAATCATGCCGAGATAATTGCTATTCATGAAGCAAGTCGAGAGTGTGTGTGGTTAAGGTCGATAATACATCATATCCAAGACAAATGTGGTTTGAAGTGTGATAAACTACCCACAACTTTGTACGAAGACAATGCAGCATGTATAGCTCAATTGAAGGGAGGATTCATAAAAGGAGATAGAACGAAGCATATTTCACCAAAGTTATTCTTCACACATGATCTTCAAAAGAATGGTGATATCAATGTTCAACAGATTCGTTCAAGCGACAATATTGCTGATTTGTTTACAAAATCTCTACCAAAGTCAACCTTCAAGAAGCTAGTTCACAAGATCGGGATGCGAAGACTTAAGGACATAAATTGATGTTCTTATCAGGGGAGTTAATGCGCGTTGCACTCTTTTTCCCTTACAAGGTTTTGTCCCACCGGGTTTTCCTTGCGAGGTTTTTAACGAGGCAACCAATAGGCGCATATTCAAACATGTGTACTCTTTTTCCTTACTTTAATTTTTCCCATTGGGTTTTGTTTTAAGGTTTTAACGAGGCACATCATTGAATAGACATTCAAGGGGGAGTGTTATAAATACACTTCTATTTAAGGTGAATGTCTTTAATTAGAGAGATTCTAGAGTTCTATTCTTGGTAGATAAATCATCCTCCTCCCTATAAATAGAGGTGCTCTCTACCATTGTAAATCACTCCTAACATTCTCTAAGTATCAATAAGAAGAACTCTCTCTACTCTTCTCTCTATTTGCTCTTGTTCTTGCATTATTGTTCTTGTTCTTATATTATTTCATAACATACCCACTTATTTACTTCTGTTGTTTTCTGTTTCTGTAAGTCCTCACAGATCGGAGAAATTCGAGATCTTTTGAGCAACTTACTTCTTTGTAATTTTAGGTTTACAACATGCCCCATCATAGTGCCACAATTACAGACAAGAACAGTTAGAGATCTACGTTGAACATGACCAAACCATCTCGTCGTGACTTCCTCTCATTTATCTCTGTGTCAGCTACTTGCCAATTCATATGATGTGATAATTTCTATATCACAGCACATTTAGCTTTACGTCCACATTTCTCCAATACTTATCTTGTGGAAAATTTAGGTCTTAGAGGTCAAACACTAAATTCCATATGATATTGCTAGTTCTATGCCCATTCTACTAAACTAGCCTTTCATTTTGGTATGTCTCTTCCTATTAGTGAAATCGAGAACTTTAAAATTATGATACGAGACCAATAAAGTGAGCACAGAACATAGTTACAGCACAACTATAATACAAGCATGATATGTATCGTGCTACTCTTAATTCAGATATGAAACTTGCCAATCATGCCAACTTTACTTACTATATGATGACACCTTACAAGACGCAAATTGAGCAAAACCATCAAGAGATAGTGACAAGATTTAGGTAAAACAATAACTGACCTTTGTCAGGCTGGGATTCCTCTCAAGTACATGCTTCAAATCAAGAATAGTGATCTTTAAGCAGTAAACGAGACTAAGAGAATGAAGATGACCTTGCGCCCTATTTGTCAACTTTATAAGAATTTCATGTGTGATGTTAGGATTAAGTAGGGGTGTGCATTCGAATCGGTTTATCGATAAATCGAATCAATTATTTTGTTATCGGTTTATCGATATCGGTTTATCGATTCGATTTTGATTTCGAAAATTTTCCTTATCGATTTACCGATTCGATTTCGATTTTGGCCATTCGGTTTATCGGTTTATCGGTTTATCAATAAATCGATAAGATATATTAAAAAGACAAATATACCCTTATTTTATAATACTATTACTACCCTATCCCTATTCCCTTCGCTGCTTTGCTGCTTGCATATAATACTGATATCATATACTTAACCCATTTTTATTTTTCAATCCAGCGCCGCTTCTCTTCACTCTTCACTTCAGTGACTGAACTTCAGTCACCATTCGCATTAGGAATTTAAACAACACTGAAATTTCAACCCTCTTTCCCTCATCTCCATACCCAAACAAATAGCCGTTTCCACCTTTTCCCTTCAACCATAACATACTCAAAAACTCCAGTAACGAAAACAGGGGTGAACAAATAGAAGCAGAGTGAGAAATTCCGATAACAATAGTCATCCGTTTCAGTTATCGCTGAGAGTTGGGGTCTGCCCGAGGTTCATCGATTTCCGGCGAGCTTCCAGATCGTCGGAGGTCGTGGTTCGAGGTCCTTGTTTGATTCGAGTTCACTTTGTTGTATCTCTGTTGGTAATTACGTTTCAGAAAAAAAAAAAGGGAGAGAAGAAGATCTATATAAAAATGTATTTCCGTTTCTTCTTTGAATTTTATTTCCTCTAATGGAATATGTTTGAGTCGCTTGGTCGGATCCGGATTTGCAGCTGCTTCCTTCCGTTCCCCCCTACTATTTTTGTATCGTCGGTATCCACCATCGATGATGAACGAATAGAAACAGTCTGCTGTTTCATCTATGGTGATTCCTTCGTGTGCGTCGTTTCTCTGTTGATTTAGTGTTATCGTCGTTGCGGTAGTAGCGTCATTGATTCCGGCGAGTTTCGAGATCTGGATTGTAGCTCTATTCGAGGCTTCAATATTTGGTACTTTTAACAGTGATTAATTCTATTTCTATGGAGGATAAGTCCATGTCGTGTGAGCCAAGTGACCAGAGGTAATGTCTGTCATGGGGGAAAAGTGATGAATACAAATGGTATACGTAAGGCATGAATCATATTCACTTCAAGCTTACTGACTTTATAACTTCGTTGGTCATCTTAAAGTTCGAGGTACGATTTTCAATTTCAACAATTGTTCTCTGATTGTTCGTTCTTATTCAGTTATTAAGTTTCATTGTTAGTTTGCAAATTTATTACCCATGTGATTACATCTGTTATCTCAACATATATGCATTAAAATATTAGATTTAAGTTTTGCCTAATAACAGAATGTCTCTTAATATGTTAATCGAAGCAATATAAGGTAAATTAGGAGATCAAACTAGTGTTCTCTTTTAAATTAGAATTGAGGTGCGTCATGCCAAATAAAAATGACAATGCCCGCCTCTTGGCTTATTGGTGTTCTCGATAATCGAATCGATAAGCCCCAAAAATCGATGAATCGAAATCGAAAAAATCGAAACCTTATTGAAACGATAACGATAAGCGTATGTAACAATCGATAATCGATAAGTAATTATCGATAAGGATAAAAATCGAATCGATAAATCGAATGCACACCCCTAGGATTAAGTGGATAATCAATGTGAATGCTTCTCCACAAAAGTGGATCTCCTATAACAGCATCACGTAAAGATTTGCATACTCTTTTGACAGCAAGAAGGTCCCCCAAGTCTAAATAACCAAGGGCCATCAACTGTGCATCTGAAGGAGCACCTCCATCCATATCAGACTGATCATTAATTCCCCCCTTGATCATTATCCACTGAATCATCTCTGAGAATCCAATACTTCTCATAACTAAAACCCATAATCTCTGTATTCCCATTCATCAGACCATGGCCACCTTCCAATCCCTCACTAAGATCCATTCCAAACAGCTCACAATATTCATCAGTCTTACCTGCATCCTGATGAATTCTCACAGTGCCACTCAATCAAGTTCCGCAAGCAAATGATCGTCCACCCCCTTAACCTCATTTTCATCTGACATAAACACAAGAGTCTTTAACCCAAAATCATTCTCAAGATCCTCTAAGAAATCAGTGATGGTCGTGAGACCAGTAACATCCATATTAAAGGGATCCTGAGGCACAAATCAGCAATATCATCCGAACCCTTATTAGCTTTTCCACCTTTATAATCATAAAGCTCATCCATTTCATAATTCAAACCCCAAAATCACCAAACCCACCCACTTTATCATTTAAGCATCTCTCCACGGAACACCCAATATCAAACCCGATCCTAGTTGAGTATCCTTCTTCTTGATTCAAGGCCATAGCGCCCAGGTGCAGATCTAGCTTGTAACCTATGGCTTCACGTGAACCCAATAGCTTTTTCTCAAACGCTATATATGTATTAAGAAATCCACTAACTATCAATAAATATTTGACTCTGAACCCAGTTATTACATACCAACTTGAGGTTGTGGTAGGAACAATAAACTTCAAACCTGAATCCCTCTTTGATAGCGTCTACTCAAAATAGTCACCAACAACCTAAAAAGGATAAAAATGATCACGCACCTAGGCTAAAAGAGAACACCAAAACTCGCAATACTCAAATGCAGATAAAAACAAAAACACCAAAAAATTCCCAAAGTTTCTTGTGAAAGAAATTCAGAAAATTGTTGCAGCTCAAATATTTAAGAGAAATTAAACCAAATACGAATAGGAAAACGAGCGAATTAATATACCGGAATTGGCACAGTAAAACTAGTGGTAATAGAAAGCGCAGCTATAAGACGCAATACAACAATATATAGACGGTAGTATGTGAGAAGATTGAAATCAGATTTGATATTTGGGATAAGTGAGGAGGGGGAGGATAAAGACTCAAATCCAAATCCCAGAAGGATTTGAAATAATGAACTTTTGAACTATTACACGCGTGTGACATAGACGGTAGGCATTGTTTTTGTGTCTGAGAATCGCTAATTTTGGTGGGAGAGGAAGAGAGAGAGACGCTTTATGAATCTACGATGTCTGTTCTTGGTGGGAACATGTGGCGCGAGAGATTAGTGTTCCTCTTGAGACTAATGCATATCAAGAATATTTAGTCACTAAATTGTGCGATAATATTTTGTTAACTAAAATATCCTTATTATTTTTATTAATCACGCGACTTTACCTTATATTCTTCTGTTAGGAAAACTTAACAAAATCTTTTGACATTAATCTTCACTATTAATCTGCAAATTAAAATATTAGCAAAATCTTCCAGCATTAATCTTCAAATCAAATTATTAGCAAAATTTTCCGCCGTTAATCTGCAAATTGAAATATTAGCAAAATCTTTCGGCATTAATTTACAAATCAAAGTGTTAGCAAAATCATCGAAACAAACATATTAAAATCAGAAAAGTAAACAGAATCAAATTATCAGTGTATATATAAGAAATAAATTCCAGGTGATGTCCTATAAAATAAAGTGAAGTCTAGTAAAATTAGCTGAATTCAAACAAAACTTAATTATACTCTTGTCTTAAAAGATATCCAGTGTTATATACTAGAGAAAAAGTTTATACACATGTGATGTCGCATAAAATTCACTGAATTCAATAAAAAACTCAATTATATTCTTGTCTTAGAACAAATACAATATAATATACTGAAGAAAGAGCTTAAAGACATGTGATGTCCAGTAGAATTCACTGAATTCAAACAAATAAATTATATTTTTGTCTTAAAACTTATCTAGTATAATATACTGGAGAAAAAGGTTACACACAGGTGATGTCTAATAAAATTCACTGAATTCAAACAAAATTATATTCTTCTTAGAATAAATCTAGTATAATATACTTGAGAAAAAGCTTACAGACAGGTGATGTCCAGTAGAATTCACTGAATTCAAACAACAACTAAATTATATTCTTGTCTTAGAACAAATACAGTATGATATACTGAAGAAAAAGCTTACAGACAGGTGATGTGCAGTAGAATTCACTGAATTCAAACAAATAAATTATATTCTTGTCTTAAAACTTATATCTAGTATAGAATAATATATTATATCCAGTATAAAATACTGGAGAAAAAGGTTATACACATGTGATGTCCAGTAAAATTCACTGAATTCAAACAAATTAATTATATTCACTGAATTCAAACAAAACAATTATATTCTTCTCTAACAATTTATCCAGTATCATATAGTGGAGAAAAAGCATACAAACATTCTGGAGAAAAAGGTTGTACACAGGTGATGTCCAATAATATTCAATGAATTCAAACAAATTAATTATATTCTTGTCTTAAAACTTATCCATAATATACCGGAAAAAAGGGTTACACACATGTGATGTCCAATAATATTCACTGAATTCAAACAAAATTATATTCACTGAATTCAAACAAAATTATATTCTTCATTATATTCTTATCTGAGAACAAATACAGTATAATATACTGAAGAAAAAGCTTACAGACAGGTGATGTCCAGTAAAATTCACTGAATTCAAACAAATAAATTTTATTTATTGAATTCAAAGAAAATAATTATATTCTTCTCTAACAACTTATCCAGTATAATATAGTGGAGAAAAAGCGTACAAACATACTGGAGAAAAAGGTTGCACACAGGTGATGTCCAGTAATAAAACACAGATTGTATTCACTAGACTCAATTATATTCTTGTCCTAAAACTTATCAAGTATAATATGCTGGAGAAAAAGGTTACACACAGGTGATGTCCAGTGAAATTCATTGAATTCAAACAAAATTATATTCTTCTTAGAACAAATTCAGTATAATATACTTGAGAAAAAGCTTACAGACAGGTGATGTCCAGTAGAATTCACTGAATTCAAACAAAAACTCAATTATATTCTTGTCTTAGAACAAATACAGTATAATATGGTGAAGTAAAAGCTTACAGTCAGGTGATGTCCAGTAGAATTAACTGAATTCAAACAAATAAATTATATTCTTGTCATAAAACTTATATCCAGTATCGAATTATATATTATATCCAGTATAAAATATTAGAGAAAAAGTTTACACACAGGTGATGTCCAGTAAAATACACTGTATTTAACTAAATTAATTATATTCTTCTCTTAAAACTTATCGAGTATAATATACTAGATAAAAAGCTTACACACATGTGATGTCCAGTAATATTCACTGAATTCAAATAAAATAATATTATTCTTAGAACAAATCCAGTAAAATATACTGGAGAAAAAGGTTACACGCAAGTGATGTCCAGTAAAATTCACTGAATTCAAACAAATTAATTATATTCTTGTCTTAAAACTTATCCTGTATAATATACTGGAGAAAAGGTTACACACAGGTGATGTCCAGTAAAATTCACTGAATTCAAACAAAATTATATTCTTCTTAGAACTAATCCAGTATAATCTACTGCAGAAAAAGCTTACAGACAGGTGATGTCCAGCAAAATTCACTGTATTCAAACAAAACAATTATATTCTTCTCTAGCAACTTATCTAGTATAATATACTGGATAAAAAAGTTACAAACAGGTTATGTCCACTAAAGTTCACTAAATTCAAACAAAACAACTATATTCTTGTCTAAAAAGCTTACAAACAAGTTATTTCCAGTAAAATACACTGAATTCCAAAAAATCTTAATTATACAATACTTAATTATACTCTTGTCTTAAAATATATCCAGTATTATATACTAGAGAAAAAGTTTACATATAGGTGATGTCCCATAAAATTCACTCAATTCAAACAAAAACTCAATTATATTCTTGTATGAGAACAAATGCAGTATCATATATTGAAGAAAAAGCTTACAGACAGGTGATGTCCTATAAAATTCATTGAATTCAAACAAATAAATTATATTCACCAAATTCAAATAAAACAATTATATTTTTCTCTAACAATTTGTCCAGTATAATATAGTGGAGAAAAAGCATACAAACATACCGGAGAAAAAGGTTGCACACAGGTGATGTCCAATAATATTGACTGAATTCAAATAAATTAATTATATTCTTGTCTTAAAACTTATCCAGTATAATATACTGGAGACAAAGTTTACACACAGGTGATGTCCAGTAATATTCACTGAATTCAAACAAAATTAATTATATTCTTGTCTTAATACTTATCCAGTATAATATACTGGAGAAAAAGGTTACACACAGGTGATATCCAGTAAAATTAACTGAATTCGAACAAAATTATATTCTTCTTAGAACTAATCCAGTATAATCTACTGCAGAAAAAGCTTACAGACAGGTGATGTCCAGTAAAATTCACTGTATTCAAACAAAACAATTATATTCTTCTCTAACAACTTATCCAATATAATATAGTGGAGAAAAATGTTACAAACAGGTTATGTCCAGTAAAATTCACTAAATTCAAAAAAAACAATTATATTCTTGTCTAAAAAGCTTACAAACAAGTGATTTCCAGTAAAATACACTAAATTCAAACAAATCTTAATTATACTCTTGTCTTAAAAGATATCTAGTATTATGTACTAGAGAAAAAGTTTACATACAGGTGATGTCCCATTAAATTCACTGAATTCAAACAAAAACTCAATTATAATCTTGTTTGAGAACAAATACAGTATTGTATATTGAAGAAAAAGCTTACAGACAGGTGATGTCCAGTAAAATTCACTAAATTCAAACAAATAAATTATATTCACTGGATTCAAACAAAATAATTATATTCTTATCTAACAACTTATCTAGTATAATATAGTGGAGAAAAAGCATACAAACATGTGATGTCCACTAAAATTCACTGAATTAAAACTAAAACTCAATTATATTATTGTCTTAGAACTAATATAGTATAATATACAAGATAAAAATCTTACATACAGGTGATTTCCAATAAAATTCACTGAATTCAAACAAAAACTCAATTATATTCTTCTCTTAGAACAAATCCAGTAAAATATATTGGAGAAAAAGCTTACATACAGGTGATGTCCAGTAAAATTCACTGAATTCAAACAAAACAATTATATGATTGTCTGAAAACTTATCCAGTATATATACTGGAGAAAAATGTTACATACAAGTGATGTCCATTAAAATTCATTGAATTCAAACAAAAAGTTAATTATATTCTAGTCTATAACCAGAATATCGACATTAACGAAATACAGAGTATCTACAGGATATCTACATTAACGAAACATACTTCGATGAATTTTTTATGAGATTTCCAGTATAATAAGATGAAAATATACAGAACTTACTCTGATTTATAGATTGACGACATAAATTTTGCTAAAACTTCGATTTGCAGATTGACATCGAACGATTTTGCTAACAATTCAATTTGCAGATTAAACATAACAAAACAACAATAAGAACAGAAATCAAAATTAAACCTAGCAAAACAATAATTAGAACGGAAATCAAACACATTATTGTAAAAACAACACTAAACTAGAGAAATTTGAAGAAACTTAGAGCCAAAACGATAAAAGATTCGAAAAAAGTGCTGTGACAAAATCTGCACGCATTGTTATGCAAACGATAAAAGCTACTAAAAATTACTGCAGTGTATCTTAAATTGTGCAAGGGCAATAATGTCATTTTACAATCTATTTTAAGTTAAGTGGCTAGAAATCAATGACATCATGGACGATGACTATTTTTCGATAGCCAACCGTAAAAGTGGCTATGCCACGCCATTTTGGCAAAAATCTATTATGCCCCTACAGAAGATTCATTATATACAAAATAATGAGATGATTTTGGAGACTCCATAACCATTCGAGCTCCATCATCACCGTCGATAAAGGGCCACTAGAACATCGTCGGAGAAAAGGTCATTCACCAGAAAAAACAGAGGCGGCAACGACCCCCTTCAGAAAATACTCAATCTTCACGATCATTCAACCAACAATCTTCCATTGCCCACCACCATTTTCGACGAAGAAATACCATTAATGTTATATCCAAATTTCAATAAATATCCAGTGATCCAAGAAAGAGTCATGAATTATTTATTTGCTTCTATATTTGCTCTTTAATTTGCGGCCGGCTTTAACATTTAATGAATTTCTGGGTAAATTTTTGGATATCAAATTGGTCTAAGACATTAAAATTTTAAATATCCAAGAACCATCTCCATGGATATATGTAAAGGTTGGAATTAAGTTTTTGTATGATTGAGTGAATTTTCCAGTGATTAGGTCCATTGATCCATTAAGAGTTGACAAAAATAAAAATCAGGTGAGAGGGTAAGAAGAGATGAAGAAAGAAAAGGAAAAAGGGGACAGAGGTGAGGGGAATTGGGGGCGAAGAGTACTAGAAGGAGAGAAAGAGGAAGGGAAAGGAGAGGACTTTCTAGGTTCTTGTTCGGTTTCGGGGATGGAACGGGTGGATTTAGATATTAGAGAAAAAATGGTTTAGGTGTTTAAAATGATGCCATGTGTGTATCAGAATTCGTTAGATGAAGGTGTAAATATATTTAAATGGGTAACGGCATGGGCAAAAACCTTCGAATAGTATAACGGAAGCTCCCTATAATTAATTTTTTATATTAAAGGGACACATTAACCCTTTTCCGTAACTTCAATGTTTAATTCTCCTTAGTTACCAAATAGATGTTTTAGTGCAATATCAATAATATTTTGTTAATTCCAATTAACCATCATGGACAAATGCATCCAATGTTGATTCTAGTCATTGGGTTTGTGAAATGGAAGGCGAATGGAGAGAAGATTGGATATCTAGCCAGTCCCGGGATTGATTATTGGGTTCGCTGGAAGACTAACTTTGTTGCGTGAAGTGTACAAATAGCTTTCAAAGTTGATGGTTCTAAAGTTCTGTTCTTACTTGATTCATCGTCAAAACTTCAAGTTTAAAAAGTATTGCTGCTCGCTTATTCAGTTGACAACAATTTTAATTTCTTGAAGTTTTGCTCATAGATAAGCGGGGTCAAAAGTTAAATATCACCCAAAAAATATTTACTTTTGTAATTTTTTTAAACTTTGTTACAAAAAAGTCCACCCATACATAGGGGTTTCAACTATTAAATGGCTCTTTCAAACTCGATCAATATGGTGAGTGGTGACCATCAAGGACAATTGACGCAAAATTCTGAAAACAACAAGATATTTTTATTTGATTCTAAAAACATAAGTGGCGAAACAATTGTTCCACTTTTTAGTGTGCTATACCTTATTAAACAAGCGTATTCGTAGGAAATGTTTAACCTTGAAAATCTATTTTTCAAAATCACATTTTCGCCAGTTTTTGGATACTAATTTAAACTGATAGTAAAACAAGACATTGTGTGCATGAGATGGTGTTATTGGTGATAATTTTGGACATTAGGAATTGGTTATCATTTATATGCTGGCTAAATCAAGTGACTTGAAGCAACTGTTAAAATAATTGCGTTCAAAGGTGACTTATGCCTAACTCAAATGATTGTTTGAAAGGTCTATGTAATGATTATGTAAAAATTATTTATATAATAATGCTATTCAAATAATAATTACAAGTAAATCTATTTAATTAAATTAATTAGTATCTTATAACAAATGATATATAGTATCTTATCATAACAGCTTAAATTACATTAATGGTGTAAAAAATTTATTATAGTGTTAAAGTGTACAATTTAAATTCTTTGAATAATTAACATAACTATATAGTAAAAAATTTAAGTTATATACACTAGCAATAGAAAAAAAAATCGCAGGATTAGTATGTTTTCACTTACTACTATACTATTGTTTACTGCATTTCTCTTTTATGTTATCAAATTATTTAACAGAAACAGTTAATATTGTTATACGGCTTACACTTTAGGGAGTGAAACTCTGACTTCTCTCTAGCATTTTGTACTATGGACAGTAACCAAACCATCGAACATCCCACTGAAACAACCGGAAAAGAGTAACACTCTTATGGAAGAAGATAACAACCCACATCATTCCTACAAGGAGATGTTCTCAACAGAAATGACACGAACCAATCCCAATACTATGAGAGTGATCCCAGCACAAACAATATCAAGGACAAAGAAAAAGAGAACCTTGGCCCTATAATGCTTTCTCAAGATGATAAGAATCGGATGTACCACCCATGGAGCTTTTCCCTTATCATCAAAGTCTTTGGTCGTATGATTCCCCACCAATACCTCTGTTCCAAACTGATAGAACTTTGGAACCTATCCGAACATTTAATCGTGATTGACTCAGGATGAGATTTTTCATTGTCAAGTTCGGACTAGAGAAAAATATCGTACTTCCTTTCCACTAGAGATGGGAGCCAAAATTAATTTGTTCCACAAGAGACAATTCTAACCTTCACTATTATATGGATTCGTCTACCACAATTGTCTACTGAGTTTTATGATAAATAAATCCTTGAAAGTGGGTAGAAAATTAGGCACATTACTCAAATTAGACACGAGCACATCAACCTTGAGAGGAAAATATACGCGTAAATGTATTCAAGTACCGCTCGAAATACCGGTGGAAACCAATTACTATTGGTGACCATAAATAGTTAATAGTCTATGAGGGGGACGGAAACTTGTGCAAAGGCTGTGGAAGAATAGGGCACAACTTGAGATCTTGCAATTATAGGTTACAATCTGTGGCGTTGCCAGGATTTTAACTAAGGGGAGTCAAAATATAAATAAGCACACAAAAAAATCAATGGGAGTCAATGTATAGTATACACACATAAAATTGAGAATTTAACATATTTATACGGTGTAATTTTTCAACGAAGGAATATCAATTGATTTCCCTTGCCAAGGAGTGGCTCCGTCACTGGCTACAATCACAAACCTCTTCACAGGAGCAACCAGAAAGTTCTGAGGTCAATAAAATGCAAGATGAGAAAAATGATTGGAAAACGGCAACATTCCCTATGAGGAAGAAACCAGCTCATCCTACAACTCAAGACCAAGCTAGAATGGCAAAAATAAAACCAGAATGGTGAATCTGTTAGGCTCATGCTCATGTTGTCCAGCCAAAGGCCCAATGCCTAATCCTATTATCATTTGGTTTTCAATTTTGTTCGAAATTGGATTCGGTTTATTCCTATTTTGAGTGGGTTTTGGCTTGAAGAGAAAGCATCACTCATGATCTATAAATAGGACAACCTTGGGGAATTATTCTATGCTCATTGATACAAGTGTTTGAAAGACTTAAGCATATAAGAGTGGTTTTGAGAGAGCTTTCGTCAAGAGAGAAGAGAGAAGAAAAATATTTATTTTGGTGCAGATTTTTATTCCGATTAGTCGATATTCAAATCACGTTATCCAATTCGTTAACCGTTGGATCGGTCAAAAAATTTGACCGAGTGTTTATAACATCTTGGTGTTGGATTTGAATGGTGGGATTGGATTTGGAGGCTCTTAGCATCTGATTTCATACCTCTAACAACAGCTGTATTTTTGTGGATTATGGTCTTTCTTCAATTGATTAGTTGTTGCTCTTGTTGTTATTGTTGCTCCGTATACGACACTTGTTATGTTGCCAATTTGGAGAACTTTTGTAACCCTCTTATTGTTATAGTGGAGCTTTTTGGATCTTTTTGATCCATGGTTTTTACCTTCGATTTGAAGGGTTTTCCATGTTAAAATGGTGTTCTTTATCTTCTTTATTTTCGGGTTTGCCTCTTCCTCTACATAACAGTGGTATCAGAGCCGTGGTTATTCATCAGGGTTGTTACAGAATGAAGGAGAATATGAGCAAGATGGTATGTTTAAATGGGAGAAATTATAATGTTTGGAGAAGCAAGATGAAAGACTTGTTGTTCGTTAAGAAGATGCATCTACCCATTTTTTCGGCTCATAAGCCCGATAGCATATCCGATGAAGATTAGGATTTCGAGCACCAAAAGTATGTGGATATATACGACAATGGGTTGAAGATAATGTTCGCAACCATATTGTGAACGAAATACATGCAAGATCATTATGAGAAAAGATAGAGACCTTTTATGCTTCAAAAACCAGGAACAACAAATTGTTTATGCTAAAGCAATTGATGACATTTGAAAATAGGGAAGGCAGCCCTATCCTTGATCACATAAATGATTTTCAGGGCGTTCTTGTTCAGCTGTCTGGAATGGGAATTAAGTTTGATGATGAGATACAAGGACTCTGGCTTCTTAATACTTTACCAGACTCTTGGGAAACTCTTCCTGTGTCTTTGACAAATTCAGCTCATGGAGGTAAGGTGACCATGGAATATCCAAAAGTGGTGTGTTAAACGAGAAAGTAAGGAGAAAATCTCAAGGTCCGTCCTCGCAAGCAGATATCTTGGTTACTGAAGACCGGGGGAGAGATAGAACAAGAGGCTCAAGTAATAGAGGGAAGTAAGTCAAGGTCCAAATACTATAATATTACATGCAACCACTGTGGCAAGAAAGGACACATCAAACGGTATTGTTGCAAGTTGAATCAAGACAATAGAGAAGGAAAGAAAGCTGAAAATAATGAGAACAATATTGTTGCTATTGTTCGAGAAGACCTTCTTTTTTGCTTATGATGAAAATATCATCAATTTGGTATCCCATGAGACGATATGGATAGTAGATTCTAGATCTACCTCACATGTCACACCAAGAAAAGACTTTTTCACATATTATACTCCTGTTGATTTTGGAGTGTTAAAAATGGCAATGCAAGTGAAGTTAATGCGTTTAGTGTTGGTACAGTTTGTTTGAAAACTATTAATGGTTCAACGTTAGTTCTTCAAGATGTCAATAATGCTCTAGACTTTCCTTTTAATTTGATCTCCGCAGGAAGATTAGACGATGAAGGCTACTATAATGCCATCTTTAATGGCCAATAGAAGCTCACTAAGGGCTCGTTAGTAGTGGCTCGAGGAGTCAAGTCTGGTCATTGATATGTGACACAAGGTTCTATTCTTAATGACTCAATAAATCTGGTGGAAAGTGATAGTTTGTCAGAATTTTGGCATCGAAGATTGAATCATATGAGTGAGAGGGGGATTACGTGTTTGGCTAAGAAAAATTTGCTTTTTGGAGTGAAACAAGCAAAGATGAAAAGGTGCATACATTGTTTAGCTGGAAACCAGAAAAGGGTTTCCTTTCGTTGTCATCCTCCCTTAAGAAAGCCCGATTTGTTAGAGCTAATACACTCTGATTTGTGTGGTCCTTTTAAAGTAAAGTCAAAAGGTGGTGCACTTTAATTTGTGACCTTCATTGATGATCATTCTCGTAAGCTCTAAGTATATCCTTTGAAATCTAAATATCAAGCACTTAGCGTGTTCAAGGAATTTTAGGCCTTAGCTGAGAGACAGACGAGGAAGAAATTAAAATGTATTCGCACTGACAATTGAGGTGAATATTGTGGTCCCTTTGATAACTATTGCAAGGAAAAAGGAATTCGTCATCAGTAAACTCCGCCCAAGACACCTCAATTGAACGGTTTGGCAGGGAGGATGAATAGAACTCTAGTTGAGAGAGTTAGATGCTTACTTTCAGAGGCTAAACTTCCAAATACATTTTCGGCGGAAGCACTTAACACTGTTGCCTATATTATCAATTTGTCTCCTGCATTTGCTTTGGATGGTGATGTCCCAGATAGAGTTTGGTTTGCAAAGATGTTTCTTATTATCACTTGAGAGTTGTTGGGTGTAAAGCTTGTGTCCATGTTCCCAAAGATGAGAGATCGAAACTGGAAGTCAAAACTAAGCAGTGCATCTTTATCGGTTATGGTCAAGATGAGTTTGGGTATCGTTTTTATGATCCAGTTGACAATAAACTTATTAGAAGTCGTGATGCAATATTCTTTGATGACCAAGCTATTGAAGATATTAACAAAGCTGAGAAGATAGATTCTCAGAGTAATGAGAGCTTAGTTGATGTTGATCCAGTTTTAATTGCTAAGGAACCTATTGCACATGAAGGTACCTAAAACAATGATGGAGATAGTGATCAAGATCAAAATGATCATCAAGATGTAGATGTTATGGATGCTCCAGTTGATGAAGTTGGGGTTCATCAGCAACCAATTCCTGCACAGGTAACTACTTTGGATGCTCCTAAAACCTCTATGAGAAGATCTACAAGGGAGAAGCAAAAATCCATGCGCTATCCTTCTGATGAGTGTGTTCATTTGGCTGATATGGGAGAACCTGAGAATATAAAGCCATGCAAGATAATCACAAAGATCAGTGGATCGAAGCGATGGAAGATGATATGAAGTCACTCCATGAGGATGACACATATGAGTTAGTGAAATTGCCGAAAGGTAAGAGAGGTTTATCTAACAAATGGATATTCAGAATAAAGCAAGATAACCATACCTCTGCGTCTAGATTCAAGGTGAGGTTAGTTATTAAAGGTTTTGGCCAAAAGAAGGGAGTTGAATTTGATGAAATTTTCTCCCCTGTTGTTAAGATGTCTTATATTCGTGTGGTTCTAGGCTTAGCTGCAAGTCCAGATTTAGAAGTTGAGCAGATAGATGTCAAGACTGCTTTTCTTCATGGTGAGTTAGATGAGGTGATTTATATGGAGTAGTCTGAGGACTTCGTAGTTAAGCTTGCAGATAAACATGAGTTTTGTAGAAAATTGGTAGGCTAAGCATGTCAATAGTTTCTCTACTTGAAGACACATTTGGCCACTTGGTTGGAGGGGGAGTTTTCTGGGCTCATACCCATGTTGTCCAACCAAAGGCCCAATGACCAAATCCTATTATTTTTTGGTTTCAAATCATATTGGGAATTGGATTCGATTTATTCCTAGTTTGAGTGGGTTTTGGCTTTTAGAGAAAGCACCACTCATGACTATAAATAGGACAACCTTGGAGAAATTCTATGCTCATTGATACAAGTCTTTGAAAGACTTAAGCACATAAGAGTGATTTTTGAGAGAGCTTTCGTCAAGAGAGAAGAGAGAAGAAAAATATTTATTTTGTTGCAGATTTTTATTACGATCAGCCAATATTCAAATCATATTTTTCGATTCGTTAACCGTTGGATCGGACTGAAATTTTGAATGAGTATTATAGCATCTTGATCTTGGATTTGAATGGTGGAGAGCGGATTTGGAGGCTTGTAGCAGCTGATTTTGTGCCTGGAACCACAACTTTATTTTTGTGGATTATACTCTTTCTTCAATTGATTAGTTGTTGCTCTTGTTGTTATTGTTGCTCCGTGTTTGGCACTTGTTGGTATTGTCAATTTGGAGAACTTTTGTAACCCTCTTATTTTTATAATGGAGCTTTTTGGATCTTTGGGATTCCATGGTTTTTACCTTCAATATAAAGGGTTTTCCACGTTAAAATTTGATATTCTTTATCTTCTTTATTTTCGGATTTGTCTCTTCCTCTGCATAACAGAATCAACTCAAGGAATTAAACTAAAAATGTTCGATTCATATATTTGTAAGTTCCTTGAAACAAAACTTTGAATTATAATAATAAAAATGCTTTCAATAAATTAAATAACCATCAACCATGAAAAATAAATAAGTATTCTATTTAGATAATTGGAATAACCCCAAAATTGTCTCCCCCCCCCCCCCAAATCCCACTCAATGCAGAAATAAACCAAGTACAAGGCAAAGAGAAAGGTGGGGCCCGGTCCAAATGAAGTAAGTACTACATTGGGAACATGCCTACCAATCATCCAAACTCACAACAAATGGTTCCCATGCTAAATCAAAATGCTGGCCCAGTTATTGAAGTCGCAGGACTGACAAGGGAGGCTATATCGGCCTGTGGGGGTTCCAAGAAGTCCACTAACGAGACCCAATCCCAATTGGAAAATACCCTCCCCACTGATACACCCTACGTAATAGCTACCCACGTTATACTCACCCTCTAATAGTACCCTCTAGTGAAGAAATCCCACCAAAATCTAGGGCTACACAAGTGCATCACCTACTTAAACAACATTCAGATTCAGGTGACATGACAATATCCATCAACTCAAGCAGATTCACAATTAATTTAATATCACCGTCATTATACGCAATTATCAAAGCTCTGCAGACTAAAAATTATTTTACCCCAAATTTTGAGCATGTTACCATATATTCCCTGAAAAATTCAATCACCCCCAATACTCAAAGAAGGAAAAAGACCAAAAAGTGGAACAATCCCATCCACCACCCATCAACATAACCTCCGCTCCCCTATCGTCGAACCATACACCGGCACCATAGATAGAATTAGGGGTGGCAATTTGAGCCGAAATCTATTTAATCCGCCCAACTAACACAGAGATTAATAGGTTGGGCTATAACATTTTAGTTCATTGGTCAATTTGATTTGAGCCCAAGTTAACCCATTATTTTTTATAGCCCATTATGACTCATTTAACAGCCCAAATATAACCCACGAAACTCATCCACAACAAAGGATCTCAACCCAACTTATCTAGAAATTTACGTAGTTGACCCAATTTTTTTTTGTATTTTTAATTTTTTGTTTTTTTTATTTTTATGCACCACTCACCCCCACCCCACACTCATCCCCCTATCCATAAAATATTTGTCAACTTACATATTTAAAGGTAAAATATTTTTTATGCAAGATTAGCATGGTTCTAAAATATGGGTCAAGTTGGGCGGGTTGGGTTATGACCCATTCTTTAGCCCATCTTGACCTAACTCATCTTAGCCCAAATATACTTTGTGCTGGGTTGGGCAATGACCCATTTATTACCTAACCCATCTTAACCCGCCCAAATTCAGCCCAACCCTCCCATTTGCCACCCGTAGCTGGAACCGGCCTTACATGGACATGGGCTAACTTACAAATTCTATTGGGAAATCAACCGGTAACTCCCATCAGCCAAAACTCGGCTCACCTAGCAAAGGTCACCATAGAGTCTTAAACTAGGCATTGGCCACCTGTGGGTTCCAACTATGGTAGTCCGCGATACTCCAGAACAGCAATAGTATCAGTCATTGTAGCATCGATCTTTCAATGATCGACAACCTCATGCGGAAGATATTCTTTTCGCTCCCTTTCTACTAGGATCCAGTGATAGGAGGACCCAACAGTAATATCTCACTTAACAGCGATCAACAAATTGATCCAACAAGAGGCTTCATCTTTAGCTCATATAGGGAGAGGATAGAACCCACCATTAGGAAATATAATAAAGGAAATAACCAAGGACATGGATTTGCTTAAAGGAAAAGCAACCAGAGAGGTGAACCTAGCGAGGAACAGCTACGGCCCACATAGACTCCCTACTACTAGACTCAGTGAGGGCGATCGAGTTCAGTATGGACTGCAATATGTCCTAGAGCACTAATAAAATGTGGAATGAAACTAGGATCTCATCAGAACTAGGGAGTGCTCAAACCCTTAATAAAAATTACCCTAGTTCTGCTCATTCGGACTCTAGGAAAAAGGAAGATGCTGTCTCCGCAGGGGATAAAAAAGGCACAAATGACAGAATCCCCAACCAACCCTAACCTTTTAATGAATTACATCATATGGAATGCTGGAGGTAGAGAAAATGCGGAGTTCGTTGTGCTCATTAACGGTTCAACTCTACAAACCTATTATGCTAGTGCTACTAAGAACAATAATGGTAGTATAAGAAGTTGATAGAGGAACTCCTATTTGACTTGCACATTCAGCTTCCAACGGTTGGACTATATGGAGGTATTATCATAATATGGAAGAGAACATCATCCAGATAGATAAGATATCCACCATTCCCCAAGGTATCCATATCACAGTCATCCCCCTGAATTTTCTCTACAATATATGGTAGTAATCACGCACCTGATAGAAAATGGCTTTGGTATAGTTTAGCTGACGTTTCTAGGAATTATAGTAGTAGTTCGTTTGGAGGGAACTTCAATGAAGTCCTAAAAGCTAGGATTAAGTTTGGTGGAAACTACATAAACCCTAATAGAAATAACCATTTCTAGGATCGATAAACCGGTGCAAATTAGTAGAACTATGATACAATGGGAGTAAATATACCTAGCGCAATAGACGTATAGAAATAGAAATAGCCCGATTCTAGAAAGAATTGATAGGTGTTTTGCTAATGACTCCTAGATCTCAGAGTACCTAGATGCTACTATTATCCATCTTTCTAGGACTCACTCTAACTACTGCCCATTGCTCATTAGGCTAATAACTGAATCCAACCCTAGAAGTAATAGACCATTCAAATTTGAAATTATGTGGTGCAGCTATCCATCCTTCCCCACCTTATCCAGGATTCCTTCATTCCCTAGTTCCATACTCATGCAATCAACCCAATGGTTTAAGAGTGCTATCCAGTGAAATAGGAATACCTTTGGTAATTTCATTCGCAAAAAGAATAGACTTACGGACATACTATCTAGAATCTAGAAGTCCCCCCAACACCAATATAGTCATTTCCTCATAAACCTCGAAAACAAATTGATGAGGAATTAAATTTCATTCTCAAAATCAGAATGGACTACTAGAAATTAATATTCAGAATCAATTGGCTCTTTGATGGGATGTCAACACCAGATTCTTCCATAGCTTTATTCTCAATAAGAGAAAGAGAAATAGAATCATCTCTCTTAAGGATGAAACTGGTAATTAGCAACATGACCAATAGGATATTAAGACTATATCCTTAACTATTTCAACTTCCTCTATACCTCTTCACACACACAATCCCCCATCATCACAACTAGTCAAATTGGCTAAAACCACACACTATCTAACCTTCGAAGGGACAGCCTGATCTTCCCCCTACCCCTGAGTATTGAAGTCAAGAAGGCCATTTTCTCCTCAAGCCCTTCAAAGCTCCTGGCCTTGATGGGATGCATCCTTTCTTCTATCAGAAATACTAGAACATAGTAAGCAAGTCTGTCTCTGAGTTTTGTAGAAGTAACTTTTAATTCCAAACCATGCACCTCACTATGAATGCAAAACTATTGTGCCTTATTCCAAAACGCCCTCATCCCACCATGCTTAAGAACTTTAGACCTAGAGAGCTATGCAATACAATCTACAAAATAGTAATCAAGATTGTTGCCAATAGGATCAAACAGTACCTCCCGGAAATCATAGGCCTTAGCCAAGAAAGATTCATGTCCAATATTAGAGCCTTTGATAATGCAATAATTCTCCAAGAATACATTAATCATACCAGAAAAATGGAAGATAGAAATGCCAACATGATCCTAAAGACTGACTTGGAAAAGACATTTAACTAATTGAAGGGTCCATCATTAGTGAAACACTTCATGCTTTTAACTTTCCCACTGCTCTTATAAACATCATCCTCTTTTATCTTAGTTCCTCCTCCAACTCCATATTGTTTATTGGGGGCTAAACTGAGTCATTCAAGTCTACTATGAGTATTAGGCAAAGAGACCTCATTTCCCTACCTCTTCATCATGTGTATGGTGAGACTCTCAAGACTAATTGAAAATGTTTTTGCTACTAAAGTGGTTCCCAATCAGTATCAGCAGGTTTGAACCCAAGATATCACACCTCTTCTTTGATAATGACCTAAATCTCTTTACAAAATCCAATACTAGAAACTGCAACACCATTATCAACACCCTAAACTCTTTCAATGAAGACTTTATTCAGAAAATCAGCTTAACTAAATCTAGAGTGTTCTTCTCCTCCAACTACAAACTTGACCAGATGGATGCTTACTCTGCCAATCTTTTAATTGAAGCTACCACATCCTTTGGAAAATAATTAGCTTCCCATTTTTTCATAAGAGATCATCCGACAGTAATTTTTAATTCATCATTGATAACATACAATCTGAGTTGGATAGTTGAAAAACCACTTACCTCAACATGATAAGTAGAATTACCCTAGAAAAAACATCCATGAAAAGTATCCCAAATCATGTCACACAGTTCATTCAAATACCCTCCTACATCACTAAATTGATCAATATAAATTAAAGGAACTTCATATAGGGCACCACCCTATATAAGAAAAAATGCACCTTATATGATAGGAGATCGTAACCAAGCCTAAAATTTTGGGAGGTACGGGCTTACAAAAAGTTGAGTGCAAGAATAGAGCAATTCATGCAGGCCAATCTTCGAGGATATACCATAATCTATCTTTCATATGGGCCAGAATCCTAATTTCTAAACATTATAACTGAACTCACATACCCAAGAAAGCTCAATCCCTTTTTTGGCAATGCATTCTCAAAGGTTGGGATACATGTGAGGAGGCATCTAGATGGGTTGTCAACTAAGGGGATAGAGTTAGTTTTCTTAATGATGCTTGGATTTCATCACTAGGAGCATGATTAAGGGACCACTCACCATAAATGATCACTATCTACAATAATGGTGCTTGGAACAACTCGCCCTTCTCAATCATTGTCCCAGACAGCATCATTAACCTAATACCTCCGCTTTCATACCAAACAATACAACCAAGGAAGATAAGATGATTTGGGGCCTAACAAGTAATGACATTTTCAGCACTAAGCCTCCCTACCTGTACCTTAGCACACAAACAACCCCTTCCACATCTAGGCAAAACAAAAGCTTCAAATGAGTTTAGAAACTCAAGGTGACCAAAAAGCTCAAGACTTTCCCGTGGCTCCTGCACTATGACAAACTCTCTACTGGAGCTTTTCTCCAGAAAATTAGTATCAATTACAATCCTATATGCTGCTTCTATTTAACAATTTATGAAACAACTGTCCACATCTTCTTTGACTGTCCAAATGCAAAACTTTTCTAGCATAGTCTTACCATTCAATTCAAATTTGTTTATCCATAACAACATCTTATCCTCACAAGTCAGTCCTGGTCAAACACATGGACCAATCTTAGGAAAAAAGCCTTTCAATAACAACCTTTCTTGGGAGGCTATTTTTCCTTTCTGCTTCTGGCACATCTTGCTTACCAAAATTAATAATCTATTCAAGAATAGGAAGGATCCTACATATGTCCCCAATACTATATCAAAAGCCACAGAATATCATATCCGAACAGATAGGGTATCAGTAGGAAAAGAGACAACTATTTGTATCAAGTGGGAGCCCCCCACCTAGGGGGACTATAAACTTAACAGTGATAAGACAACACTAGGAAATCTAGGAATACAATGAATTGGGGGTGTTTTCAGGAATTATTGCAGTGACTAGGTCATATGATATACAGGAAGCCTGCCACACACCACCAACACTCATGCTAAACTAACATTTTTTTACAGGGACTGCAAATTGCCGAACAAAGGGGCCTGACACCTATGGGAATAACCACTAATTCCACAGAGATTATAAGGATGCTTAAAATGGAAAATGATACTTATGATTCTATTATCTAGGAATACAAGTTGATTCAAAGGATAGGTGCACAGCTATAGGGAATAGAACAACGTTGTTGATCTTCTAGGTAAGAAAGATGCAAGAAAAAGTAATTTGGGAAGATAACTATGCTGGTAGATTTTTTAGCAAACATCCTATGAACTACTTTTCCTAGAAGCATTTTGAAATGAAATATTGATATGATGAATACACTGACACAATTTATGGATTCTACATGGATGCAAATTCCTCATCTGGTAGAGTGTATTAGAGAAAATAATGCATGCATTAACTTTATGTATTAGTAATACCTAGTTAGGTAGACTTTTCCAACATGTGTATAACTAATGCAAATATTAGTTATACACCCTATATGGTACTATCCTATGTATAGCTAACGCATAACAAACCATGGCATTAGTGTATAAAGGCTATTAATGCTTGCATCATCATGGTTAAAGATAAAAAATTTTCTTAAAGTCCCTTAAATTTAAAAAATATTGAGGGCATTTTTGTAATGATTAATTTTCTTAAAAATTGTACAATGCATTTTAATTTTTAATACACCACACCAAAGAGTTGATACGAAATAATCTCTCTGTAACTAATACTTGCATTGCTAATGTAACGATTCGGCCGGTCGTTTCATGAGTGACCGCTCCATTTCTCCCATTTCTGCTTCTTATTGTCTTGTTCAGCGACATTGTGTGTTATTGGGTTGGTTGGCTCCGGTTCTGAGAGGTATTGGAAAGGTTTGAGACACTTAGTTTCTTTTGAGTAAGCTTAAGTTGAAAAAATCAACCGGATATTGACTTATGTGATAAAAGGCTCGGATGTGAGCTTTGATGGTTCGGATAGCTTCAAGAAGTTATTTGGTACTCATAGCATGATCGAAATGTATTTTGGAGGTACGGAGTAGAGTTAGATCTGAATTGGCGAAATTGAAATTTTGGATTTTCCCGATTGGTAGTTGAGATATTGATATAGGGGTTGGAATGGAATTCCAAAAGTTGCAGTAGATCTGTTTTGTTATTTGAAATATGTGTGCAAAATTTCAAGCTATTCGGACGTAGTTTGATAGATGTTTTGATCGAAAGAGGAATTTGGGAGTTTTTGAAATTCTTAGGCTTGAATCTGATGCAAATCTGGTATTTTGATGTTGTTTTGAGCATTCCGAAGGTTGGAATAAGTTTGAATAATGTTATGGGATATGTTGGCATGTTTAGTTGAGGTCTCGAGGGCCTTGGGTGAGTTTCGGATGGTCGAACGGATCATTTCAAGTTGAAAAAAGATTGTAGAAAATCTATTGTGAGTGTTGCAGGCTTTTGGCCTTCGCGTTCGCGAGTGGGCCTTCACGTTCGCGAATGGTTAGGATGATAGGCAGGAGGTTTGGCCTTCGATTTCACGATGGAGTCCCACTTTCGCGATGGGTTGGGGATAGTGAGCTTTGCGTTTGCGAGAGGGAAGCCGCGTTTATGATGGATTGTGAAGTTGAGTCGTTGCATTCTCGTAAAGGGTGACGTGTTCGCATAGAACGAATAAGTGGTCAATGCCAGGTTTTGCTTCACGAACGTGAGACGTTGACCGTATTCGCGAAAAAGAGGTTTTAAGTGCTGGGGAGAACGTTTTAAAAGACCAATTCTGCAATTTTTAGCCTAAGTTCCACCATTTTTGAGCGATTTTAGAGATTTTTCAAGAGGCTTAAGAGAGAATCAAAGGGGAATACTTGGAGGTAAGATTTATCGACTTAATAATCAATCCTAATGTGCTTTCTACCTAATTAATTATGGAATTTGTAGAATTTAAGCCTAAATATTGAAGAACTGGGCTTGTAGTTGGAGACCTAAAATTAGGGGTTGAGGAGTCATTTGTGGTTGGATTTGGGTGATTTTGATATGAATGAACTCGGGGAGTGATAAGGAGTTCATTGATGTATTTTTTAACGGATTCAGAGACGTCGGCTCGGGGGTCGGGTTTGGACAATTTCATGATTTGTGTTGTAATTTGATTACTTTCGAGTGAGCTTTGTTCCCTTAGCATATTTTGATGGTTGTGCATTGATTTTGGTTAGATTTGGAGCATCTAGAGGATGATAGAGGCAAAGACATCGCGGGCTAGAGTTTGGACCGGATAGAGGTGAGTAATGATTCTAAATATTTTCCTGAGGGTATGAAACCCTGGGTTTTACATCGTTGTGCTATAGCGATGTGGCGCACATGCTAGATGACGAGTGTGAGGTTGTGCAGGATTGGGAATTGTGACTTAGTCGATTCTGTATGACTGTTTAGCTACATATTTGATTGAAAACTGCATGCTATCATCATGTTTTGGGCTAAATGCCATATCTAGGCCTCGTGCTAACTGTTTTGGAGAATTTTTATTACTATTCTTTACTGTTTTGACTTTTTACTTGTACTCAGTCATGTTATATTCTACTATTTTTATAACTAAGCCATGTTTACTCTATTTTGACATCTTAAATGATAATTTGAGCTGAACATCATATTTTACTGTGCCCGAGTGGCTTTTAGAATTTCTGACTGAGTAGGGTCGAGGGCTTTTGTTGTGAAGTTATTATGGAATCGGGCTGCGCGCTGTGATGGTATTGATCTAATTCATGATTATGACGCCGAGGGTCTGATTTGTACGCCACAAGGTGGCTTGGTATGAGGCTGAGAGCTTGTTTGATTATGCCACGAGATGTCTTGATATTACGCTTGGGTCGTAAGGGGCCCCTTTTGCAGTCTGTACACCCCCCAGTGAGCGCGGATACCTAGTGTGAGATGTGATATAGTTCGACGGGCTGATGTTTTTCCAAGTTATTGCCCGAGGGGATGGTTTAGTTGGTATTTCGCCCGAGGGGCTGATTTATGTTTCTATCTTTTCTCCTTATTTTCCTTTACTCGTTCGAATTATTAAAAGAGTTTTTAAAGAGGTTTTTACTGAACTAAGGTGTTTTTTATAAATTTCCACTAGTTTATTGTATTGTATTGGTTTTAAAATGCCTCTTTGTAGCATTTTGCTGTGTTTTACGTATTTTCTTATCTCTCAGCTACCTTTACTTTAATTACCAGTGATTTGGCATACGCATATTACTCCCTGCACTCTGTGTGCAGATTCAGGAGCCTCGGGTCTTGCTAGCGAGGGTTGATTGCTTATGGCAGCCTGTTCGGAGTCCACTAGGTAGCTGCTCGGCATTCACAACCCATGATTCTCCTTCCTATCTTTATTTTCATTTGTACTATATTTATTGTAGACTATGTAGACTCTTCCTGGATATGTAGATGCTCATGACTAGTGACACCCCGATGTCGGACATGTTTATTTCCGCACTTGTTTCATTTCACTTTATTTTGGGGTTTATCACTCATTATTGACTTAGATTGAATTATTATAACTGTTTAAATGAATTGGGTGTTTGTGTCTGCTGGCCTTATTCCACGATACACGCCATCACGACCTGATCCGAATTTAGGGCCGTGACAACTAACCTATACATTACTACTATACCTTATTTAGAACCCGTTTGTCCATAGATTTTGCCAAAATATATTTAGAACTTTTTTTACAAATACATGTTTGGACATTAATTTTATCTGCATTTTGGCAAAATTCCAAAATCCAAATCCCAAATTCTAGAGCTAGTTTTCGTTCAAAATATCACTATTACATTTTCTAAAAATTGCACCAAACTTTTGTATTTTATAAAAGATCTCACCATTTATTATTTTGTATCAATGTTGATTTGTCTTTTTGGTCATCTGATATTGTATTATGTAGTTCATTATAAAAATGATAATTTTGTACCAAATTTATTTATGTTCAAGAATATGATTTTGGGATAATATAATGAATGTATTGATAAATGTACTGTTGGGTATTTGTGATAGTTTTTAAAAGTTGTGGGTATAAGTCATGTTTCTTATTTTTCAAAAAAAGATGAAATATATTTTGAAAACTTATGTCCAAATAAATTTTCAACTTCATATCAAATTTCACTCAAATCAGACTTTTCAAAATAAATTTGGGAACTTTGGCCAATCGCTAGCTTAGCATTATTATTCATATATCCCATACCAAACAACCCTTAGGATGTATTAGATAAAAAATGCTCGAATTAGCTTTTGTACTAATAATACCTTGTTTGGTAGATATTTTAAACCTATTCATTAGTTATACATCCTATTTGGTATTACTCTATGCATAACTAATGAATAGAAAACCATAGTATTAACAATGCAACGGTTTTTAATGCATGCATTAGCTTAGTTAAAGACAAAATTGCCCTTCAAAATTTATGCTTGATTAAAATGTGCTAGTTATTATATTAATGCAAGTTTAAAATAATCCAAATAGTGAGAAATAAATGTCACGACCCAATTCCCTTACCCGGTCGTGATGGCGCATCTCGTGAAGACAAGGCTAGCGAACAACCCCAAATCATTTATTCAACAACTATCAAACATAAATGAATAGAAAATATAACTCATTGGCATTAAAACTATTAATTTCGTCTCAATACAACCCGACCGGGGTGTCACAAGTCATGAGCATCTAAAGGAGTCCAAATACCTTTACAAGACCAGTAGTGTACTATACGGAATTTTTAAATTAAAAAGGGTAAAAAATATCGGTGTTGCGGACGCTGGCGGTCACCTGGCTCAGTTATAGTATCAAATTCCCAATCAGCTCAAACCCGTTACCGAGTAACAAATACCTGCATCTGCACACGAGGTGCAGTGAGTAAAGTGAGTACTTCCAACTCAGTGGTAATAGAGTAAATAATTCTGAGAGTAAAGAAATCACGTAAGAGCACTACATCATGCTATAAAGTACAGTACAACACTTTTTAGATCCAGTAGTTCCATAAAATCCTTTATAAAATATCTCAAATATAACGCTTTCTCAAGCAGTAAAAATCAATTATACCATCAAAAAGCAGAAGGTATCAGATAATTCTCCTTTTTAAAATAGAGGAAATAACAAATTCAACAATTAAGTAATAATTACAAGTTTTCCCCTCGAACTCAATATCAAACTCTCAATATAGTATCAGCTCCATGGGCTCACTCCCAACTCACCAGCACACAACAACATCAGCCCCTCGGGCTCACTTCCAACTCACCAGACACAAACAACGGCCTCTCTGGCCCAATCCCAACTCACCTGGTACCATACGCTCACTGGGGGTGTGTACAGACTCCGGAGGGGCTCATACAGCCCAAACGCAATATCAATAGTCCTCAAAGCCTTCACACATCACACACGAGGCCTGAAATCCTCCTCATATAACACTCAAGGCCTGAAAGCCTCCTCACATAGCACTCGAGGCCTGAAAGCCTCCTCACATAGCATTCGAGGCCTGAAAACCTCCTTACATAGCATTCGAGGCCTGAAAGCCTCCTGACATAGCACTCCAGGCCTGAAAGCCTCCTCACATCCCTCAACATATCCTCACAGATGGCCCACGTCCTCAATCAGTCTAGAAAATAGTCATAAGCCTCTTGTGCTTCAGTAAAACAATAGTACTCAGCTCGTTGACATTTTAATTATCATTTAAACCTCGAGTTGAGTATTAATATAGTTGTGTTCACAAAATAATATAATTCAATTGGACTGAATTCAATAATATTTCAATTCGTGAGGAAAAAATAGTGATGTAAATTCACAAAAGATTTCAGATAATTTGCACAAAGCCCATGTATGGCAACAAGAGCAAATTAAGATAAAAGTTAATAATTCTTTATCAAATACGCGATAAAATCAACAACCGGGACGGACCAAGTCACAATCCCCAACGGTGCTCTATCCCACGCTCATATATGCCATTCAAGTCACCATAATACAGCACTATGATGTGCAAGTCTGGGGTTTCAAACCCTCAGGACATCATTTGCAAATATTACCTACCTCGAACCGGTGAATTCTCTAGCCCGCGACGCCTTTGCCCCTCAAACCGGCCTCCACACGCATCAAATCTAACCAAAATTAGAGAAAATATATCACTATATGCTAATGGGACACTACCTAATCGAAAATTGCCGAAAATAGCAACAATCTCAAAACTAGCAAAGCCCGAGCCCCGGGCCCACTTCTCGAAAAATTACGAAAGTAATATTATCGGATTCCTTGTCTCGCCACGAGTCCGTACATATAATATTTATCAAAATTGGAATTCATTTGACCCCTCAAATTACCATTTTAGAATTTCAATCTCAAGCCCTAATTTCTTATAATTTGGCTATGTTTTCATGGATTTACAGGATGATTCTTCAATAAAATCATGTATTTAACTCATAAAACTTACCTCCAATCGATCCCAGTTGAAACTCCTTTCAATCCCTGTCTAAAAGATCTCAAAAATAACTGAAAATGGTGCAAATATGACCAAAAATCGGAAATAAACTCGCTGCCCAGAAACTTTCACTAGATTTGCTTTTTAAGAAAAGTTGCAGCACAACCATTTTTCACTAAAATGGCTCTAACTCTATCATACGAACTCGAAATTCGGCGATTCGTTTTCCTATGGCTCCGCAATTTTGATGCGGTTCTAGTGGTTGAAACAAAACTGAATTTGAATCTCATTTGCTCAGTGCAATATCAATTTCTCTCGTTAAACAATTAACTCACATTTCGCGTCAAAAACCCGACTTGATGTAATTAAACCGAAATTTCTAGATCAGTCTTATAATTCATGATTTAAATTATGGAAGTCTCGAAATCAAATTCGGATCTCTAGAACTAAAAATGAACCTTTAGATCATTGCATTTATTCTCAAAACGGCAAAAATCTTCCAAAAATGACCCGTTGGGCATCCGAAACACACTCGAGGCCAGGGGGACCTCAACCAATCATGCCCACATAATTCATAACATCATTAAAACCTGCTACAATCATCAAAACACCTCAAATACAACACATCACTGTGGTGATATGGCACCTCAATACATGCCTAAGCCTCAGCTCATACAATACGCGCACCAATAAGCAATAGTCCAAACATACACAATTCATGAAAATGAATCAAATGTAAGAGTTATACCTGAAGCTTTCCAGTACCATCAATCCACAAGGCTACGGATCCGTCTCACATCATAGAATAGAACACACAAATTTGACCCAGTCATGTTTCCACATTTCTTTGTTGCACGCGCGATCCCATCCAAACAGTTATTCCACGTGAAACACCTCTGTACTGACATCCGCCACGAAGGACTTAAGAAGAAATCTTTCCCAACTGTTCACTGGTTCTTTGAAATATAAATCATTCTGCTAAAACATATTCTAACGCACTTCGCCACTTAACCCGTTGAATTTTCGGCGTAGCCCCTAATGCAATAGTTCAAAATCACCCAACACCAAGACAATCAGTCTGAAAACATCACCTCCAAAATTCAACATACCAACGAATAAAAATCCACCACCACCACATAGTCTGTACATCAGAACTCCATATAGCACACAAATCATCATACCTGATCCCAGTTTCCACCTTTCAATACACGCACACAATTGACACTCCTTCATTCTATGACAGATACTAGATATTTACCTGCGCTTCCGAGCAACATCGAATACCACCAGTGGACACAATAAGAACATGACACAATACTACAGAAATATAATCGGTTTAATCACATTACCTTTTTTGAGACATCTACTCTCATCAAATCACTTCTACTTAGCAATATCATTTTCCTAAATCATGCGAAGATCATTTATCTAATCACTTAGGAGGAATCACTACACATCCCATGCTCTGCATGACATACACAGGCCTTGTTCAATTCTTATAATACTGACACAACGGATGAGACCTGTACACATTCATATCTATTACCGAAATAACAATCCATTAGTTCTATACTCTTGGCAAGAACTATAACCTCATTCTGAGCCAAACAATGGTCTTAGCTCTTTAATTTACTTCACATACTCAGATTGCACTGATCTCAAATTCAATGATCTCATTTCACCCATTACTAATTGCTCAAGTAATAGCCATAATCGAAAGTCAAATATGATGCCTCAATATGCCAATAGGCTACCAACTCGAACGCGGTACAAAAGGAAAACAAACTCTGGAAGGAATTACCAATCCCACGCACTACTACGACTTTCCTTAGAAAACAAGAAGCAAGGCATATAAAATAGTTTATAGAAAACTATTTTCAACATCACACTGTTGCGACGTGCAACCTGATCCAGATAACATACTCATGGCGGCATGCCACCCGATCCACACATAGATCTCACATAAGGAGATGCACATCGAGCCAATTTTTCTCATTACAACAAAATACCGAGTAACAGTCACAAGCATGCTAAGTGTATAATATTATCTCTGAGGTACATATAGCGTTATAAGCTACAAAACCCAAGCACAAATGAGGTGCGATGTACAAATCTTAATTTCAAGAGCCAATATGCTCATATAACGTCATTCCTACAAGGGTTCTTAATACATAGCAATTTTTCGAGTCGTCTCACAACTTACACGATGCAATGTATCACTACGCGAAATATCAAACAATGAGACATCAACCTAACTACTCTTCCATGAGGACCGCATTACTAAAATGCACACATCTGGCCTGATATAGAGCCATTATTCACTAAATCTATATATCGACTTCAAGCCGATTCTGATCATACTGAACTAGTCTGATAACCTTTCAAAAGTCCATAGTAACTCTCATTTTCCTCATAACACACAAGAACAACCATCGTAATCGAAGTAATCCTCCCCAGTTCACAACACAATATGCGAAGTGCCCTCTAGTCATGAATCTCCAATTTAACGACACCATCACAAACTTCATACTTGGTTTACATCATTAATCAATCAAGTGATCACATGCCACATTTATACAATTTTCTCATGGGACACACTCCCACAACCTACCACACCAGTATCTGGAGCGTACCTCCAAACCATCGGTCATCGTAATGCTGAAGAGCGATCAAGAATCATTAATCAGGACGCAAAACCCCTTTTACAAAACACTTATTTGAGGTGATACCGAAGACAATACCAACTTATCGTAAACATCGAAACTCATCTCCTGCTATCCGAGCTCATGACATCTTGTCAGAAATTTTCCTTCACTCGTACCATTCTCGACCTAATTTCCATAACCAGAACTGACTCACCAGCATGCATCAAACTCGAACCAATATAGCATATAATCGTGCAATCGACCTATTTAATAGCAAACTCCCCAACTTGGCTCAAAGCCATAGATCAAAACACACTCAATAAATAACAACACGTGTATTCTATTGTTGCCGTAACACCATAGTGAGACTAAACTCACTCCTTCATAAGCTCGTGGAAACACAAATCATCTGGAATTTTAATTCTTCTGCAATTTTTGCATTTACTCACACAACAGTTATGCCACTCTCTAGGCGACCAAATTTTTACTAAGTCCCAAATTTTTCAAAAATTTCGGCAGAGTTTCCTTTGTAATTAGGCTTATCCACATGCCTGAGAATCGCGAAAACCATCCTAACAACACATCCACAACCTGACAAAGTATCACAATGCATATCAATTACACATATTTCAATTCTACATGTATTATACTATCGAAATTGATACATGGACATGCGTTGCACCTATTTGAATCATAACACATAGAAAATACATTCCAACCCTACATTATTGGGATATTCAACCAAGTAAGAATACATTCTCTCTTTAGATGTTTTTGACCTTCAAGGAGGTCTCCTTGACCCAATGATTTTGTCATAATACATTTACAGAAGCGATCTCAGCTCCCAAATTTATCTAACTAGTATGCAAATAGATTCCCCTCATAAGTTAATTACCCACTAGCTTTACCTTTAGTTAACATTTTTGCATACCTCCCGCTGCCATACACATTACACAATCACTTACTCTTCCTGAGTCTAAACTCATACTGCAACATGAAATTTTACTCCACTCTAACCAGGAGACATGAAAAGATCTTCGCGTGCCCATAACTTAGGGCTAAATATCCTATCACAATAGAAATCATACATCCAGTAGTCCATACATCATCCAGTAAACCTTCCTCGACACTTCCAAGTCATATAGACACACCACACAGCCAACATACTCATCACGTAGATATCTAGCCGCTATTTCCACAATTAGGGACAATATCGAATATATAAGTTCATAATACCAGTACGCAAAATAAACACCTTGGTGCTCAAGCCATAGGTGAATATTCGGCCTCAAGTCACCCAAACTGGCCTAGCATTAACTCACAGCAATCACATCTCGCCCCTCGAATGGGAAGTACAAGCCATCAAGGAACATATAATACTGAGCGCTCATGTGCACATACAAATGTGAGGAAGGAATTTCAAGAGTTACATTCCAAGCTGAATCAAGTACGCACGATAAGAATTCCAAGAATGTGAAGTTTTCCTAAAGGTTCTGCAGCCTCTCGAGGATAAATACAGACGTCTCCGAACCGATCCGCGAGACTCTACTAAACCTGCTCATGACTCGTGAGACCTAGTAACCTAGGCTCTGATACCAACTTGTCACGACCCAAATTTCCCACCACCAGGGTCGTGATGGCGCCTACTAGTAGGAGCTAGGCAAGCCAACTCAAACTTATGTTTCCATTTTTAACAAGACTTAATTAAACCTGATATTAATAGTATTCAAATTTAAGCGGAAGACTTAACAAACTTTCTTTTACGAGATGCGATACTGAAATTCTAACATAAAACACCACCAAGAACTGGTATCACAATACTCACGAACTTCAAAGAATAATACACATAATCGTCTGAAAGAAATAGAATATTGTTTGTCTCGAATATATGAGATAACAGACTGAAAATAAAGATAGAGGAGACGTCGGGTCCTGCGGACGCCTGTAAGGCTACCTCAGTGTCTCGATGATCAAAAGCTAACACCCGCACTACTGATACTGATACTGCTACTGTCCAAAACCTATATCTGCGCAAAAAGAGCGCAGAGTGTAGCATCAGCACAACCGACCCCATGTGCTGGTATGTGTCTGGCCTTTCCCGGCGAAGTAGTGACAAGGCTAGGACCAGACACTCACATAAACCTGTACAGTTCAAAATATATATGTACAACAAAACCACAGGAAACAACATTTAATATTTGGGAAGGGAAAACATGCTCTAGGGTAATAACAAAATATAATAGCAGGTGCAGAAGAAATAAACTTCAATTAATGAGGACGGGAAAATCAAAATCTGCACGGCACCAACCATCGTGCTTTTACTCTCGTTCTCAACAAATAATCAATTAAAATATACGGAATCACCCATCGTACTTTTACTCTCGTTCTCACCAAATAATCAATTAAGATGTACGGCATCACCCATCGTACTTTTACTCGCACACTCTCATATCGAGGCATGGAAAGACACATCGTGCATAATAACTCTTCCTTGTCACCGGCAACTATGGCCAATAACAATAATCATTGTAATATATATATATATATATTACAATATATATATATATATATATATATTACAATATATATATATATATTACAATATATATATTGTGCTGGTATGCCTTTATATATATATAAAGGCACGGAAAGACCCGCCGTGCATAATCACTCAAAACCTAGCACGGAAAGACCCGTCGTGCATAATCACTTTTCCTCGCATTTCATTTTCAACTCAGTTCGCAATATGTCACCGGCAACTATGGCCAATAGCAAAAATCAATATAACATTTTACCGGAAGAAAACCAATAATAATTAATCAACAATATATATATATATATATATATATATATATATATATATATATATATATATATATATATATATATATATATATATTACTGGTATGAAACCAATAATCCTTTATATCAACAGTATAAGTATTACCGGTATGAAAACAATAATCTTTTAAATCAACAATATAAATATTATCGGTATGAAACTAATAGTTTTTTAAATCAACAATATAAATAGTACTGGTATGAAACCAATAATCTTTTAAATCAACAATATAAATATTACTGGTATGAAACCAATAATCTTTTCCTTTCATATAATCACATAAGATTATTATAAAAATAAATTTAAGACTCACGGTCATGTTCGACCACTAACGTATAGATACTCGTCACCATGCCTATACGCCGGACTCTGCACATTAGCAACTAGCAAATAGACTCACTCTTATTCCCTCAAGCTAGGATAGATCAAACACTTACCTCGAAGGTTTGACGCCAACTCAATCCTTAAGCACCGCTTTTCCTTTTAAATTTGTCTCCAGATGCTTCAAATCTATTCACAAACAATTCGAAATACTCAACACGGATCATAGGAATAAACTGGATAGTAAATTTACTAATTTTTCGGATATAATCCGAAATTTTATTTTAATATTCAATAGTGGGACCCACATTTCGAATCTCGGAAAAACTTGCAAAATTCGAAAACCCATTCCGATACGAGTTCAACCAAACCAAAATTACTAAATTTCAATAACATTTTGACCCTCAAATCCTTAAATCTATCGAGAGGGTTTCTAAGCTTTTTCCCGCAAAATTCACGGATTTAATGCCAAAACTTGCAATAGATTCGAGTAATATAACAAAAATTAAGTCAAGAACACTTGCCAAAATCATTCCGGAATGACTTCAAATTTTGTATACAAGTCACATTCGACATTACAGACTTGCCCCAACTTTCGGAATCGCATTCCGACCCCGATATCAAAGTTTCCACTTCCGGTCGAATTTTCTCAAAACCCTTCAAATTTCTATATTTAGCCAAATGACTTCAAAATGACCTACGAACCTCCGAATTCACTTCCGATCGCGCTCCCAAATCTAGAATCACCATACGGAGCTATTCCCAGTCCCAAAATCCCAAACGGACATTAATAACACTGAAATGCATTTTGAGCCAAACTGATGCAATTTCTTCTAAAATGACATCTTCCACAATAGTCGCCAAAACGCTCCTGGGTTATCCAAAACCCGATCCGGGCATATGCCCAAGTCCGAAATCATCATACGAACCTGCTGGAACCTTCAGATCCCAATTCTGAGGTCATTTACCCAAAATTTCAATCCTAGTTCATTTCTTCAACTTTAAGCTTTCAAAATTAAAATTGCCATTAAATTTGACTCAAACTTCCGGAATTTTAATTCTGACCATACACACAGTTCGATATACCTGAGATGAAGTTTTCCATGGCCTCAACTACTGAATGACGCGTGCGGAGCTCAAAATGACCGGTCGGGTCGTTACAATAAAATTACATCTCTAGTAAATAAATAAATTCTTAGCATATTATCACGACTCCGGTTCACCCTCTATGAACCATCATGGCGGCACATAGTTTCTACGACTAGGTAAGCCTAAAATATGGAAGATTAACCAATTGCGGAAGAAAAAAATTTAAAACAGAAATAGTGTAATAAAACAATGTTGAAAAGTGCCGCTCGGCATATACAATATTAACTCTCAAAACTAATACATTTCTCCCAAAACCCATGAATCACAAGCTACCAATATAATAAAAATGCTCTAACTCTGGAATGTCTACATATATAGAAAAGATAGAAGGGCTATCACTATAAGATAGAATTGAAAGGGACTCCTCGATCTGCGGACACGACATATATATCTCGAAGTCTCTGGAGCAGTCGCTTCGCCTCAAGGGTGATAAGACTAAGTCGAAGTACCTGGATCTGCACATGAAAAATATGTGCATAAAGGGCATGAGTACACCACAGTGGTACTTAGTAAGTGCCAAACCTAATCTCGGTCGGGTAGTGACGAGGAAGGTCAGGGCCCTACTGAGATAAAATAAAAATATAGGTATGACATAATAAGATAAGCAGTACAGTTGAAAGCTAACAATAAGAATTTATTACAGGAAAAATATGGAACTCAATAATTGAAACAGAGGCAAAAACGATCAAGGAAATACCACTCTTCACAAGGATAATAACGGGGGATCTCTCAGTATCCCAAGGACCTCTTAGTACTCTCACTACATGCCAGTAATCTCTTGTTTTATCCCGAGGATCTCTCGGTATCCTCAATATATGCTAGGGATCTCTTGGTATCCTCAATATACGTGCTAGGGATCTCTCAATATCCCGCACCTCAGCTCAAATCATAAATACGTGAAGGGGATCTCCCAGGATGCCGTCCTGTAGTCCCAAAGTAAAACACGCAGCAACACAAGGAATACTCAATTAAGCTCTATTTCATTCCAAGTAAACATGTAATTCTAACATAACATGCTTCAAATAATATAATTAAGGCAGCTTAAGCAAGTAAGTGATTAAGTCGATTAAATATGCTTTTCTAAGCTAACAACATACTTAAATTACAAGTAGTATAAAACAGGAAAAAGGAACACAATTGAAATTACATAAAGAAAACCAGATTTTCAACAATTAGCTCAGGTACGCACTTGTCACCTCATGTACAAGGCATTTCAATTATCAAATATACCAAATCCTAAGGGGAAGGTCTCTCACACAAGGTTAGGCAAGTCACTTACCTCGAACCATCTAAAATCAACCTGAAACCACGCTCTTGCCACGAGTACTCGACTCCAAATGGCCCAAATCATCAATTCAATTTCATAATGTAAAAACATTTCAAGTAACTGATTCTACAAAGAAATTCTAAGCTAATACATGAAATTAGGTAAAATAACCAAAATTCCCATCGGGCCCACATCTCGGAATCAGTTAAAATATAAATTTCCAGAATCCTCACACTCTCATGAGTTCAGTCATACTAAAAGTGCGAAATTGAACCTCAATTGATCCCTCAAATCATCATTCAAAGGCATCTAATTAGTCAAGCCCTAATTCCCAAATTACCACTGATTTTCCTTAATTATTCATGTTTATTATGATAAAAATCACTCCAATTACAAGTTTAAGGACCAGAGACCTTACCCCAATGAACTCCTCCGAAAATCTCCCTTGAAAATGCTCCCCAAGGCTTCTTCCCGTTTGAAAAGATGTGAAAATAACTCAAATTCGCGAAGGCAAGTATTTATATGTTTTGCCCAGCTATTCCGCTTCTGCGGCTCTAGCTTCTGTAAGGACATGGTTGTATCTACGACATTTCACTTGAAGCCCAGCTTCCGCACCTGCGGTTACCCATACGCAGATGCGGTGACGCTTCTGCGGTCCCTGCTGGTTTATCCCCTTTCCGCTTCTGTGGCTCCACACCTGCGAGACCCAACATCAGGCGCAGTTATGATAGAAAACAGCAGTTGAAGCTGCTCAAACAAGTAATTCTTCCGACAACCTTCCGAACCCATCCCGAGGCCCCCGGGACCTCAACCAAAAATACAAACAAGTCTAATACCACTGTCCAAACTTATACCAATCCTTAAAACACCTAAAAGAACATCTAAGTGACGAATCAACCATGGATTCAAGCCTAAGAACTCCAAAACTCTAAAAATACTCTTTTGAACAAAAAGTCTATCAAACCTCGTCCGAATGACCTGAAATTTTGCACACACATCACATTTAACAATACAGAGCTACTCCTACTTCCAGAATTCCTTTCCGACCCTTAGATTAAAATCTCACTATCGAACCGAAAAATTCAAAATCTCGCTTTCGGTATTTCAAGCCTAATTTAGCTACGGACCTCCAAAACATAATCTGAACACGCCCCTAAGCCAGAAATCACCCAACGGAGCTAGTAGTACCATCATAATTTCATTTCGAGGCCGTCTTCATACTTTTCCAACTACCGTCAAATTTACAATATTTAAATTCTCATTTAGGGACTAAGTGTCTCAAAACTCTTTGAAACTCAAAACGTAACATCCTGGCAAATCAAAATAGCAGAAATAAATATATGGGGAAAGCAGTTAATAGGGGATCGGAGCATTAATTCTTAAAACGACCTATCGGGTCGTTACACATATTTTTTATAAATAAATACTTAGTTTTATATTACAGTATAGGTAGACAAATCAAATAATTTTTTTAACTTTTTTCATATTAAAACATTTCTCAACATATGCTTCTTTTAAAAAGGTAGAGATGGACTGGTTTTGAGGGCATTTTTGTAAACAAGCAATTCTTTTAGAAACTGTGCGATGCTTTAATACATCAAACCAAATAATGGATAAGAAATATGTAAACATAACTAATACCAACATTATTAATATATCTATTCACCATTATTCTTATCCACCCTACCAAACGACCCCTTAAAGTTGTATACAGCCAAAATCGGGGAGTTCGAGTTTGGGGCTACTGTGGTACCCCACGCCCAACCTCGAGAAGCTCGAAGCAGAATATGAAGTATGACCCTGAGGTGCATCCCTCGAGGGAGCACATCGAAGGCTCATTATGGTCAATCTCGGAATAGTATAAATCAATGATCATCATGGAAAGGCGGGAAAGATCACATGTACATGTGGTGAGAGCTGACCAAATATGCAAGAATAATACAAATCCATACTACACCATTATTGTACTAATTACATTTCCTCATTATTATTAGACATGTACTATGTTGGGATTTCCCTTTCCTATATAAAAGGGACCTTTTGTCTCTTTGTAACACACATGAATATAGAATACAAGAGAACATTCTATGCTTTTCTTGCCTAAACGTGCTCAACAATTATTCTACAGCTTTATTGCTCTTCATTCATTGTGTGCATTCCTTGTTCATTGATTGTTCATTTGTTGTTCATTATCAACTGTTAAAAGCTGCCCACAAGGTCCTGTATTGCTGAGCTCGAGGATCTCGATCTTGTGACCATACTGGTTTGCTTATCATTTCTTGCTCATTTACACTTTGCATTATTCACTTAACAACTAGTATTAAGATTCACTACGTATTTTTTGGACCACAAATAAAATATAGTTGTAAATCATTTTTAAGATTGTCAGTTTGGCGCCTACTGTTGGGCTAAAAATAATAGTGATTGTTTTGGTGCTAGTTTTCTGATAACACATGTTACACTTCACACTTTTTCTTGTCAAATATTCTTTGATTTCAGGCTTAATCATGTCTAGCACACAAAATGCACCTCTTCACGACAGTGAGGGACTTGGAGAAAACAACGACATAGGGCTCAATGTACCACATGTAAACCCTGAGGGAGTGCCAAACGTGGAGCCAGTTCATATCAGCTCCCACAATGCTCTAAACGTGCAAGCAGGCACATACCTTTAAGGAATGGATGCGGGAAAGCCTAGGCTGGAGGCCAAGAAGCACGAGGAATAGAAGAAGGAGGAGTCAGCCTCCAAGTGATTTTCAAGATGTTGCATGCTCAGCAAGTCGCCATCGTGCAACTTCAATGTCAGAACAGAACCCCTAACACCGCTGAACCAGCAAACATGCAGCCCGAACCAGTGCTAGAAAGACCAGATGAAAGCAGCTCGGAGATCGACCCCACAATCATGAAAATGCTCGAGGAATTGACTAAGAAAATTGATTTGGGAGAAAAGAAGATAGGGACTAACGATAAAAAGGTGGAGACTTATAACTCGAGGGTTGATCAGATCCCGGGCGCACCCCCTACTCTGAAGGGTGTAGATTCAAAGAAGTTCATGCAAAAAAATTTCCCATCAAGTGCAGCTCCAAAGCCTATCCTGAAGAAATTCAGAATGCCCAATGTCCCAAAGTATAATGGGACCATGGACCCCAATGAGCACATTACCGCTTAAACTAAAAGGGAATGATTTAAAGGATGACGAGATTGAATCTATCTTGCTGAAGAAATTTGGAGAAACATTGTTGAAGGGGTCATGATGTGGTATCACAACCTATGCCGAACTCAATGGATTTATTTTCCATGTTGGCAGATTGTTTTTTGACACATGTCGGTGCCATCAAGGTTATCACAAGGAAGTTCGCCATCGTCAAGATCAAACAAAGGGAGAACGAGATGCTAAGGGAATTTGTATCTCTCTTCCAGATGGAGCGAATGGAATTACTACTGGTCTCCAATGAATGGGCAGTGCAGGACTTTATTCAGGGCATGAACGAGTAAATCTTGACAGATTTGAAGCAGCTAAAGCAAAATTTTATCGAATATCCCGTCGTGACCTGGGCGGATGAACACAACAGGTATCAATCAAAGATCAGGGTCGAAGACGACCAATTAGGAGCTCCATCGAGCTTAGTGTATCCTAGCAGGCTCTTAATCGAGGTCAAAGTTTTGGGGGACTCATGAGTAAAGCCAGATTCAATAAGCACACTAGGCTGGTAGAGGCACCCCGGTTATCTGAGTACAACTTTAATGTTGATGTTTTGGATATCGTGTCAGCCATAGGTAAAATTAAAGATGCCAGGTGGACAGAACCTATAATGTTACATCCTTCACAGAGGAACCCTAACTTGGTATGCAAATATCACGGCACTCATGGTCATAGGATCGAGGATTGTAGACAGCTTCGTGAAGAGGTAGCTAGACTGATTAGGGAAAGGCACGTTCGAGAGTTCCTCATCGACTGAGCTAAAAATCAATTTTGGGAATGAGTGGAAAATAGGAAGAACGAACCAGAAGAGCCACAACATGCCATCCATATGATCATTGAAGGGATCGATGCCCCAAAGGGACACGTTGTCAACATCCATCCCTAAAGAAAAGTGAACTTGGGGTTACAACCATAGGATGCTCTCGCATTCAGTGAAGAGGAAAGCGAGACATTGTCTCAACCTCATAATGATGCACTGGTAATTTTTTTTCTTCTAATTAATTTCAAATGTGTTATTGTGGATCCAGGTAACTCGGCCAAAATAATCAGTTCGAGGGTGGTGGAGAAGCTCGACCAGATCGTACCCGCCTCTCCTATCCTTAATGGATTCAACATGGCGAACGAGACAACAAAAGTGGTCCTATCATCGAAGGTGACATGAGATACAATGCCTTACTTAGAAGGTCGTGGATACACAATATAATGGCAGTACCATTAACCTTTTATCAAATGATTAAGTTTCCAACTAAGGACGGAATAAAAGCAGTGTACGGGGAGCAGCATGAAGCAAGAGATATGTTCGCGGTGCACGGCGTGGCACCAGCATCGACGCCCTCTAGGTTGAAAAAGCCAAAAGACAAACAAACAGCCAAGTTGCAACCATAACCTACTTGCTCGGTTGCACCTGAATGAGTGAATCAAGGACCGTGTCACATTTGTGGAGCGAGCAAATGGGACTTATCGAGGCTCATATGTTATCATTTCTAAGGTACATCCTTCTCCATTTTCATTTATGTTTATACTAACTTATTTCAGGTGTTCGATTGAGAAGAATCGAAGCACCCTCCAACTCAAAGACCTTAGGTTTTGAAGCATGTATTGCACTCTTTTTCCCTTAGATCGGGTTTTATCCCAAATGGGTTTTACCGCTGAGGTTTTTAACGAGGCAACATCCAAATGCTACCAATGAAGAACTCATTGTCGATGCCCCTCTTTTCTCAAAAACGGGTTTCGAAATAGGGTATACGACATTATGGGAGGACAACTCTTATTACCTTGCGAGAATTGGGTTTTGGAATTTGGAGAGTCGCCGCCTAATGCTTATGGTGCATTAGGACACTTTTAAAGAAAGAATTTGAGATGAAGAACCATAGTTTGGGTAAGGTCTATAAATTTTCTCGAGGTGAAGGTGTTAGGCACCCTTCAAGATCCACTAGCGTGGTTCCCATCCATACTACAATTGTGACTTTAGAAGATAGATGAAGAAGCAACTAGAGTTTTCACATAATCCTTGCAAAAAAGTTCAAAAGTGTAAAAGAGAAAAGAGATGGGAGTTTTAGAAAAAAAGTGTGTTTAGAAGAAAAACTTAGAAGCAACATAACAAGTAAAGGGAGAAAGGGTCCTAGGTTTATACATAATATGGATCACTTCAATGCAATACCCAACAATCACTCCTCAAAAGAGGGGTCGCACGTGATATTAGTGCATCGGTCATCATCTCCATATTCTACCCTTCCTACCCGTTAATAGGGGTGTTCAAAACTAATCCGAAACCAAATACCGATCCAAACCAAAGCTTAACGGCTTACTAGTAACAACTTAACGGCTTAACGGACGGGGAACAGATTGAATTTTTTTTATTAACGGCTTATCGGTTTGGGGATGGATTATTCAATTTTCTTATGGCTAATCCGTTAACCCGTTAAGAATATAAATATATTATATATATACATATAAAATTTATTTTTATTTATATATATTAAATATAAAAAAACTAAAACCCTTGAAAATGATTAACAAAAATTTATTTCTACTTCTAAGCATTTTTATTCTCGGGATCTAGAAATTTTTTGGTTCTATATTTATTTTATTTTTGGTTGTAATCCTCCTGTTTGGAAACGTGCCGGAGATGGTAAAGCTAATTTCCTAATCACGGAAATCAAATTGAGTGGTTATGGCAAAGAAAATTGAATGCATCATATTGCCTCTAAAATATTATTTTTTATGGCAATTCATTATTTCTAAGAGGAGGAGAATAAGAGATATTTAATGAACAGGTATGTTAGACTGATAAACCGCCCATTAACCGCCCTATAAGAGCTAACCCGATACCAATCCGCCTGATATCTTATCGGGTGGCTAACGGATTAATATATTTAAAAGCCGATAACCGTTAAGCCAAACCGTTAAGAGTAAAAAGCCGCCCAATCCGCCCGATAAACACCCCTACCTGTTATGGTATGAAAGAGCGGATGGTCTCGTTTACTTATTGCATGCTAGTACACATCCCAATCCTATCAGTCCGAAGGTTGTAGGACTTCTAATCCTAAAAGGGGAGAAAGGGATGAAGGCATTTATGGAGTTTAAAGGTAAAAAATACTAATTCGACATTCAAAACATGCATTCAAATAAGGGGAGGCAGACAAGCAAATAAGGCTCAAATAAACCCCCTTTAATCAGATAAGTCATATAGTTTAGCGTGTCTTTGCAAATACTGGTTTGGTCTTAAATTAAAGCGATGATCGGACTAGTTCAACACGTATCTTTAGACAAGAAGTCTGCATTAGGCCTATTCGGATGCAGTTGTTAGAGATTGAGGCACTCAAATTAACACGAATCAAACTACTGACTTTTGAAAAACAAGATGGTATAGAAAGGTTTTAAAGAAAAGGTTGCAGACTTAAGAAAATGATTTGGAACGATTTCAGAAAGACAGATTATTGAGTTGCAAAATGATACAGAAAAAGTGATATTGAAACAAGTTTGAAAGAGCAAACTATTTTAACAGGTTGAATTGTACAACTAATTTTAAGATTATAAATACTTGGAGAAGTGAGTTTAATCTGATTCAAAGTACTAGAAAGGTAGTAAATTTTTAGAAAAGCATGCAATGATTTGAGAACGTTTATCAAAAGGGAACAAGTTTTGAAAAGAGATGTATTATTAGACGTGAGAAACAGTACAAAAAAACCATTTTTTTTATTTTAGTCGGTTATTTACTAAAACGTTACTACTTTAGATGAGTGAGTCAAGTTTGATTTAAAAGCATCTTGTAGGCATGATCTATACGAGTCATTGATTTTAACCCCTTTTTAGACGTTTAACAGACTTATAAATAGATACTGATTTTGATTAACCCTTAAAATTGCCTAATGTCATAGATATGCACATTCCTATAGGTATGATATCTATATGTACGATAGCAAAAAATTAAGCATAGATCCTATAGACATTATTTCTATGTGATTGATTTTTTAAACATGCTAACAGTAAAGAAATCCTTGAAGCATGATTTCTACCCTTTGTGCAAACATGTAAACCCCCACCCTTTTCACTAGATCCTCGAGTTTATACAAGTTAATACAAACCAGTAGAATAAAAAAATACATTAGAAGCTATAGCTACATCCAAACAGCCTAATTCAGACGTAGTGTCTAACAATATGAGATTGAACCACTTCCGAGATCCAGATTTCAAAGCCTTCTCTTTATCTAGGGTTTTTCAAAGTTCCAATGAATTTCAGGAATTCCATGCATTGCTCACACCCCAAGATACCCATTAGAATTAGTGCAGTATGGGAAGGCCAACTCTCAAGCATCGTAGTTCAGTGGTAACTTCAGGGTCCCAAGGCAAGGCTTACAAGAGAGGGGCAGTACTTAGGATTTAAGAATGAGTGTAACTGCAGAAGGGGTCGGGGAACCATAACAGATTGGTGGTCATACCCAGCCATAAGGCAGGTTGGCACACCCCTGACCAACCTATTTAGCCGAACAAATAAGCGCAGACCTATTGAAAGTCAGATTATGGTCTTGACAATGATTAGAACACTGCCAGACCAAGGTCTTAGGCTCAAAGCACACATAAAAGGAAACGAGAGTGGGAATTGATAGAGGTTTAGGATTCAAGGAATCCAGTTCAGGAACATGAACAACAATATTTAAGTGTTGTCATGCTTTATGAACCATAACTCAGCATATAAAGAGGTTTAGGGAGAGGGAACTCATGTAAGTGCAAAATAGCATATTTGCAGAAAAACAGTAAAGTAAACACAACGGAACTGAAGTATAAACACTTAGGAAAGAGGTAGTATTAAACTAAAAGGGATGTACCAGTTGCAAACATAAGAAAAAGAGGAGAAGAACACATGCAGCCACAAACAACCAAAGAATACTGACTTAAGACTTTAGCAGAAAACTTGAATGCTTTTTAAGAAAACTTAGCAGTATTTTTGAGAAAGAAAAGTAGAGTGTATAATGTGTGTGTGTTTGTTAGAACTTGTTCTTTGAAAGAGGAGAGGGAGAGGTATTTATAACCTTTGGAAAATGAGTACAGAATAGAGTAAAAGCACAAATATAGGCCTGATCATAAATCAGAATCGTTTAGTATAAGTCCTCCATTTAATTAGGGGATTCTTACTCAAAAGGATACTGACAGGATCAAAATAAGGAAAGAGGAATCAGACATATAGTAGAATGGCTTGTTTCCATAAAAGAAGCAGCAAAACCCAACAATAGGCAAAGAAGTCTAGGTACAAGACTGACAGTTATTTTTGGAAAGATTCGGTGAGGCAAAATCAAAGGAAAAGAATCAAATTTACCTCTGACATGCTAGTAAATCAAAAATTCAGGGAAGTAAAAGTTTGAAATCAATTTTGAGCTAAAAAATAAATCACAGAAGGACTCAGTATATAAGGCATGCACAAATAATAGACACGTGAGGCCAAGCTATAGAAAAACAAACATCGTATAGTAATAGCATAGAGTAGGCATTCAAACATGCTAATTAGGTCAATGTATCATAGAGAGAAAGAACCAAAGCATGTAGAGAGTCGAGCAAGAACTCAACACATATATAGAAAAGAGGTACAGAAACCAAGCTGCACGGTTTCACACAGACAAGTCATACAAACAGCTTCAAAGAGCTCGAATAATCCCTAGAAGAAACTATGGTTTTCAAAAATCAATTGAGTATAGAGACGACAAACATGTGAATCATGCAATTTCTGAGTTCCAAGTAAAACCCCATAAATTAGGGTTTTAACTATTAATCAGTAGGCCAAATAGCCAGGCTCAGGAACTCGAATAAATCTACAAAATTTAGGGCTTTTAAACATCAAATAAACTTAGAGAAGATAGGCATGAAAATCGAATGAAATCATAACAAACAGACTTAAACAAGGTCACCAAATAATTAGGTTTCTTCTAACATGCTTATAAAGATAGAGAGAGTAACTCAAGCAAAGTACAGAAACATACTAAAAACAAAACAAGAAATTTGAAATAACGTAAAACAGAACCCTATTTAAAAAGGGTCAAAGAACCCTGAAAGCAAAAAATAATTTGGAAAACTTTGAGAAACATGCTCAGCAAGTTCAAACACACACAGCTTTAGGGTGGATTTGAAAATAAATTGAAAGAACCTCAGAGTTTGGGTTTCAAAGAACCTAGTATCGGCGCCCCCTTTTTCAAAAGCGAAATCGGGTTTTACGACATTATGGGCAAAACAACTCTCATTCCGTTTGTGAGTTGGGTTATGGAATTTGAAGAGTCTCCACCTAATAATTATAGTGCATTAGGACACATTTAAAGATGAGAGGGGTATTTTGAATGAAAACCAGAGTTCGGATAAGGGCTTGAGATTATCTCGAGGGGAAGGTGTTAGGCACCTCTCAAGATCCACTAGTGTGGTTCTCCGCCGTGCAAATGTGAATTTATGAATAGATGAAGCAAGTATACAGATAAGATTCACATATAAACATCTGAACAACTTAGGAATTTTGAAAAGGGAAAGGCATAAGTTAAATAAAACTTGAAAAGATAATGGATTTGAAAAGAAAGCATTACTTTAGAAAAAGTTTAAATAAATAAAGCAAGCAAAGGAAATGGGGGTCCTAGGTTTGACTATAATATGGATCACATCAGTGCAATATCCCTCACACACTCCTCAAAGAGAAGTCGCATATAATATTAGCGCACTGGTCATCATCTCCATATTCTACCCTTCTTACCCCGTCAAGGTGTTGAAACGGGTTGGTATCGTTTACTTATTGCATGCTAATACCCGTCCCAACCTATTAGTCCTGGGGTATTAGGACTTCTAATCCTAAGAGGGGGGAAGAGAAAGATAGGATATATATGGAGTTCTTAAAGGTGAATATACTAGAACGACAATCAAATCAAGTAGCATCGAAGAGGTATGCAAATAAGGCATTCAAAGGCTCAGATAAAACCCCGTAACACAACAGAGATTAGTTTATCATGACTTCAAATACTGATTTGGTCTTTAAAAAAGGTTAGAAGAGCAGATGGATTTGTTTAACACGGAGTTGGATAGAAAATCCGCTTTGCGCCCTCTGGGCCCGTTGTCAAGTTTTAAAACCAGTTAGTCTTAAAGGAAAACATTATTTTTTTAGATATAAATTTGTTGAAAAGAGAATTGAAGTTTTAAGAAAGAATGTTTAGAAATGGCTTACGGATTAACCGCATTGTTTGAACAAAAGGATGCAAGAAGAAAGTTTCAAAAAGGAACTTTGAAGTGTAAACTCAGGCAGGCGAAGTAATTTAAAACTGCAGGTTTGGAGTTTGAAAAGACACGATAGATTCAGAATAACGGAAAAGGGTTAATCCGGGCCCAGTTTTAAAGATTGCATTGACACGCTTTAAACATACTAGGTGAGTCTGGGACATGATGTACACATTGACCCCTTTTGTTACTGCTTTTATACGTTTAGACGGCCTACCGTTCGCCTAGCGTTTATATAATTCTTATAGGCATGTTATCTTGGCAGGATGCAACATTGAGATCCTATAGGAATGCTTTCTATACGAGATGCAATGTTGAAAGCTTATAGGCATGGTTCTCATATGAAATGTGACAATCAAAACCCTATATTCATGGTTTCTATCATGGATTGATGCAGCATTGTAAAGCCTTATAGACATGGTACCTATATGAGATGTCAATAAAGTAAACCTATAGACGTGGTATTTGTATGAGATGCAGTAGTGTAAGCCTATAGACATGGTATCTATATGAGATGCAGTAATGTATGCCCTATAGACATGGTTTCTATCATTGATAGATGCAGTAATGTAAACATGATTTCTACTTGATGCAAGAACGTAAACATGATCTCTAATTGATGCAAGAAAGTAAACCCCTCCCATATCCCCTTTCACTATATCCCCAAGTTGCTTTATACAAATTACTTACAAAAATCTGGACAGAAAGAAAACATTAAAGGAAATAAGCAAATACATCAATACTACAACGGGCCCGAAGAAGCGTAAAGCAACTTTAATGTCCAACATATGCCTTTTACCAAATCCGGGATCCCAAATACCAGGCTTTCTCATTAGAGTCTTACAAAGTTCCAAAGGCTTTAGTGGAAACCCAGGAAATACTTACACTCTAAGCAATCGGAGTAGTGTAAATGTGGAATTACCAGCCCTAAGGCATCCAAGTTCAGAGGAGACTCTGGGGTCCCCTAAGCATTGCTTACCAAAGGGGGGTAGGAATTAAAGAACTAAGAGTAAGTGTAAAAGAGAGGAATTAGAGGAAAAAAATTACGAGAGGTGGTCATACCTAGCCATGAAGTGAGACTGGCACACCCCTAACCTCTTTCAAGGTTCAACAGGCAAGAGGAGACTTGAAAACAAGTCATACTAGAGCTTGTATGGCGATTATGGAACCAACAGCCCTGTGTCAACGCTCAAACACACAGTATAGGGGATAGGGAATGGGATTATTTTGAGTATAGGCTAATAACAACCTTAATTCTAGACTAGGAGTGGCAATGAGGTGCCACCCTAGTCCAAAACACACTCATATGCAAACAGGGGTTAAGGGCAGGGGGATCACATAAGAATACTTGGAATAAATAGAATTAACTAAAGGGGGTTTAGGGAAAGGGATGTACAGGAATTTAGACCATGATAATGAAGAATAAATAGACGAGGGGAAAGGTAAAAAAGGGTTAAGTATCTTAAATTGAAATCATAAACAGACATGGGAAATGGGGAACGGGATTAAGCATGCATGAGCATAAATTTAAATCATAAACAGACAAGGAAAATGGGGAAGGGGATTAAGCATGCTAAACTTAAATTGAAATCATAAACAGACAAGGGAAATGGGGAAGGGGATTAAGCATGCTAAACTTAAATTGAAATCATAAACAGACAAGGGAAATGGTTAAGTAAACAAGTAGCTTGGAGAACTGAGAAAGCAAATCAAAGACCTACCAGTTGTAAACTTGAGTAGTAAAGCAAGTAAAGCATATAAGAATTTATGATTTAGCCTTGGCTTTCAGCCGGCTAAACTCTAGCAATAGAACAAGTAACAGAGAAGAACAAAAGAGAAGAGAGAGTTTTTTAGTGAGTAAACTTGGAGTATTTTGTGTATCTTTGTCTGTGTGTAAGTGAGAAAAGATGAAAGCTATTTATAGTTTGAAAAAATAAGCAGCACTAAGGCAAGAAAATAATCTCAGTATCAATTACAATCAATTAGGGAAAGGGTTTCCTCTAATTAAGGAACCGAAATTGAGGTAAATAACACCAGTTTATTTTTGGAAATAAAATCAAGTATAAGTCACAAAATACAGGACAAGTTCGTATAAAAGGGGTTTGAAATTCACACGTTTAATACATAAGGCAAGTCAGTCATATAGAGAATCAAGGAATTGAGATACTAATTGATTTTGAACTTAGTCAAAGAGCATGTCCAAACTAGAGATCAACCAATTCATAAGAGTCCCAAAATTAGGGTTATCAAAAAGGGGGAAATATAACTATATAAAGAGATGCACAAATTCGAGCATGCAAGACTGGAATTAGTAGAACAATCATGTAACTAGGAAATCAGAGACGGCTAGGTTTAAACATGGAGTGAGTAAGTACACAGAGAAAAAAAATAAAAAAAGGAAAACCCCCTAAATCTGAGGGATTTTGTCACATATAGCGTGTAAAGAAGAACATAGATGAAGGTGAACACAATGACGAACAGAGAACATAGTAAGTATATTAGCTCAGAAACCCCAGAAATAACATAGTAAAGAAATATCGAGGAGCCATGGTGGAAAATACTCAGAAATCACAATAAGAACTAGAAGACAACACACTGGAGCAAAACAACCAAAGGAAATCCGAGTAATCAAGGAAACCCTAATTTTTTAGAAACGGACAGTTTGAAAACCAAATCGGCAATGAAAATATGAGCAATACTTTGAAACTTTTTAGGAAACACTAGGCTCTAGAGGAGATCCTAAAAAATAATACTCAGAGGAAAGCAAAGAGAGTTAGGGTTTCAGAGAAATCACCCTAGATAACGAGAAAGCCTGGAACGCACTTGTTCGTAGTCGACGAAAGACTCACAGCCTCAAGGCTTGCCGAAAAAAAGGCCGGACACCGCTACAAAACTCAAGTCGAAGGACCTCTATGTTGATAGTCTTCGAGATAGGGCTCAGAACTTCAAACCCAAGAGCCATAGGAGGTAAGGGGAGGTGATTATAGGTGTTTTAAGGCTTGAGAAGCCATAAGCACCGGTGAAACAGAGCTGGAGAAGGCTACGGTTCAGAAGGGGGCTAGAGAGTATTTGAGAGATGAAGGGGATACAAGGGCGGCTGAAGGTGTAAAATGATTAGGGTTGGGGTGTATTGGGGTTTAATTATGGAAAGAGTGATCTTGGGCCGTTGATTCAAACAATCAACGGCCACGATTTAAAAGAGGGTCCGGAAGGGTTTGTTTAGATGGGTCTGGGTCGGGTAATTCTGCAATTGGGTCATGTAGTTGAGAGTTTAAATTGGGCTGAAATTTGGCTACAATTGATATTAAAAGGGGATATGATTTGAATGGCAAATTTTTCCCTAATTGAATTTTATAAAATAGAAAATGGCATTTTAAAAATCCAATTAAAATATTGAGTTAATAAAAATACGTATAAGTATCAATTAAAATTATTAAAAACGATACTTGTTAAATTGAGAAATGGGCTAAAATTGCAATTTAATGCAACTTTAATTTGGAAACACCTAACGCGCTTGTGAAATTCTGTAAAAATATATTTTTATGTAAATGAGAGAATAAAATAAATTGCTTATTAAAATAACAAGATTTGGGGCTAAATATTAGGTTTTATAGTGCAAAAATAAGTCATAAATTAATTTTAAAATCCTTGACAAAATGTAGAAAAATACCAAGACCTTTGTGGATGCATCTATATGCTATTTTGGGAATATTTTGAGTGTATAAGTACATGGGAAAAAATTGAGTACCAACACCTAAAGAAGGTGATAAAGGCTTTGAAAACTCCATATTAAGCAGGAGAGTCACAGAGCTGGCCGGAATGGCCATGGCTGGCCGGACAAAGGTTGAAGATGACCGGTGAAAAACCACTGAGCTAAGTCCTGGTTAATACCCCTTCAAGGTCTGGTCATAGGACATCATAGGTGAGCACATAGAGGCCATGAGAGGCTGGTATGGGGCTTAGATGAGTCTGAGGAGCCATAAATTAGGATTTTAGGTGATGGGGCAGCTAGGGTTTGGGAGGTGAGTTGAGAGAGAATGAGATAGAAGATGGATTCAGGGGCGGCGTGCGTTGAGAAATGAGATAGGGTTTGGGGTCATTTGGGATAAAAAGAAAGGGGGAATCTGGGCCGTTGATTAAATTGAGCAACGGCTCAGATTAAAAAGAACACGGGTCGGTTTGGTTAAGTGGGTATTGGGTCGGGTGGATTAAGTAATTGGGATGGGGTGGTTTGGGTTTAATTTGGGGCTGAGATGGGGCGCCAAATTGGCTAAAATTAAAATACAATAAAGGTCAATCCGTAAATAGCCACTTTTTTCCTTTTAATTTTATAAAAATGACAATAGAATTTTAAAAGCAAATTAAGAGTACTAAGTAAATAAATATTATATTATAATCAATTAAAAAATCTTGAGGCAAATTTTATAGATATAAAACGATATAAATTATACGACAAGACATAATTGCAATTATATGCAATTAAGCTTTTAAAATGCCAAATAAATTTATAAAAAAATATGCAAAAATTTCTTTAATCATATTTTGGTAAAAAAGGAAGATAAAGTAAGTTATTCACCAAAATAATAATTTTGGGAATAAATTTGGGAATTTTTGTGATATAAAAAATAGGCAACAAACTGGTTTAAAAATCATGAAAAAATACCAAAACTCACGGATGTGCTTATATATGTACATATATGCTATTTTGGAAGTACTTTGGCACAAAAATACACAGGAAAAATTGGATATCAACAACTACCCCTCTTTACCCTAGAAGGATGAAAGAGTTGTCGGGTAAAGATATGATGACCAATTTTAATCGGAAGCGGTGATTGAAAAGGAAACATTGATCGAGATCTGATCTCTGAGCTGCCTACATATCCCTGGGTTTACAGGAATCAGGCCATATGTAGTTCAGGGACCATTAATGGAAGGTGCCGATGGAGATTTGGAAAAAAATGGACTCGAAGTTTAGATTTGAAAGGATGTTTGAGGTCTAACAGGCTGCGATAACTGGAGCGGGATAGATCCTGCTGAGACGGTTTTGTAGCCGGTATACGTGCAAGTAGGCAATATAACGTATATCATGCAAAATTTAAACGTGATTCAAGTTCTAGTTGGACCATGAATGTTGTCTTTGGATGGTTAGAATGTCTTCCTCAAACTATGACGTCCTGGGCCATGAAGATCTATAATAAAGGTTTGCATGCCATGAAATGATGTTCTCGGGCTATGCAGATGGTGCCTCCGAACTATGACTCATTCGAATAAGTTAGAGATCTTTCAACACATGAAAATGTGACAATCTTCCAGCCGGTGAATGCAAATGGTGGTGATCTTTCTGCCAAAGCAGAATTAAATGAAGGTGGCGATATTGCAGCCATATGAAAATAAAGTGGTGATATTTTAGCCATGTAGGATGGAGACAATGCTCAGTCTCGAAAGGCATATAAGTAGCCTTATGCAAGAATGCAGATGGAGGTAGAGCTTAACCTCAAAAGGCAGATAGGTAGCCTTATGCAAGATGGAGACAATGCTTAGTCTCGAAAGGCAAAATAGTAGCCTTATGCAAGATGCAAATGGAGACAAAGCTTAGTCTCGAACGGAAAAAGAGTAGACTTATGCAAAAATGCAGATGGAGACAGAGCTTAGTCTCAAAAGGCAGGAGAGTAGCCATATGCAGGATGGAGACAATGCTTAGTCTCAAAAGGCAGAAGAGTAGCCTTATGCAAGATGGAGACAATGCTTAATATCGAAAGGCAGATGAGTAGCCTTATGCAGAATGATGCAGGAGGTATAGCTTAACCTCGGAAGGCAGAAAAGTAGCCCTATACAAAAAGGAGACAATGCTTAGTCTCGAAAGGCAGAAGAGTAGCCTTATGCAAGATGGAGACAATGCTTAGTCTCGAAAGGCAGATAATTAGCCTTATACAAAATGATGCGGGAGGTAGAGCTTAACCTCAGAAGGCAGAAAAGTCGCCTGATGCAAGATGGAGACAATGCTTAGTCACGAAAGTCAGATAAGTAGCCTTATGCAAGGTGGAGACAATGCTTAGTCTCGAACGGAAGATGAGCAGCCTTATGCAAAAATTATGCGGGCGGTAGAGCTTAACCTCGGAAGACAGAAAAGTAGCCTTATGCAAGATGGAGACAAAGTTTAGTCTCAAAAGGTAGATGAGTAGCCTTATGCAAGATGGAGACAATGCTTAGTCTCAAAAGGCAGATAGGTAGCCTTATGCAATGCAAGAATGTAAAGGGCGAATAACGGTAAGATTTCTTAGGTGATAGACGATTACGATATTGTGACTGTTGGGGAGGTTGCGTATGGATAGTGATTGTGAATAAGTAAATATTCTAAAATTTCCAGTCCTAAAAAGTACGAGTGTATGAACGTATTCAATGATTTGCGACTTGGGTACCTGCATCCAAAGAAAAAATTGTGAGTTCTGTAGAGGGGGAGAGGTTAGTTCGTATTTCCTAGCTTTTGACGTCGCGCATCATTGGGGTAGTGCTACTAAACAAAAATGATTCGGATGATGATTATGCATGATTTAGTAAGTATATCATAAGTATATTGTAATTTGTTTGAATGAATCAACGACTACGACGTGGTCCATGATATTGCAACCTCTCTTGCTCCAGAATTTTGAGGGTCCACCTCAAAATTCTGCCCCAGTTTACTGGAGTAGTAATTCTGACGGCTGCGCTGAACGGCTGAAAAATCATCTTCGGAATTTTGAGTGGCCCCCTCAAAATTCTACCCCAGTTTACTGGGTTGGCATTTTTGGCAATGCATGGACTAAAATCAACTTCAGAATTTTGAGGGTCCTCCTTAAAATTCTGCCCCAGTTCCAATAGCGGGGGAAAATGGCATTATTTATTAAATTGAGACCGAACCCATAGGGCTGAAATGGGAAATAGGTCAGGCGTAGTTCAAATTACATCATGAAGAGAAAGCATATGATTACACATAGTATCGCTTGACTCCATCGAAGTTGATTGGCTTTGTCTAGACTTATCCGTCCATTTTTGCAAGTATAAGGGCTCCTCCTGTTAGAACCCGGTGAACCATGTACAGACCCTGCCAATTGGGAGAGAACTTTCCTTTGGCTTCATCTTGATGTGGGAATATTTTCTTCAACACCAGCTGCCCTAGTGTAAACTTTCCTGGCTTAACTTTTTTGTTGAAGGCTCTGGACATTCTGTTCTGATACAATTGACCGTGGCAAAATGCATTCATCTTTTTATCTTTAAGTGCTAACTGATCGTAGTGACCTTTTACCCATTCTGTATTATTTAATTATGCTTCTTGTATGACACTTAAAGAGAGTATTTCTACCTCGGCGGGAATGACCGCCTCTGTACCATAAACCAACATGTAAGGAGTTGCCCCGGTTGATGTGTGGACCGTGGTGCGGTATCCCAATAAGGTGAATGGTAACTTCTCATACCATTTCTTATGCCTTTCGATAATCTTCCTTAGTATCTTCTTGATATTCGTGTCGGCTGCTTCTACAACTCTTTTATCTAAGGCCTATAGGCTGTAGAATTCTTGAGTTTGACCTTGAATGTCTCACACATTGCATTCATGAGGTAGTTGTTGTGGATCCATTATCAGTGATTATTGATTCCGGAATTCCGAACTGACAAACAATACGGTCACGGACGAAATCTGCCACAACTTTCTTCGTCGCTGCTTTGAATGACGCTGCTTTGACCCATTTGGTAAAGTAATCAATCGCCACTAGGATGAACGTGTGCCCGTTTGATATGGCAGGCTCGATAGGTCTAGTGACATCCATTCCCCAAGCATCGAATGGCCATGGTGACCTTGTTGCAGTAAGCTCTTTTGGAGGCACCTTTATCATGTCTGCATGTATATGACAACGATGGAACTTTTGGACATACTGGATGCAGTCGGTTTCCATAGTTATCATAAAATAATCTGAGTATCTTCTTTGCTTAGAAAAAACCATTCATGTGCGGTCCGTAGGTCCGTGCGTGCACTTCGTCCAATAGCCTGCAGGCTTCTTTTGTTTAGACACACCTTAGTAATCCCAAATCGGGAATCCTCCTATACTTGATTCCTCCGCTGTGAAAGAAGTTGTTAGATAACCTCCGAAGGGTACGCTTCTGAGTAGCGTTGGCAAGCTCTGGGTATTCTCCTATTGTCAAGTATTCTTTGATGTCATAAAACCATGGTTTCCCATCTGCTTCCTCCTCGGCATGAGCACAATAAACTGGATGATCATAAATCTTTACTGGGATGGGATCAATGAAATTTGTATCTGGATGCTGAATCATGGACGATGAAGTAGATAATGCATCAGCAAACTCGTTATGGACTCTTGGGATGTGCACAAATTCTGTCTTTGTGAATATCTTCCACAACTCCTGTATATGATGCAAGTAGGGAAGTATCTTAGAGTTCTTGGTTTCCCACTCTTCTCGAACCTGATGTATGAGCAAGTCTGAATCCCCAATCACTAGCAACTCCTGAACATTCATGTCAATGGCCATCTTGAGCCCCGAGATGCAGGCTTCGTATTCGGCCATATTATTGGTGAATGGAAACCTGAGATTGGCAGATACCGGATAATACTGGCCGGTTTCTAATACTAGGACTGCTCCTATGCCAACTCCTTTGAAATTTGCTGCTCCATCGAAAACAACCTCCAACATCCTAGGATTCTGCAATATCTACTCCTATGAAAGATACCTCTTCATCAGGAAAATGCATTTTTAGAGGCTTGTATTCTCCTCTCACGGGATTATCGGAAAGGTGATCTGCCAAAGCTTATACTTTGACTACCTTCTGAGTTATGTAGACAATTTCAAATTCACTTAGCAGGATTTGCCACTTGGCAAGCATGCCAGTGGGCATAGGCTTCTGGAAGATATATATTAGCGGGTCCATTCGGGATATAAGATAAGTGGTGTAGGCACAGAAATAATGCCACAATTTCTAAGCCACCCAAGTTAGAGCACAACAGGTGAGCTCCAATAGAGAATGCCGGGCCTCATACGGGGTAAACTTCTTGCTAAGGTAGTAAATGGCTTTCTCTTTCCTCCACGTCTCATCATGTTGTCCCAAAACACAACTAACTACTCCATCCAATACTGGGAGGTAAGTAATAAAGGTCTCTTTGGTTCGGGCAGAACCAAGACTGGCGGCGTTGACAATTATTCCTTAATTTGTCAAAAGCTCTCTGACTCGTCTGTCCATTTGGTGGAAGCGGCCTTCTTCAACATTTTAAAGATAGTTTTACAGATGACAGTGGATTATGCTATGAACCGGCTGATGTAGTTGAGTCTCCCAAGTTAACTACCTCAATCTCATCCAGGTTAGACTTAGGCCTATCTCAAAATTCTTGATCTCTTTGACAACCTCTTCTAGTATATCATTCTCTTCTGAATCTATATTCATTTATTGCGTTATCTCGTTGCAAGTCACAATCGTTGGTTCAACATCAAGATAGACAATAGTAATGATGGGTAAATAAAGTAAGTGATAGAGGAAAATAATAAGAGTGAGATATATAATAAACTTGGAAATGCTTTGATTAAATTCATAATCTTTTGGAACATCAGAGCTCTTCCAAATTAAAGACAATACGGAAATAAAATCAGCTAATAAAAAGTAAAATGTGATGTGTCATGCTTTGTTGAGCCTTGCTACCCCGAAGCTTTTCGGGGCTTGGTGGTTCTGATTGACCAATTATTGAGGCGTTATCCTCGGTTCATAGCTTGTATGGAAGTGCCTTCCTACCCTTCTTCCTCGAAAATAACACAGCAGTTCATATCATTCTCCAGAAATAGGTTCCTTATTGCCGCTAATGCATTTTCTTCTTATGACCCATATGTGATGTCTGTCGGCTGGAAAGTCTGCTCCAAGCGAGGTATCGGATGCTCAAGAGGATAATAAGGGTCGCGCCATGGTGGTGACAAGTCATCGAACTCCTTCCAAGTGTATTCATACCCCAAACCAAATGTAGTACCATGTTTCTTCAGTTTGATGGGCCTTGTGATTCCTTGGAGGTTTTTCCCAAGACCTTTCCAAAGTTCGTACACATACCAATTCAGGATACTTTCAATCTTGTTATTCCATCATTCATGCTTGTCTACAGCGTTGACCCTTTCAATGTGGTGGTATGTTTCTTCGCCTATTCTGCTTATGCCTCAAATCATTGGGATGGTCTGGCGTCTATATATGGGGTAGCTTCCATCACCATGAATAATCATCTCTTGGTGATTCCATTCGAACTTCACTGCCTGATGATGGATCGATGTAACAGCTCCAGCGGCATGGATTCATGGTCGTCCCAACAGCAAGTTGTAGGATGTTGGGACATCAATCACTTGAAATTCAATGTCGAACCAAGTCGGCCCCATTTGCAAGCATAGGCTAATCTCCCCAATAGTAGACCTTTGGGACACATAAAAGTCTTTGACATTGATGGATCCATCTTTGATCTCATACAGGCTCTTTCCAAATGTTCTGAGAGTGATCAGCGGACAGATGTTGAGATTGGATCCTCCGTCGATCAAGATTCTAGTGATGAAGCAGTGCCTTGTTGTGACTCAGTCCTTCTGGTGGCAACTCATCTTCGTGGAAGGTGATTTTATGAATCTGCAACACCTGTCTTCCATAGTCGCCATTTAACCTCCAGTTATGTTGTTGGGCACATAAGCTTCACTCAATACCTTCAAGGCATTTTTGTGTGCGTCAGAGCTCTGCAGAAGAGCTAGGTTGGAGATCTGTGCTAGTTTTTTGTTCGATTGTTCAATGACCGAATACTACTTAGCTTGTAATTTCCTCCAAAGATAGTCGGGTCCATTTTTAATAGGTCGTCCAAAGGCTTGCTTACTGGACTCAGCTAAGTGTTCTGGAGTGTACACCTTTCCTGTTCTAGTCATACCCTGTGCAGCAGTTGCTTCCCCGATTTTGGTTTTCTCTTTCCTTTTGGCCTCAGGTGTGTAATCCCATGGATGGCATTTGAGTGGAACGGTGTTATGTCTGACATTACTACAGGAATAGTTACCCTTGGTGGTAACACAACAACTTCAAAGGGCATAGGTGCTTTTGGAACTCCAAACGCAACCTCAATTGGTCTGGGTGCCTTTGCAGAAGAAAGTGCTTCAAATTCGAGAGGTATAGACATATTTACTTCATCGCCCTTGGGGGGCTAATTTTGCACAACAATTTGGTTACGCGTGACCATCGGCTTCTTTGGCTCATCACCCTCGGCAATCAATCATATCGACCCCTTGGTGTCCCAATCGTCTTCAATCTCGATCATGTGAATTCTCCCACCCTTGTGGTCATGTAGAGGGTTGTTGCGGATACTAGGAGTAGGATCCTTTGCTATGATAACCTTATTGTCAAACAGAGTCTGAATCGTGTTCTTCAATGAGCAGCACTCATCAAGGGTATGTCCCTTCATGCCAGAGTGGTACGCACAGGTCTTATTAGGGTTGACCCACTGGGAAAGATTTTCTAGAATTATGGCAGCGATAGGGGATACATAACCAGCAGCTTTATGTCTCTCATACAGCTGGTCAATTGGCTCAGCGATGGCTGTGTATTGTCTGGGAGGTCTGCGATCAAAATTTAGTCTAGGTCTAGGGAAATTGTGGCGATTAGGAGGTGATTGGTAGTGAGAGTGTTGGGTATTATAAGCTTGGTATACAGGTGCAAGTTGAGAGTATTTGGGTGAAGTGGGTTGAGATGTGGGAGGTAGAGATGTTTGATAAACGCGTGGTGGATTAGAGTGGGTGCTTGGTAATTCGGGATGGGTTTATATGTAAGTGGAGGTGACGGGTAAGGCTGGTATTTTAGTGGTGATTTCGCTCCCTATGCAACCATCACAGCACTCGCATCCTTCTTCTTATACGTGATACCAGAGTGTAAAGCATTGTTGGTGGCCTGCAATGATTTAAGATTAGTAACCATACCATTCTTAATACCTTCCTCGATTCTTTCTCCCAGCTTGATGATATGGGAGAATTTCTAACACTCGATCAGTATCAACCTCTCATAATGTTGTGGATCCTGAGCCCCAACGAAGAATCTGTTCATCTGTTCCTCTTCTAAGACCGGCCTGACCTTAGTAGCTTCGGATTTCCAACGAGTAGCATACTCGCATAATGTCTCAGTAGGCTTCTTCTTCAAATTCTGGATGTAGAATACATCTGGTGCATTCTCTGTATTGAAATCAGAACCTATCAATGAAATCTGATACCATACCTACCCAGCTTGTCCATTTCTTGGGGTCCTGACTAATGTACCAGGATAAAGCATCCCCTTCAGGCTTCTCATGAAGAGTTTCATATAGATTTTCTCATCCCTTCCGACTCCGACCAGCTTATCACAATATGTCCTCAAATGGACTCTAGAATCTCTTATGCCATCAAACATTTCAAACTTGGGAGGTTTCTACCCCTCCGGAAGTTCAACATCTGGCTGAATGCAGAGGTCCTCATAATTCAGCCCCTTTATACCTTTGTTTCCTTCCACGCCTTGGACTCGGCTGGTCAACTTCGTGAGTTCAACTGCCAAGTTTCTGATAAGAGAGTCCGTGTCATTAGACTCAGGTGCACTCGAGAATGGTTGAGTGCAATGGGGTATGGTATCTACGTAAATAGGAGTATTGTAAAGGTGGTTGTTTGTGGTGTTTAGTGGGTGTTCTGTGGAGGTGCGAGATTTTGAGCATTTGGAAAGTTGATATCAGGAGCGGTGAGAGAGATTTGCCAAGTTCCAAACTTGATCCAGCTCTTCTCGAAACTTCAATAATTTTTGCTCATGTTGGGCAGTAGTTTCTTTAGCAACCGGGGTACCTTGAGGAATCTCAATTCTTTCAGTTTCCTTTCTGGCGCTTGAATCTCCCATTCTACCTTTGTTCTTTTTCCGGATAGGACTCGAAGGAGGAGGGGTAGAGGGCCCTTGGATCTCGTACTGTATGATGATGGTGCCAGAATGCCCGAACTAACCGTTGGGGAGGGGAAAAAATAAAAGAAAAACAAAAAGGTAACAAGTTATTGCAGATTCTGAGGAGAATGTTGTAGTATTTAAACACATTGTGCAAGAATGCAAATCATGTCCTAGTTTGGGTGCCTCGTTCTGCCCGATGTAGGCCTAGCGACAAATTAATTTTGAGATCTTAAAATGTGAAATGCCTCATTTTATTGATAAAAATAAGACGAATCCAAAACAACAATAAATAACGGGAAGTAAAATGTCACTAGTGTCCATTGACCTTATTACATTATTAAAGCAATATAAACGACTCCTAACTACTTAGTCCCAGAAGGACATTCCCCAGATTCGGCATCTTTGTGTCTCTCGAACAACTTCACCATTTTGTGTAGTCCTAGAAGCAAATAAGCTAGGGCCAGATGTATGCCTACATTCCCTTCAACGTTTTGACAGTCTTCAATCCTTTTGATAAAATTTCCTTCTAACTCCACTAGACCTCGCTCCAAATACCCTAGTCGTTTGTTGGTGATGATAGCCATATCTTTCCATTCCTCGATCAAATTTTGATGGGCTTCTTGTATTTCTCGATGCTCACTTTCATACTCTCGAATCCTCTTGCACAATTGATTGTACTTAACCCGTGCTTCAGCTTTCTCATCGATGACCCTGTGACCTCCGATGAACCTTGGCTGACCCATGCCATTATCTTCAAACCAACCTGAAAAGTGCGGCACATAACTGGCGTGATACCTGTCTGGATCAATAGATTCTTTCCCAAAACGAGCTTGCTGTGCCACATGTGCTGAGCTTGGCACTTGTGAGGGCTATCGTCGTCCTGGAAGTCAGCCCTGAAGTGACTCATTTTGTCGACCCTTGGTATAATTTGCTTTCTTCCAGCCTGCCTCATGGCCTAGAGGGGAACATAGGGGTAAGTTCCTCTCAGACCAATGAGTATGAGAAATGGTGCGTCTCCGAATCGAGCAATGAATTCTTCCATAGGGAACCACTCGACCATCCGTTGTACCTGGTCTGCTTTAAGATTCTCAAATAAATCTACCCATCCTCCAACTTCCTTTGACTGAGTGAACATATTAGGCATATAATTCATACGCCTCGGCTGGTGGAAGACGATGTGGTCACCCTAATTTCTGCGTAGGATCACTTGCCGATAATAACCCTTTTGAAGGTGCTCCATGAGCCAAAGCTGGAGCAGTAAGTTGCAGTGTTCGAAATGTTTGGCCCCTTGTTTACACTTTTCTAGGGCTCGATATATCTCAGAGGCAATCATAGGAACTATGCTGAAAGATTGTCTGCCAATCCCTTCCATCAAGGTCTTGGTTACTATGGCTAATCTGGTGTGGATCCTAGCCTTCTTCATAGGAAATATTATCATCCCCAGAAAACAAAACATGAAGACGAAAAGCCTTCTGTGGATATGCCCGAAAGAGGTGAAAGCAAATACGTCAGGGTAGGTGCGGTATGACTTGCTATAGTCATCCCTCTCGTACAGGTAGTCGAATAGGATGTAAGAGTCCTTCAAACAAGTCAAGTCTGGATTTTTCTAGAGTCCCATCAATTTGAGAAAACCCCTACCTTTGCGATTTTAGGCATAAGCAAACACGGAGTCTCCCAAGGAATACCAGCTAAGCCTCTTATCTCCTCGAGCAAAGAGGTCATTTCTGTTAGAAACACGTTCTCAATACAATATACTAAACGTGTACTCTTTTGTAGGTTTTGATGAATGACAAACGAAGCAAAAATTGATATATGACGGAATTCAAGTTCAAGCGCACAATGGTTGCGAATAAGATTGAAGTTCAAGATATAGCTCTTAATTGTTATTGAGTTGTTCTAAACTGTAATCTCAATCCTATAACTTGACTCATAGTATGGCCTCTCTCATAAAACTATTTTCCAAAATCATGCATATTTAATTCTGTGTCAAAAAGATTTTAAAACATGCATATTTACATTAGACAAAATGTTTTCTAAACATGCCTCAAAAATCTGGGCTAAAATAATCGATTATGTACTTATGATAATCGATTGTTTCTGAGCCAAGACTGCATGACAATCGATTATGAATTAATGGTAATCGATTGTGAGTAAGACAGTGAACATCAGGTTTTTCCAAATCTGCATGATAATCGATTGTGAACAAATGACAATCGATTGTTGTTGAGGTAAAGTTTTTCAATACTCAAAATAATCGATTATGAACTAATGGTGATCGATTGTGTTGAGTTGATGTCTTCCAGTGATTTTAAATTTAATTAAGTAATCGATTATGTCCTTAGATAATCGATTATCACTGAGACAGTAAGTTTTATGATTTTCAGAAAATAACAAGTAATCGATTATGTCTTCAGATAATCGATTATCACTGAGATAGTAAGTTTCATGATTTTCAGAAAATAACAAGTAGTCGATTGTTGCAAAGGACAATCGATTGTTGAAGCTGACCGTTGTCAAATGATTTTCAAACTCCATAAGGTAATCGATTATAGATTTTATATAATCGATGTTTTGCTTAAAATCCGGAAATGATTTTTAGAACGTTGCTGAAGTAATCGATTATAGATTTTATATAATCGATGTTTTGCTTAAAATCTGGAAATGATTTTTAGAACGTTGCTAAAGTAATCGATTATGGATTTGGTGTAGTCGATTATCTGATTTTGAATATTGCCAGTAATCGATTATAGATTGTATATAATCGATTGTGAAGCGTTAAATCTGGGATTGATTTTTAAACTGACTGGCAGATAATCGATTGTTTGGTCTTAATAATCGATTATCACTGAGTAATTTCAGCAACTCTTAATTGGCAATTAGGCAACGGTAATGCCAAGTCTTTCAACTATAAATACAGCTTCATTTCAGTGTTTTAACAACAACAACATACACAAACTGATCATTACATTGCTATAAGCTTTCATTCAATTATTCTTCATTTTCTACTCATTTCATAAAGCTTTTGAGAGCCATATTATTGCTTAAAGTTGTTGTGATCTTGAACATATTCTTTTACTCATATCTACTCAATAAGGAGTACTTTAGTTAAGTGAGTGTCCAAGTATTTGATATACTTGTAAGAGAATTGCGATTCTCTTGTTTCAAGGAACTTGCGTTTCCTTGGGTGAAGTCTTTGAGATTGCGATCTCCGAGCAACTGTTTGAGGCTTGTGTCCTCAAGTGTGTAACGGTTTGTTGAGCACCCGTAAGCTTAACAAGATAGTGAAAAATCTCGAGAGAGTCTCTCGGGGACTGGACTAACCACGTTGGTGGCCAACCAGTATACATCTTTGTGTAAGTTTATTTTTCTGCATTTATTTTACTTCCTGCAAAGTTTAAATTCCGCAAGAAAACGCTAAATTTTATTAATACGCTATTCACCCCCCCTCTAGCGTAAAGCGTAGTTTCTAACAATTGGTATCAGAGCCCAACTCTCTGAAAACTTAACCGTTTGAGAGAACCATCCATGGCTTCTACTCTTGACTCTTTTGCAGGAATTGAAGAAGGACAATGCTCTACACAACCTCCTCTATTCAACGGCACAAACTACTCATACTGGAAGGAGAGGATGCAAATCTTTGTGCAATCAAATAGCTTTCATCTATGGAAAGTATTCACCAATGGAAACCAAATTCCAACCAAGAAGGTGGAAGACGAATGGGTTCCAAAGACCGAAGAGGAATATACCGCGGAGGATATTCGTAAGGTCCAAAATAATGCCAAAGCTATAAATTTATTATATTGTGCTGTTAATGCTAACGACTACAGGAAGATATCATGTTGCAAAACAGCAAAAGAAATGTGGGATAAGCTTGAAGTGACATACGAAGGAACCGACCAGGTACGAGAAGCTAAAATTGATTTCTTAACTCACTCTTATGAACTATTCCACATGAAGGAAGGAGAAAAGTTAGACGAAATGTTTGAGCGATTCTCAATGATCGTGAATGATCTACACGCCCTCAAAAAGACGTTTACGGATAGAGAACTTGTCCGGAAGATCCTCAGAAGTCTCACTCCGGCATGGCGATCAAAGGCCGATGCAATCCAAGAATCCATTGGCATCACAAATGTCACAATTGACGCATTAAGAGGTAATCTCAAAACCTATGAATCAACTATACTTAACCCGGTTGTTGATGATCAAAGAAGGCAAAGGATTGCTCTAAAGGCTAGCCAACCACTAATTGATGAGGAAGGTGACAACGAGTTTGGACTCGTTATCAAGAGGTTTCAAAAATTCATGCGCAAAGAGTATGAACGCAAGAACAAAAAGCAAGGCGATCAACTAAAATGCTATGAATGCGGAGAAACCGGGCACATAAAATCAAATTGCCCTAACATCAAAAAGGAGAAGAAACCCTTCAAAAAGCAACGTGCATACATCTCTTGGGGAGGAGATTCCGGAGATGAAGCAAGCGAAGAAGAAGACGATGAAGCAGCAAATTTATGTCTCATGGCTCAAGAAGACGGCAAAGACGAGGTAAGTCAAATCTCTTCTCAAAATTTCTTTACTCTTGATGAAATGAGAAATGCTTTTGATGAACTATATGCTGAATTTATCAAAGCTTCAAAAACTGTCAAAAGTGTTAAAGAAAGCGCTTCTCTAAAAGAAAAGGATTTTCAAACACAGCTTTCATTAAAAGAAAAAGAATTAGAAAAATTGGTTTTCGAAAATGAGAAGCTAAAAGAGGAAAACAAGTTTTATGGAAAAAGAAGTGCCGATAAACCTGAAGGTTCTACTAGAAACTGTTCTTCTTGTGTGCTTCTTAAGAATGAAGTAGCTAGACTTAAAGGCACATTAGATAAGTTTAATTCTTCGCATAAAAACTTGAATGATGTGCTTGTTAATCTAAAATCAACTAAACATGGAATAGGATTCAAGAATGAAGAAAAGGTTGGTGCTAAACCACAACAACCTAGAGCTCAACCTAGGACTAATAACCAAAATGCTTATCCTAGAAGTAGAAATCCTAGAAATAACTTGCATGTTAGACCAAATAGTGAAAATGCTAGAAGACCTAGAAATGATGCATATTTTAGGCCAAACCTTCAACAATTTAGAAGACCAAGAAATGACCCTCCACCTAGAAATAGATATTCTAGAAATGATGCTTATTTTAGACAAACTTGTGAACCTCCTAGAGCTCATAATAGGAGAAACAATGGTGTTCAAAGTAGAGTAAGCAACCTTCATTCATCTAGTTACTATGTACCTAGAAAAATGCATAATCCCAACGTGACTTGTCATTATTGTAGACGTATTGGTCATATTGCTCCCGCTTGCTTTACTCGTCATAGACATATAAATCAATTGCATCATTATAACATGCCTAACCCTCAAGGACCCAAGATGGCATGGGTACCTAAAGAACATTAATTTGTTTTGTAGGTGTGCTTGAAGGGATCAAGTGTACTATGGTACCTTGATAGTGGATGCTCCAAACACATGACGGGAGATGAATCCAAATTCCTTCAACTAGAGCACAAAGAAGGAGGAAGTGTCATATTTGGTGATAACAATAAAGGAAAAATCATCGGCATTGGTTCGGTCGGTAAGGACGAAAACTCCTCTATTAAACATATACTACTTGTGAAAGGTTTGAAGCATAATCTCTTGAGCATAAGTCAATTATGTGACAAGGGAAATCTTGCTCTATTTGATTCGGATGAATGTCTTGTATTTAGACGTAGTGATTTCAAGATCATACTTCGTGGTTTTAGAATTGATAATATCTATATGGTTGATCTTGCAAACTCCTCACCCGAATATGTTGATTGTTTAATAAGCAAAGAGGATAACTCTTGGCTATGGCATCGTAGAGTAGCACACATGAACATGCATCTTTTGAACAAGCTTCTTTCTCAAAACTTAGTAGTTGGTCTTCCCAGTTTAAAGTTTGAAAATGATTCTATTTGCGATTCTTGTCAAAAAGGGAAGCAAACCAAAGCATCTTTTAAATCCAAGAATATTGTTTCAACGTCTAGACCTTTGCAATTACTTCACATGGATTTATTTGGTCCCTCTCGTATTGAAAGTCTTGGTAAAAATAAATATGTTTTTGTAATTGTTGATGACTTTTCTAGATTTACTTGGACTCTATTTCTTGCAAATAAAAGTGATGCTTTTCAAAATTTCAAGTATTTCCTTAAGCGTGTTCAAAACGAAAAGGAATCGACCGTCACTTCGATTAGAAGTGATCATGGGGGAGAGTTTGATCACAATCTCTTTGCGGATTTTTGTGACGAACTCGGAATCGAACACACCTTTTCGGCTCCACGGACACCACAACAAAATGGGGTGGTGGAAAGGAAAAATAGGTGTCTCGAAGAGATGGCAAGAACCATGCTCGACGAAGCTAAGATTCCCAAATATTTTTGGGCGGACGCCGTGAGTACCGCTTGCTATGTTTTAAATAGAGTAGCAATTCGGCCGATACTCATGAAAACTCCATATGAACTTTATAAGGGCAGAAAACCCAACATTTCTCATTTACGTGTTTTTGGCTGTAAATGTTTTGTTCATAATAATGGCAAGGACCAATTGGGTAAGTTTGATGCTAAATCGGATGAAGGTATTTTCATTGTTTATTCCTCACGTAGCAAAGCATATAGGATCTTTAACAAAAGAACCCAAATTGTGGAGGAATCCCCTCATGTTGTGTTTTCCGAAGATAATACTCGCTTGGCGAGAAAGGAATCCGGTTTTGATCTTGCAGGTATCTTGGATAGCTTGAAAGATAAAATCCAAGAAGAACCTTCAAAGGAAAACAAAAATGATATTGGGGAACAACCAACGGAAGAAGCGCCACAATTAGAAAAAGGAATAAATACGCCTAACGAGTGGAGAACGATCAAGGATCATCCTCTCAAACAGGTAATTGGCGATGTTGGAGAAAAGGTAAGTACCCGAAACTCCCTCAAAAACACTTTAGAACTTACTGCTTTTGTTTCTCAAATTGAACCTAAAACCATCTCCGAAGCAATTGGGGATGAATTTTGGACCTTGGCAATGCAAGAGGAGCTTAACCAATTCGAACGCAATAACGTTTGGGATTTGGTGCCAAGACCCGAAGGTCATTCTATAATTGGCACGAAATGGGTTTTTCGCAATAAACTAGATGAAAATGGTATAATCACTAGAAACAAAGCTAGGCTTGTGGCAAAAGGCTATAGTCAAGAAGAAGGTATTGATTATGAGGAAACCTATGCTCCCGTAGCTAGATTAGAAGCTATTCGACTATTACTTGCTTTCGCCTCTTCAATGAATTTTATTCTATATCAAATGGATGTGAAAAGTGCTTTTCTAAATGGTTTTATTGAAGAAGAAGTTTATGTCAAACAACCCCCCGGCTTTGAAGATTTTAAATATCCCGATCATGTTTTCAAACTCAAAAAGGCTCTTTATGGTTTAAAACAAGCTCCTCGAGCTTGGTATGAAAGGTTGAGTAAATTTCTTTTGGAAAATGATTTCATTAGGGGAAAAGTTGACACAACCCTCTTTGTCAAGCATAAAAACAATGATATTTTATTAGTTCAAATATATGTAGACGATATTATATTTGGTGCTACTAACAATGTTTTATGCAAGGAATTTTCCGATCTAATGACTAGCGAATTTGAAATGTCTATGATGGGTGAGTTAACATTCTTTTTGGGGTTACAAGTGAAACAAATGAAAGAAGGTACATTCATATGCCAAGCCAAATATTGCAAAGAACTACTAAAACGCTTTGAGATGAACAATGCAAAAGAAATGGCTACTCCCATGAGCACATCCGATCATCTCGACAAAGATGAAAAAGGTAAAGAAGTCGACACTAAAAAGTATCGAGGTATGATTGGCTCTCTTCTTTATCTTACCGCTAGTCGTCCGGACATCATGTTTAGCGTGTGTTTATGTGCTCGCTATCAGTCATGTCCGAAGGAGTCTCAACTTACTGCGGTGAAACGGATATTAAGGTATCTCATTGGTACTACAAATGTGGGTCTATGGTACCCCAAAGGCTCTTCATGCCAACTTATTGGGTATTCCGATTCCGATTTTGCTGGATGCAAATTGGACCGCAAGAGCACAAGTGGCACTTGCCATTTGCTCGGTAGCTCTCTTGTCTCTTGGTTTAGTAAGAAATAAGTAAGTGTTGCGTTGTCTACCACCGAGGCTGAATATGTAGCCGCGGGGAGTTGCTGTGCTCAAATCCTATGGATGAAACAACAACTCTTGGACTATGGCCTAAGTCTTGATCACATTCCTCTTAGATGTGATAACACTAGCGCCATATGCTTGACGAAGAACCCCGTTCTTCATTCGCGAACAAAACACATCGAAATTAGACATCATTTTATTAGAGATCATGTACTCAAAGGCGATGTCGAAATTGAATTTGTTGAAACCAAAAGCCAATTGGCAGACATCTTTACCAAGCCTTTAGAGAAAGAGTCCTTCTTCCGAATTCGCAGTGAACTCGGGATCCTTGACTCCACTTTGATCTTAGTCATGCATTGCATTTTCTTTCCTACATGATTTCTAACTTGAGCGTCGGAGGCGTCTAACTTCTTTTTGCAGGTATCACCCTAGAGCTAAGAGCAATTCTTAAGCAAACCGTGAATCTGTAGCAATGTCCCTATGAAAATCGATTATCCCGTATCAATAATCGACTACCCTCTTTTTTTTCAATAAATAAACCTTGTTTATTTCATCTTTTTGCATCTTTCCTTACTATTTTTTTGCTAATGGCAAAAGGGGGAAGAAAACGGGATATCGGGTATGCACCATACCACCTCTTAATTCATTGATTGCTTATAAGCTAAAATTGAGGGGGAACTCTTAAATTGAGGGGGAACAAGAACAAAATTGCATAATTGTTACTTGTCTTGAATTGTCAATATCTTTTGCCTAAATTGCATATCCCGCTTAATGTTTGCCATTATCAAAAAGGGGGAAATTGTTAGAAACACGTTCTCAATCCAATATACTAAACGTGTACTCTTTTGTAGGTTTTGATGAATGACAAACGAAGCAAAAATTGATATATGACGGAATTCAAGTTCAAGCGCACAATGGTTGCGAATAAGATTGAAGTTCAAGATATAGCTCTTAATTGTTACTGAGTTGTTCTAAACTGTAATCTCAATCCTATAACTTGACTCATAGTATGGCCTCTCTCAAAAAACTATTTTCCAAAATCATGCATATTTAATTCTGTGTCAAAAAGATTTTAAAACATGCATATTTACATTAGACAAAATGTTTTCTAAACATGCCTCAAAAATCTGGGCTAAAATAATCGATTATGTACTTATGATAATCGATTGTTTCTGAGCCAAGACTGCATGACAATCGATTATGAATTAATGGTAATCGATTGTGAGTAAGACAGTGAACATCAGGTTTTTCCAAATCTGCATGATAATCGATTGTGAACAAATGACAATCGATTGTTGTTGAGGTAAAGTTTTTCAATACTCAAAATAATTGATTATGAACTAATGGTGATCGATTGTGTTGAGTTGATGTCTTCCAGTAAATTTTAAATTTAATTAAGTAATCGATTATGTCCTTAGATAATCGATTATCACTGAGACAGTAAGTTTTATGATTTTCAGAAAATAACAAGTAATCGATTATGTCTTCAGATAATCGATTATCACTGAGATAGTAAGTTTCATGATTTTCAGAAAATAACAAGTAGTCGATTGTTGCAAAGGACAATCGATTGTTGAAGCTGACCGTTGTCAAATGATTTTCAAACTCCATAAGGTAATCGATTATAGATTTTATATAATCGATGTTTTGCTTAAAATCCGGAAATGATTTTTAGAACGTTGCTGAAGTAATCGATTATAGATTTTATATAATCGATGTTTTGCTTAAAATCTGGAAATGATTTTTAGAACGTTGCTAAAGTAATCGATTATGGATTTGGTGTAGTCGATTATCTGATTTTGAATATTGCCAGTAATCGATTATAGATTGTATATAATCGATTGTGAAGCGTTAAATCTGGGATTGATTTTTAAACTGACTGGCAGATAATCGATTGTTTGGTCTTAATAATCGATTATCACTGAGTAATTTCAGCAACTCTTAATTGGCAATTAGGCAACGGTAATGCCAAGTCTTTCAACTATAAATACAGCTTCATTTCAGTGTTTTAACAACAACAACATACACAAACTGATCATTACATTGCTATAAGCTTTCATTCAATTATTCTTCATTTTCTACTCATTTCATAAAGCTTTTGAGAGCCATATTATTGCTTAAAGTTGTTGTGATCTTGAACATATTCTTTTACTCATATCTACTCAATAAGGAGTACTTTAGTTAAGTGAGTGTCCAAGTATTTGATATACTTGTAAGAGAATTGCGATTCTCTTGTTTCAAGGAACTTGCGTTTCCTTGGGTGAAGTCTTTGAGATTGCGATCTCCGAGCAACTGTTTGAGGCTTGTGTCCTCAAGTGTGTAACGGTTTGTTGAGCACCTGTAAGCTTAACAAGATAGTGAAAAATCTCGAGAGAGTCTCTCGGGGACTGGACTAACCACGTTGGTGGCCAACCAGTATACATCTTTGTGTAAGTTTATTTTTCTGCATTTATTTTACTTCCTGCAAAGTTTAAATTCCGCAAGAAAACGCTAAATTTTATTAATACGCTATTCACCCCCCCCTCTAGCATAAAGCGTAGTTTCTAACAATTTCAAGGTGCCCGAAGCAAAACACAGATCTGTCACTATCCCAGAATAAAGTTGCAGCTGCTATGATTTTGTTGTCAGGCTCGATTTATAGAAGATAAGGCAAATTCCCTAAGTATTTGCGGACGGCCGTCTGATCACTGGAGTGGAGGTCATTCCACCAATTTAGCAGCCTTGGTTGAATACTGGTTACCATGCCAAATCTGGGGACTTCGTGCCTTATTTTCTGCAAAACAGAGTGTTAGGCCCATACCACACCAGACTCGACTATTTAAACTAATAATTAGCATAGCAAGCATTTAGTTCTCCAATAACTGCACATAACATGGTGGTGTCCGTTTAGATTTCGAGGAAAGCCAGTGGACTTTGGGCAAGGCTATCTTAATGAGTCATTATGTAGACACCACAACAGACTCAGCTAAGTTTGACCATGATGCATGTACAGTTAAACAGAGTAAGGTTTCTATTGGGGTATTAGACAGGTACCGTTGAGCGGATGACTCAAGAGGGAAAGGCACGGAAGAGTCGACTGCACCGCTGATCGACTGGTTTTACCAGAAATATATCTTTGCCAAATTTAAAGGATGATAATATTGGAAGATCACAATCACTCATTATAAGAGTTGCTATGTTGTTTGTTTGGGCACGAGTGAAATATGATGTCGAAGATGCCGCTTACAAAAATGTAACAAATTGACATGTATTTTCATGTTCATAAGATAAAATGATTTCAGTAACTACTCGAAATTACAAAAATATTGAAATAGTAAAGAGGTAAAGAAGGCAGTTAAAGGAAAGAAAAGACATGAAGAGCCAAGTCAGTTTCATGATGAAAGAGTAAAAAAAAGGAAATAAACGCAATTAATAATAAAGTCACAAGTAGCATGCAATAGTAAAAGCCTAAGGAATTCCCCACAGAGTTGCCATGCTGTCGATGCTCCCTCTTTCCTTGAAAACGGGTATACGACATTATGGGAGGAAAACTCTTATTTCCTTGCGATAATTAGGTTTGGAATTCGGAGAGTCTCCATCTAATAATTATAGTGCATTAGGAAACTTTTAAATAAAGAATTTGAGATGAAGAATTAGAGTTTGGGTAAGGGCTGGAAATTATCTCGAGGGGAAGGTGTTAGGCACCCCTCAAGATCTACTAGTGTGATTCTCGGCCATACTATAATTGTGACTTTATAAGACAGATGAAGAAGCAACTAGAGTTTTCACATAATCCATGCAAACAAGTTCAAAATCTTAAAAGAGAAAAGAGATGAGAGTTTTGGGGAAAAAAAAGTTGGTTTAGAAGAAAAACACTTAGAAGCAACACAACAAGTAAAGGGAGAAGCGATCCTAGGTTTATACATAATATGAACCACTTCAATGCAATACTCGAAAATCACTCCTCAAAATAGGGGCGCACGTGATATTAGCGCATCGGGCATCATCTCCATATTCTACCCTTCCTACCCGTTAAGGTATGAAAGCACGGATGATCTCGTTTACTTATTGCATGATAGTACCTGCCCCAATCCTATCAGTCCCAGGGTAGTAGGACTTCTAATCCTAATAGGGGAGAAAGGGATGGGGGCCTTTATGGAGTTTAAAAGAAAAAATACTAATTTGACATTCAAAACATGTATGCAAATAAGGGGAGGCAGATAAGAAAATAAGGCTCAAATAAACCCTCTTCAATAAAATAAGTCATGTAGTTTAGCATGTCTTTGCAAATATTGATTTGGTCTTAAATTAAAGCGATGAGCGGACTGGTTCAACACGTATCTTTAGACAAGAAGTCCGCATTAGACCTATTCGGATGCAGTTGTTAGAGATTAAGGCACTCAAATTAACACGAATCAGGCTAGTGACTTTTGGAAAACAAGCAGGTATAGAAAGGTTTTAAAGAAAAGGTTGCAGACTTAAGAAAATGATTTAGAACGATTTCATACAGAAAGACTATTGAGTTACAGACTGATACAGAAAGAGTGATGTTGAAACAAGTTTGAAAGAGCAGACTGTTTTAACAAGTTGAATTGTACAACTGATTTAAAGATTACAAATACTTGGAGAAGTGAATTTAATCTGATTCAAAGTACTAGAAAGGCAATAAATTTTCAAAAAAATCATGCATGGATTTGAGAACGTTTATCAAAAGGGAACAAGTTTTGAAAAGAGATATACTAATCTAGACGTGAGAAAAAGTACAAAAAAAGCCATTTTTTTATTTTATTCGGTTATTCAGTAAAACGTTATTTCTTTAAATGAGTGAGGCAAGTTTGATTTAAAAGCATCCTATAGGCATGATCTCTACGAGTCATTAATTTTAACCCCTTTTTAAACTTTTAACAGACTTGTAAACGGATACTGATTTTGATTAATCCTAAAAGTTTATCTAATGTCATAAATATGCACATTCCTATAGGCATGACGTTTATATGTATGCTTGCAGAAAATTAAGCATAGATCCTGTAGGCATGATTTCTATGTGATTGATTTGTTAAATATGCTAATAATAAAGAAATTCTAGAAGCATGATTTCTACCATTTGTGCAAAAAGGCAAACCCCAACCCTTTTCACTAGATCCCCGAATTTAGGGAAGTTATTACAAAATATACATTAGAAGCTAATAGCTACATCCAAACAGCCTTATTCAGACTTATTATCTAACAATATGAGATTGAACCACTATCAAGATCCAGATTTCAAAGCCTTCTCTTTATCTAGGATGTTTCAAAGTTCCAAAGAATTTCAGGAATTCTAGGCATTGCATACACTCCAAGATACCCATTAGAATAAGTATAGTGTTGAAAGGCAAGCTCTCAAGCATCGTAGTTCAGTTGGAACTTTAGGGTCCCAAGGCAAGGCTTACAAGAGATGGGCAGGACTTAGGCTTTAAGAATAAGTGTAAGTGTAGAAGGGGTTAGGGAACCATAACAGATAGGTGGTCATACCCAGCCATAAGGTAGGGTGGCACACCCCTGACCAACCTATTTAGCCAAACAGATAAGAGCACACCTATTGAAGGTTAGACTATGGTCTGGACAGTGATTAGGACACTGCCAGACCACGGTATTAGGCTCAAAGCACACATAAAGGGTAAAGAGAGTTGGAATTAATAGAGTTTTAGGATTCATGGAATCTAATCCGAGCACATGAACAACGATGTTTAAATGTTCACATGATTTATGAACCATAACTCAGAATATAAATGGGTTTAGGGAGAGGGAACTCATGTAAGAGCAAAATAGAAAATTTGCAGAAAAACAGTAAAGTAAACACCACTGAACTGAAGTATAAACACATAAGGAACATGCAGTATTAAACTAAAAGGGACATACCAGTTGCAAAAGTAAACAAAATAGGAGCAGAACACTTGCAGCCATAAACAACCAAAGAATACTGACTTAAGACTTCAGCAAAAAACTCAAATTCTTTTTAAGAAAACTTAGCGGTATTTGAGAAAGAGAGGTAGAGAGTATAATGTGTGTGTGTTCTTTAGAACTTGTTTTTTGAAATAGGAGAGGGAGAGGTATTTATAGCCTTTGGAAAATGAGTACAGAATAGAGTAAAAGCACAAATATGGGCCTGATCATAAATCAGAATCAATTAGTATAAGTCCTCCATTTAAATAGGGGATTCTTACTCAAATGGATACTGACAGGATCCAAATAAGGAAAGAGGAATCAGTCATATAGCAGAATGGCTTGTTGCCATAAAAGAAGCATTAAAACCCTACAATAGGCAAAGAAGTATAGGTACAAGACTGATAGTTATTTTTGGAAAGATTCAATGAGGTAAAATCAAAGGAAAAGAATCAAATTTACCTTTGACAGGCTAGTAAATCAGAAATTTAGGGAAGTAAATGTTTGAAATCAATTTTGAGCTAAAAAATAAATCACAGAAGTACTCAGTATATAAGGCATGCACAAATAACAGATACGTGAGGCCAAGCTATGTCAAAAGAAACATCATACAGTAATAACATAGACTAGGCATTCAAACATGCTAGTTAGGTCAATGTAGCACACAGAGAAAGAATCAAATCATGCAGAGAGTTGAGCAAGAACTCAACACATATAGAGAAAAGAGGTGCGGAAATCAAGTTGCATGGTTTCACATGGACAAGTCAAACAAACAGCTTCAAAGAACTCGAGTAATCCCCAGAAGAAACTAGGGTTTTCAAAAACCAGTTGATTATAGAGACAACAAACATGTGAATTAAGCAATTTCAGAGTTCCAAGTAAAAACCCATAAAATTAGGGTTTCAACTATTAATCAGTAGGCCAAATAGTCGGGCTCAGGAACCCGAATAAATTCCCAATATTTAGGGCTTTTAAACATAAAATAAATTTAGGGAATATAGGCATGAAAATCGAATGAAATCATAATGAACAGACTTAAACAAGGTCGCCAAAAAATTAAGTTTCTTCTAACATGCTTACAAAGATAGAGAGAGTAACTCAAGCAAAGTACAGAAACATGCTAAAAACAAAAGAAGAAATTCAAAATAACTTAAAACAGAACCCTAGTTAAAAGGGTCAAAAACTTTGAAAGCAAAATAAAAAAATTAGGGAAACTTTGAGAAACATGCTCAGCAAGTTCAAACTCACACAGATCTAGGGCGGATCTGAAAATAAATTGAAAGAACCTTAGAGTTAGGGTTTCAAAGAACCCAGAGATGGTGAGAAAGGCTATAAAAACTCCCGATCAAATCAGGAGAGTCACAAATCTGACTTGAATGGCCATTGCTGACCGGATAGAAGTTGAAGATGACCAGAGAAAAACCATCGAACAAAGGCCTAGTTAAGACCCCTTTAAGGTCTGGTCATACGACCTCAGAGGTGAGTACATATAGGCCATGGGAGGCCGGTATGGGGCTTAGATGAGTCTGAGGAGCCATAGATTAGGGTTTCAGGTGAGGCGGCGGCTAGGGTTTGAGAGGTGATTTGAGAGAGAATGAGAGAGACGAGGGATTAAGAGGCGGCGCGCGGTGAGAAATGAGATAGGGTTTGGGGTCGTTTGGGAAATAAAAAAGGAAAGGGGGAATCTGGGCCGTTGATCAAAATGGTCAACGGTTCAAATTAAAAGAATACGGGCCGGTTTGATTAAGTGGGTATTGGGTCGGGTGTATTAAACTATTGCTGAGATGGGGTACCAAATTGGCTAAAATTAAAATTCAATAAAGGCCAATCCGTAAATAGCCACTTTTTCGCTTTTAATTTAATAAAAATAGTAATACAATTTTAAAAGTAAATTAATAGTACTGAGTAAATAAATATTATATAATCATCAATTAAAAAATACTGGGGCTAATTTTATAGGTATAAAATGATAGAAATTATAAGATAGACCATAATTGTAATTATATGCAATTTAACTTTAAAATGCCAAATAAATTTATAAAAACAATATGCAAAAATTACTTTAATCATATTTTAGTGTAAATAGGAAGATAAAATAAGTTATTCACCAAAATGATAATTTTGGTAATAATTTTGGGATTTTTTATGATTTAAAAATGAGCAATAAACTGGTTTAAAAATCATGAAAATACCAAAATTCATGGATGTACTTATATATGCACATATATGCTATTTTTGACGTATTTTGGTACAAAAATACATAGGAAAAAATTGGGTATCAACACTCACCAAGTATTCAAGGCTTTTCTTCGATCAACCTCAAATACTAGGGGACATCACCCCGGGAGGTCACCTCTTCAAAGAAATCAAACTATGTCTAGGGGGCCCTCAATAGGAGAATGTTGTATTGGGCCAAACAGTCAAATGAATCATGTCCATGTATAATAATCGAGCCTCCAAAGTCAAAAAATATGTACACATATACCAAGTAATTAAGGAAGACTCTTTGCTTATAAAAACACTTTGTGCCTCAAAGAAAATCATTACTTTCTCATAAAACGGCTCAAGGCCCAAAAACTCTCGAGCACTCGAGGACTATCGTCGACTATCGAAAACTCAAATTCATAAGACCTCAATCAGGCAACTTCGAGCTTGTAAGCCCTTAGTGAGGCAACATCAAAGTTGTAAGACCTCAACGAGGCATGCCCCAAACTTATAAGACCTTAAAAAAGCATAACCCTGATCTTAAGGCCAAGGCTATATATCCGAACTTGTAAAATGTCACGACCCAAACCGATGGGTCGCGAAGGGTACCTGAATCCTACTTGTCAAACATCCCTAAGCATGCGTCTAAGATATAAATCTAAATAACATCTGCTGAATTACAAGAATAATGTACATGAAGGAAACCTATCCAAAAAGGCATACGTACATATACGGATAACATACGTAGGCGGGCTGACAAGGCTACTATAGATAACTATACATCTCAAAATGGGAAGCTGGCAAGACCACATACTATCAAAGTAGATATACTGTCTACGGATCTCTAATGGAAACATAATTGAACAAAGACATGAATGAGCTATGTCATATATATATATATATATATATATATATATATATATATATATATATATATATATATATATAAACACACACATAAACCGATGGGTCGCGAAGGGTACCTGAATCCTACTTGTCAAACATCCCTAAGCATGCGTCTAAGATATAAATCTAAATAACATCTGCTGAATTACAAGAATAATGTACATGAAGGAAACCTATCCAAAAAGGCATACGTACATATACGGATAACATACGTAGGCGGGCTGACAAGGCTACTATAGATAACTATACATCTCAAAATGGGAAGCTGGCAAGACCACATACTATCAAAGTAGATATACTGTCTACGGATCTCTAATGGAAACATAATTGAACAAAGACATGAATGAGCTATGTCATATATATATATATATATATATATATATATATATATATATATATATATATATATATATATATATATATATATATATATATATATATATATATATATATAAACACACACAAAACCGTATCGTACTAATATCAAAAGCATCTTCGGATCAAGTGGAGCACGCCAACTCTCGCTGATCAGGGATCCTAAGAAGGGGGACTGTCACCTTGCCTACATGCACCTGCGGGCATGAAACACAGGTCCCATGAAATAGGGTGTCATTACGAAAAATGTACTAGAGTATGTAAGACATGAAAATCGGTACGTAAAAGGCATAGATAAAACATGGAATTAAGAGATCAATCTGTAAATGTAAATAACTTTGTAAATTCTTAAACATTTATAGTGTTATGTACATGTATATAAATAACGAGTCATGCATGGGTATAAGTGTACATAACATCATCACGCCACTGAGGGCATCCCATCATATCATCTCAGCCATTGTGGGCAACATCATCAACATATACCAACTGATCAGGTGGTGGTGCTTATATAATGTCGTAACCTTTTTCCATATCTCATATACATATATACGCGTATATAACGTCATCTGGTCATGGGCCAATTCACATGATAAATGGGTGAAATAGATGAAAAATATGTAAAAATATCAATATTCCTTTCGGATAAATATTTTTCAGCTGCGTATTATTCTGAGACCCATGAACAAAAGATAATAATAATTTACATGGAAAATCAAGAATATAGACACCCCTAGTATTTCTATGGATACAGTAATTTATGGAAACTGTACGTTTGCTCGTTTCTTCCGTATAATTTAAACCATGCCAAAAGATAGAATGGATGGCTTTAACATACCTGAAATAGGAAAAACTCTGTATAATATTCAGTTAGAAACCTTCATGGATTGCACTTAGAATCCCAAAAAACGGATTAGGCTTCTGCTTTTTTGGACAAATTGAATGATAATTTTAAGCTTCTTGCTTGTTGAAGTGATGAACGATTTTGTTAAGCTTCTGTTCTTCAATTTTTCAAACCAAGAAAGGAAGTATTCTTGTTGATTGAATGACTAACGTTACTTGATTCCTTATCCAAAGGAATTTGAACAAACTTCATTACTTAATTAATTCAACTAAACCATAAATAGCCACCTAGGATTTTCGTTTACTTAGTCATTTTATGTGGTTAGCTATTGCTGCCATATTTTATTTTCACACTTTAATAATTAACTAAGTCATGTCACGTTATCCGATAGTTAATCAATTACTGGTATAATTAAGAATTATCATAAATTATAATATATATATATATATATATACACACACACAATTTAATACATTATACTACCGTGATCATATGATACCTTGCATGGTACTAGTCCATAATTATCGGATATTATCGCTCGACCCGTATTTTATCCCAAGTTAGCCACTTTCAACGAAACTCATTTTCTTTCGTTGGTGCACCCTTTACATTCACGACACTTATTTATCGCTTGTTATAAATAGAGTAACTACGTTAATCTCAAGATAATCTCATCCCCGAGTCTATGTCAATTAACTGAAGACCAAACTTTTAGCGTACGAACAAGTGAAATGTAACATCCTTTCCCCTCAGAAACATTCGACCTCGAATGTTTAACTTTCTAGGATTTATATAACCTTGGCAGAGTCGCCTTAGTGGTAACGCTATTACCAACTCTTCCTGTAGAAACCCAAAAACTTACCGCCACATAGGAACACAATCATTAATAATGATTATGGCCTCACACGACCAATAACATTAGCTAATACAAGAATTTGTACACGTACCTTGAGGTTATGATGTCCCAGACGGATCCTTCTCTGGAGGAGGAAATAAGTAGGAATATCTATACTGCATGTCTTACTCGGCCTCCCAAGCCGTCTCTTCCACATTATTGTTTCTCCAAAGTAATTTTATAGAGGCTACCTCTTTATTCCGTAGCTTTCAGATTTCTTGGTCTAGGATGGCAACCAGAATTTCCTCGTATGACAAGTCCTCTTTAATCTATACATTATCCGTGGACACCAATCGGGTAGGATCACCAATGCACTTCCGTAACATAGATACGTGAAAAACCGGATGGACAGGCTCCAATTTTGAGGTAAATTCCAACTCATAAGCTACTTGTCTCACTCTAGGAATGATCCTATAAGGCCTAATATAGTGTGGGCTAAGTTTGCCTTTCTTGACAAACCTCATCACACCCTCCATAGGTGATACCTTTAAGAATACTCAGTCATTAACCCTGAAGTCTAAATCTCGACGCCGCACGTTAGAATATGACTTCGGACGACTCTGAGATGAAAATAGTCGATCTCGAATAAACTTTACTTTTTCTATGGCTTGATGAACTAGGTCTGGACCATGTAATCCAGATTCTCCAACACGAACCAACCTATATGCGACCTACACTTTCGTCAGTAAGGATCTTCGTATGGAGCCATCTGAATACTGGAACGGTAACTATTATTATATGCCAATAAGTGGCAGATGATCATCCCAGCTACATTTGAAGTCTATTATACAAGCTTGTAACATATCCTCCAGTGTCTGAATGGCACCCTCTGCATGCCTGTCTTTCTGGGGATAAAATGTGGTACTAAGACTTACTTAAGTCCCCTTTTGGAAGGACCTACAGAATTTAGTTGTAAACTAAGATCCTCTATCCGAGATAATTGATAAAGGGAAACCATGTAGTCGTACTATCTCCTTAATATAAAGCCTTGCATAATCCTCTAAGAAATATATAGTTCTAACGGGCAGAAAATGGGCTGATTTTGTAAGCCTATCAATAATCACTCATATCGAATCAAACTTACACTGGGTATGAGGTAAGCCCACGATGAATCAATATTGATTATTTCTCATTTCCAAGTCAGAATCTACATAGCCTGTAATAATCCACCGGGTTAGGACACTAAGCAACAAATTCTGCTATATCCTTTTTCATTCCATCTCACCAATACACTTCCCTGATATCATGATACATCTTGGTCGCTACTGGATGGAGAGAATAACGAGAATAGTGAGTTTCTGCCATAACCTGCCGACGTAGCCCTACAACATTAGGGACACATAATTGTTCTCGATATCTAAGGACCCCATTTTCTGTAATTCCAAATGGTTTCTTCCCTTTTTGAAGGGTGGTATCCCTATAATGAACTAACACAGGATCCTCATATTGGCGTTCCTTTACTTCATTTACTAAAGAGGATGTTGTCGTATCCTGAATAGTATTTCCAATATCACCCGAGTCTAGCAACCAAACTCCAAGACTAGCTAGCTGATGAACCTCATAGGCTATTCCCCTTTTTCTGGCTGTAAATATAACAGGTTACCCATAGATCTATGGCTGAGGGCATCGCCCTCTACGTTTGCCTTCCCCGGATGGTATAAGATATCAACGTCAGTCTATAAGTAACTACAACCATCTCCCTTGACGTAGATTCAATTCCTGATGTATTGGAGACTCTTATGATCCATATAGATATCAACATGAATGCCATACAAGTAGTGCCTCTACATCTTTAGTGCATGAATCACCGCAACTAACTCTAAATCGTAGGTCGGGTAGTTCTTCTAGTCCTTTCTTAGTTGTCTAGAAACATAATCCACAACCTTACCATGCTGCATCAGCACACAACCCAACCCAATGCATGAAGCGCCACAATAGATAATGTAACCATCGGCATGTTCTGAAGCATTAGAACCGATATTGAAGTTAATATGACCTTTAAGGCTTGGAAAATCCATTCGCAAGCATCAATCTATTGACACTTTGCTCCCTTCTGAGTCAACTTTGTTAAAGATGCTGAAAGGGAAGAAAATCATTCCACAAATCTCCTTTAATAACCTTCCAAACCGAGAAATCTACGAACCTCCGTCGGTGTTGTGGGTCTAGGCCAAGTCTTTATTGCTTCAATCTTTTGTGTATCCACCCAGATGCCTTCACCCGAAAAGATATTCCCAAGGAAAGATACAGAGTTTAACCAGAATTCACATTTAGAGAATTTTTCATACAACTTCCCTTTTGGTAGTGTTTTGAGCACAGTACGCAAATGATCGGCATGTTCATCCTCTGAACGAGAATACACCAATATATCATCGATAAATATAATTTTGAAAAGATCTAAAAATGGCCTGATTATACGGTTCATCAAATCCATGAACACTGTTTGGGCATTGGTCAAACCGAACGACATAACAAAAAACTCAAAGTGCCCGTATCCGGTCCTGAATGCTGTCTTTGGAATACCTTCATTCTTAATCCTTACCTGATGGTACCCGGACCTCAAGTTTATTTTTCAAAAACACTTGTCACCATGCAACTGATCAAATAAATCGTCAATCCTCGGGAGCCGGTACTTATTCTTGATCATCACCTTATTTAACTGTCTATAATCAATACACATCCGTAAGGAACTATCTTTCTTCCTCACAAATAACACAATTGATCCCCACGGTGATGTATTAGGTCTGATAAAGAATTTTTTAAGCAAGTCCCTTAGTTGTTCCTTTAACTCTTTCAACCTCATGGGACCATTCTATAGTGAGGAATAGATATTGGATGAGTATCTAGAGTAGGTCAATGGCAAACTCAATTTCTCGCTCTGAAGGAATACCCGGAAAAACATCGGGAAACTCATTAACCACTAGGATGGACTGAATGGTTGGTGACTCCACTTCTACATCTTGAACCCGAACTAAGTGATAAATACAGCCCTTTCTAATCATCTTCCTTGCCTTGATATAGGAAAAGAATACTCCCCTTGGCGATGTCGTATTACCTTTCCACTCCAACATAGGCTCCCCTAGAAATTGAAATTGGAATATCTTTAATCTATAATCAACGTTGGCATAACAAGAAGCCAACCAATCCATACCCATTATAACATCAAATTCTACCATATCTATCGCAATTAAGTCTGCTACGGTATATCGACCATGAAATACTATTATATAACCCCTATATACTTGCTTAGCTATAACTGAGTCCCAACGGGAGTAGACACATCAAAAGGATTAACCAATTCGGGTTTTATTTCAACCTTACTATCAACCAACAGAGTAATGCATGATAAGTTGGAATATGGGTCAATCAGGGCATATACATCATATGAGGATACTGATAATATGCCTATAATAACATCAGGCGATGACTCTTGGTCCTATCATCCTACCAACGCATAAATGTGGTTCTGAGGATTACTCGAGCAAGATGCTCTGCCTCTACCTCTACCACAATTCATTGGTTCTTGTAGACCTTGCCAAGGGGGGCATACTGATAATGACAAACCAGCTACAGATCCCGCTGGCTAAGCTACGCATCTCATCGGACAATCCCTCATAACGTGGCCCGGATAACCACAAGTATAACAAACACCTAATCCCATAGGCACTGGCCGATATGTTACTTACCACATTGAGCACATCGCAACATGGGCGACCTCATATGATTTGATTCCCCCTATACTGAGAATCTGAGGCCCTGAAATTTTGACCAAACCCTGAATATGTGGAACAATCAAATCTCTTACCACCAAACTGAGAGGGTGCGCTAGCTGATGGCTGGGCTGGATACCTCGGGTTCTCTACCTCTGACCACCTCGAAACTCACTTTCTTATTTTGGTCCCTATCATGCTCACGATCAGCCCTCTGTTTATGATTATGCTCCTCTACACCCTAAGTGTATGCCTGAATACGAGAAATATCCTTGTCTAGCTAAAATGAGACCGACATACAATAGTTAAGCAAGTGAGACTCTAATCCCATCACGAACCACTGAACATGAATCTCTATCTTAGATATAATAGTGGGTGCATACCTAGCCAATGAATCAAACTGAAGAATGTACTCCCGAACACTATTGTTACCCTGCCGAAGGGTCAAAAACCTATCATCTCCGGCACGTCTAAGCTCTAGTGGTAGATAATGACGAAAAATGCTTCTATGAACTCCTGCCATACTGCTGGAGGGGCATCCTCACCTCTGGACAATTCCCAAGACGCGTACCAATTAACTGCAACATCTCGAGGTCTATAGGAAGCTAACACAAATGACTTAGTCGTAATGGCCTTCATTACAAATAACATCCTCTGCACTCTATCAATAAATACCTAAAGGTCCTTGTTCGGATCTGCCCCAGTAAATAGCGGGGGGTCTAAATTAATGAAGTCGCGAACCCTTGCACCGATGAACCTATTTGCATGACCAATACCTATTTCTTGATGACGAGCCTGTGCGGCTACTAATCGGGTTAATAGCTGAATAGCATCTATCATATCCTGACCCAGTGCATCCAACTGAGGTGCTGAATGTACAAGGGCGGGTGCTGGAGCTGGTGCCCCTCAGAGCCCTTCTGGAAAGAGCAGGGTATGTAAAGTCTGAGATTGAACCTTACCATGAGACTCTCCCCGAACCCTGGTAACTCGTGGCGCTTGACTAGTAGTCTCACCAGCCACAGATTTCCCTTTTGGGAGTCCGTACTCTTTGAAGGCATCGCTGAAAATATCATATCGTTAGGAACATGAATTCTTGTATCGTACGATCATAGATAAAAAAGGGAGGATAACATTCTATATGTCCTGTAGCCTCCCGTTTATAAGTATGGTGCACAACACACCCATAAATAAGATTTTACTAGACGCGGTTTATAGATAACCCTAAGACTGAACTGCTCTGATACCACTTTTGTCACGACCCAAACTGATCGGCCGCGAAGGGTGCCCGAGTCCTACCTGTCAAACACCCCTAAGCATGTGACTAAGATATAAACCTGAATAACATCTGCTGAATTATGAGAATAATATACATTAATGAAATCTTCCCAAAAAGGCATACATACATATATATATATATATATATATATATATATATATATATATATATATATATATATATATATATATATATATATATATATATATATATATATATATATATATATATATATATATATATATATATATATATATATATATATATGTATATATATATATGTATATATATATATATGCGTACAACATACGTAGGGCGGGCCGACAAGGCTGGTATAGACAGATATACATCTCTAAACTGGAAGTCGGCAAGGCCACATACTATCCAACTAGACATACTGCCTACAGACCTCTAATAGAAACATAATTGTACAAAGATGGGACTGAGCCATATAAATATATATATATATATATATATATATATTGTACCAAAATCAAAAGCAGCTCTGGATCAAGTGGAGCACGCCAACTCTCGCTGATCAGGTATCCTAAGAAGGGGACCGTCAGCTTACCTACCTGCACATGCATGCATGAAATGCAAGCCCCGTGAAATAGAGCGTCAGTACGAAAAATATATTGAGTATGTGAAGCCTGAAAATTTGTACGTAAAAGGCATTAATGAAATATGGAATAAAGAGATCCATCTATAAATGTGAATAACTTTGTAAATTCTGAAACAATTACAGTCTTACGCACATGTATATAAATGTCATGTCATGCATGGGTATAGGTATACATAACATCATCACACAACTGAGGGCATCCCATCATATCATCTCGGCCATTATGGGAAACTTCATCAACATATACCAACTGATAAGATAGCGGTGCGTATACACGTATATAAAGTTATCTGGTCAGGGTCAATGCACATGTATAAATGGATGAAATGCATGAAAAATACGTAAAAATCTCAATATTCCTTTCGGATAAACGTTTTTAAACTGTGTATTATTATGAGACCCATGAACAAAATATAATAACAATTCACATGGGAAATAAAAAATATAGACGCCTCTAGTATTTCTATGGATAGAGTAATTTATGAAAATTATATGTCTGCTCGTTTCTTCTATATAATTTAGACCATGCCAAAAGAAAGAAGGGATGATCTTAATATACCTGGAATAAAAAAAACTCCATACAATATTCCGTTGGAAACCTTCGTGCGTTGAACTTAAAACCCCAAAAATCAGATTAAGCTTATGCTTCTTTGAATAAATCAAACGATAATTTTAAGCTTCTTGCTTGTTGAAGTGATGAACAATTTTGTTAAGCTTCTGTTCTTCAATTTTTAAAACCAAGAAAGGAAGTATTCTTGTTGTTTGAATGACTAATGTTACTTGATTCCTTATTCAAAGGTATTTTAACAAACTTCTTTACTTAATTAATTCAACTAAACCATAGATAGCCACCTAGGATTTTTTGCTTACTTAGTCATTTTATGTGGCTAACTAGTGCTGCCACGTTTTGTTTTCACACTTTAATAATTAATTAGGTAATGTTTTGTTATCCGGTAATTACCCAATTACTCGTATAATTAAGAATTATTATAAATTATTTAAAATTTTACTTATTTTTAATATAATTTATACATTATACTACCGTGGTCATATGGTACCTTGCATGGTTTTAGTCCATAATTATCGGATATTATCGCTCGGCCCTTTTTTTGTCCCAAATTGGTCACTTTCAATGAAACTCGTTTTTTTAATTCGTGCACTCTTTATCCTTCATGACACTTATTTATCGCTTGTTATAAATAGCATAAATACGTTAATCTCAAGATAATCTCATCCCCGAGTATATGTCAATTAACTTAAGATAAAAATTTTAGCGTATGAAAATTCGAGATATAAGATAAGGCCCCTTAAAAGGCATACCCTCGATATAGCCGCCGAGGTCATCTCACCTGGGGACTAAAGGCTATGACTAAACATAAAGACTATGTTCATACCAAAAGGCTCCGACAAAATTAATGCGGCTTGGAGACGTTTTGAGAGTTGCCATAAAATTATAGGCCTTCAAATACTTCAAAAATACTTTGAAATGAACTGGTTAATCGAGCTACACCCGACATAAGCAAACGAGCTTTGGTCGTATCAACTCCAAACAATGAAATGTCTTCGAGACAATCAGCCTTCAACAAAAAAGCTTCGAAAAATCGACCTTCAAGAGAACCTCTCGAGGTACTCAATCATTTTCACATATCAACTCATAATCGAGGTTCTTATTTGAGACATCGAAGAGTCAGACGAGCACAAAACATGCCAAGGCATAATCAAAACTTCAAAGTCTTCAACCGAAATGGGAAAACTATAGCCATATTAGAGGTTGCATCAACCCAGTCTAAAAGTGTGTAAGGGCCAATGCATAAGAGCCTAAGGGCCATCCTAAAGAGCCTAAGGATCAATGCGTAAGAGCCTAAGGACCAGCATAAAGAGCCTAAGGGCCAATACGTAAGAGCCTAAGGGCCAATATGTTGAAAACCTAAGGGTCAATGAGCCCCAGTCGAGACTTGATTCGACGATCGAGCCTTGAACAGTCAACTATAATCTGTTACTCATCAAGCACAACCTAAGGATTCCTATCTTAAAGTCCAATATATTGGACAAATTATCGACAAACATCAACACTCAAAACATAAACAAAGACACAAGCAAGTGAAAATTTATATAAAGGGAAAACCAATGGTTTCCTTTTCTATTATAAATAATGGTACAATATATTATAAATAATGGCACAAAGTTACATTTAAAACACTCCCGCGGGGAGCCCTATACGATGAACAAGAAAGAAAAACCTAATCTACCCTCGGGAATTTAGCCTTTCTTCCCCCTCGGGGACTATGTCTCTATCGGCTCCCCTGAGACCACTTCCCTTACCGACCTCTCCCTCGTTGTCATCAATATCGAAAACAAGGAACTTGGTGTCGAACTCATCCGCCTTGACCTGCTCTATCTCCTCCGAGAGATCTAAGCCCTTACTATGAATCTCCTTGAGAGCTTCCCTTTGGGATTTGCATCTGGAATATTTATTGTTTCTCATCTCTCTATCGAAAGGGCCCTCTCAACTTCGTATGAGCTTCAACAATATCTCCCAGATAGATAGCTACCTTTTTATCGGTCTTTTCTCGTACTTGTTCGGCTTCAGCTCGAGCGTCCATGACTTCATCCTTCATCTTCAAAAGATCTGTTTCAAGCTTAACAACCTTGCTCGCCTGGACCAAGTTTCTTTCTCATGCATTACGAAGTTGTATCTCGAGGGCGGAGACCTTAGCCAAACTGTTCCTTTTGGCTGCAACATGAGCATCTATCTGTGCTTTCAAGTTGTTGCTTTCAGAATTAACCCGATTGGCTTCGCCCCGAAGGCACTCTAGCGTCTCTGTATTTATCTGAAACTGGGATACCAAAATATAAGTTTTCAAAGATGGGAGAAGAATCATGTATCCCATAAAATAAAAGTTACCTATTTCTCGAGGTTTCCTTCATATTCATGACTTCGGTCCAACTCTGATTGAAGGTGTATCAGCTCTCTTGTATTCTTATCACAGAGAAGCCTAAAACATTTCTCCATATTGAAGGCTTTATGCAACTTATATTCACCAAGAAAGCAGCTCAGACTTGAGCTTATCGAAGAATTATGAAAAAGAAAAGTTCAGTTAAAAAGAAGAAAGTATGAAGGATGAAGATAGAAAAGTTATAATGACTCCAAAACTCACCATAGAGCAGAGTCGTGCTTCCTCAAAGGTTGATTTTGCATCTACCAACCCGATCTCGTTAGCCCAGGTAAAGCAACCGGAGGCGCTCTGATTGGGTAGAGATGCTTCAAAGCCCATTTCCCTCGGAGTACTTTCTGACATTCTAGAACCAGCTCTCAAATCGGGTGATGAAGCACCTTTTCCCCTCCTTTATTATGGAATCTCTTCCTCGAGAATAGGGGCCTCAAGCCCAGAAGGCTCAACAGTCCCGGGAGGCCTCCTGGTTCAAGCCATCAATGTAGAATCATCCTCTCCCTGTGAATTGGTATCTATAGATCAACCGATAAATATGATATCTTCATCAGCAGCAACGTCCTCCTCACGTTTGCTATGAGAATCCTCGTCCTCCGAGCACTTTTGTCTCTTGTCTTTCCTTGTCTCAAAAGTTGTGGGTTCTTTCTGTTCCTTGAAAGGGGACGGTCTCACCTCAGAAAACTCACCGATGCCTACAACAAATAAATTAGTGTATGTAAAGGAAAGTACTCCTCGAGAGAAGGACTACATAGCACATACCATGGTGTTTAGCCTCCCGTTTGCCATTCAAAAATCTCGCCAGTTACGCTCGATGTAAGTTGAAGAGGTCACCAGCTTTGAGGGCCTGGTATACAAGATCGGGGACCTTATTTGGCATCCACGGGGTCACTACGAAAAAGGAAACAAAATGTCCTTACGAAGTTTGGCTCCACCAAGAACAAAAATGATAGAGTACAGTATATCAATTACGCTTGAAATTCCATTTCTCGGGAAATGGTAGGAACTTCGTATGAATAATATCAACAGTCATCACTAGTCATCACTCGAACAAACCGACTCATCCATCCTCGATCCTGTCCTCGTCATCACTGGCAATAAAGGTATTAGTGGATCAGCATCATAGTATAATTAGAACTCGATGATGCAAAGGTTTATACAATCTGATGAGATGGCTAAGAGTGAACCCGAGCTCGGTCCTTTCCCGAGAGGGTACCTGCAGCCTCACCATTTCTCCCCATGCGCAGTCTCTTCTCACAGCCTTGATGTGTCTCTCTTCTATTGATCGAATAAACCTCGACGCATGTTCTCGATGACCCAAAAAATTGAGAGGTTTATCTATCATAAAATCTCTCATCGATACAAAACAGTTCGAAGTTAGCTCACCAAACGCTGGCAATGTTCCTTCAAAACAAGAAAGGGAAGATGAAAACTCAGGCAAAAGCTTTGATCTAATACGACACTAGAACTAGCACAAAAAAGGAACTCTATAGAGAAAGGTAGTTGCACAAAGTGCCAAAGCCCTCAACGAAAGGAAAGCAATTATATATAAGAAGAGCGGTGACTATTCATTAACTTTGATAGCCAATCAGCTCTCACAATGCAGTTTTGACTTTTTGGGAAATGTACCGATGGAGCCATTTCGATCACTTCACGATCATGTCACATGAATGACGTTACCACATCGTGTTTGAGGCATCGAAGAGTCAAATCGATTCCATACCAACCCAACCTAGGGAAGGTATGCGATTGAAACCAGAATAACCCAATCTCAATGGTCTCTTATACTCCAAGATCGAGCTCGAAGGAGCTAAAGTCAAGTTCGAAGCCTGACTTTGGCATGAACACTAAAAGGCAAAACTTTGAAGACAATAAACAAGAAAATCCTTTGTATTCTAATAACATATTTACAAAGGTGAATTTACAAAACTCCCGCGTGGAATCCACCTACAAAAGAAGAAGAAGTGAAAGGAGCAAAAGTGGCCTAGTCTTCATCTTTGCAACTCCCTGAGCTACTTGCAAAGCCCTCATCCGAAGTAGCTAGAGCTGCTGACTCCTACTCCAAGGCCTTCGCTTCTTCAATCTCGATAGATAAATCAAAACCCTTTGCATGCACTTCCTCAAAGACCTGTCTCCGATCTTTTAATCAAGCATGCGCAAGGGCGCAAGCTAGTTTATACTCGAGCCAAACTCGGCCTCTTCAGATATCTCCCGAGCTCGAGTATTTGCTGTAGCAACATCATCCCAATACAAGGATAGGAGTGCATCGGCTTCAGACTTGGCCATGGATAACATGACAGTTGACTTAGTATAAAGCGTCTTGAATTTATGAGCCTCCTCTTTAGCACCTTGAAGAAGAATCTAGGTCGAGGACAGCTGCCCTCAAAGAGTATCCCTTTCCAAGGCCATGATATCCATGTACCGCTTCAGCTCAAGGATCTTGACATCTTTGGCCGCAATCTCTTCCAGAAGCTGCTCCACTAGGGCATCCTTACGCTCAATCTGCAAATCCTGAGTCAAGGTCATAAATACCAAGTTATGAAAACAAAAATCAAGCTCAAAAATACCAAACTACCTACTCGATGAAGTTGGCCAACTCTTGGAGAAATTTCTTCGAGCTTGCTCAAAGGCTATTCAGTTCCTCCTCCCTTCGTGTGTATAGTACATTTAGCTCTTTCGGCTCCGTAGCAAGCTTTTCAAATTCCTCCTCACAATGAGTCAGCTCAGCTCTAAACTTGGAGAAGGCCTGGTCGTACAACATTGTGACCTATAGCACGAAGGAAAGAAGTTAGAAAAATAAAGATCAAAACTCAAGGCACAAAGGTTATGTCAAAAAATCATCTGTTTTTGCTCGAGAACAATTGGGGCGTCGAGATCATCATCCTCTTCAATACCGACAAAGAAATCTCCAAATGCATCATCCTCTCTCTACGATGCCCCCACATCGGGATTCTCCCTGTTCTGGGCATCCCGTGTTTGCCTTGGGGAAAATGACGGGCATGTTGCAGTTTGCCTAAGGAATCAACCTCTCTCGGGGTTTCCTCTCGCTCCCGAGGGGCCTCGAATCTGGATCCTCTGAATGCACCAACCAAGGGCTATACAATCTAGATGATCGAGGGTGAAATTCATCCCCTTGACCATGTTTGAGAAATATCTAATCAATTACACGATTCTCTAAAATGAGGGATAGATTTGACCAAGCGTCGCCCGATATTGTCGACAAAAATTGAGGATCACCGGGTCTATCGATGGAGAAGAAGAATCTACAGGACCTAAGGTAAAGGGTACCTATGTACGCTGAGGAAAGCAGCTCTGTATGAAGTTATATCCTCTTCCGATGAAGGAATCTCCACTTATACCGCCTCTCCCCAGCGGCAATCTATTTTTACTTTCTTTATGTCAGTTATTAGACTAGTGTACCAGGATATGGGCTCGCATCGACCCGATACTAAAGAAGGTTTTCAATTTTGAAACCGCAGGATGTCTTGAAGGTCCTAGGAATAACTCCTCAATACGAGGAGGCACTATCTTTTTTCTCTCAATCGAGCGTGACGAAGAAGGGGCTTCCTTTTTTAGGTACTATCTTAGAAATTTTGGCCATGGTTATAACAAAGTTTCAAAGTAAACTGAGGAAGAAGTGAACACAAAAGAAGGGTGAAGACAAGAAACTGTTGACATGGATTTGAAGATTTGAAGATGATGCAAAGGTTTATAAGATAGGGAATTTGAGTACTTATAAGAGTCATATAGGTGCGTTTGAGGAGTTGAAAGGACGACCAATACAGGTTCATGGGCTTTTCAGGAACCGTGTCTGACAAGACCACTGTGCAATTTTTCTTTCGTACCATTTAATGATCTCACGTGATTGACGTCATAATGGGAGTATCGAAGAGGCAAGAACTCAAGATATTTTCTTCATCTCATTCTAAGAAATGTGGGGACTATCTCTATATGGCCAAAATCGAGTAGTTCGACTTTGGGCTACTGTGGCACTCCACGCTCAACCTCGAGAAGCTCGAAGCAAAATGTGAAGTATGACCCTGAGGTGCATCCCTCGAGGGAGAACATCGAAGGCTCACTAAGGTCAATCTCGGAACAGTGTAAATCGATGATCGTCATGAATGGCGGGAAAACTCCCAAGTGCATGTGATTAGAGCTAACCAAGTCTGCCAGAATAGTACAAATCCGTACTAAGCCATTATACAGCTGTACCAATAGCATTTTCTCATTATTGTTAGACATGTACTATGTTTGTATTCCTTCCTCCTTTATAAAAGGGGACCTTTGTCATTTTGTAACACACATGAATATTGAAAATAAGAGAACACTCTCTATTTTTCTTGCCTAAATGTGCTCAACAACTATTCTACAACTTTATTGCTCCTCATTCATTATGTTCATTCCTTTTTCATTCATTGCTCATTCATTATTCATTTATTGTTCATTGATTGTTCATTTATTGTTCTTTATTTGTTGTTCAATTATCAATCATGAAAGGCTGCCCTCAATGTCCTCTATCGCTGAGCTCGAGGCCCTCATCTTGTGACCACACTGGTTTGCTTATCATTTTTTGATCATTTACCCTTAGTATTATTCATATAATAACTAGTATTAAGATAAATTACGTATTTTAAAATCACAAATCAAATATAATTATAAATACCATTTTCAACGTGAACAAAAGTCTTGAATTAGGAATATATAAGAGCTTCTCTGCCTTCTCTCTACTTTCTCACTCTAAAATTGGTGAGTTTTGTGTGTTAGTCCAGCCATGGCTATGTTGAGCTCTCCCCAGCCTTTGGTTGTCGGAGAGACAACCCTAAAAGCTCCAGAAACTAGTCTAAATCATACTGCAAAAAAATCTTATGCTTCGAATCTGCTAGCAAAACAGTTTGCCACAAAAATAGCAAAACTTGAGCTATGTCCGGTAACTCGATCATGGGGAACCAAGTGTGGAATTCACAGTGGAAGAGGTTAATCAGTTCACCATAGAAGAAAGGCTTCACCAAGCAGTCATCGTCAAATTTTCATATGGAAAATCAGAGTTGCAAGAGTTTCGAAAGAATTTTGCGAAACAGTTCGACGTCAAAGGATATTGCAACATAGGGCAGCTTGAATTCCGTCACTTGTTAGTAAGGTTTGATTCCTTTGATGACTATGTCCAGTTTGTATCAAGGTCTACTAGATATATTAAATCCAAAGGAGATGAATTTTTCTTCAGAACTTTCCCCTGGACGTTAGGCTTTAATCCTTGAGAAGAAACATTGAAATCAGTTGTGTGGATTTCTTTCCCAGACCTGCCACCCAATTTTTTAGCAAAGAAATCATTAATGTCGATCGCTTCAGCAGTAGGGAAACCTCTCGCTGTAGACAAGGCAACACAAGATCGCACAAGGCCAAGTGCGGCGAGAGTTAAGGTTTTGTTAGACCTTTTGGACAAACATCCAAAGAAAATCAAGATGAACATCGTGGACAAAGTTTCAGGGAAGTCTGTGGAATTCTATGAAAGGGTGTTGTATGATAATCTCCCGAAGTATTGCACCTGCTGTAACCATCAACGGCATGCTGAAGAAACATGTCGTTGGAAGAGCGACGAAAGTAAGGATGGTTTCGTGGATGTAGTTGAAAAATTGCAAGGTAATGGTCTGGCACCTCTGGAGAAATTGCAAGGTGATGCGAGGGAACATCTTAATTCAGGAAAAGATGGACAATTGAAAATAAATCATACCATATGAGACCAGCAGAAGATTCGATCAACAGGTGATCACATTGATACTGTGGAAAATTCTATGTTAGAAGAAAACACTGCTGATGATCGAGTCAATATGGAAACTACTGGAAAGAAAATATTTTCACAGTTTGCTCAAAGTGTCAAAAATTAAAAAAAAGGACAATGGCGTGTGGTGCATAGACCATTTGAAGCATCAAATGGGGAAAAGGCATCACTTTCACATGATGTTGGTCCCTTGGTGGATAATAAAGTTACAATAAACAATAGTGAAGTTTTTGTCCAAACCAATGTGTAAAATGCACATTTCGGCTCTTTTGAGGGAAGTGGCATGCAGAACATGGCAGCTGTTAGACATTTTTTGAAAGAGAAAAGGTGAATGGAAAGCATGCACATGGGATTGAATAAAGTGCAGTAAATTAAAGAAAAGGAGGATGTTGCGGGCAGTGCGACTGGAAAGGAAAAAGAACAAAAGGTTGCGGGCCATCGTGGTCTTTTGACTCCGCAAAAGGCTGCCAAGGATGCTATTTTAATTCAAAATTCAACAAAGGAGGCAGCTGAAAATAGTCACACGGCTACAGAAAAGGTGGCCGAAAAATTTGAACTACATGAGGGCTCAATTGACAAAGCACATGCGGGTCATTTGGTGGAGGAAATGGCGGCCCATGTACATGCAAAAGCAGCTGAAAGTAATGCTCCAATTACTGGTCAGCTGAACAAAAAAATTGACCAAATTTATGGCCATACGGGCCAGTTATGTCTAAAGCAACAAAGGGTGCAAAATAATGGTAACGACCATCTTGTTGGACAGCTAAAAGAATCCGAAATAATTGAACAAAATGCTGGGAACAAATCGCACGATGGAAAAAATGAATAACCAATACAAAGGAACTTTGGTACTGATGTTAATAAGGATCCTCAATATGGAGCTGCTCGTGTTGTTTCATTTCTTAATGATGCAAATGATGGAGTACATCAAAACCAGATTGTGAAATTTTCATCTCCTAATCATGCTTCTTCTGTTGTACATATGCACATTGATCGACCAACAAGAGCAGCATATGTTGATCGTGCAACTCTCCCTAACGCTCCTTCAATGTATTTTTCTAGTCCTCAAGTGGAAAAAATCATTAAGGACAATCAAGCTGCCATGATGTTAACTACCATGATCAAGCACAATGCTGTTGTTCAAACTAGTGCAATCATCTCAGCAGAGGAAAGAAACTATTGGATTCTGTGGACAAGATGGTGTCTCGAGCCTGTGACGAACGAGGTTTTGATAGTTATGAAGAATTAAGCTCACTGGAGGAAGTAGGATCCTGTAGTAATACACAGCTTCTCGTCCATTCTGGGCAGAAACCAATTAGTATGAGCAGTACAACAGCTTTTTTATCTCATGATAGACAACTGTTGGATGCAATGCTAAGTGCACATCCTTTTGAGATTTTGGGTCGTGATCCTTATAGCGCTAAACGTGGAAATAGGAGCAGGACTGAGGTTCATATACAACAACAAATCCAATCAAGCAATATTAAATCACAAGATGCACCAAACTTGGATGCACAAGGTGTTATACTCATGCCAAATCATCGGACAGCAGAACAAGGTCAAGTAATTGAAGTGGTGTCACAATGCGTCAAAACAATCCCAATTAATGCTACAGAGAAGAAAAGTCACATTCAAAGGAAAATAGCAGGGACGACAATGTTAGGCGACCTCCGATGAGAAATGTCAAGCTTAAGCAGGCCACACCAACTACTTCAACAAAGTCCAAACAATCTAAAAAGAAATAATGAATTTTGAACATTTCATGAAGAATTGGAACGATGTGGAAAAAGAATTACAAATTAAACAAATTGCAAGGATCGACAAAAAGGGACATCATATTAACTTCTTCGTCATTTTAATCTGCCTCTATGTTAGTATCCTCATTTGTAATCTCATAATATATTTGGTCCTCTCAAGTTCGTATTTTTTGCGTTCCTGTTAATAAGTGAGGTTGTCAAGCCTCAATAGGATTTAGTTCGGTAAATTTAGCTCGATATGTGTTATATGGGTAACAATACCGGTAATAATATCCATTTATTTGTACTTAAAGAAAAAGAATTAGACATCGATAACGTGGATTGGTTGGAGTAGGGTGCTTAGGTGGAAGGGCATAGGTTTGGACGGGCAGGTGACACACAAAATTGAACGGATGGATAAATGTCCTTAGCCACCTAGCTACTAAGCTAGTCTGAAGTCTCTCTTTGAAATTTCTCCCGTTGGCTCAGATGGAGTTTTTTCATAGAGTAGATCGCCAGATTTAACATGACACGCATTGTTACTCACGCTACGTGTCTGCCTTCTCCGCAAAATTAACCTCCTCCTTCCCCTTTTTTATCCCCCCTTCTCCCTCATATTCCTCCCTTTCATTAATTCATCTCTCTGTTATACTCCCTAATTAACACATCCCCATTTCGTTCTTGAATCGTTTTTCATGGCTCCTTCAATGGAATCTCAGCAACAGGATCAACTAGAAGGGGCAGCAGCAATTAATGGAAATAATGCATCATCTGTCAATATTATTCCTGTTGCAGATGAGGTTCCTAACAAATCAAGAGTCACCGTGGTTGGCAGTGGAAACTGGGGTAGTGTTGCAGCCAAGCTCATTGCTTCTAACACACTCGATTTCAATTCTTTTCACGGTCTGTTTATTATACCCTTTTTCCGACGTCTAAAAATATCGCACATTTTACCAATTCATAATGCAAACTTTTTGTTGTTTCTTTGTCTTATGTAACTCCTGAATTTATGACATAATTTAGATGAGGTAAGGATGTGGGTGTTTGAGGAAACACTGCCATCTGGTGAAAAACTCTCCGAGGTCATCAACCGAACCAATGTAATTCCCCTGTTTTAAGAACGAATTTTATGTTTTCTAATGTTTGTATTCTAGAGATCAATATTTTAACGTTTTTTTTTTGTTTCACAGGAGAATGTTAAATATCTTCCTGGTATAAAACTAGGTAAAAACGTTGTTGCAGACCCTGACCTCGAACATGCAGGTATTTATTACACATTCTCACTTATTTTTGTTGTAGTAGTTGTTGCAGGTGTTTTTATTTTTATTTAATTTTTCTTGCTAATTATAACTCCATTTGTTTCATTTTATATGGAAATGTTTTCGAGTTCCAAAAAGTACGACACCTTTTTATATATGTTAAATTGTTTAATGGTGCCATTTTATATAGCACTCTTATAGCCACAAAATGCCATGCCATCTTTAAGATAACTAGTTCTAAAGGTACCTTTGTTATGTACCAAAAGTCTATTTCTTTTTCTTTGTTTAAACTCCATGTCCAATCAAATACTGTCAAGCACTGCCATATAAAAGAAGTAGGGAGTATTATGATTATGGTCATTAATGCTTTTGGAATGATTGCTGCTTTGAAAGTAATAGGTGAGCTTAGAATATCATGAAAGGTAGTGTGTGGAGTTTTAGTTCTTTTTTAACAGTTTACAGTGGGGGAAATTTTGCAGTGAGGGATGCTAACATGTTAGTGTTTGTCATCCCTCATCAATTCATGGAGGGCATATGCAAGAAGCTAGTTGGAAAAATTAGGAAAGATGCTCAAGCAATTTCCCTAATTAAAGGAATGGAGGTCAAGAGGGAAGGGCCATGCATGATCTCTACTCTCATCTCTGAAATTCTTGGGATCAATTGTTGTGTTTTATGTGGAGCAAACATTGCTAACGAGGTTAATATTGTTGGAAATTATTGTACATGTTAGTATTTTGTCAACTTAGCATGAATATAGCTAAGATTTTCACCTACAGATTGCAGTTGAGAAGTTCAGTGAAGCAACAGTTGGATATAGGGAGAATAAAGAGATCGCAGAGAAATGGGTTCGCCTATTCAATACACCCTACTTTATAGTGTCATCTGTGAGTACAGATACTACATTTGAAAATGTTTCTAGTTTTTATTATCTCTTTTGACATCTGAATTGATCAACCATTCTCTAATAACTTCCATTTAAACTAATGGAAATAGGTTCAAGATGTTGAAGGAGTTGAACTTTGTGGAACTCTAAAAAATGTTGTGGCTTTGGCAGCAGGTTTATATACTTGTACTCTTATTGTCATGTATATCATTAGTTGATACCTTTTGGCATGTATCTTGTCATTAGTTGATACCTTTCGACTAATGAAGAATTTAACTTCATGATATGCCAGGCTTTGTAGATGGCCTAGACATGGGAAATAACACTAAGGTAGCCGCTGGAAAGATATTAGATCTCTATATTTAAAGTAAATAGAGTAATTATTCCCCTTATTAACAAGTATTGTTTGTTTACAAACGACATAACAGGCTGCAATAATGAGAATTGGCTTGAGAGAGATGAAGGCTTTCTCCAAGCTAATGTTCCCTTCGGTTAAAGATAATACATTCTTTGAGAGTTGTGGGGTAGCAGATCTAATAACTACTTGTTGTAAGTATCCATGCAGTTTTCGTTCTACTCGTGAATATCATTTTCACATGGTATCATTAATAAATAATCGTACATGATTTTATATGCAGTGGGAGGAAGAAACAGGAAATGTGCTGATGCTTTTGCAAGGAATGGAGGAAAAAGGTTTTCGCTCTTGTTTGCTTCCTCCTTAATATAGAAAAAAGACAATGTGCTAATTCTTGTTTCCCCTCGACTTTTTAGGTCTTTTGATGAACTTGAAGCGGAGATGCTGCAAGGCCAAAAACTGCAGGTATTTAAGTTTGACATTGATTATCTATCAGTTGTTGAAAATGCATATACATGTTCAAACACAAAAGTAGAAACCATGGTATATTATCTGGGCTAAAGATTCTTCTTTCTAGCTACTTTAAAACAAATTATTGATGTTTATCCATTGCTGCAACTTTTTTTACACCTGCAAGTTGATAACTTTGCTATGTTTTTAAAAAATTTTGAAGGGTGTCTCTACAGCGAAGGAGGTTTACGAGGTTCTAAGTCATCGAGGATTGTTACAATTATTCCCCCTTTTCTCTACAGTTCATGAGATCTGCAGTGGTCGTCTTGCTCCCTCCGTCATAGTTGAATATACTGAGCACTCAGCCAGATTACCCTTGCTGGAAGGTTCAGCTCACTTGAACTGATAACATAAAGTCAATATATCTAAGATACTCCAGATTTTGGTTTTATCAGTTCTTGCTTCTTCTTTTGTTTTCCCCCTTTAAAATTAATAGTAGAATTTGGAGGTGGGATTGGTGTCCTCATAAGCCATCAGCAATATGATGCCAAGAATTTGTAATATGTTCTCCAATTGCTTCTTCAGGTTTTCTCTTAGTTATGGCAATTGACTATTGTATGTTAGTCTCTTTCCCTCTTTGTGAGCCAGAGGGTCTATCGGAAACCCATCGGGGTAGAGGTAAGGTCTGCCTACACACTACCCTCCCCAGACCCCACTAGTGAGATTATACCCGGTCCTTGTTGTTGTATGGCAATTGACTACCGCATAGTTGAGATTTCCCCCTCTTATTATCTAGCATAATAATTCCACACCAATGAAATTATGTAGTCAGAAGAAAAATAGGAAAGAGTAAATCTATAACATCACTCTTTGATTCAAGCACTATTTATTTTAGAGGATCTTTGCAGACCAATGCATATCTTGAAAACCATATAAATAATAACCAACTCATTTCATCCCTTCCCACACCATCAAACTTTAAAGAAATTTATAATTTGGTTGAAGTATCACCCCGTTCGTATTCTCTCCATTCTATCAATACTCTTCCGAGATCTTTCTAATTGGTGATCAATGCTTTTCCTTGATTTTTCAGTGCAATCCACAGTTCTTCGAGATCTCTCCATTTGTGCAACAGAGACCCTTAGCTTCTCTAGTTTGTCTGTAATAACATTACTTGAATGATTCTTTAACTTCGCAGGCCTGTCTGTACTGTGTCTTGGTTTTTCTCTACGGTCGGTGCTTTTTCTTGAAGCTTCAAAAACGTCTGTACTCTTCCTAGGTGCCTCAAACTGGTCTGTGGTTTTCCTAGAACTGATCCTCTGTGATTCGGACCTTTCAATAGTTGCTACAAACTTCTTTAGGTGTCTGATATACTCTGGATAGAGCTCCAAGTCACAATGGTTCCCTCCTTTGATCCATAAAGGCTCATACTTCTCCTTGCATAGCTCCCAGAGCTGCTTGCCATGTGAAGAATCAACTACTTCATCTGCAGTTCCCTGCATATCAATTAAAATTCATCCTGTTAGTCTTCCGTCTCTGATTTTTTTTTCTAGAACCAAACGTGCATATCCAAACAACAATCATGCTGATATTTCAGGAGGTTAGTCATGAAAATTTTGATGCCTCAAAATCTTTTCTCTTTTGAATCACCCTAAAATAAATCGTAAAACATATCATAATTCACGAACGAGGTGGCGGCAACAACAACAATCACCCAATGTAATCCCACAAGTGAGGTGGCTGCCACAGATATAAATCATTCCATGCACCATAATTGACTATCGAATGACAGGTAAATGGACAATTCGACAACTTTTTTGCTTAGTCCCACACTTACATGAATGATGAGCACCGGACAATAACCGAAGGGATCTTGTCAATATTCTGCAACACAATCAAGAAAGCACTTCATATTGTAGGTAGAAAGACACAATCAAGAAAGCACTTCATATTGTAGGTAGAAAGGACCCCAAACCTTTCACATCCATAAATATAAATATAATCACATATTACATTGGTAAATACTATGAGCGGAAACAACACCAAAAAGATGAATGCTACCTTGTAAATATCAAACCAGTATGTGCGCTTGACAGGATACATGACTCGTAAACCTGAAAGAAGGGGACTGAGTGCAGAATGACTGCCCTTAATCGTGGCAGACGAGCTGCAAGATCCAAAGTGGGCCCACTACCAACTGATTGGCCATAAAGGATAACATCTTCCTGCTTTGTACCATAGTTTTCTTCAAGGCACTTATATGCAGCTTCAATATCTGCATAGGTATTCTGCTCGCTTGGCTGCAAATAGCAAATACAAGACATCATAAAATATCGTCAAATTCTATTATAGGCAAAAAAGCAAAGCATATTATACGATTTAAGCGAAGTTATGAAATGATGTTCAAAGCTACATACCTTACCAGTTGACTGGCCATATCCAGAATAGTCATACCTACATAAAATTAAGTGGCATTAAGAGTATCATCTGCTGCCTTTTTCCTTTTTCTTTAGCTTTTTTGGGTGGGGAGCAGGTAGGGAGTTTTAAGTGGCTAATACACTAATTAGCATGTTTGACTTTACGTTAATTTTAACACAAATTGGGTGATACAGGAAAATCGGAGCAAATCTTTTCCAGTTTTATAATTGAGGCCTTTAAAGTCAGTTGACGGCGTGAAAACACTTCTTCATGTCAAATCCCAAAATGAGCAAGAGGTTCCACACTTCTTTGATCCATCTTAGGATAGGCATGAGAACATCTAGACTTTCTGGTATCAAACATGACGCAGTTTTAGGTCAATCCAATAATACCTTTATTGGGAGTTGAAATCAGACTGATTTAAATTACCTTCGATTCCAAGATAAAAGAGTTAAAGACTTCGAGTTAGTATTTTCAAACTAAGACTTGTTCAATCCACGTTAACTTGTGACTTCAGCCAAAAATTAATAGAGAACTATTCGAAGTTAACTTACTTAGATTAAAACAATCTAATCTTGTGTCTGAATTTCTTTAACAGATCCTCAGATTAGGAGGAGGCGTGATTTTAGACCTAGACCAGGACTACTAGCCAAGTAAATGTCATCACAAAGTGGACAGTAATAATTATTGCACATATTTATGCTAATGCATATTAATAAACTCATATATACCTGCAGATTACATCACATAGAGGGTAGACAGGCTGCAGTAACAGCATCATATTTTTTTGCCTAATGCACACATAGTCTGTTTATGCAAGAAAAATGCCTTCATGCACACATTGACCTACTTTGTACCCGATACCGAAACAGTCTTCAGAAAATTTGAATCGCTCACAAGCTTGACTTCTGGCATCAACATCATCTCAGGAGCAGCAGATTACCCTCTGCTACTGGACGTCTATATCCAATTGAAATTGGAAGTATGAGAAATAGCAAACTGACAATCTGACATGGCTATCAAATACTTTTATCCTACTCCTAGTCTTGAGATCGGATTTTGTTAGGGCTTAAATATGACAAAGGCACTTGGGAACATTGAAAGAAACAAAAAGATCAGTGACTAACCTACAAACCACAGCTCTAATCCAAAGCAAAAAATCTATCAAGGTTCAACTAGTATCTTTTACAAGCTTAATATGTCCAGAAAATCAAACAGAAAAATGCATAGAAGCTCAAATTTACCAGTGTAAACTTGAATTTTCTGGTCACTAGCCTCGCAAAAATAAAGTGTCATGTACTTCATATAATTCCTTGAAGTTGGCTTTAACCATCTCTTTTACCATCAACCACAAGCGTAACAGATAGTACAAGTCGAAAAGCCAAGTGTTAATGAAGATTGAGGATTTGGGATGACACAAACCCAGTAATGTCTAACGTCAGAGCTACTTAGAAGCAAGTGGTACTTCTAGGTAAGGGATGGAAAGAGGTAAACTTAAAATGTGTGTCCCAAGCTCATCATCACGGTTATATCTCGTATTCTACTTGCAAGTTGATAGAATTCTCAGGAAACCATAATGAAACTAAGACAGTGGGCTAACAATTTTGACTACTGACTATTATCAGCTAAATCCTGTCGGCACAAGGGATCAAACAGAAACTGGCCACTGACAGATAACAAATCCAGCAATTCTGTATATCCTCTAAACTTGAATATCCTCTCAAAGCAATACCAAGAATGGATAGTTAAGAAATTAAATCAATCCAGTGTCAGAATCTAAAGTGGTAATTCTTGTTTCCCTCTCCTCAAAGAAAAAAGTATTAGCTGCCAGGATGACCCAAAAGCTGAAATTCTGAAACTGCTAGAAACTTCAGTTAGTAGCAAACACGAAAACTAAAAACTATTACTACTACACCTCAATCCCAGACCAGGTAGGATCTGCTATATAAATCTGGTATTCCACTCTGCACAATTTGGACCAAATTAATAGTCCCATTACGCTTAAGTTATGCTTCAGTATAGACAAGGTACTAAGGCGCGTGCCTCATTACCCATGAGTTCTATCTTGAATGGAGAAACACTAAACACAAATTATAATCGCAAATAAGAGTATTAATTGCTAAGGAAATATTATGAATTAATTTGTCACTTTTTCTTACATGACATATATATTTTAATCATTTTTCTTCATTGTGCCTTTTTTTTTACCAAGGCCCACATTTTTATTGCCCTTAAAGCCCCAATAGACCTGGAGCGTTATTAGAGTTTTCCTCCGACTACACTGCGTATAACATGGCTAAACTTCTAATATGTATCGCCTATATTTGATATTTTCTATCCAATTCCATTCCAATGTTAAAACAAATGTTTTAAAGCAAATTGAGAATCTAAAACGAGAGGGTTTTTTTAAAATCTCACATTTAACCCTAAACTAACATACAAGTATTTAACTTGCTAAAAAACACACTTGCAATCACGGAACCTAATTTAAATGTAACAACAGACAATCCCTAATTGGTATATGCTTTTTGTAAAAAATCAAGACTTTTTCACTCAGGTAAGGAGAAGGAGAAAGAGAAAAAGAAAAAGAGAGTAAAGTTTACCCCAAGAGATTGACGCGCAAGTGAATGCTCAATTCAACGAAAAGCTCGTACATCTGACCCAAGTCAGCAGCATTTCCATGGGAATACAGTAGAGTGGAGGTAGCCATAGGGTGTCTAACGTAAAGAGCGACAACTTCAGTACCTTTACGAGTGGGCAACTTAAGAACTTCAACATTTTCACGGTGAGGAAAAGGGCTAAGAAGCAAAAGACCCGTGAGATCGTCTTTAACAAGCTTGTAAGAAGGTGGGTTTGGAGGGAAAAAAGCGAACTTCGCCGCCATTGATGAGGTTACCCCTCCCATATTCTCTTCTTCTTTTTTCTATGGGGGATTTAGCAGAGAAATTGTGATTAAGTGCTTAAATGGAATTATTGTACTAGTGTTTAATGGTAAGAGTTGGTGGTGGGAGCAGAAGGAGAAGTTTAGAACTGGATCGACATTCCTTTCTCTTAATACTTCGTTTTGCTTTTTTGGTTTGCTTTTTTGGGGTATTGAGAATTTCTAATTTCTAGAAGGGACTTTACACTCTGGAATTTTTACTCTGGTTGACTACACAATTAAAGCTGACAGAAAACGTGGAATATAATGTGGTTATTGGTCGGTCATGGACCCACCTCTCTCTCTTTTGTGTCTCATTTCACTTTCATTTTAATTTTAGTTGTGTCAATTTTTTTAATGAAAGTAAGCATCAACTTAGAATAATGCAAAAGATAGAGGAGAACAAAATTAAGGATGAGATATTGAAATTGCAGTCTAGTGATTATAACTTACTATAACCTCATTCTGTATTCAAGTTGTTCCCTGCCTCCTACTTCTTTCTTGTCATACTCCTTCCTAATGTTGTATGGCGGCCCGGGCTGGGACCGAGCCCGCGGTCTTAACAAACTAAACGGTTCGGTGGGCAGGTCCCCAATGATGCAAAAGGCGCGTGGAGGACCGATTCACTACTTTAAGCCCACGAGCTCGGGACTGGCAGGCGAGCCTGAGCCGGTTTAACCGGGCCTAACAGGCTCCAATGGCTATTTTTAAAAAAATTTAAAAAACTGTCAGATTTTTAAAATCTAGTCGTTGGCCTTCATAATTTATCCGTTGGCCACTTTAAAAATAGTCATTTGGCCCCCAAACATTATGTAATTACACTTTTTTCCAATTCTCAACTATAAATATCCCCTCATTCTTTCATTTTTACTCACCAATTCATCAATCTCTCTCCATCTCTCTTCTATAATTGCTTATTTTATTATTGAAATTTCGTGAAAAATTGTGAAGTTGGTGAATTGAAGTATTCAATTCTTCAAGTCTTCAACGATTTTCAATTTTCAAGAAGTTGTTCCGCAATTCGGTAAACTCGTTCAAACTCTTAAGTTTTAAGAATATATTTTTGTGTGTGTTTAGTTTGCATAATTGTAATTAATATGGCATTTTCTTTGAAAAAATATTTGGTGGTAAGGAAAAAGCTAAAATTGGTGAAAGTAGTCACCAACCTACTACCCTTCCTTTTTTTTCCCCCGGCTCCCCGGCTCTCCGACCCAGACCTGTTACCCGTCCTACTGCTCCTATTATTCTTGATAGTGATAACCCTTATTTTCAATTTTCCGATAATGAATTTTGCCATAATATTGCAACAGGTCAAGGATTAAATGAAGAAGTTATGAATGATCTTACTCCTAATAAAACTATCTTAGAAAATGACGAGGAAAATGAGGATGTAGATGAAACCCAACCGGATTTAGATGATACACCTACTAGTCATGTTAATAACCCAACTGATGCACCGCCCGACCCACCTATAGAAACCCCTACTTTTAATAGACAACCTTCTAAACGCCTAGAAACATCATTACTTTGAAATTTTTTTACTCAAGTAATAGAACAAAATAAGGCTAAATGTAACAATTGTGGGAAATTACTGGCGCATAAATATACTGGAGATCGTAGCGGCACAGGTAGTTTAGCTAGGCACATGCAGACACACCCTAGAGATAAAGTTATATATTTACAAATGAAAGCGCAACTAGAGGGAACAAATGTAGATACTGCGGTTAACCCTAGTACAGGTTTAAATCTAGTTCAACCAGGAATTAGCAATGTGACCAGAGGTATTTTATATTACGATCCAAATAAAGATTGTGAAGAATTAGCAAAGATGGTTACCGTTATGTGCTTACCCTATTATTTTCCTTATAATCCTAACTGAATGCATTATATTAGAAGAGTTTTTGATCCTACTTAAAAAAGTTGCCATCGCGCAACAGTTAAGTTCGATATTTATAAATATAAACATGAATATGAACAACATTTGCGGTATTTATTTACTCATATAACTAATCGAATTTCTATTACTACTGATATTGGTAGAAGTAATAATGATTGTGATTATTTAACTGTTACAAGTCATTGGATAGATGAGGAGTGGATAATACAAAAACGCATTATTGCGTACAAAATAATTAATTCATGTAACATAGGTAAGTTTATTGCTAACACTGTTGCAAATATTTGTAGATATTTTTGCATTAAAGATAAAATGATGGCAATTTCTATGGATAATGCTTCTAGTAACACTAGTGCTATAGGCATACTCACAACAACACTAAATCATGCATTTAGTAATATATTCCATGCGAGATGTATTTGTCATATTTATCATTTAATTATCGATGATGGTATGCGAATTTTAAATTTAGAAATTGAAAAGGTTAGAATGGCTCTTAATTGGCTTTTTTATTCAAACCGTAGAAGTAGACTTAGAGAGTATTTTAAAAAATATGATAAATATGGCCTTAGAGAAAGAAAGGTTCCTAAAGCTTGCCCGACTAGATGGAATTGAATGTACAAAAGCTTAGTAGTTGCATATGACTATAGAAACCCAACTAATGGAACGTTTAATGCTCGGATAAGTGATAAGGATGATGATAAAATGTTATAAGTCAAGATTGGACGAATGTTAAAATTCTTATAGATTTTTAGAACATTTTCAAATTGCTACAAATACATTTTCTGGGCAATATTATCCTACTATTTCAAACTGTTTAATTTATATTGCAGCACTATGTTATTTGTTTGTTGAATTTTCGGAGGGTGAGGAAATTTATAAACTTGCTATAAATGAAATATAAGAAAAGTTTAAAAAATATTTTTTCCCTATCCCTCATATTTATGGTATTGCTGCAATATTAAATCCTACAATGAAATTAGGAGGTCCTCACTTTTGGTACTTAAATATTTATAAGGCTTTAGATCTTTCAAATGAGGAATTTACTACACTTGCAGATGCAAAAGCCTCAATTAAAATTAATGCTCAAATAATTCATAATGCTTATCAACTTGCCTTAGATCATGCTAGGCCAAATGTTCCAACCCATACTTCATCTAATTTACAATCGTCTAAAAGAGTTGCTGGCTAAAAACACTTAAATCTTGGACGGAGTTCAGGGGTTCTCAAGGTGATAATTATGATGAAACTTCACATCGAAATGAACTTCAAGTTTATTTGTCGCAGTGACTTGAAAAGGAGAATCCAGACAGCACTTTTGATCTTTTGAAATAGTGGAAGGCAAGGGAAAAATATTTTTTTGTTCTTGCAAGGATGACTCAAGATATTTTATCTATTCAAGATATTTTATCAGTCAAGAAAGACTTCAAATAGGTGATCATAGAGCGTCTATGAGGGAGAGCTTGGAAAAATCAGCACTGTTCAGAGATTGGATCCGCTCAGAAAGAAGAAACTTTTGACTTGCGGAATTACAACAGGAGATAGATGAAGCTTATAAAGAAATGATAGTGGAACTTGCGAAGGATGCTGCTTCGACCGGAAGTGGTGATGAACAAGCTTCTTTTCCACCACCACCAACGGAACCTCCTCCGAACCTTGAAGGATTTATGAGATTTGTTAGAGATACAATGTAGCTTATGGTGTAACTTGTACTTTGGCACATTTTCTTTAGTTTTTTTCCTTTTAATGGTGGTATTAGTACCTTGTTGTGCTCATTCCATTGGGGGGAAGAAGACTAAGAAAGATATGCCATTTTTTGTAATAAAAATTATAAGGCATGCCCTTGAATATCTTTTTGCAATATTTTTTTGTTTTTAACTTGCAATTATTTATAATATATAGATAACATACAATATATACTACAAGAAAATATATAAGGGAATATATATACATAACATACTATATATACTACAAGAAAATGTATAAGGGAATATATATACATAACATAACATAGGATATATGTATATATGTGTGTTTGTGTGTTATGTATACGTTTAGCCCATCTAGGCCCGGGTCCGGACCACCATACAGCATTACTCCTTTCCGGTCCACTTTAAGTGATTTTTTTTAATTTTTTCAAATATCAAAAAGAAATTAACTTTTTCTTTCAAAGTTTCCCTTGGAATAAAAGAGTCTAGAGGTAGCTTGTTATATTTTCAATAAGTAAATTAAGGTTAATATGGTCAATTTTATTATTAATTAATGCTAAAGCTGAATTCCTTAATATGTGTGAAAGAGCCAAAAAATTCACTTAAAGTTGACGGAAGAGAATATAGGTTGACCTTTCCCTTAAAAGAAAACTTAGAAAAGGGCAGAAAAGATCATAGTGTTACGAAACTTAGCCCAAAGTAATAAAATAAGACAATAGATAAGAATATAGGGAGCAAAAGAGAATAAATTCTTATTTCTTTCAAGTGTTTTAAGTGTGTACAATGTGATGTTGTCACGACCCAAAAATCCACTAAGGGTCGTGATGGCGTCGGACACTGCTGTCATGCAAGCCAACCAGATTACTTAATCAAATCTCGTTTTAACACTTTTGAAAATACATGATTTTTCTTTCAAATTTAGAAATTCTAAAGAATGTCATTTTCAAATTAAATTTCTTTTAAAGTTAAGCAATTAATACAATGTTTCAACCATCCCAAAACCCGAGTCACAAGTGTATGAACATTTACTGATGAGAGAAAAATAAAAATATATCATATGTCCGGAATACAGTGGACAAAAAATAAATACAATACTGGAAAGGGACTACCCTAGCTGTGGTCGTCTCGAATGATGCAACTCTCTAGTCCCTAAAATCATCCGTGCTGCTACGTCCAGCAGACTACTGAAATCACATATACATGTGCAACAAAATGCATAACAAGTGTAGTATGAGTACAAAAATAACGTGTACTCAATGAGTGTCCCACCTAATCCCGAAGGAGTAGAGACGAGATGGTCAATCTTGACACTCACTAGCAGTCCAATAACTATTTATCCTTAAAAGTATATCCAAGCAGTGAATTTATTTTATAAACAGGATTCTAATCTAGATATGGGAAAATAGGTATTCGTACAATTCTTTCGTGGAAAGTTTCCTTAGTTTTCTTGCTATTATTAAATAAATGATCTCGGGTCATAATATGGCATAAAACAACTCAAATGAGTTCAAGATAACAGTACAAACATGCAAAATCATGGCGAGGCGACGGCCCGCCCCAACAAAAATGTAAATTTATGCACTGCCGAGGGTCGAGTGGGCCGCACCATAGATGCATCCATTTCACCGAGGCGATCGGCCAATTCCAATAGAAATATAAAAACACGCAGACAGATAATCGTCAAACAGTCAGCTTGGAGCAAATATCCAAGTAAGGTCCATTCCCTTTGAATAATTAGAGAAAAACTTAGCTTTAGTCTTTTTAGAAATTCGCTTATTAATTTAATATGATTAAAGCATTTCAAGCCATCAATGATTTACAAATGATTCAAGTATAAATTGCTTTTGGATCCTAGACTACCCGAACAATAGCATAATAGTAGCTATGCACGGAATCTAGTCACCTTGTGCGTACGTAGCCCCCACAAATAGGAGCACATAATCAGTTTAATTCACCTATGGGGTAATTTCCCCTCACGGGATTAGAAAGGAGACTCACTTTGCCCGAAGATCCTTAACCGACCCTCTACATCCTTCCGAAAACTTGAACCAGCGCGAAATGCTCCAAAACTAGCCAATGGTCATTCAAACCCATTAATATATGCTTAATTAAACTCTATAACTCAATTTGTATCAATTCTTGACCCCGAACGAATAGTTGATGAAAATTCCCTCAGGCCGACGTGCCCGGAATATGAAATATTTCGAAGATAAACTTCGCCCATTACCTTAGGAACTCAAATATATAATTTTCTCTTAATTTCCTACTCAAAATCGTGGTCAAAATCCAAGAATATAATTTTCTAGGTTTTCCACCAAAACCTAAATTTTATACAAATTTTCATGCCCAAATCCATACAAAATTGATATGTTAAACTCAAAATGGGTAGGGATAACTTACCTTAATTATTGACGACAAAAATCCCCTCTTGAAGCTCCAAGAATCGTCCAAGTCAAGAGAAAAATGGAAGAAACGGACCAAATCTCATCTTAAAACAAGTCACTGCCCAGCACTGCCCTCTTATGCGATCACATCTGCCCAACCGCGATCGCATAAGCCAAAAACCAATGGCCTCCAAAATACACTATGCGATCGCACACTCACCACTGCGATCGCATAAGCCAAAAATCCAGCAGCCCCAGAAAGCCCTACGCGATTGCACTATCATCCCATGCGTTCGCATAAGCTTCGACCGTCCTCCTTTGTGATCACATTTCACCTTCTGCAATCGCATATGCCAAACTCCAGCTCCTTCACCACTGCACTATGAGATCGCATATACCCTCACGCGATCGCATAGGGTAAAAATCTGCTGCACTCAAACCAGAAAACCAGTAGTCCTCAAAAGCCAAAAATCGATCCGTTAGCCACCCGAAATCCACCCGAGGCCCCCGAGACCCCAAACAATCCTAAAACACATTAAGGACCTACTCAAGGTCTCAAATCACATCAAACAACGACAAAATTATTGAATGACCTCCAATCCAAACTTTATGAACTTAGAACTTTCCAACTTCTACTTCCGATGTTTAAGCCTATCAAATCACGTCCGATTGATCTCAAATTTTGCGTACAAGTCATATTCAACATTACAGACCTATTCCAACTTCTGAAATTTGATTCCGACCCCGATATCAAAAAGTCAACCCCCCGGTCAAACTCTTCAAAAACCTTAAAATTGCTATCTTTAGCCAAATGGCTTCAAAATGACCTACGGACCTCCAAATTCACTTCCAATTGCGCTCCAAACTCCAGAATCATAATACGAAGCTACTCCCAACTTTGGAATTCCAAACAGACATTGATAACATCGAAATGCACTTCAAACCAAACTTATGAAATTTCTCCTAAAATACTGACTTCCACAATAGGTGCCAAAACGCTCCAGGTTTATCCAAACTCACTCCGGGCATGCGCCCAAGTCCGAAATCATCATGCGACCTGCTGGAACCTTCGGATCCCATTCTGAGGTCGTTTATTCAAAAATCCAATCCTAGTTCATTCTTTCAACATAAAGCTTCTGAAATGAGAATTTTCATTTATATTAAACTCCGATCTCCCTGAATTTAGATTTCGACCATGCAAACAAGTTATAATACCCGAAATGAAGCTGTTCACGGCCTCCAACTACTGAACATAGCGCTGGTTCCTAAAACGACCAGTCGGGTCATTACAATCTTCAAACCCTCTATTTATAAGATGAAATTGAGGTATACAAAAAGATATCATAACACATGGTATTAACTATTGAGATCATGGGAAAAGATCATGGGGAGGTTATGGAGGTGTGAGAGTTACAAATATAATGGTGAGAAGTAGTGGAAGTTATCTACTTAATGAAGAATAGTAGTGGGAGTAACTTCTTAGGAGTTATAGACATCTACTACAAAATACTATTTCATAACACTCCCCCCTGGATGTCTATAGATAATGTGCCCCGTTAAAACGTTATTAAGAAAAACTCCTGTGGGAAAACATCTTAGTGAAGGAAAAAGAGCACACATATCTTGTAATAAACATTACTTGCTGCCTCATTAAAAATCTTGCCAGGAAGACTTAGTGGGATAAAACCTTAGCTAAGGAAAAAAGAGTACAATGCGCATATGCCTCCCCCTGATGAAAACAACACTTTATCTCTCGGAGATGAAAAATTCCAAGCTTGTATAACAACATCTCTAATCTTGAGATCGGCAATGCCTTTATGAATTATTTTGCCAAATTATCACTTGAACGAATTTCTTAAACATCTATTTCATCAGTCTCTTGAAGATTGTGTCTGACAAAGAAGTTTGATGAATATAGGATTTATTCTGTTTCTTTCAAGATATCCTTCTTTCAATTGAGATAAGCAAACATCGTCACCTTCACTATTATTGAAATCTTATCTTCAAGAAAAAGTCACACATTTGTTATGTGTTGAGCCACTTGCTTTATCAGTTGATACAAATAGATTTTGAGGAACAAACTTCAGAAAATGTCTGCATTTGCATAACCAACACAATTTTGACAGTATTTGTTAGAATAAACAAATCTATATCAATGATTTCTTTTGCAATATAATACTAATAGTATTCCAATATCTTCATATAGGAGTAAAACTATATCTCGCTAGCATATTGTTATACTCATGGTTCTAGCAAGATATATAGTACACCAATTGCAATAGACACAAAAAATAAATCATGTACGCCATGATTGCTCTAATCCACATAAAGATTTGTTAAAGCTTTATTTAATGAATTTCTTTGGAACCTTAATATGCTTCACAACTGTTTAAATCCTTCAATAATTTTTATATACGCATATCAAATTTATCAGGCATTGCCAGACTAAAATCTGAAATCAATTGTACCCACAATAAGGGAACATGTTTCCATTTACATAAAATCTTGTGTCACCCCACTGACTTTATACTTTCAGGCGTTGGTACTATCAGTCTAAAACTTCACGTTTTTCAAGTGAAGTCAATCTTACTTGTGTATTTTTCATTGATCAATCATTTATCCATCCAAATTCCATGACAAGTTTGAGCTCAAGATCATCGTCAATATTAAAGATATTGAGCGCTACATTATTTCAACAATATCACTGATGATCATTTTACATTGATTCCATCATCACACAACAAAGACATAACTTATCGAGATCTCATTATTTTCAGGTACTTGAGCCTCTCCCATGAGGTCTTATAAAGAGTTATGTTATGGTGCTTTTATGAATCACTTGCCTCCTTATTATCACCATCTTGAACATGTGCTCCTCTCCTTCTTCAAGGAGATGTATCTTTGGAACCAATTAGTCTATTACTCTTCATGCGTTCCATAAACTCTGTAACATCTTGGATGTTATTCTCTTTGGAGAATTAGCAACTGAAATATGACATTTAGTCGGATCAGAAATGCGCCTGATAATATTTTACAAACGAATTATCACTTGAACTTCAAGTTCATATTTTTTTATACGAGGATCTAAATATATTCATAATAATTCATTCCACGTATCACTTTCTCAACTGCCCATTTTCTCCCCATAATGTTGGAATTACAAACAAATATACCAACCTATTTTGGGAACTCATCTTTGCACATTGTGTTAGGACAATAAAATCATATAGAACATCCATATTTCTAGATAGAAACTATTTGGTTCCCGACTCTGAACGAATTGTGATAGGGAGAATTTATCATAACATGGCTAGATGTTTACAAGTGTTGTTGTATGTTAAATAATACATCTCATACCCTATGGTTTAACTATAATTGGAGGCGTACAATTTTTACTAAATCAAGTTGAATTTAAACCATTATTATCAAGATAAATTATCATAGTTTATATTCTGGAATTGTGCTCTAATGATTTAAGCAATCAACCTTGCAAAATTCACACGAAAAGTTGATAATAAACGCACATGTGACCATATAATAGATGCATCTTTAAAATCATATAATAGTAAACGATCCACATAGTAGGTGACTGGGCCCATATATATATATATATATATCACCTTCTACTCGTTCCAAAAAATAAGGAATTCAATCACAACCTTAAATGGTATATCATGAGAATAAGAATTATAAGAAAGTTCTTGAAGAACCGTCTATTTCTTCAATATATGCCAATGTGAATTCTCAATCAATTTTTCGCATCTTAATTGAATTGGGGTGGCCGACTGATCATGCCAACTTATATTTATTTCAGTAAATATCTAATTTACTATGGCATGTGGTTCTACCATCCTGCATATACATGTGTAGTACACATAGAAAAAAGTCGGGTAACCTTTCATATTTACCCGGTATGATTATAGTAATATGAAGATATTCAATCTTCATTTCATTTATAGTCTCAAATGCCAACCACTTTGGTTATTATACTTAAAACTCAAAAGTTTCTCTTGAGACTTACTACAATATAAATGTCATGAATAATTTTATTTATTCGAGTAGTAAACAATAACCCTTTCAGAGCTCTTGATTTATTTTATACTACAAGACTTTTTCTCTCACCATCCATCGGTGAATGTCTCCTTCACGGAGAAAATCATATCAGAATAATTGTCATGATCAAAATCATCATAAGCAAAATCATTTCTTTCTTTAGTTTGCCTTTAAGAACCTTTTATAAAGCATGACGATATATTTAGCGTACCACATGTACGCGACCAATGACATACTCATGTAACCACATTGTAATATTCATTATCTATATTTCTCTCAAAGCTCCCTTAGAGGTGAGCGGTATTTATACAACCATGCATAAGCACATTCTTTTGCATAATTTATATCACATGTACATTTTCACATTCACTTTCAGGAATGAGTCTGCATTTGCAATGCTTTTCACTAGTCACATTCTTTCAAAAATGGACTATATCGTCTGAGCGTGCCTCATATTTACAGATTATATTGATACATAATTTCTTCACCTTTGAAATATTATTTTGAGAACCCTTATTGTTCTCTTTGTTTTTACATTTACCATAATGAAGACTATATTATTTTGGTCTTTGGTGCACCCACGTTCATTGGTCAACCACTTGTCTTATTTGAACTTATTATGCACTGCTAGCTACTCTTTCACTTCAAGAATGGAGCAAATCAAGCGGGACAAACTTCATACTTTTTCATGAAAAATACTTTATTTATATTTAATCATCATTATATCATCAATATGGTGCATTGGGACTCAAACCCAATGTCTTATCCATATAAAGGCATGTTAGTCCATAATGAGTTGGGACTCAAATCTAACTCTTATCATCATAGTGCACCAGGACTTAAACCCGATGTCCTACCCTTTTACAATAGCAAGTCTAAGTGAACTCACCCTTGAGACTTTCATAATATACTACTTTATAATATTCAGTTATTTTTTCCCCAACTTTAATTAAAGTTGACAGTGATTTTTTTTCATGAACAACCGCATGATCAAATATAAAGGGAATAAAACTATCTTAGTTATACAAAATTTATTTTGACTACAACATAAATTTAAATTCTTATTATTCTTTAAGATTAATTAGAAACCTTCCCAATAGTTAACAGTTCCATAATCTTGGCTTGTAACTATTGGAGCAGTACATATGGAAGATGATGTCAAAGCATCGTAATATGCTCTTGTTTGTCACTCTAAAGCAAGTACTCCATATGTATACATCTGCAAAAATGAAACTAAATTATTAAGTAACACAAAATAAATTAAGTCTTAAATATTAACATAAGTTAAATGTAGAATTCATGGTAACTAAAAAATGATACTCTCTGTATAACAGAAGCAAACACAATATTGATATGACGATGAAATGCCCATATTTTCACATGCTCAACCAAATTGATTCAAGGTTGTAGCTCTCATGGAAGGCTTCATCTCTTATAGAAAATATATGAAGAATATAACAATTTGTGCTGATAACGTGTTACGAAACTTAGCTCAAAGTAATAAAATAAAAAAAATAGACAAGAATATAGGAAACAATAGAGAAGAGATTCTTATTTCTTCAAGTGTGTACAATGTGATGTCCAAACCCTCTATTTATAGGATGAAATTGAAGTATACAAAAAGATATCATAAATATGGTATTAACTATTGAGATCATGGAAAAAGATCATGGGGAGGTTATGCAGGTGTGGAAGTTACAACTATAATCGTGAGAAGTAGTGAGAGTTATATATTGGGAAAAAATTGAGTTTTATTAAAGGTGACGTGGCATGACACGTGGATTGGTCAAACAGTCAAAGAGCAATAAAAGATTAAAAGACACGAAAGACAATATGCACGGTGGGAGAAAAGAAAATAGACACGAGAAGGAATCTTAGATACGATTCTCGTGTCTATCCAAGTCATTCAATATCAACGGATAAAAAGGGCATTGAAGACACGAACATGGCGATAAAAAGTAGTCTACATTCATTTTTAAATACCTGATACGTTAGTTATTCAGTTTTAATAGCAGTGATTATGTAACGTCTTATTAAATGCTCTTTATTATTTAGATTAACCCGTTACTCCTTGTCAACTATAAAAGGAAGAAATCTTGTCATTTGTAAGGACAGAGAACACTTTTGATATCATAGTAAAATACAACTTTCTTATTGTTTTATTCTCACTCTTTGAAAGCCAATTATATTTCGGTCTCTTTGATTATCAGTAATCCGATTTTTTCTCTCTAAAATTCAAGCTTTGACGAAACTGCATTTTTTGGTTAAACAAGTTATCTACTCAATAAAGAAGAGGAATGGAAGTAACTTCTTGGAAGTTATAAACATCCACTACAAAATAATATTTCATAACACATAGTATATTTTTGTCTAAGTTGAAGTTTTGCATGAACCAGTCCCCTTGTCATGTTTGGTCATTTGAAAAAAAAAACAATCTTAAAGTAGAGGATGCAACTTTAAAATCTTTATATGTTTTAACGAATCAGGGAGCTAAGATTTCCCTTTGCTATAGCTAAGGCTGTATCCGGTTTCGGTTCTGGGTCTATTTGGGTCTGCGGTTCTGGTTCTGGCGGTTCCGGTTCTGGCGGTTCCGGAGGTGGAACCGGCCCGTGACGGTTCCGGGTACCATCCGGTTCCGGTTCCGGCGGTTCCCGACGGTTCTGAATTTTTTTTTTTAAATCAATATCTTATATAGTAGTCATTAATATATTGTAGAATATATTTTATATGGTGTACTATGTGATTAGTATAGTATATATTGTGTTTGGTAATTAGTATATAATGTGTATAAGTAGTGTATATTTTGTATATAAGTAGTATATATTGTATTTAAGTAGTATATATTGTATATAAGTAGTGTATATTGTGTTGTAGTTAGTAATTAGTATAAATTATATATAAGTAGTATATATTGATAAAAGAATGTTGTCATTAGTATATTGTGTTGTATGTTATATATTGTATGTTATATAAATATTCAAGGATTGATATAGAAGTAAAGACAAAGAAATATTGAGACAAAAGAAATTCAAGGATATGATAAAGAGCATATTTATTGACCAAAATGGCATATCTTTCTTAGTCTTCCTTCCCCCAATGGAATGAGCACAACATGGTACTAATACCACCATTAAAAGGAAAAAAAAACTAAAAGAAGACGTGCCAATGTACAAGTTACATAATAATTTATGCATTATTTCTAACAAATCTCATAAAACCTTCAAGGTTTGGAGGTGGTTGTATTGGCGGTGTTGGAACTGAAGCTTGTTCATCACCACTTCCGGGTGAAGTTGCTTCCTGAGCAAGTTCTGCTATCATTTCTTCATAGCACTCATCTATTTCTGGTTGTGATTCTGCTAGGCCAAAGTTCCTTCTTTCTGCGCGGATCCAATCTCGAAAAAGCACTAATTTTTCCAAGCTGTCCCGCATCGACGCTCTGTGAACACCTATTTGTAGTCTTGCTTGACTAAAAGCGCTCTCCGATGCAATAGTTGACGCTTGAATCGACAGAACATCCCGAGCCATCCTTGCAAGAACGGGAAAATATTTTTCCCTTGTCTTCCACCATTCCAAAAGGTCGAAAGAGCCGTCTGGATTCTCATTCTCTAGTCCCTGCGACAAATAAACTTGAAGCTCATTTAGATGGGAAATTTCATCTAAATTATCACCTTGAGTACCCCTGAACTCCGTCCATGATTTAAGAGCTGTTAAGCCAGCAGCTCTTTTAGACGACTATGATGTAGACGAAGTAGGGGTTGGAATATTAGGCCTAGCATGCTCTAACGCATGTTTATAAGCATTATAAACAGTTTGAGCATTAACTTTAATTGATGCTTTCGCATCAACTAGTGTAGCAATTTCTACTTCTGAAAGATCTAAAGATTGATAAATAGTAGAATACCAAAAGTGAGGACCTCCTAATTTCATAGTTGGATTTAACATAGCAGACACACCAAATATAGGAGGGATTGGAAAAAAATATTTTTTAAATTTCTTTTTCATTTCAGTTATTGCAATTTCATAAATGTCCCCTCCCTCGCTAAAATCAACAAACAAATTAGCAAGTGCGGCAATATAAACTAAGCAGTTAGAAATAGTTGGATAATATTGGCCAGATAAAGCATTTGTAGCCACATGAAAATGTTCTAAAAAATCTAAAAGAATTTTAACGTTAGTCCAATCTTGTGTAGTTAGCATGTCATTATCTTCCTCACCACAATCCCGAGAATTATACGTAGCGTTAATTGGGTTTCTATATTCGTACGCTACTACTAAACTTTCGTACATGTAATTCCACCTAGTGGGGCAAGGTTTAGGAACCTTTCTTTCTCTAAGGCCATATTCGTCACACTTTTTAAAATATTCTCTAAGTTTACTTCTACGGTTTGAATAAAATAGCCAATTAAGAGCCATTTTAACCTTTTCAATTTCTAAGTTTAATATTCTCATACCATCGCCAACAATTAAATGACAAATATGACATATACATCTAACATGGAAAAATTAGTAAAAGCAGGATTAAGTGTTCTAGTTAGCATACCTATTGCACTAGTGTTGCTAGAAGCGTTATCCATAGAAATTGACATTATTTTATCACTAAAACAAAAATATCTGCATACATCTGAAACAGTGTAGAGCAATAAACCTACCCGTGTGCCGTGAATTAATTATCCTATATGCAATAATGCGTTTTGCATTGTCCAGTCTTCGTCTATCCAATGACTGGTTACGGTTACATAATCGCAATCATTATTACTTCTACCAATATTAGTTGTAATAGACATACGATTAGTTATATGGGTAAATAAATAGCGCAAGTATTGTTCATATTCATGCTTGTATTTATAAATATCGGCCTTAACTGTTGCGCGAGGCCAACCTTTATACGTAGGATTAAATACTCTTCTAATATAATGAATCCATGCAGGATTAGAAGCAAAAGAATAAGGCAAACACATAACAGTAATCATTTTCGCTAATTCTTCACGATCCTTATTTGGATCGTAATATAATATACCTCCAGCGACTGTGTTTATTCCTGGTTGAACTAGATTTGAACCAGTACTTGGGTTAACTGTAGAATCAGCACTTGTCCTCCCCTCTTGTTGCGCTTTCAATTGCACATATCTAGCCTTATCGCTAGGATGTAATCTTATATGCTTAACTAAACTACCCGTGTCGCTACGATCTCCAGTATACCTATGAACAAGTAATTTCCCACAAGATTTACACTTAGCCTTATCTTGTTCTCTTAGTTGAATAAAAAATTGCCAAACTAATGATATTTCTGTACGTTTAGGAGGTTGTCTACTAAAAGTGGGAGTTTGTACGGGTGGGTGTGCCGGTTCATCACCTAAGTTATGGCAGGACTAGTAGGTGTATCATCTAAATCTACTGGAGCTTGGGTTTCATCATCATCATCATCCTCATTTCCCTCTAAGATAGGTGCATTAGGATAAAGAGCATTCATAATATCATCGTCTATTCTATCACCAATTGCTACATCATGTAGAAAATCAATATCGCTAAATTGAAACAAGGGTGATCACTATCAAGGATTCCGAAGGGTTCATTAGGATTTCTAGGTTGGCTACTACTTTGAACTTGCTTATCTTTTCTAGGTCGGGGAGCCGGGGGAGGGGTAGTATTTTGGCCACTACTTTCACCGGTTTTAGCTTTTCCTTTACCGAATATTTTTTTCAACGAAAATGCCATAATAATTATAATTAAGCAAACTAACAACACAAAAAAATACTATTAGCACGTAAGAGTTGAAACGAGTTTACCGGATTGACGAACAACTTCTTGAAAATTGAAAATCGTTGAAATTGAACACTTGAAAACTTCAATTCAACAACTTCACAATGTTTCACGAATTTGCAAAAATATATTAAACACTTGCACTACAAAGATTGAAAGAGAGCTTGAGAGAGATTGAGAGATATTGATGAATTGGTGAATAAAAATGAAAGAATGAGGGGTATTTATAGTTGAGAAATGGGAAATAGTGTAATTATATAAAGTTTGGGTTAAATTAAAGTTTGGGGGCCAAATTGCTATTTTTAAACTTCCAAACGGCTACTTTTTGCAAAGAGCCGTTTGGAAATAATTTTTAAATTTTTTTTTTTGAAAAATGCCCGTTACAGAACCGGCGGAACCGTTTGGAACCGCCAGAACCGGTTGGTTCCGGTTCTGGCGGTTCCAACGGGTAGAACCGCCCCGCCACAGTTCCTGGAAACTGCCTGAACCGGAACCGGCAGAACCGCCAAGGCCGCGATTCCGGTCCGATTTCAATTCGGAACCGCCAGATTTACAGCCTTAGCTATAGCTCCTTCCAAAAAGATTGGGAAAGAATGTTTCGAACTAACCCCATTTTAAAAGTAAATGCGTATTGTTTGAGCAGAATGTCCGGAATTACAGTAGATGGGAGTAAAAGTGGCAGGAGAGGATGGTAAGATGTCACTTCCCTTGCCTAAAAAACTGCTGCTAATCATCGCTATGATTCCTCTACTTAAAAGAGAAGGTTGATTAATTTCTTTTTCTTTTTCTAGTCATCAAAAGAAGAAAGAAAAAAACTCATCCATTGCACCTTTCCACCTGCTTTGTAGTAATCGAGGCGGAAAGAGTAAAGGTCTCTCACAAATCCAAAGGCTGCTTTCCCTCTTTATCTTCACTTCTCTTGCCTTTTCTATTTCATTCCTCATCCCTCAATCGGTTAACTTCTTAGTAATGCAAGCCTTGATTAATTAACTATCACATTTCTCACAAGCTTGACGACGATGTTACACATCGTATTGGAACATGTTTGGTGAAGTGGAAGCTAACGTCTGTGTTTTATGCGATAAGAATGTGCCTCTTAACCTTAAAAGTAAATTTAAAAAGTGATGGTTAGACCGATTATATTATATGGGGTTGAGTGTTGGCCAGTTAAGAATTCGCATGTTCGAAAAATGAGAGTGGAAGAGATAAGGATGTTGAGATGGATGTAGGCTTTCCAAGATGGATAAAATTAGGAATGAAGATATTCGGGCCAGACTGGGAGCGTCTCTGGTAGAGGACAAAATGCGAGAAGTTCAGCTTAGATGGTTTGAGCATGTGAAGGGGAGCAACACAAATGCCCCAGTAAGCAAGTGTGAGAGGTTGGCGCTAAAGGGGATGAAAAGAAGCAGAGGCAGACAAAAGAAGTATTGGGGGTGAAGTGATTAAGCATGATATAACGTTACTTCTGCTTACCGAAGACAGAATCATTGATAGAAAGGTCTAGAAGTCGAAAATCAAGGTAGATGACTAGTAGATAGTCGAGAGTATTGTTGTTGGTCTTTTTTTACATGTTCTCTTTGTTTCGATTTCTTATTATCTTGTTGTTATTGCGTGGTGCTATGGTTTATTTTATTTTATTTATTTATTATTTTTATCTTTATTTTTTAATTGTTTTTCCTAAGTCGAGGGTCTATCGAAAGCAATCTCTTTACCTTTTAAGTAGGGGTAACATCTCCATACACACTATCTCCCTAAACCTCGTAGGATTACATAGGGTTGGTTGTTTTTTTGTTGTTTGTTACATTTCTCAGAAACTTGAGAACTGGATTGCAGCCAGTGGTTAAGATACCCCTTCGATGAGGAGTGTCATCTGACATACTTGAAAATAATACAATGTAAACATCAGTTAAAACAAACAAAAACTTTAGAACCTCTACGGTCCAAGTTGGTTTGTGACAAAAAGACGACAACTGTTTGTACAAGATTCTGCATACACATCAGATTGCAACTCAAGGTTATTTCATTTTAGTTCATACGTGATTAAGAGCTTACACCAGGCCCCGATAATATGATTGTTTCCTCACATCACCACATTGTTGGTAGGTCATCCTCTGTTTGGTCCACAGCACAGAATCACAATCCCAAGTACTACAAGTCCACAACATGAGAACAACAAGTACAAGTCAGACCAACAGATTGGTGCCATGACGGCACCATAGCCCCCTCTCTAAATACTGCAAGAAGATGCGACTCCATTAACAATATCTATTACTACAAGACAAAGGCAGTTGAGGCTTCTCAATCATATGTGTAAGGAAGCTAACACTGAAAGTACATATGGTTTTCATATCGATTGAAATAAATGCATAAATACCACAAGTAAAACCGAATTTCTACTGTGGCACTAGTAGACACCAAAATTTGGTTAGTTTTCACTTGACGTCAGGATAACTCGATGCCTTAGGAAATGTGAGGTGATCAATTCACTTGAATGACAAAATAAAAACAGACACTTAAAAACAGCAGGGAGAAAACGGGTCCAAACAATGCAGAAAAGAGAAGTTAACAGCTTCTCAGTCTTTCCCTAATCAAATTCCATCACCTAGGGCCATCAGTAGTTGGTTACTGAGGTAGTTGAGACTTGAGAGGTCTAGGCTCACTACATCTACATACAATACTACCTGCATAATTGGAAATAGTAGATCGGATTTTACCATGTGGGGAACCATCCAGCAGCGACGTGTTCTTCTTCATGATGTGGGCAAGAAAACTGTCCCACAAGAAAGGTTTCTTGGACAAAACTAACATTTGAAAAGTGAAAGAAATCTCCCCTAGCCTGCCTAGGTGGAACAAGACAATCGCCAAACTGAAAGCAACAAGGCACTGAGCCAACTGAAACAAGGAGCTAGCATCCTAGAAATCATATTAAGGAAACTGGACGCTATGCAGAAGCGTTTTAGACTAGTAATGAACCACTTCAGCAGTCAAACAACTTACTTTAAGTTTATCTATAAGACACTAGCTAGCTTAAGCAAATGTTTAGGCGATTAAAGGTACATCACATAAGTGTAGACCACAAGATTGGCAAGAAAATCAGAATACTTGTGCTATGAAAAATTAAAGTTGCAGTCAAGAAATCTGTTTGGATCCCCGAGAGAGATTTCCAAAGATATGGGAGCAGCTATATATAGAGGGAACAAAGAGAGCTGAAGATCATAGAAGAATTCAGTGCATTAAGTTTTTTTTGATTTGCACCGGGTGTCCGAGTCTCTTCGAGTCCCGACTAATTCCGGGGGTGCACAAGCCCTCGGCAAGGAGATTCCCGCAAGTGCACCACGGTTATTTCAGGTTTTACCCAGTCCAATGGCCCTCAAAAATTATTTGCACCCAATGGGTTTCGAACTTGAGACCTTGAAATGGAGAAAACCCCAAGAATTCAGATCCTTAAGTTCCTTATACTTTCCAAGTAGTCCTCAGCCTAGTTTTTAATCCACCCATTTATTTACCATGACTAAGTTGGAATGGTTGGGATCTTGGCCACTCTTATTTTTGTGGTCAACCTTTGTCCACTTCTCCAACTGAAAAAGTCCCATATCGTATGTGTTCATCATCCATGTCAATATAAGCAAAACCTAAGTGGCCACAATCATAAACCCCTTTTACAAAATTGGCCAAGGGTATATCCTTTACATATCTAGATAGATAGATATACACACATTTGTGACCAAAAGAGAAGACCCAAACACATGTCCCCGTGTGTGTCTGGGAGAGGGTGATGCCACTTCCAGGGAATTGTTCCTTTGGGGTCGAAAGACAGTAAAATCACGGAGAATGCCCGCATGTTTTGCATATTTGAAATGAAAACATGTTATTCCTCTTTGTTTTCTTCGAGATATGAGGCATCTTACAAAAAAATTTCTTTTTCAGGAAAAGACAATAAGAACACAGCAAATCCACGAGCAGCTTGTAACTTCAAAGTATCCTGTACAGGGCACTCAAAAATCAACTACAAACATACACACATATAGATTCAACTACTGAATGCTATTAGAATTTCCGACATAGGTTCGTGCAATAAGACTTCACATACAAAGAAGTAAAATCCATAAGAAGTTTCAGCAGACAAACACTCAACAATTTCTTTTATATAAATCAGTAAGCAAAAGTTTCATTAAAATTCAAAAGCCAAGGACTAACTGCTGGATATTACAAAAGAGCTTACCATTTACACTGCATACATGTAATGAGACTATAAATTTTACCAGGCTATCCACATCATTCACAAAATATAATACCAGAGAGTCTATTGACAAAGTCTCAACATTTTATCACAGAGAAGTGAAGAACAAGGAAAGGCGATGATGCAAAGCTGATATAGGTCAAAAACAATAATTGCTTCAGAAAGTGATAGCTTGCTTGACAACTCACAATACAAAGGGAGAAAACAGGAAACAAACAAAATCAGCGAGCACTCATTTCACTTAATAATCAAAACAGATATTGGACGGACCGAAGGAAACAAACAGAGATCTGCTTTATAGGTATTAAAATTAAAACCCAAACCTGAAGATTATTACGTGTGGTCCAAGAGCTAACACAACTGTAAATGGATCAAATACATAATGTGATAAGAATTGACACACTCACGTTACATTGAGAACATAGGATTAATGTCCCTTGTTTGTAAATTCGTTTGACAACCTTTGCCACAATCTTTAGCTGCATATTCTTGCAAACCTTTGAAGGCTAAGCAATGGGAATTCTGAAGATCTCCTGGGGAAAATAGAAATGTCTCCTACGTTACCCATAGTATGTGGAAGCATCTACGTAGTTTCATAGAGTCATTCAATATGAATGCTAATTGGGCTCTTCAAGCAAAGGCTTCATTATTTCTATCCTGATTTATTTGTCCCTCCCAACATGTATATGGGAGCTTTTCCCATTATCAAAAGAAAATGTCTGATCATCTCTTCCAGTAGCTTGCTACATTTAGCAAATGTTATGGTCTTAAAATTGTAAGAGAGGCATTGAGTCTCATTTTCTTCTAAGATTCTAATCTATTACATGATCAATTTATCGAGTACCCAACAGCTAGAAGCTCCCATTTTTGTCATGCTCGCTACACTGTGGACCAAACAGGAACCTCTACACATAGTATTAGCCTTAAAATCTAATTGCTAGAACGAGATGCTTCAAGAAAATACCTCTTCATCCTTGCTTTTGGTGCAAATTTTCTGGACTTCCTCAACTCACTTAAAATGTAATCGATAATCTGAGTGTTGTTTTTGCTTCTATTATCATCCCAACATGCTCTTATTGCTGGGATATCCTTTACAACAGTAAATGTACTCCATATAAAAAATTTAACATAAGTTGGATTGCCTAAACAGAAAATCTCATAGCTTTTAGACGTTAAAGCAGCAGCTAAGATGTGAAAACAAATTATGAGCCCCATAAAAAAAGATGATGTACTATCTATGTTAGACTGTAAGAATCTCATCAAGTACAGGCGAATGAGCATCCCAAACACACATCATTTAACATGAAAAAAAAATTTCAATTATTCCTAAAACTAGGTTCAGCAATTTCTTCGACCAAATTGTTGATAGACCAAAAAAAATTACATCTTTAACCGCAGCTAAACACGACAAATGCAGCCTTAATGAGAAATTCCTCACCAATGACACAATGGTAAAATGCACTATGTCTTCCTCCTGAGGCGCTTCCGTAACTTCTTCAACTTGTGTTTGTTCATCTTCCTCTTCCTCTTCTTCTTCACACTATCAGCCCAAATCTTATGTGACTCATCTGCAATAACATCATCTACTTCCTCAGGTGTAGTCAACCCATTTGGAGAAACTGGATTTAGGAAATGACCAAAAGAAAAGCTTGGGTAAAACCCAACATTCAGATTTGGATCCATTGTTCCCAGTTGACGAAAAAATGGGTTTTTACCAAGCCTGCTGGACGAAGGATGATGGGCCAAAGATGATGTCAGTGTAGGTTTAGAGCTGAGAATTGTTGATCTATTAAGGTTAGTGGTGGTTCTTGCCGCTGAGAGAAGTTGGTTTCTCAGAGATTTTCGAAGAATGGAAGCCATTAGAGGCTAACAATCGCTAGAACCACGCAAGAGAAACAAAGGATTTGCTATGGAAGAAGGTGAAATAATTTTACCAGCTAGGGTTTTGGCGTGAAATTTAAAAATGGCCACTTTTACGCCTGGTCAACGAAATATAGCCACATAATCACCGGTCAACGATATTTAGCCACTAAATTATACGGTAATATTTTGTTGACAAAAATACCCTTACAAATTTTATTAATTTATGCGACTTCACCTTATATTCTTCTGTTAGGAAAACTTATCAAAATCTTCCGGAATTAATCTTCACCGTTAATCCACAAATTGAAAGATTAGCAAAATCTTCCAGCATTAATCTTCAAATCGAATTATTAGCAAAATCTTCCGCCGTTAATTTGCAAATTGAAATATTAGCAAAATCTTCCGGCATTAATCTGCAAATCAAAGTGTTAGCAAAATCTTCCAACGTTAATCTGCAAATTGAAGTGTTAGCAAAATCTTCCGGCGTTAATCTCCAAATTGAAGTATTAGCAAAATCGTTCGGCGTCAATCTGCAATTGAAGTTTTAGCAAAATTCCGTCGTCAATTCATAAATTAAAGTAAGTTCTATATATTATTTGTTATAAAAAAATTTAATTTTTCAAATTTTCGAATTTGTTTTTAATACTTTTATTATGTTATTGTCTAATATTTTCAATGTAGAACATAGCCTTAGTATAATTTGCTGGACGTTTCTAAATTAATATCTAAAGCGAAGATATTTTCATCTTATTATACTGGAAATCTCATAAAAAATTCATTGAAGTATATTACGTTAATGTAGATATTCTAGTCTCACTAGAATGTAATTGAGTTTAATTTAAATCAGTATAAATTACAGGATATCACCTGTGTGTTAGCTTATTCTCGAGTGTGTTATACTAGATAAGTTCTAAGACTAGAATATAATTGATTTTTGTTTGAATCCAGTATATTTTACGGGACATCATCTCTATGTAAGCTTATTCTCCAGTATGTTATACTGAATAAGTTCTAAAACAAGAATATAATTGAGTTTTGTTTGAATTTAGCATATTTTACGGGACATCACCTATGTTTAAGCTTTTTCTCTAGTATATTATACTGCATAAGTTATAAGACTAGAATATAATTGAGTTTTCTTTGAATCTAGTACATATTACAGGACATCATCTGTGTATAAGCTTATTCTCCAGTATATTATACTTGATAAGTTCTAAGACAAGAATATAATTTTCTCTTTGAATCCAGTATAATTTATGGGACAACACCTTTGTGTAAGCTTATTCTCCAGTATGTTATACTGGATGAATTCTAAGACATAATTATTTTTGTTTAAATCTAGTATATTTTATGGGAGATTACCTATGTATAAGCTTATTCTCTAGTATGTTACATTAGATAAGTTTTAAAATAAGAACATAATTTAGTTTTGTTTGAATTCAGTATATCTTACGCGACATCAGCTGAGTGTAAGTTTTTTCTCCTGTATATTATACTTGATAAGTTCTAAGTCTAGAATATAATTAAGTTATCTTTGAATCAAGTATATCTTACAGGACATCACCTGTGTGTAAGGTTATTCTCCAGTATGTTAAACTGTATAAGTTCTAAAACTAGAATATAATTGTGTTTTTTGGATAAGTTTTAAAACTTGAATATAATTGAGTTTTCTTTGAATCCAGTATAATTTATGGGACATGACCTATGTGTAAGCTTTTTGTATAGCATATTATAATGTATAAGTTTTAAGACTTGAATATAATTGAGTTTTCTTTGAATCCAGTATCATTTAAGGGATATCACCTGTTTATGAGCTTTTTGTCTAGTATATTATACTGGATGAATATTATATTTTAAACACTATAATTTCTAAATATCTAATTATTTGCATTCATTAACTACAGTATATCTTGCAGGACATCACCTGTGTGCAAAACTTATTCTCCAGTATGTTAAACTAGATAAGTTCTAAAACTAGAATATAATTGTGTTTTTTGGATAAGTTTTAAGACTTGAATATAATTGAGTTTTCTTTGAATCCAGTTTAATTTAAGGGACATCACCTGTATGAGCTTTTTCTCCAGTATATTATACTGTATGAATATTATATTTTAAACAATATAATTTCTAAATATCTAATTATTTGCATTCATTAGTTACAGTATATCTTGCAGGACATCACCTGTGTGTAAGCTTATTCTCCAGTATGTGAAACTGGATAAGTTCTAAAACTAAAATATAATTGTATTTTTTGGATATGTTTTAAGACTTGAATATAATTGAGTTTTATTTGAATCCAGTATAATTTACGGGAAATCACCTATGTGTAAGATTTTTGTCTAGTAGATTATACTGGATAAATTTTAAGACTTGAATATAATTGAGTTTTCTTTGAATATAATATACTTTAAGGGACATCACCTGTATGTGAGCTTTTTCTCCAGTATCTTATACTCGATGAATATTATATTTTAAACAGTATAATTTCTAAATATCTAGTTATTTGCATTCATTAACTATAGGATGAATACCAGTTTCTTTCTTATCGCGTATGATGGCAAATGGACAACAGATTACAAGTACTTGGATCATAAAACGAAGCTTCTACTGATAAATGATGGGACTTCATTTGAAGAATTTCTTAGAAATTTTTTTGAAGTTATAGAGATCGAGAACAAAAAGTATCAAGCAAATGTGTGGCTTAACATCAACCTAGGTACTGCTAAGGGAATAAAAGTGACAAAAGATGAAGATCTTAATATGTGTATGATTCTTTTAAAAAATAATCCATACTACAAAGGTTCCAAATTTGTTGTTGAAATATCAGAAAAACCAGATCAACAAGCAGAAGGTAATGCAATAATGCAAATTGAAAATCAACAATTATTGTAGAGATCATCCGGAAGAGAAAGTGATGTTGATATCTCATGTAAAAATAGAGCAGGAGAATACAATTTATGACATTACATTCGAAAAAGTAATTGCAATTCCTGTGGAAGATCAGCACAGTTAATCACTACAAAGTATTGAAGGAAGGAAAAGGAAAGGAAAAGGAAAGGCGAAAGATCTCCATCAATAATATTAAAGGAAAATGCATCACTGTATGATCTAAAACTTGGGTCTATTTTTCAAGACAAAAATTCTATGATTAGATGTTTTTTCTTAGCAGCTATAAAGGAGCACTTTGAGTTCTATGTTAACAGGTCAAGTAACACGAGATTCTCTTTGGTATGTATTGATGAAAAGTGTGGTTGGACTGTTCGAGGTTCAAGAATTAAGGAATCAACACTTTTTAAAATAGTTTAATTTCAGAGAACACATGATTGCTCAGTTGATATTCGGAAATCAGATCAAAGACAAGCAACTTCTAATGTTATCAGAGATTATGTGATAGACAACTTAAGAGACATAGCTACTGAGGTAAAGCCTAAATTTGTCATATCAGAGATGAAAAGAGCACATGGAATTGATGTTGGATATGGAAAAGCATGGCATGCTATTCAAAAGGGGTTATCTTTGTTAAGAGGAACAACATAACAGAATTATGAGCAGCTTCCTTCATATTTGTATATGATTTAACAAAAAAATCCAGGGTCATATACAAATATTGTAAGAGATGAAGAAAACAGGTAAATTTCTTATGTATTGAGTGATTTTTTATGTCCATTATTAAATACGGGACATAGTGGTTTAAGAACATATTACTCCACTGCAATATAGAGGAAAAAAATATTAAATTATGTTTTTCCATTTTACTTCATTTTGTCCATTATATTGTACAGGATGTTAGAAGTTGTCATCCAGTATATTTTACAAGATATCTGCATTGTATAAGCTTTATGTCCTGTATAATATACTAGATGAGTTCTGTTCAACCTAAAAATTTGTATTTTTACTTTATTTTATCCAGTATATTATACCTGATGATAATGGAAGTCCAGTATGTTATACTGGAGCAATATTATGAAATAGTTAAGTTTTGTTTGTGGCACGTAAATTTTATGGGATGTATGGCTTGTATAAGCTTTATCTCTAGTATATTATTATACTTTATGACTTAACTGAATTTTATTTACTTTTCATTTTACAGGTTTGTTTACATGTTTTTCATGTATGGGGCATCAATATCTGGTTGGAAGTATTGTATACCACTGATTGCTGTTGATGGAGCATTTCTAAAAAAATAAATATAGAGGTGTTCTGTTAGTGGCTGTTACCAAAGATGCAAATAATCAGATTTTTCCTATAGCTTTGAAGTAGTGGATGCAGAGAATAATGCATCATATGAATGGTATTTCAGGGAATTAAGAAAAGCAATTGGCATTCGTAATGATCTAATGTTCTTGTCAGATCCACACAAGGCTATTGCAAATGGAATTGCAAAGGTTTTCCCTGGGTGCTACCATGGAATTTGCATCTATCATTTAGAAAAGAATCTGAAGCAAAGAAGAGTGAGAAACACTGTGATAAATCTCTTTCAAAGTGCTGCAAGAGTATACCTTCAATCAGTATTTGATGACTTCATGTCACAAATATCTGTTGTTGATAAAAAAACTTTCAATTATTTGATGGAGGAACCACCAGGAAGATGGGCTCATTCACATCGTCCCAGAAGAAGATATGATTTTTAACAACAAATATTGTTGAGTCAATGAATAATGCTTTAAGACGTTCAAGATAATTGCCAATTTTAATAATGATGGATTTCATAAATGAAAATTACAAAGATGGTTCTATGAAAGAAGGACACTTGCAGAAGGAATATTTCGTGATATATCAAATTGGGCAGAAGCAACGTTGGAAGCAAAAATTCAACCAGCTTTTACATTTAGAGTATTTCCCATTGATAGACTGAAATTTAATGTCAAAGAAGGTGGTATGGAATTTATTGTTGATCTAGACAAAATAACATGTGATTGTTCTGAATTTCAGCTAGATGAGATGCCCTGTGAACATGCAATTCCTGCCATTGAGAGTATACATCAAAGGAAATCGACCTTTTGCTCAGCCTATTTTTCAAGGGAATTTTGGTTGAAAACTTATGAAGAGCAAGTAAATACTATAGGTGATGCAACAACATGGGTTATACCAATCACTGTAAATCATAAATCACTAAGCCTCCAGATGTCAAAGTACTGCTAGGAAGAAGATAGAATAATCGACATGTTTCCGGTACAGAATTCAAGAAGGAACAAAGATGTAGTCGTTGCAAAAAATATGGGCATACTAGAACAAATTGTACAAATTCTGTTGTAGCTCATCCTTATGCAAGAAAATACAAGAAAAAAAAATAATTGAATATATACAATAAAGTTTTATATCAAGTATTAAATAAGATGTTTACTACTTCAAAAATACAGGAAACAAAATATTAAATTAGTTAATTCAATTTAACTACATATTGTCTACCTTGTATGAGATTTATCTCCAATATTAAATAACTTGTTTACTACTTCAACAATATATTACTCCGGTTTAATATACAGGAAATAAAAAATTAAATTATTTAATTCACTTTAATTACAAGTTATTTTATGGGACATTTGCCTTGTGTAAGCTTTTTCTCCAGTTTATTATACTGGGTGAGTTCTTTATTGTCACGACATAAATTCTATACCCGATCGTGATGGAGCCTCTCGTGAAGACAAGGCCAGCCAACAACTCCAATTCCACTTAAAACAATTAAGCAGCTATATAACACATTGGATCTATAATTATGACATTTAATTAACATGAAAATCAATAGAGCCTGACTAGGGTGTCACAAGTCACGAGAATCTAAGGAGTTGGACACTGCTACTAGTCCAACAATATATATATATGCATATAGGTACAAGATAAAACTCGAATACAAAGATGGAGTACAGTGCGCTGGCGGTCACCTTGCTCAACTACCACAATAAGGCCTCCGGTCCTGCTAATAACCCGCTACCGGGTGAATAATACCTGCAACTGCACGTAAGGTGCAGGGAGTAAAGTGAGTACTTCCAACTCAGTGGTAATAAGAGAGAATAATATCTGTTCGATAAGAAAACACGCAAGAGCACACCAAACTGCTATAAAAGACAGAACAACCCCTTTTTAGAAAAATCCGAAAACCTGTGAAAAATCCCTTTAAAAAAATCCCAAGTTCAGTTCAAAATTACTTTTGAAAATATGCTTTTTCAACAATGGCAAAATAAACTTCAATCAGTATAAAATAATCAGAAACCTGCCCCTCGGGCTCCATATCAACCTTTCAGTACAGTACAAGCCCTCTGCGGGCTCAATCTCAACTCACAATATCCATCGTCATCCTCTCAGGCTCAACACTTCTCAACATATAACACCAGGATATCTGGTCAGCAAGACAAGTAACAAATGTATGCCAATGATATATGAGTGCTAAACGTCATGCCACGTAGTACAAACAGAAGTAAATGCGTGAATGCAATGCAATGCACATGACCGCTACGGCGCGTAGCCCGATCCATGGGTACCCTGCGCTCACTGGGGGTGTGTACAGACTCCGTAGGGGCTCCTTCAGCCCAAGCGCGAAAATGCTGCGCGTGCAGCCCGATGCAACATGTATAATGCTGCGGCATGCATCCTGATCCCATATAATATATAAAATGTTGCGTTGTGCAACTCGATCCATGCAATATGCTACTGCGGTGTGCAGCCCGATCCATGCATGTATATGCTACTGCGGCGTGCAGTCAGATCCATGAAATATGTTACTGTGACGTGCAGTCCGATCCATGCGTGTATGTGCACATTCTCACACAACACTCGAGGCCTGAAAGCCTCCATACAACATCTTCATACCCTCACATATGGCCCTCAGCCTCAATTAGTCCGAAATAGTCAAAAGCCCCTCGGGCATCCGCAAACAACTATACTCAGCTCAAATGATAGTTCAAATGTCGTTTAAACTCCAAGTTTGATTAAAAATATAGCTGAGTTCAGTAAACAGTGTAAATCACATGGACGAGTTCAACGATATTTCAAATAGTGAGGAAAAATAGTGATGATAGTTCAACAAGGGTTCAAATAATCGGCAATAAGCCCCAAGTATGGCAATGAGACCAAGTCATAATGAAACAATAAAACATTTAAAATTTTGCGGTAAAAACCAATAACCGGGGCGGACTAAGTCAAAATCCCAATAGTGCCCTACCTCACGCTCAGGTCCAGCGTGCAAGTCACCACAATACAGCACTAAGATGTGCAAATCCGGGGTTTCAAACCCTTAGGATATCATTCCCAAGTATTACTCACCTCGAACCGGCGAAATCTCAAGCTCGCGACGCCTTTGCCCCTCAAATCGGCCTCCACACGCGTCGAATCTAGCCAAAAACAGAGCGAATACATCACAATATGCAAATACGAAAATACCCAATCGAAAACAATTAGAATATGACAAGAATCTCGAAAATAGCAAAACCTGAGCTCCGGGCCTGCTTCTCGAAAAGTTACAAAACTTACATTTTCAGAATCCTCGTCTCGCCATGAGTCCGTACATATAAACTTCATCAAAATCGGAGTCCAATTTCTACTCCAAATCCCCAATTTTCATTTGAAATTCCAAGCCCTAGTTCATCAACTTTTACACCAATTTCAGAGAATTAATGGTTGATTCTTAAATAAAATGACGTAATAAGACCACAAGACTTATCTCCAATCACTTCCCGTTGAAATCCTCTTCAAAATCCGTCAACGAGCTCTCAAGTTATTGTAAAAATTGAGGAAAAAGTGCGGAGCTCGCGGATGAAATAGTAAATAAAAGCCCTCTGCCCAGGCGCCCTTTCCTCTATGAGATCGCGCTCGGCTCCTTGCGATCGCACTGCTTCACCTGGCGCCCCTACGCGAACGCATACACATCTCTGCGATCGCAGAGCATAAAGACCTCAACCTACGCGATCACATCCCCCTGGACGCAACCGCATTGAAAAAATCTCATGACCCCAGCCCAGCCTTCTATGCGATCACAATGCCATTCATGCGATCACATAGAGCAATCCGTCTGCAACACCTGAAGCTCAATTTCTGCCACACTTTGTTGGAACACATTCTTATGTTGTTAAGACTAATATTGTATTCATCTTTGTAGGTTTTGATAAATGACAAACCGAAGTAGATGGAAAATTCATATATGCCAAATAGTTGTGAGTTATTGTTGAAATACACTTTCATTCATATTTTAACTAAATTGTGTTTGTTTTGTAGATTTGATTTAAACAAGTGATAGCAGACTAAAGTCGAAGTCCAAGAACAAGAAGGTCAAGACAAGATCAAGAGAAGCAATAAAAATAAATGAGTCATGTTTATATTGTGATCTTGATCCTACTTTAAATTTAAGTCTTGGCTTCTCTCAAAAATCATTTTTATGAAAATATGCATATCATGAATATTTTTGATACACTTAGAACAAATTAATTTTAAATGTTTTAATTGAACCAAAAAGGTATTTAAAATTGTCTTTCATGTTTAAGACATATACTATACTCATGGTTTTCAAATAAACAATGAAAAACGTCTTATAAGTGATTTTTACAAAGTTAATCGATTATCAAAGAATAGATAATCGATTATCAAATATCTCCAATTAAACTGGATTTTTACGCAAGGCATGATAATCGATTATCAAACTTAGAATAATCGATTATCAGAAAAACAATCGATTATCTGATTTTGTATAATCGATTATCTTATATCCGTTGCTCCTCAACGACTAGTCTTTTAAATTCAATAATCGATTATTTGAATTGACATAATCGATTATTCCCGAAATAATCGATTATCAGATTTTAGTTAATCGATTATTCTATTATTCGTTGCCTTCCAACGACTAGTTTTTTAAACATTGAAACAAAATAATCGATTAACCATTTTCAATAATCGATTATTCTGTCAGAATTTTGAAAATAATGAGCAAACGGCTACTTGAGTTTTTGGGGCTATAAATACACCCCAAAACCTCTCATTTGAAACAACACAACTGAGCAAAATCATATACAAGCTTTCAAATACTCTCTACATTCATTTCATTATATTCAATTGCTTTTGAGAGCCAATTTCTTGAATTTATTGTTGTGTTCTTGAGCGTTCTTATTTTACTCATATCTACTCTTTAAGAGAGTTTTGTTTAACTGAGTGTTAAGTGTTTGTATACACTTGAAGGGAAGTTTTAAATCCCTTGTTGTTGTAAGAAGGAACGTTTTATTCCTTCACTTGAAGTCTTGAAGTGCGGTATCTTCGAGCAAAGGTTGTTGAGGCTTGTGTGATTCAAGTTCTCAAGTTGTAAAGGTTTGTTGAGCACCCGGAAGCTTAACAAGATTAGTTGAACCTCGAGAGAGTCTCTCGGGAGACTGGACGTAACCACATTTGTGGCCAACCAGTATAAATTAGGTGCACTTCTTCCTTACTCTTTTATTTCCGCATTTGAGTTAAGTTTTATTCCTGCAAATTTTTATAAAACGCTATTCACCCCCCATCTAGCGTTAAGCACTTATTCTAACAATTGGTATCAGAGCCCAACTCTCTGAAATACTTAACCGTTTGAGAGAAACTATCCATGGCTTCTACTCGTAGTGCTTATGCAGGAATAGGTGAAGGTCAATGCACCACAAGGCCACCACTTTTCGATGGCACCAACTACACTTATTGGAAGGAAAGGATGAGAATCTTCATCCAATCAAATAATTTTCTACTGTGGAAAATTATAAAGAATGGAGAGCAAATACCAACCAAAAAGGTGGAAAATGAAATGGTTCCAAAATTGGAAGATGAATATGACGCGGATGATATCAGAAAAGTGGAAAACAACGCAAAAGCCATCAACATGATGTATTGTGCTGTAAATCCCGATGATTATCGAAAAATTTCATGTTGCACCACGGCTAAGCAAATGTGGGATAAATTGGAAATCACCTACGAAGGTACGGACCAGGTAAGAGAAGCTAACATAGATTTTCTAACCCACGAATATGAACTTTTTCATATGAAGGAAAACGAGAAGATAGATGATATGTTCGAACGATTTTCAAAAATCGTTAATGATCTTCATGCTCTTAAGAAGACATTCACGGATAGGGAGCTTGTCCGTAAAATTCTTCAAGTCTCACTCCGGAATGGCGCTCCAAAGCCGACGCTATTCAAGAGTCAATCGGCATTACAAATGTCACAATCGACGGGCTTAGAGGTAATCTTAAAACCTATGAATCTACTATTCTTAACCTCCTTTGGATGATCAAAGGAAAAGGAGAATCGCTCTAAAAGCAAGCACGGCTCAACCTCAAAATGATGAGGATTCAAGCGACGAAGATAACGAGTTCAGACTCGTTATTAAGAAATTCCACAAGTTCATGCGAAAGGAGTATGAACGAAAAGGTAAGTGACAAGGAGGTCAATTAAAATGCTATGGATGCGGAGAAATTGGGCACATCAAACCAAAATGCCCAAATGCCAAAACGGAGAAGAAGGTCGTCAAAAAGCAAAGGGCCTACATCTCTTGGGGAGGCGACTCCGGAGACGAATCAAGTGACGGAGAAGAAGACAAGACCGCAAACTTGTGTCTCATGGCACACGAAGAAACTCAAAATGAGGTATGTACAACTTCTAAGAACTCTTTCACTTTAGAAGATATGCAAGAGGCCTTTGATGAGTTATATGATGAGTTTATTAGCGTTTCTTAAACTATAAAAGATTTAGGTAAACAACTTTCTTTAAAAGAAAAGGATTTTGAAAAATTAACTCTTGATAATGAAAAATTAAAAGAGGAAAACAAGTTTTACGGCAAAAGAAGCGCCGATAAACCCGAAAGATCAAACAAGGGTTGTACCTCTTGCAAATCTTTAAAAGAGGAAGTAGAAAGTCTTAGAAGCACTTTGCATAAATTTAATTCTTCACACAAAAATCTCAATGATGTTCTTGTAAATTTGAAATCCACTAAGCACGGTATAGGTTTTAAAAACGAGCCAAAAGAAAAAGTTGAGTCCATTCCTAAACCACCTAAGACTCAACTTAGGCAGAGTAAAATAAATGTCAACGCTCAACCTAGAAATATTAATCCTAGAGTTGCTACTCATCCTAGAACAAATGCTAGAAGAAATGTTGGTATGTATAGATCACCTAGACAAGATTTTCGAAAATTGCATCAAAACTATATTTCTAAAAATAGAGTGAAGGAATTTAGGCCTCCAAATTATTATCATCCTATAAGAATGCATAATCCGAATGTCATTTGCCATTATTGTAATAAAATAGGACATATAGCTCCTGTTTGTTTTACTAGACATGGCATCTCACCACAAGTCAATCACACCACTATGTTGCACCTAACATACAAGGACCCAAAATGGCTTGGGTACCAAAAACTCATTAATTTGTTTTGTAGGTGTGTTTGAAGGGATCAAGTGTACTTTGGTATCTTGATAGCGGATGCTCCAAACATATGACTGGAGATGCATCAAAATTCCTTCAAATAAAAACCACGGAAGGAGGAAACGTTATTTTTGGAGACAACAATAAAGGAAAAATAATCGGCATTGGTTCCGTCGGTAAGAACGAATCCTCCTCCATTAAGAATATCTTATTAGTTAAAGGGCTTAAACACAATCTCTTGAGCATAAGTCAATTATGTGACAAGGGAAATCTTGTATTGTTCAATTCAGAAGAATGCTTAGTTATACGCCGTAGTGATTTTAAAGTCATTCTTCGTGGCATTAGAATTGATAATATTTATATGGTTGACCTTGAAAATTCTTCATCAAATTTTGTGAATTGCCTTATGAGTTAAGATGACGACATGTGGTTATGGCATCGTAGAGTAGCTCATGTAAACATGAATCTTTTAAACAAATTAGTTTCTCAAAATTTAGTAATTGGCCTTCTAAATATAATATTTGAAAAGGATACAATTTGTGATTCTTGTCAAAAAGGGAAACAAACAAAAGCCTCTTTTAAATCAAAAAATATTGTTTCAACTACTAGACCTTTACAACTTCTTCACATGGATCTTTTTGGACCATCTAGAATTAAAAGTCTTGGTGGAAATTTCTATGCTTTTGGTATTGTTGATGATTACTCTAGATTCACATGGACGTTATTCCTTGCTCACAAAAGTGATGCCTTTCAAATGTTTAAAAGTTTTCTTAAACGTGTTCAAAATGAAAAGAACACAACCATCACTTCCATAAGAAGTGATCATGGGGGAGAGCTTGATCATAATCTCTTCGCGGATTTTTGTGACGAACTCGGCATTGAGCATACTTTCTCTGCTCCACGTACACCACAACAAAATGGAGTGGTGGAATGCAAAAATCGATGTCTCGAAGAGATTGCTAGAACCATGCTCAATGAGGCAAAGATTCCCAAAATTTGTTGGGCGGATGCCGTGAGTACCGCAAGCTATGTTTTAAACAGAGCTATCATAAGACCGATACTCATGAAAACTCCCTATGAACTCTACAAGGGAAGGAAACCTAACCTCTCCCATCTTCGAGTTTTCGGTTGTAAATGTTTCACTCATAACAACGGAAAAAATAACTTAGGAAAATTTGACGCGAAATCTGATGAAGGAATTTTTCTTGGTTACTCATCGCGTAGCAAAGCATATAGAGTTTTCAACAAACGCACTTCAACTGTCGAGGAGTCCCCTCATGTCGTATTTTGTGAAAATGATGCTCGCTTGGCGAGAAAGGATTTTTGTGTTGATCTTGCAGATTCTTTAGACAAGATAAGTCTTCAAGACAAGGTGCAAGAGGAAAATCCAAAGGAAATCCAAGACGAAATCATGGAACAACCATTGGAAGAAGCACCACCGCAAGAGGAAGAATCGGTGATGCCTAAGGCCTGGAGGACATCTAAAAACCATCCTCTCGATAAGGTAATTGGCAACATCGAACAAGGGGTAAGTACTCGAAACCTTCTCAAAGACACTGTAGGACACATGGCTTTTGTTTCACAAATAGAACCCTCAACCATTTCCGAAGCAATTGGGGATGAGCATTGGACCTTGGCAATGCAAGAGGAGCTTAACCAATTCAAACGTAATGATGTTTGGGAATTGGAGCAAAGACCCAATAATCACACCATAATTGGTACGAAATGGGTTTTTCGAAATAAATTAGATGAAAACGGTATAATCACTAGAAACAAAGCTAGGCTTGTTGCTAAAGGATATAATCAAGAAGAAGGCATTGATTTTGAAGAAACTTATGCACCCGTTGCACGACTAGAAGCTATTCGTTTATTACTTGCTTTTTCATCATTTATGAATTTCAAATTATTTCAAATGGATGTCAAGAGTGCCTTCCTCAATGGGTTTATTCAAGAGGAAGTGTATGTTGAACAACACCGGGTTTTGAAGACTTTAAATCTCCGGATCATGTCTTCAAGCTTAAGAAAGCACTCTATGGTCTTAAACAAGCTCCCCGAGCTTGGTACGAACGCTTAAGCAAATTTCTTTTGGACAATGAGTTCAATAGGGGGAAAGTTGACACTACACTTTTTATCAAGAATAAAAACAATGACATCTTATTAGTTCAAATTTATGTAGATGATATTATTTTTGGTGCTACTAACGACTCTTTGTGCAAGGAATTTCAAAATTAATGACTAGTGAATTTGAAATGTCAATGATGGGTGAGCTAAATTTCTTCTTGGGGTTGCAAGTGAAACAAATGAAAGAAGGAACTTTCATTTGTCAATCTAAGTATTGCAAGGAGTTGCTAAATCGTTTTGAAATGAGCAACGCCAAAGCATTGGCCACTCCAATGAGCACATCCGACCATCTTGACAAGGATGAGAAAGGTAAAGAAGTAGACACCAAGAAATATCGAGGTATGATCGGATCCCTTCTTTATCTTACTGCAAGCAGACCAGACATTATGTTTAGCATTTGTCTATGCGCTAAATATCAATCTTGTCCGAAGGAGTCACATCTTACTGCGGTTAAACGGATAATGAAGTACCTTGTTGGAACGATGAATGTGGGACTTTGGTATCCCAAAGGTTCTTCATGCCAACTAATTGGCTATTCCGATTCTGATTTTGCAGGTTGCAGATTAGACCGCAAGAGCACTAGTGGCACTTGCCATTTGCTCGGTAACTCCTTAGTTTCTTGGTTTAGCAAGAAACAAGTTAGTGTTGCGTTATCCACAACCGAGGCTGATATATAGCCGCGGGGAGTTGTTGTGCACAAATTCTTTGGATGAAACAACAACTCTCGGATTATGGTCTTAGTATTGATCATGTTCCTCTTAGATGTGACAATACTAGCGCCATAAGCTTGACGAAGAATCCTATTCTTCACTCAAGAACGAAACACATCGAAATTAGGCACCACTTCATAAGAGATCACGTTCTCAAAGGTGATGTCGAAATTGAGTTTGTTGAAACCAAACATCAATTGGCAGACATCTTCACTAAGCCTTTAGATAAAGAGTCATTCTTTCGTATTCGTAGTGAACTCGGAATACTTGACTCAACGTTGATCTAATACATGCATTTAGGTTGCATTTGTTTTTTAATTATTACTAACTTGAGCATCGGAGGTGTTTATTTCTCTTTTGCAGGTATCACCCTAAGGACAGGGGAACTTAGTTGAAGTTTCCTTAAGCCATTTTGAACATTTTTTCCAAGGGGTTGATATCAAAATAATCAATTAAGGAATTAGAATAATTGATTATTACATCTTTCTGTTTTGCAGTCAATAAGTCGATATTAGCATGATCAATTATCATATAGAATAATCGATTATCATTTAAACTCTGTTTTACTTATTTTTAAAATAATCGATTATTATAGAAGAATAATCGATTATCAAAACATTCTGTTTTTCGACTTTTATTAAGTCTTCAAAAATAATCAATTAATTTACTGATAATCGATTAACCTCTTCATCCGGAACTCAAACTATCTCAAGATAACCAATTAACAAAACCGATAATCGATTAACAACGGCCAATTTTTCAAATATTCTTACTATTTTCTATCCGTTTGAAGCCTTCAATTCTGAAACTTTTCTCATTAATTGCTCTCATTTCTTCAACTCTATAAATAGGGATGTCATATAGTCAAATTCTCACTTCACAAACACTTCTCTTCACAAAAACTCTCTTCAAAAGCATCAAAAGTCTTCAAAAATCCTCTTGATTACTCATTCAAATGGCAAATAGAAATTCCAAAAGAGCTCGTGCCGGCAAGAACATTGCCTCTTCTTCCAACATCCCTCCATCTCTACATTGCTACAAAGATGGCTCTTTCCTAAGGTTCGAACAAGAAACCGAACTTCTTCGATTTATCCAAAAATTTGAAAACCGAGAAATCCTTCCTCCTCGTTTTACAACCGGTAGATATCTTGCCGACACTATTCATTCATCCATACTTCTCCAAAGCCAAATAATCAACTTTGTTTATCTCCAATACTCCTACATTCATCCTCATTTAATTCGAGCTTTTTATTCCAATTTAAAGAAAGATGATGACGGGGAACTCACTTCTAACATGAATGGCGTTCCTATTCTTTTGAGTGAGGAAAATATTCAAACCCTCACAAATCTACCCCGACAAGGCCAAGACATCGTCCACTACACCGGGGACGAAGGACTATTCTTTGATGAACAAGTTCTTTTCCAACATATTGGAATTGGACACTTTGAATCAACTCCGGAGCATCGTCGACCCTCAATTACAAATATGCTACCGGAATTTTGTTTAATTTTCTATATCATCACTCGAATCCTCAAGCCAAAAAAATTCAATCATACAACAATCGGTCGTGAGGACGCCAAAATAATGCATGCAGTTATTTCCGGAGCGCGCATCAATTGGTGCAAGCTTATTCTAACTCACATGCATGATTCAATAGGAGATGACAAGCCTCTCCCATATGCTCTTCTTATAATGATCATTCTTGAAGCATTAGAAATCAATACCAATGTTGGTCCAAAGAAAAATCGCACCAAACTTTGGGAGATCCAAGAAACTTCTTTTCATAGCGGTGAACATTCCGCTCCTCAACCTCCTCCTCCTCAAAATCGTCGCCCTCGTGCCCCTTCGGATGCTACACTTCAAACTATTTCGGAGCAATTAGCATCTCTATCAACTTCAATGAATAGGATCGATAGAAATGTTACCCGCACGGAAAGATACGTGCGAAGGTTATCAAATGAGCTTCACGGGTATTTTGACCATGTCAACTACCCCTATGCCCAAGTTTATTCTTCAAGCGATTCAAGTGTCGTTCCGAACACGGATGATGAGATTGAAGACGATAGCTTTTAATTTAAATTTATGTTATATTATCTTGTTGCTATTAAATTATGTTTTTATGATTCTAATATGTACTTTCTTAATTTTTATTAATAAAATCATTCCTTTTATCCATTTTTTATACTCTTTTTGTTAATGTCAAAAGGGGGAAGAAATATGGGGGCTATGCATTTTTTTTCAAATACCCTTGGAAATTTTTTTTAACAATTGGCATAAACTGAGGGGGAACTCAATTATAACTCATCTAGTATTTGGCATAATCTAATTATATTAAAATTTTCATGCATATCCCCATATCAGTTTGCCATTATCAAAAAGGGGGAAATTGTTGGAACACATTCTTATGTTGTTAAAACTAATATTGTGTTCATCTTTGTAGGTTTTGATAAATGACAAACCGAAGTAGATGGAAAATTCATATATGCCAAATAGTTGTGAGTTATATTTGAAATACACTTTCATTCATATTTTAACTAAATTGTATTTTTTTTGTAGATTTGATTTAAACAAGTGATGCAAATAAATTAGCAGACTAAAGTCGAAGTCCGAGAACAAGAAGGTCAAGACAAGATCAAAAGAAGCAATGAAAATAAATGAGTCATGTTTATATTGTGATCTTGATCCTACTTTAAATTTAAGTCTTGGCTTCTCTCAAAAATCATTTTTATGAAAATATGCATATCATGAATATTTTTGATACACTTAGAACAAATTGATTTTAAATGCTTTAATTGAACCAAAAAGGTATTTAAAATTGTCTTTCATGTTTAAGACATATACTATACTCATGGTTTTCAAATAAACAATGAAAAACGTCTTATAAGTGATTTTTACAAAGTTAATTGATTATCCAAGAATAGATAATCGATTATCAAATATTTCCAATTAAACTGGATTTTTACGCAAGGCATGATAATCGATTATCAAACTTAGAATAATCGATTATCAGAAAAACAATCGATTATCTGATTTTGTATAATCGATTATCTTATATCCGTTGCTCCTCAACGACTAGTCTTTTAAATTCAATAATCGATTATTTGAATTGACATAATCGATTATTCCCAAAATAATCGATTATCAGATTTTAGTTAATCGATTATTCTATTATTCGTTGCCTTCCAACGACTAGTTTTTTAAACGTTGAAACAAAATAATCGATTATCCATTTTCAATAATCGATTATTCTGTCAGAATTTTGAAAATAATGAGCAAACGGCTACTTGAGTTTTTGGGGCTATAAATACACCCCAAAACCTCTCATTTGAAACAACACAACTGAGCAAAATCATATACAAGCTTTCAAATACTCTCTACATTCATTTCATTATATTCAATTGTTTTGAGTGCCAATTTCTTGAATTTATTGTTGTGTTCTTGAGCGTTCTTATTTTACTCATATCTACTCTTTAAGAGAGTTTTGTTTAACTGAGTGTTAAGTGTTTGTATACACTTGAAGGGAAGTTTTAAATCCCTTGTTGTTGTAAGAAGGAACGTTTTATTCCTTCACTTGAAGTCTTGAAGTGCGGTATCTTCGAGCAAAGGTTGTTGAGGCTTGTGTGATTCAAGTTCTCAAGTTGTAAAGGTTTGTTGAGCACCCGGAAGCTTAACAAGATTAGTTGAACCTCGAGAGAGTCTCTCGGGAGACTGGACGTAACCACATTTGTGGACAACCAGTATAAATTTGGTGCACTTCTTCCTTACTCTTTTTTTTCCGCATTTGAGTTAAGTTTTATTCCTGCAAATTTTTATAAAATGCTATTCACCCCCCCTCTAGCGTTAAGCACTTATTCTAACACACTTTTCAACTTCAAAATTGTCCGACAACCATCTGAATTCACCCCGAGGCCCACGGGACCTCAAGCAAAAGCACCAACATGACTTATTACCTCATTAACGTAAACACCAAAAATCAATAAAATCCTCAAAATCAACTTTAAGCTAAACATGAACTTAACAAAGATCTTATCCGATGCCGAAACCAACCAAACAACGTCCAAATGTCCTAAAAATTTGTAGATATATCCAAAATTACCTAACGAAGCTACTAAAACTCTCAGAATTCCATTCTGATCCTTGGATCAAAATCTCATCTACCAACCGGAATTCGCCGAAATTCAACCTTAGCAAATTCAAGCCAAATTCTTCACCGTACCTCCAAATTAAATTCTGATTTCGCTCCCATGTAATGAATCACCTTCTGAAACCAATTGAATTGTCGAAAATCCATTCCGAGCCCTCTAACTCACAACTGAACGTCCGGTTGACTTTTCCAACTTAAGTTTTCCTTAAATAGACTATGTGTCTCATTTCTAAACAATTTCAATCCAACACATCTCAAACTCACCAAACACTTATATCAACACACCGGGAAACATATTACGAGGAAAATGGGGCTGAAATACAAATGACGACGGGTTGGGTCGTCACATTTATTATTAGTCTTTTTTTTGAGTGATTTTTCATATCTAGTATTAAATAAATTTGTTTACAACTTATACAATATATTACTCAAGTTTAATATATAGGAAACAAAATATTAAATTATAATTCAATTGAAGTACATATTGTCCAGTATAATTTACGTGACGTCTACCTTGTGTAAGCTTTTTATCCAGTATATTCTACTGGTTGAGTTCTATTTAACCTAGAACTTTTTTTTATTTTCATTACTCTTTTTCAATGGCTATTTCTATTCTTTTCAACAATGCAGTAAATAATTACTATAGGACATAGTGGTTTAATAATATAAGCATCAACTAAAACATTTAGGAAACAGGAAATAAAAAGATATTATATTAATATAAAAGCAATAACATTGGCATCATTCACCTACAAATTACTTCCACAAAATAACCAAGTTTAAAACATAGAAATAAAAAACTAATCCATATCATCAGAAGAGTCAAAGAAACATTCATCCCCATTTCGGACAATGCTCTCAAGCCTATTCACCTTATCCTTTAGTCTTCTTATATCCCTTTCATATTTCTCAATAAACTCATCAAACTTGATCTCAAATGCTTCTATTATGTCTTCTTTCAATTGTTCAATAGTTGTTTTGATGGCTGCACCCATTGTTGTTTTGTTTTTCTGTTGGCTAAAAGAATTAGAAGAGTTTGTGAGAATAAATTAGTAAGCGAAATCATACTTATATAGCAAAATTTTTTGAAAAATGGTATATGAAAAGACAGACAGAAGGCAACTTAATCGTTAAGAAATATTCATGAATAACAGTTTAATAAAAAATTGAGAATGTAATTATTACTTCAACGCAACTCCCAATGTGAGATATAAATTATTTTTAGTGGTTATAAAAGAATCTAACACTGTACCTTTAGTATAATGAATAAGTATCATCGCGTAAAGCTATGATATTCAATTTATTATCCAAAAATATAATTATTAGCTTAACAAAACTCCCAACATACAATATAACTTGTGTCTAAAAATGCATAAAAAACAGCACCCAATGGTCATAAGTAGTAATAATGTCATTATATATTACTGGCAGCTATACTATTGTGATTTGTATAAATTGCAGCCTATTCAATAAGGGGTAATAAAAACTGTACAAATATATGATAAATAAATCTGCATTTTTCACATCCAGTATTAATTACAGGTCATAGTGGTTTTACAACATAAAACTCCAGTGTAATATACATGAAACAAAATATTAAATTATTTTCAAATCCAGTAATAATTACAGGACATGTTGGATTTATAACATAAAACTCCAGTGTAATATACAGGAAACAAAATATTAAATTATTTTATTCCAGTAAATTATTCTATGTACAAACTTTCCAATATTTTCAATTTCTCTATTACAAAATACTGGAATATATGCATAAAAACTGGAATAATTATTAGCTTAACTTAAATCCCAACATACAACATAACTTGTGCCTAAAAATGCATCAAATAGAGCACCCAATAGTCAAAAGTAGTAACAAAATTATTAAATATTACTGGCAGCTATACTACTGTGATTTGTATTAATTCCAGCCTATTTAATAGGGGGTAGTAAAAATTGGACGAATACACGATAAATAAATCTTCATTTTTCACATCAGTATATATTACAGGACATAGTGGTTTTACAACATATAACTCCAGTGTAATATATAAGAAACAAAATATTTAATTATTTTCAGATCAGTAATAATTACAGGACATAGTGATTTTATAACATAAAACTCCAGTGTAATATACAGGAAACGAAATATTAAATTATTTTATTCCAGTAAATTATTCTAAATACAAACTTTCAAATATTTTCAATTTGTCTATAATAAAATACTGGAATATATGCATAAAAAACTGGAATAATTATTAGTTTAACACATACAATATATTTTGTGCCAAAAAATGCATAAAAACAGCACCCAATGGTTATAAGTACAAACGAAATAATTAAATATTATTTGCAGCTATGCTACTGTGATTTGTATCAATTCCAACATATTCCAGTATTAATTATAGGAAATAGTGGTTTGACAACATAAAGCTCCAGTTTAATATACAGGAAACAAAATAATAAATTATTTTATTCTAGTAAATTATTCTAGATACAAAGTTTTCAATATTTCAATTTCTAAATTATAAAATACTAGAATATATGCATTCATAAGTGGCATGTCGATGATAATATAGAAGAACTAAAATTACATAAATAAATGAAAATTAGAATGTAATATAATGAAGTAGAGTCGTATAAAATTATATTGTCCAAGTTATTATCGAAAATTAATTATTATCAAAACATATCTTCCAACATGCGATATAACTTTTGGCTAAAAATGCATAAAACAATGCACCCACTGATCATAAATACTAACAAAATTATTAAATGTTATTGGCAGCTATACTACTGTAATTTGTATCAATTCCAGCGTATTATATAGGAGCTAAGAAAAATTGGATGAATACATGATAAAAAAACAGCAATATTCGTTTGCAGTAGTAATTACATGATATAGTGCTTTTACAATATAAAACTCCACTATAATATACGGTAACTAAATATTAAATCATTTAATTTCATTAAATTTCTCTAATTACAAATTCTCCACTATTTTCCACTTCTCCTTGGTAATATACCGGATAATATTCCTTCATGAGTAGCGATACTAGCATATACTAAAAGGAGGTAATACAAATTGGATGAATATAGGATAAAAAGATAGGCATTACTCCATTCCGGTAGTAATTGATGAAGAACCGTCTTGTTTTCATAAGAAAAAAACTAGAAAAAGTTGGCAAAAACATGCTTATTGGTATGCATATGAGAGTTCCTGGGAAGAAAAGATAGTTAAGAAGAAATCCAAAAAACTTCATATGTGATGGAGACTGGCCACATCAAAAACTAGAACCGCAGGATATTTGCTATTTGTCCCAAAAGTTATATTTATCTACTAATTAGAAGAGCAAATGTCTTGGTGCTCTAGTTTTTCATCTGGCTAGTCCCCTTCACACATGAAGTATTTCGACTTCTCCTTAACTATTTTTTCTTCACATGAACTCCATAATACACCCAATAAGCATGTCTTAGCTAACACTTTCCCGTTTTTCTTTGAAATATGATAGAAATATATGGATGACTATGAAATTTTCAAGTGAAGCCATTGTTATTATACCCACATAATTCACCTATCAATTTAATAGTAATAAATAAATATCGTTACCTATTTTTGTTAGAGAAATTAAATGTAAGAACATAAGTAGTTGAAGAAAGAAGTAAGTAGTAAAAAAATATGCAATATTCTATTCCATTGTAATTACAGGATGTAATGGTTTTATATTAACAACTCCAGTAAAATATACAGGAAACGAAATATTAAATTATTTAATTCCAGTAAATTGTTCTAACTACCAAATTTACTCTATTTAATAGCAATAAATGCTAAAGATTGTTAACTGTTTTTTGTCGGAGAAATTGAATGTAAGAACACAAGTAGTTGGTAAAAGAAGTAAGTGGTAAAAAATCTTCATTATTTAATTCCACTAGTAATTACAGAAATATGTAAAACCAGATGCTACATAAAAAACACATTAATATGTAATAATAATATAAATAAATTATTATTTTGTGAATGGTTGTATTCCATTATATTATACTGGATAGTTATTATAATAGAGTTTAGTTTTGTTTGACTCTAGTAAAGTTTACGAGATGTCTGCCATTTCTAAGCCTATTGTCCAGTCATCCAGTATAATTTACAGGTATATAGTCTAGTGTGTGTTGTCGTCTTGTATGCTATGCTAGGTCAGTTTTCATTGCTTCTGATTCATGTCATCCAGTATAATGTACAGGTACGAAGTCTAGTGTGTGTTACCTTGTTGTCCTATATATTATACATGAAACTAAATATTAGATTATTTAATGCAGAGATGATTAAAAATTGGATGAATATACGATAAAAAAATCTGTTTTATTCTATTCCAGTGGTAATTACATGATATAGTGGTTTGACAATATAATGTTCTAGTAAAATATACAGGAAACTAAATATTAAATTATTTAGTTCCAGTAAATTTTTTTAATTACTAACTTTCCACTATTTTCAACTTCTCCATTATAATATACTGGATTATATCCTTCATGAGTAGCGATTTGAGAATATACTATAGGAGGTAATAAAAATTAGATGAATATAGGATAAAAAATCTCCAGTATTCCTTTCCCGTAGTAATTACAGGATATATTGGTTTATCAATATAAAATTCTAGTAAATTATACAGGAAACTAAATATTAAATTATTTTAATTCCAGGAAATTGTTCTAATTCCAAAAATTTCCACTATTTTCTACTTCAATCATAATATACACCATAATAATCTGCATATCAATCAAAAATATGTATTAAATTATAGGAAAGAACAAAATATTATTTGTTGTTCTTAATCTTGCGTCTTTCAAAAACAGAAGGTTTATCTAGTCTTCCTGTGGACTCATCTTCACTAACAAGAGATTCCAGCTGCTTCTTTTTACCATAAATGTGAAGTAATGTTGCATATCTTAATCGAAGACGCGTAGGATCAAACATGTTCTTGTCACATGGTATCTTCTTGCCTTCAATGAAATACTCCGGAAATGCAGAACAATATATACCACAATCACTAAAATAAAACATATATTAAGAAAGAATAAAATAAAACAAAAAAGTATAAATAGTTGAAGTAATATAAAGAAGTAGTATAAATATATGAAAACACTTACGTTTTTTCCTGTTGAGGCAAGTTATCTACTGAAATAACAGAAAATGGTTTAATTAGATCATCTTTTTTCAAATAATGTGGCTTATCCATTGTAATGTCACTTCTTTGCTAATAAAATGTAGTAGTGTTTAGCAACAATGGTATTATTACAGCAAATGAGTTCAAAGCTGAATAAACTACATCGTCATATCTTGAGGATCTTATTGAGTCATATATGTATATGCACCCATCATGCAAAGATAGAACACCCAACATCCAATGCCATGCCTCTTTCACATTGATTGACATAAGAACATAATCCACGGAAACCTAGGGGGTGTTAGCAAGAATGTAAAACCCAAGAACATACTTTCTTAACTTCTTTGTTAAATCAAAAATCTCATTTTGTACCTTTATGTCATCCATATTTGATTTACTGTACACTTCTTGAATGATATTACTGGAATAGTTGTCTGCAGTTGTCATCATTATGTTTCCATATTTTGCTTTCTTCCGGAGGTAATAGAATATAACATCAATATGCTTAAAAAACAAATATAATTAAAATATATAGAAACATATTTATTCTTAAACAAAACAAAAAAAAGTAATGTATGTTCACATACTGTTTGATTGATTCCTATACCAGTATAATGAAGTTCAAAGAACCATGTCTTATTAGCTATAAATTCAACTCCAAGATCAAACTCTTCCTCCAGTATATCGTCCTTCTCTTGATACCCCTTCTTGCTAAAAAGTTTAATAATTATATAAATATAATAGTCCAAACTATCATTCCAAAGAAACTTCAATTAAAATATATGTTAAGTATATGTAAATTTACCTCTTAGTTAGGATCAACTTTGCCTCAACAAACTTACTGAATTCATCTCTAAATGATAAAGGAATTTCTTCAGTAATTGATATTTTAAAAGGGTTATCACCTTTCACAATAACACGAGATACAAGAGATTTTTTCATTTTTGTTGCATTTTCTCCAGGAGAGTTGTCCAAAATCTCATAAGCTTCGACACCTTCAAAAGTTGAATGAATGGGCAAGGAAGAAGTGGCAGCATCTTCATGTCTAGAATCAATTTGAGTGTCAGTCATCTCAATTTCATGATCTAGAATCACTATAGATGATGATTTTTTATCAACATTTGAAGCTGGATCATCTTCTTTGAATGACTCTTTAGTCATTTTAGCAGCTGGAATATGTTCATTTCTTGTTTGCTTATAAAGCTCAGCTGTTAATTTATGAGTCTCTAAATCATGCATTTCCAATCATTTTTCATCATCTGGAGTTCCAACATCAACAAAATCAGATGCTACATAAAAAACAAATTAATATGTAAGAAAATATATAAATAAATTTTTATTCTGTAAATGATTGTATTCCAGTATGTTATACTGGAAAGTTATCATAGTAGAGTTGAGTTTATTTTGACTCAAGTAAATTTTACGTGATGTCTGCCATGTCTAAGACTTTTCTCCAGTTAATTATACTGGACAACATAATTTACTGGTACATGTCATCCAGTATAATTTCAGGTACGTAGTCTAGTGTGTGTTACCTTGTCGTCCTGTATGTTATACTGGGTCAGTTTTCATTCTTCTGATTCATGTCATACAATATAATTTACATATACATAGTCTAGTATGTGTTACCTTGTTGTCATGTATGTTAATTGAGTGAGTTTTCGTTCTTTCTGATTCATGTCATCCAGAATAATTTACAGGATTTCTAGTTTGTGTTACTTTGTTGTCCTGTATGTTATACTGGGTGAGTTTTAATTACTTTTGGTTCATGTCATCCAGTATAATATACAAGTAGTCTAGAGTGTCTTACCTTCTTCTCCTGTATGTTAAACTGGATGGGTTTTAATTCCTTCTAGTTCATATCATCCAATATAATTTAATTATATGCACCCGAGACCGCTAAAGAGGCCAATTAATTATAACAATGCATCCGAATAACATAATTCAGACTCATTTGCGTGATTAAAGTCTAATATAACATCTAGAACGACAAGTTGGATTTAAAGAAATTAAAGCAATAAAACAATATATTTTATATTATACCTTGTTTGATTTCATTGACTGCATCCTGCTTCCCTTCAGTATCACCTTCTACATCTTTTTTCACATTTCCATTGTGGTGATGCTGCATAATAAATTTAAAATAAAATGATATTAGATGTAAAACAACCAAAAGAAAAAAGAAAAAAAACAAACAATAAGTACGGGTATACCTCTAACATGTTCATCTTTATTGAATTAATTGCATTGAACAACTCAACAAATTTCTCATCAAGATAATTTTTTAAAACCACAAGTTCTTCCTTGCATTCCTTCTTCAATGATGATACTTCTTTTTTAAATTCACCTTGTCCATCTTGCAAAATCTTAAATTGAGTATACCACTCACTAGGTTTGTTGACGGGTCAACACAGGCTTCACCTATACCTTGATTTTGGTTATCAATATTCTCCACCACCTTTCCACCCTTTTTATTTGCTGTCGTAACATTAATACTATTAGAGACATTGTCCATCATTTGCTTCTCCAAATTATTAGCACAAAACTTTTCATTTTTGATATTTCATTAACATCTTTCCTTTGTTTCTTCAAATTATTACCATATTTTCCCTTCTTCTCCAAAAGATTAGAAGGTGTCCCTTTCCTTTTAGCATTCTCATTAATCATCATTTTGCACTGACTTTTTAAAGTCTCAGGTGGACGATCAACAAAATCATCATCTGAAGTAACGTGTATCTGATCAACATTATCCTCAATCTCATTGTCAAGACATATATTCCTTAAATTCAACTAAATACATAAAATTTTCTAAATTTTAGTAAAATAATTATATATAGCAAAAGTAAGTCTTAATACATGACAAACACAAAAAAGATATTATATTACCTTCTCAGATGGTAAGCCATATAGCTTATTGTTTAATTCTTCAAATTTTAGCTGCCGCGTAACACTCCGTCGAAGAATTGGTGGAGATATATGTTGACAACTACAAGCAATATAACTATCCAAATTTCTAAAACATTCATAGAACCATACTTGAACAACATAAGGGAATCCTGAAATCCAATAATACTGTCGTTGCTTATCCAAAATACCTGACATTGTTCTCACTGTTTCTTCATATAAATCTATTCCCCATGGATAACTATTGTAATCACCCTTTCCAATCAAGTCCAAGTACTTCTAATCAATATGTTTGGTACTGTTAATAGAAAAAAGAAATGAATATAGAACAAATAGCACTGCTATCTTAATAGCATCTTTATCAGACTCAAATGTTTTTGTAAAAAACCAATCCAGAAGGCTATGTCTAGAAACAAAAGGGTAATCCTTAAAGTTCTTTTCAATTAAAGTATTATTGTTTTGCTTAACTTTGTAGAAAATCATTCTATCCATGATATGTGTGCTTTGGTTGTATTAGCATGATTTTCAGGTATAGGTTTTGATGAATGACAAACAACGAAGTCGATGAATGACAAACAATGAAGTCAAGTATCAAACAATGTTATTATATGACAAACAATCAAGATTGAATGCCGAGAAACATATTGATGACGGAATTGCATAGACAAGCCAAAGACGAGCTCAAAAGTTCAAGACCGAAGACCCAAGGCGTAGGTCGTTAGGTAGAACAAATGTAAGAGCAACGTTTAAAGTTATCTCGTCTTTTGGCTCAACATAGGTCATCATAAATATGCATAAAATCATTTTATCAAATCATATTTCAAATACTTCAAACAAAATGATTTCATACATTTTCATTTTAGCCAAAATGAATTTTAAACATGTCTTTCAAAGCTGAACAGCAAAATAATCAATTATGTATTTTTGATAATAGATTATGTTAATACTGTAAACCGGAATTTACAAAACAGCAAAATAATCGATTATGTCTTTTTGGTAATCGATTATGTTAAGACAGTGTAAACCGGAATTTACAAAACAGCAAAATAATTAATTATCAGAAGTGCATAATCAATTATCTCGTATCCGTTGCCAAGTTTTTAAACACTGTAACAAAATAATCGATAATGCATATCTGATAATCGATTATCCTGCATAAAATCAGCTTCCAGATTTTGTAACGGTAAGCTGATAATTGATTATCCAAATCTGATAATCGATTATCTTGGCATAAAATCAGCATAATTGATTGCCAATTAAGCAACGGACATACTACTTCTACCATCTATTAATAGAGGTCTTTTGAGCTGAATTGAAATACACAACACCTCTCGTTATTCATATACATATTGATATCATTTGTGCATCATTATAGAGCTTTTGTTGAGCCATTTGAGAGACAACTTTAAGTTGTTCATAGAGATAATATTGTATCTCTTTATCTACTCTTTTGAGAGAGTTATTGTTGTAAAAGAGAAAGGTGTTTGAGAAGACCATATCTTCTCATTGATTGTCGGGTTTGCTAAGTACCCTCAATCTTAGTGTGTGAAGTCTTGTGGTGCGGTATCCACGAGCAAGGTGAAGTCTTGAGGTGCGGTATCCTTGAGCAAGTTGAAGTCCTGTAGAGTGTACATCTACGAGCAAGTGTAACGGTTTGTTAGGCACCCGTAAGCTTAACGGAGTTAGTGGAATCTCGAGAGAGTCTCTCGGGGACTGGACTAACCACAAGTTGTGGTGAACCAGGATAAATCCGGTGTGTTCTTTCCTTACTATTTTAATTACCGAATTTATTTTATTCCTGCAATTTTAATTCGCAATATTTATCAATATTCTCGTGCCGCACTATTCACCCCCCCTCTAGTGACGGGCATAAATCCTAACAATTGGTATCAGAGCCTAACTCTCTGAAAGCCTTAACCGGTTGAGAGAACGACATATATTTTTTTGTTGAGAATATTGAACGCGGGAATGATGAGCGAAGGACACTCCACCTATTGGCCTCCACTATTTGACGGAACAAATTACACATATTGGAAAGAGCAGATGAGAATCTTCATCCAATCAAATAACTTTCGCTTGTGGCAAATCATCAAGAACGGTGAACAAATGCCAACAAAGGAGGAAGATGAATATGATGCCGAGGACATCAAGAAAGTTGAAAATAACTCAAAGGCCGTCAACTTATTATATTGTGCGGTGAATCCGGATGACTATCGGAAGATTTCTTGCTGCACAACCGCCAAGGAGATGTGGGACAAACTCGAGATCACTTATGAAGGTACGCCTCAAGTCCGAGAATCAAAAGTTGATTTTCTAACACATGAATATGAACTCTTTAAAATGAGGGAGAAAGAACCCATCGGTTTTATGTTCGAACGATTCTAAAAAATCGTCAAAGATCTTCATTCTCTCGGGAAAGTGTACACGAACAAAGATCTTGTTCGAAAAATCCTACGGAGTCTCACTCCCGAATGGCGTTCCAAAGCCAATGCGATCCAAGAGTCGATAGGAATCATGGATGTCACAATTGATGGACTAAGAGGTAACCTCGAAACTTATGAAAGCACAATTCTTAATCCCTATCTTAGAAGTAAAAGTTCGAATATTGCCTTCAAAGCCTCATCTTCCAAAAGAGTAGAGGTAAGTGATTCGGAAAGCGATGATGATATTATTTCCAATGATATAATTGAAAAGTTTTATAAGTTTATGAAGAAGGAAATAAAGAAGGAAGAACCAAGTCCTTCATGCCAAAATTGTGGAAAACTTGGCCACACCAAATCACATTGTCCAAAACCCAAGGACAAGAAAAAGAAGAAACACCATAGGAGCGTGACATGGGATTCGGACAGCTCGGGCGATGAAACTGCCGCACTATGCCTCATGGCCAACAAGGAAGAAGAGGTAAGTAATTCTAACTCTTATTCTTTTGAAGAATTACAAGAAGCTTTTCATGACTTATATGGTGAATTGAAAAAGACTTCAAAAATCTCCAAAGAGGCCAACGCTAAAATTAAAGTTTTAGAAGAGAAAAATAAATTTTTGGAAAATGACAATATTGATCTTAGAAATAAAATTAAGGAGATGAATGAAGCCTCTTCAATTGATCAAAGTTCAAATTGTTCTTCTTGCAAGTCTTTGAAAATAGAGAACATAGAACTTAGAAACACACTAGAAAAACGTAGTGTTGATGATCCTAAAACAATTGAAGAAATCAAGAAGAATATTAGAAAGGATGATAGAAATGAAGTTAGACCACCTAGAAATAATTCTAGGAACTTCACTAATGAGTCTAAAATGAATCATTTTAGACCACCTAGAAATAACTCTAGGAATCGCAATACGTCTAGGAATAACGACTTTAGATCACCTAGAACGTTTTTGGCTCAACCAAGACATATGCACAACCCGAATGTTATATGTCATTATTGCAACCGGGTAGGACACATTGCGCCCGTATGTTTTGCAAAACATAGAGATTTATCTTTTGACTATGATTATTATTTGCCTAACCCCCAAGGACCCAAAAGTGCCTGGGTACCGAAAACCTATTTTTAGGTACGTTTGCAGGTGTGCTTGAAGACTACAATATCGTAGTAGATGCACCAAGCACGAAACCTTATTGCATCGAGGGGGAATTTCGGTTAGTTATCATATTTTTGATAAAAACATAATAGTTGATATGTGTTAACAATTAACATATCTTTGTTAACAATTGATATTAATTATTTTTGTTGATTCATGTTTTGATAACTTTTATCTTGAATAAAAATTGGTATCAATTATTTTTGTTAAAAATAATGATTGATATTTTGATGAATATCTCTCTAGTTTGAATTCAGTTGGTATTAAAAATAACCTTTGATATGGTTGTTATATTTTTACTAACATTTGGTATTATGTCATGTTGGTATGATTTTTTAAATATCGTCAATGTATATTCCTCATTGTATTATACTCTTTTTTTGCAAATGCCAAAAGGGGGAAGAGTTTAGGCGATATGCATCAAATAAGGGGGAATGTATCTACGTTATAGTATGCCTTATTTGAGGGGGAATTATCATTGAGGGGAATTGTTTGCATGAATTGTATGTTGAGATATAGCATGAATTTAGGGGGAATCCGATATGCATATCTCCTGTTGTTTGTCATTATCAAAAAGGGGGAAATTGTAGAAAATCATTTTATCCATAATATGTGTGCTTTGGTTGTGTTAGCATGATTTTCAGGTATAGGTTTTGATGAATGACAAACAACGAAGTCGATGAATGACAAACAATGAAGTCAAGTATCAAACAATGTTATTATATGACAAACAATCAAGATTGAATGCCGAGAAACATATTGATGACAGAATTGCATAGACAAGCCAACGACGAGCTCAAAAGTTCAAGACCGAAGACCCAAGGCGTAGGTCGTTAGGTAGAACAAATGTAAGAGCAACGTTTAAAGTTATCTCGTCTTTTGGCTCAACATAGGTCATCATAAATATGCATAAAATCATTTTATCAAATCATATTTCAAATACTTCAAACAAAATGATTTCAAATATTTTCATTTTAGCCAAAATGAATTTTAAACATGTCTTTCAAAGCTGAACAGCAAAATAATCAATTATGTATTTTTGATAATCGATTATGTTAAGACTGTAAACCGGAATTTACAAAACAGCAAAATAATCGATTATGTCTTTTTGGTAATCGATTATGTTAAGACAGTGTAAACCGGAATTTACAAAACAGCAAAATAATCGATTATCAGAAGTGCATAATCGATTATCTTGTATCCGTTGCCAAGTTTTTGAACACTGTAACAAAATAATCGATTATGCATATCTGATAATCGATTATCCTGCATAAAATTAGCTTCCAGATTTTGTAACGGTAAGCTGATAATCGATTATCCAAATCTGATAATCGATTATCTTGGCATAAAATCAGCATAATTGATTGCCAATTAAGCAACGGACATACTACTTCTACCACCTATAAATATAGGTCTTTTGAGCTGAATTGAAATACACAACACCTCTCATTATTCATATGCATATTGATATCATTTGTGCATCATTATAGAGCTTTTGTTGAGCCATTTTAGAGACAACTTTAAGTTGTTCATAGAGCTAATATTGTATCTCTTTATCTACTCTTTTGAGAGAGTTATTATTGTAAAAGAGAAAGGTGTTTGAGAAGACCATATCTTCTCATTGATTGTCGGGTTTGCTAAGTACCCTCAATCTTAGTGTGAGAAGTCTTGTGGTGCGGTATCCACGAGCAAGGTGAAGTCTTGAGGTGCGGTATCCTCGAGCAAGTTGAAGTCTTGTAGAGTGTACATCTACGAGCAAGTGTAACGGTTTGTTAGGCACCCGTATGCTTAACGGAGTTAGTGGAATCTCGAGAGAGTCTCTCGGGGACTGGACTAACCACAAGTTGTGGTGAACCAGGATAAATTCGGTGTGTTATTTCCTTACTATTTTAATTACCGAATTTATTTTATTCCTGCAATTTTAATTCCGCAATATTTATCAATATTCTCGTGCCGCACTATTCACCCCCCCTCTAGTGACGGGCATAAATCCTAACAAACTTCACTACAAACTTGTACATCACGGGTACATTTAAATCCAGTTACAAAAGCAAATTTTGCCAATCTAAAATGTAGCTTTACCCCATTGATAAATAACACCATTTGATTCGCTTTCTCTTTTTCTACCTCCTTGGTTAACAAATAATATATTAACTGTGTTCGCAATTTTATACTAGGCAAATTCAACAAATAGCCAAAACAAGTTGACTTAAAAAGTTCAAGTTGCTTTGCTGACAATTTTGTTTTCAAATTGCTAACAATCTCAGAATTGAAGTTTTTGCCAAGTATTTCTATCACTTGCATTAATCTGCAATACAATACAAATACATATATAAGTATATTACATGGTAAAAATTACATAGAGCATGAGTAAATAAAATAAATTGTAATATATTTTACCTTCAAATTTGATTTGGAATTTCTTCTCTTATGAGTACTTGATTCAGAATCATTTTTTGTATGCTTTATATTATTTTGAGAAACAGACAAGAGTGGTTGCTCTGATGGTAAGCAACCCCCACTTCCAACCGAGAGGTTGTGAGTTTGAGTCTCCCCAAGAGCAATGTGGGAAGTTCTTGGAGGGAAGGATGCCGTTGGTCTATTTGAAAACAGCCTCTCTACCCAAGGTAGGGGTAAGGTCTGCGTACACACTACCCTCCCCAGACCCCATTAAGTGGGATTATACTGGGTTGTTGTTGTTATTGTTGTTGTTGTTGTTGTTGTTGTTGTTGTTGTTGTTGTTGTTGGTGGTGTTGTTGTATATTATTTTGAGAAACATCAACTTTTGATTCCTTGATACTTTTTGAACCACTAATTTTGCATTCCTTAGCACTTTGAGAATGCGTTATTCTTATACTACCTGACCCAGAGGTATTCGAAGCTGATCTAGAGGTATTTTGTGCTTTAGCCCTTTATGAACGAGTCCGTTCTAAACTATCAACTTTTGTTCCACTTGTTGATGATGATACAACAACTGCATGTGTACTTGGAGCGTCTTTCATATAAGATTCTGCCATTGTAATAGAATAATTTTCGTTCTCCCTAACAAAATCAGATGGATTTTGCGACACTGATATTGGATGAATAGGTTTTTTACGGTTGAGAGAGTGATTTCTACCCATAAATTAAATCTCGAGAACAAGCGACTAAACCCTAACTATGGTCATTTTAGAAATTGGAGGTATACTTTTGGCGTAAAATAGGTTTTTGGAAATTGAAATAATTATATTAATGAAAAAATAATTATTTTTGTGACACATCTCCCAATGTATATTTGTGGTATAACGTATAAATAACCGCACAAAAATTTTGTTATAAAAAATTAATAAAATTATGAAATATTATAGGCAAGTATATTACGACACTTGTATGTAGCGTAGTTAAAATAGATATTCCATAATAATATAAATCGATGTGTATTAGAGAATAAAGACAATAAATTACTTAATATAATTTAATATAGTAGTATTGGACACTTCCAATACAAAAGCTGTTGAAATCCAAACTACTATCCATAAAATATAGAAGAATCCTATGAAATGACAGAAAATGTAATTATTACTCTGACACAACTCCCAACGTATAATATAATTTGAATTTAAAAATGCATAAAATAGTGCACCCAATGCTTATTTAAAGCATTATGTCTAGTATATTAAACGAGATAAATACCATGTAAAAGCATAACCCAGCATTATCTATTGGATGTGAACAATCCAGATTTTTGTCGTATTTTAGAACCTAATTTTATTGGAAAGTGCAAAATGTTATATTTATCTGAACATGTCAAAATAAAACAGACCTGAAAATTTATCTTTAAATTTATACATATATATTAAATTTAGAAGGTGAACTCGTAACCTCCAATATTTAAACAATCAGTTCACTAGAAAAGTTGTATCATCTTTCATTAAATTTAGAACCATTTTACCCTTTTCAAAATAACCATGTCTAATTCTAGTGGAAGCAGGAAACTTACAATGGATGAACTTATGCAGAAGTGGGAGAGCTTAAAGTCTGATTGGGATAGTAAAGTACCAATAGATAATATTATGCAAAAGTGGGAGCAAATAAAGTCTGATTGGGAAAGAACCCAGTTTTTTGCTGATGAATCATTCAACAACAGACTTAACGTAGAACGAAGATATGAAGGCTATTCAACATCGTTCGACAAGGTTGTCAAAAACTTTGATTCTTTTAAGTATCCTAACAGGGAAAACTATGCAAAGCTCGAATATAGCTTAAAGAATCTTCCTGCACTTATGGACAGAATAATAATTGAACAAAATCAGTTGCGTCATGATTTTAACATGTTGAAGAATGATATCGTTAGACTTTCTAGTATTTCCCCCGTGTATCCTATAATTATCTCTGATTCAGATGATGATGAGATATATCGAGAAGTTGAGGAGTATTATTCTGATGAGTCAGATGATTCTTAGTTTTTCCTAATTCCTTATTAATATTTTTGTTCTGTATTTTTGTTTTTGTTTTTTTTCTTTTTGTGTGACTTCTCCTTTCTTATTTATGCTCTTTATTTTCGACTATGTGTGATTGTTATTTGTAATATTTATTTTATGTATCTAATATTTTTCATTATCTTAAATGCCTTCATGAGTAGCAATTCTAGGATATTTTATAAAAAGTAACCAAAATTGGACAAATATAGCGTTAAAAAAATTGAATTGTTCCCATCCAGTAAGCATAGAACATTGTGGTTTTGCAATAGATCTCAAGTGTAATATACAAGAACTAAATATTAAATTGTTTAATTCGAGAACATTATTCTAATTACCGAGTTTCCACTATTTTACAATTATCCAATATAATATACTTGCTTATATCACTTCATCAGTAGTATTTCCGCCATATTTTATTGGGAGTAATTAAAATTTGACGAATTTAGGGTGAAATAATTAGGATTATTTACGTCCAGTATTAAATACAGGACGTAGTGGTTTAAACATATACACCTTCAATATAATCTACAGGAAACAAAATGTGAAATTATTTAATTGTACCAATATAGGGTTAAATTTTTTGGATTATTCCTCCAGTAATATCTACAGGGAATAGTGGTTTTACAATATAGATCTCCACTGTATTATACAGGAACCTAAATATTAAATTATCTAATTCAGGTAAATTTTCCTAAATTAATGAGTTTCCTCTATTTTCCAATTATCCATTATAATATACTGGCTTATATCACCTCATCAGTTGTATTTCCACCATATTTTATTGGGAGTAATCAAAATTGGACGAATTTATGGTGAAATAATTAGATTATTCACGTCCAGTATTAAATACAGACGTAGTTGTTTAAACATATACACCTCCAGTATAATCTACAGGAAACAAAATATGAAATTATTTAATTGTACCAATATAGGGTTAAAATTTTTTGATTATTCGAGTCCAGTAATATCTACATGGAATAGTGGTTTTACAATACATATCTCCACTGTAATATACATGAAACTAAATATTAAATTATCTAATTCAGGTAAAATTAACGAGTTTCCACTATTTTCCAATTATCCATTATAATATACTGGCTTATAGCACTTCATCAGTTGTATTTCCACCATATTTTATAGGGAGTAATCAAAATTGGACGAATTTAGTATGAAAGAATTAGGATGATTCACGTCCAGTAGTAAATACAGGACGTAATGGTTGAAACATATACACCTCCAGTATAATCTACATGAAATAAAATATGAAATTATTCAACTGTACCAATATAGGATTAAAAATTTTGGATTATTCAGTCCAATAATATCTACAGGACATAGTGGTTTTTCAATATGGATCTCTAGTGTAATACACATGAAACTAAATTTTAAATTATTTAATTCAGGTAAATTGTCCTAATTACCGATTTTCCAATATATTCCTATCATCCATTGTAATATACTGACTTATATCACTTCATCAGTTGTATTCCACCATATTTTATATAGGAAATACTCAAAATAGGACGAATTTAGTATTAAATAATTAGGATTATTAACTTCCAGTATAATGTACAGGTAATAAAATATAAAATTATTTAATTTCTCACAATTGTTCCAGATATTATGTAACGACCTAACCCGTCGTCCCGTGAATTATCGCCCTGTTTTCCCTGTTATATGCTTATCCATGTTTCAATATGTGTACTCGGTGAATTTGAGTCAATTCGGATCGAGTTTGGTATGAAATGAGACAATTAGTCTTTTTAATGAAGAATTAGTTGGAAAAGTCAACCAGACATTGACTTGTTAGTTAGAGGGCTCGAAATTGAATTCCATGATTCGGTGAGTTTTGGGGGATAATTTAACGCTTAGGACCGCAATCGAAATTAATCTTGGAGGCTCGGTAAAGAAGTTAGCCTCTTTTGGCGAAATTAGGATTTTAGCGAAATCCGGTTGAGTGGCGAGATTTTTGATCGGAGGTTTGGAATGGAATTCTGAGAATTTATGTAGCTTCATTATGTGATTTGAGATGTGTGCGCAAAATTTCATGCATTTCGGAGGTGATTTTGCCGGGTTTTTAATCATAATACGTATTTTGGAAGGTTTGGAAGAAATTAGGTGTGAATTTGATGTAACTTGATGGTTTTGATGTTGTTGAGATGTTTTAATAATTGGAACAAGTTTCAACAATGTTTTAAGATATGTTGGAGTGTTTTTTGAGGTCCCGTGGGGCCTCGGGGTGATTTCGGATTGCTAACGGGAACTTTCGAAGTTAGAAAAATTTCATAATAGACGGAATTGTAAATGAGTGTGCACAAGACATTACTTTGGAAGATCATATCTCCCGTTATTTAAGGACTTGTGTGAGATACAACCTATACAATTAAAGCCCTTTGAGTTTAGTTTCTAATGCAACAAACCGTTTGTCATTTGGAGGTGTATAGAGATAGTTATGACCATTTTACTGAGCATGTGTCACTAGCACGCCCAGATGCGCGCCCACGCATCAATGTGCGCGTCCAAGACAGAACGCTTCAAACTAGCGCGCCCAGATGCGTGCCCAGGTGAGCGGCCACGCACCTGACGGGCCTTCAAATGCCCCAAGACCGGTCTATAGTGTTCCTAAGTCATTTTTGGGGTTAAGGCTTGCTCTCTCAAGAGGATTTCGTCCCAAACTTCATCCCTATGATACAAGGTAAGATTTTTGGAGTACTTTAAGTTGATTTCTACTCCTAAAAACATTTATTAACATGGATTGATCTTGAAAATATTTTGATTTCATTCAAATCCCTAATTGATTCAAGAACACTCCAAATTGGATTCTCAAGATTCTTACTACAAGAGGTATATCTATCATCTCTAAGTACTCTATGGTGATTATTTATGTATAATATATACATTAGAACTCATGGGATGATGATGGAAAACCATAAGTGCCTAACCTAAGTTTTGTTGGTTGTAGAGATTGTGAAAATGGTTTAAATAAGGAGGTTGATGGTTGGGTATGAATGAATGGTCATACATATGTTGTCAGAAGTTATAAATTGGTTAGGAATGATGGTGGAGTGAATTTGTTGGTTAATTGGTGATAGTTGGATGAACCGATACTATAGTTAGGAGGTGCAAATATCTATGCCTGCAAAGTGTTTGATAATATGCCTAAATGGCATAAGTTATGAGGTTTATTACCAACATTGGTCTTATTGAGTGTCGTATTGTAAATTGAAGTTACCTAAATATATTGGATCATTGCGGACCTGTGTACGACCGGCTAGAGGTGAGTAGTTTGTATAAATGATGGCCTGAGGGTTTGAAACCCCAGCTTATCACATCGTGATGCTATGTTAGGGCGTGACTCGCACCCCATGGCAGGTGCGGGATTGTAATTGATTGGGGATTGTAACTTGGTCCATCCCGAAGCTGAGTATGAATTATTGGCGTCTGATACGCACATTGTGTTGTTGATAATTGGGCTTGATGCCATGTTTGGGGCCTTGTGCCGATATGTAATACGCGTCTAGGGTGAATATCTGTGTGATAATATGATTTGCATAATCATTGGTCTCAGTCCTGTGTTATTCACTGTAATAAATGCTAAGTCACCGTATTTCTGAAATTGACTAATTAAACTATATTAACCTTAATAAATTGGAAACTGGCAAAGAAATCAGATTGAATCTGTTATGTGATTTACATGCATACTCTAGACTGAGCATGGATCGGGCTACACGCTGCAGCGATTATATACATTGGGTCGGGCTGCACGATCTGCATCAGATATATATTGATATTTCGCAGAGTCTGTACACACCCCCAGTGAGCGCCGTCCACGTTAAATCATATGCATGGTTGGCTCGGGCTGCACGCCACAGCGTATTCATGTGCATTGCATTGTATCTTTATCTGATACTTGTTTGTTGTTGTGATACTGTTATGCTGTTAGTCTGTAGCTAAGTTACAGGATTGTTAGCTATAGATTTACGTTGTGGTACTTTGTGGATTTCTTACTTTCAGTCATTTTCTATACTTATTATTCACTGAGTCGGTAGTACTCACCCCTATTCCCTGCACCTTGTGTGCAGATTCAGGTGCACCGGAGGCTTGACTAATTCTCCTACTCTCCAGAGATATTTCAGAGTCGTTGAGGTAGCTGCATGACGTTTCCACGACCCAGCTACTCATCCTTATTTCTTCATTTCATGAGTATTATATACTTTCCCAGATTTTGGTTTTAGTATTCGGATTCTATTATTATTATTTAGTTTTGTTTAGAGGCTCTAGACTCGTGACTCCAGATCATATGGGCGTGATTTTTTTGCAGTTCATTTTCTACATATATTATATTATTGACTCGGAGTTGAAATTCATTTTCTCTTCACTCGATTCCTATTCTTTGGCAAATCTCCACTGTGCGTAACAAATCGAATTGGATGTTGCTTATTAATATTTTTTTTGATTATAATATTGTTAAAATTGTCAGTTTTTAGACTTAAATGTTAAATCAAAATGATGGTTGGTCAGACTTACCTAGCTTTAGGGCTGGGTGCTATCACGACCGGGTTTGGGTCGTGAAAAGTTGGTATTTGATCCTAGGTTACTAGGCCTCACGAGTCATGAGCCGGTTAAGTAGAGTCTTGTTAATGGGTGTGTCGTGCACCACACTTATAAGAAGGAGGCTACAGGACTTTTAGGAAACACTCCACTTTATTGAAATCTTATCGTGCGTCCTTGATTTAGCTTGAATGCGTATCTCTTGAAGTTCCTTCCGCGTGAACGTATGCACGAACGAGCGCTCTGTATTATATGGGCCTTGATGGCTTGTAATTCCTCGATTAAGGGGCAAGATGGAATTGCTATGAGTTTGATGTTAGGCCAGTCTAAAGGACTTGAGGCCAGATCTTTGCCAATGGCTTGAGCACCGAGGTGCTGATTGTACAAACTAGTGTTATTAACTAATATGTTAAGTATTATCCCTAATAGTGGGAGTGGCGGCGGGATAGCTACGTGATGAGTATGTTGGTGCTGTTTGATGTGTCTATATGTCTTAGAAGTGTCGAAGTAGTTCTGCTAGGTGATAGATGAACCATTAAGTCTTTGATTTCCTATTGTGGTTCGATGTGTTGCCCGAGTTGTGGGCGTGTGAAGAATCTTTTCAAGGCTCCTATTGGAGGTGAAGTAAATCGCGTGATACGATATGAGTTCAGACTCGGGAAGGCTAAGTAGCTGTGTAATGTGTATGGCGGCGGAAGGTATATAGAAATGTTATATTGCGGCAAAACAGGTGGGTTATCTCCTGCGAGGTGATCTAAAGTGATGTAATTCTTATATGTGTAATTGAAAGGTATTTGTCACGACCCAATTCCCGGTCGTGATGCCGCTCGGCCGCAAGGCCAGGCAAGCCCGACCAAATAACTCCCCAAGAACGGCATATAGCCCAAAGAGAGACAATTCAAGATAAAACAACAAACTTAGATATAAAACTCCCTAGGGTCACGAGTTTTAGAGCCTCTAACAATACTGAATACATGTCACAATGAGGGAAATACAAGTGTCAGAATAACTAATACATAACTCGAAGATCAAAGAAATGGGTCCTGCGGATGCTGGCAGCTACCTCAATACTCTGTCAAACTGACAACCAGCAACCACACGCGCTAATCCTCTGGAGCACCTGGATCTGCACACAAGGTGCAGGGAGTAGAGGGTGAGTCCACCAATTCAGCGAGTAATAACAGCAAATAAAGCTCCGAAAGCAAGAAAACCCAATAATTACACAAAGTAAGCTAAAACAGTGTATAACAGTATCTGCAATTGAACAACTGAACAACAATATATATATATATATATATATATATATATATATATATATATATATATATATATATATATATATATATATATATATATATATATATGATGCAAATGCAGGGATGGGACATATGATGGTACAATCCAGTACCCATTGCGGCGTGCAGCCCGAGCCACCCATATCATTTATCGTCGATGACGCTCACTAGGGTGTGTACAGACTTCGGCGGGGCTCCTACAGGCCAAGCGCAATAACCAGCCATCTCGTGGGGAATAACCAAACCAGCCATCTCGTGGAAAATAATCCAACCAACCATCTCCTGGCGAATAATCAAACCAGCCATCTCGTGGCGACTAATCAAACTAGCCATCTCGTGGCGAATAATCAAACCAGCCATCTAGTGGTGAAAATCAATAACCAGGCTAGTCCATGTTACCTGACCGCTCATTTCACATAGTGTCCGTGTTACCACTGTTTTTAATTACCGCTGCGACGCGCAGCCAGAGCCACCCAAAATCATACCAAAAATATATCACAAGCCCCTTGGGCAGTTATAAACAATGATCCTCAGCTGAAATTCATTTAAAAGATAGCATATGAGTTTTGTACATTTGAAATACGGATGGGCTTTTAAAACAATGTTTTAAAACCATAGACTAATAGTAAATGATATGCAATCATGCTAACACAGTAATACCAATTCCCAAAGGATATCACAGGTCGTCACTAGGCCCCAAACACGGCATAAAGCCCAATAATAGTCATCACAGTGTGCGTATCATACACCAATATAGCATAAATCTCACTCGAGATGGACCAAGTCACAATCCCCGATAGTATCCGACCCCGCACTTATCATAGAGTGCGTGTCATGCCTTAACATAGCGTTACGATGTGAAAGTCCGAGGTTTCAAACCCTCAAAAAAACATTTACTAGCAATACTCACCTCGAACCGATGAAATCTCAAGCTTGCGACGCCTTTGCCTCTCAGTTCGGCCTCCTCGTGCGTCGAATCTAAACAAAAACAGAGCGAATACATCAAAAAATTCCCATGGGCCAATACCCAATCGGAAACAATCGAGAAATAGTAAAAATCTCGAATCAAGCAAAACTCGATCCCCGACCTGCTTCTCGAAAAATTACGAAACTTACATTTTTGGAATCCTCGTCTCGCCACGAGTCCATACATATCAAATTTACAAGAATCGGAGTCCATTTGACCCCTCAATCAACACTTTAAGATTTACTTGGGTTTCAAGCCCTAACCACCATTTTTGACATTAAAGACCTTGATTTCTAAGTGTTTAATCCATGATTTTGCATAATATTCACATATTCGAGGTCTAAGAGATCATACCTGAAGACTCCCCTCGAAAACCTCTCCAAAACCTTTCTCAATCGCCTCAAGCCAAAGTTATATTTTTCTTCTCCTTTTAAAAATATTAAGCCCTCTGTTATCATTAAAATTGGACGATTTCCGCTTCCGCAATATTTTTCCGCTTCAGCGGTCCTCGCTTCCTTGTCCAGTTGACCGCTTCCGCAGTTTGACCATTTCCTTTGCGGCCGCTTCTGCGGTCGATCTTCCGCTTTCGCGACTACCGCGAACGCGGTCCCTTTGGCCGCTTTTGCGGTATCTAACTTCCTTTTGGCCGCTTCTGCGGCATATTGTGTGCTTCTGCGGACACCTCTTAAGCGGTCTCCCAGCCGCTTCCGCGAAAATACCAGAAGCAGCAGTCATTTATGATGCTTAACTCCAAAATTCCTCGTTTAATCATCCGATATCACCCGAGGCCCCCGGAACCTCAACCAAAAACACAAACATACCATAATACCTCATTCAAACTCGCTCGGGCTATAAAAACACTATCTTTAACATCAAAAATCACCAAAATCATTGAATTTCATTCTAAGTTAAACTTAAACTTTCCAAACTCATATCCAATGTCGAAACCAACCAAACGAGGTCCGAATGACCTGAATATTTGCACACATAATCAACTTTGCTTAAGGAAGCTAATGCAACTCTCGGAATTCCATTATGACCCTTGGATCAAATTTTCACCTATCAACCAGATTTCTCCGAAATTCTAACTTCGCCAAAATAGGCTAACTTTCACTTCAGACCTCCGAATTCACTTCTACTTTCACTGTTAAGTCAAAAATCATCCCCCAAAACTAGTTGAACCATTAGAAATCCGTTCCAAGCCCTCTAACTCATAAGTAAACATCCGATTGACTTTTCCAACTTAATCTTTCGTTAAAGAGACTATTTGTCTCATTTATATCCAATTTCAATCCAAAACCCTTCAAACTTACCAGACACAACGCATGGGAAACCATATAACGGGAATAACGGGGCTGAAATACAAGATACAACGGGTCAGATCGTCACAGTAATTTCAATGTGTTATGATTCGAACGGGCGCAACGTGTGTCCATGTATTAAATTTTGATAATATAATACATGTAGTATTGAGTTTAAAGGTTTTGATAGACATTGTGATGCTTTGTTATGTTATGGACGTGTTGTTAGGATTGTTTTGTTGATTATCTGGCAGGTGAATAGGCCCAATTACAAAGGAAACTCTGCCTAAATTTTTGAAAAATTTGGGACTTAGTAAAACTTTTGTCGCCTAAGGAGTGGGCTTAACTGTTGTGTGAGTGAATGCAACAATTTCAGAAGAGTTAAAATTTCTGATGATTCGTGTTTCCACGAGCTTAGGGTGGAGGGAGTTTAATCTCACCATGAAATTACGACAACAATAGAGTATAAGTGCATTTTGATCTATGGCTTTGAGACAAGTTGGGGAGTTTGCTATTAAATAGAGTGATCACACAATTTTATGCTATATTGCATTGAGTTTGATGCATGCTGATGAATCAGTTCTGTTTATGGAAATTGGGTCGAGAATGGCACGAATGAAGGAAAATTTTTGACGAGATGTCATGAGCCCAGAAGAGCATGATATAAGTTTAGATCTTTACGATAAGTTGGCATTGTCTTCGGTGCTACCTAAAATCGGTGTTTGTTTAAAAGGGTTTTGCATCCTGGTTAATGATTCTTGATCGCTTTTCAGCGTTAGTGCGACCGGTGGTTTGGAGGTACACTCCAGATATTATTGTGGTAGGTTATGGGAGTATGTCCCACTGGAAGATTATATAAGTGTGGCATGTGGTCAGCTGAATGATTAAAAATGTAAATCGAGTATGAAGTGGTGATGGTGTCGTTAAGTTAAAGATTCATGCCTGGAGGGTACTTGGCATATTGGGTTGTGAACTGGGGAGGGTTACTCCGATTTTAATGGTTTTTCTTGTGTGTATATGGGCCTTTGAAAGGTTATCTGACTAGTTCAGTGTGATAAGAATTGGCTTGAAGTCGATGGATAGATTTAATGCAAATAATGGTTCTATATCAGGCAAGATGTGTGCATTTTAATAATGCAGTCCTCGTGGAGGAGTAGTTAGGTAGATGTCCCATTGTCAGATATTTCCTGTATTGATGCATTGCGCAGTGTGAGTTGTGAGTTGACTTGAGAAATTTTTTTGTGTCGAGAATTCGCGTAGGGATGACGTTATATGAGCGTCTTGGCTCTTGAAATTCAGATTGTACATCGCACCTCAGTTGTGCTTGAGTTTGGTAGCTTATAACGCTTGGATCGTATTTGCAATTTATTTACATACTCGAACAAATAGAAATTTGCGGGGTGCAAATTCTATGTCCCTCAGAGGTATTATTATGCACTTATCATGCGTGCGACCGATACTCGGTATTATGTTGTAATTAGCAAATTTTGGCTCGATGTGCATCTCCTTATGTGAGATCTATATGTGGATCGGGTGGCACGCCGCCATGGGTATGTTATCTGGATAGGGTTGCACGCCGCAACAGTGTGATACTTAGTATAGTTTACTATATGCTATTTTGTATGCCTTGTTTCCTATTTTCTAAGAAAATTCCGTATTAATGCGTGGTATTGGTAATTCTCTTCAGAGATCGTTTTCTCTTTGTATCGCATTCAAATTGGTAGCCCATTGGCATATTAGGGCATCATATGCGGCTTTTTGATTATGTCTGAGGTGGCTTATTGCCTGAGCAGTTCGTAATGGGTGAGACGAGATCACAGAATTCGAGATCAGTGTAATCTGAATATATGAAGTAAATTAAGGGGCTAAGACCATTGTTTGGTTCAGAATGAGGCGATAGTTCTTGCCGGAAGTATAGACCCAATGAATTGTTGATTCGGCGGCGTTATGAGTTTATACATATCTTATATGTCATGTTGGTATTGTAAGAATTTGAACAAGACATATGTATTTCATGCAGATCATGGTATGTGTAATAATTTTTCTTCTAGATGGGATCAATGGAAGTCCTTGACTAAGTTGAGTACGCAAATGTTCATGGTTCGGAAGAGAGGTAAAGTCCTCATGTTACCTTAGGATGGTATGGTATTATGTTGTGAAGGATCGAGATTTGCGTGTGTAAGGTTATGGTTCAGGTTTGAATGGAAGCTCAAAACATTCTTAGGCGGTACATGCAGATGTAGACGATTAGAGGTTACACGTTTAAAAAAAAAGAGGCCAATGCAATTAAGTTGATGGCTCTCAATAATATTGGGATCAGGTATGATGATGAATATGTTATATGGAGTTGGAGACTGGGAGTTCTCATGTACAGGCTATATTGTGGCTGTGGAACGTATGCGTCCGTCATGTTTACCGGCAATCAGGATTTGGAGGCTCGAGTGGATCTTTACTTGCTGGTATGTTAGATTTTGTATGTGATGTCAGAATTTAGACTGGCTGTCTCAGCGTCGGGGAGTTTTGAAATATCGTTCCCTTGGATATTCCGGAAATGCCACGGGTTGAGTTGTGAGGTGAGTTGGATTATGTTCTATCACGCTTGCGTAGTTTGTGTTATTTGTTTCACTGTGGGTGTAATGAGTTACTCTAGATCCAGCCATCAATTGAGCGTGGTTGTCGATTTCAAGCATAGTGACTCGAGGTGTTTCCTGTGGAGTAGTATTTGGACAAGATCGCGCGCTGCAACAAAGCTGTGTGGAAACATGACCTTGCATGTCAAATTTGTGTGTCCTATATCTATGATATGAGACGGGATCTATGCCTTGTGTTGTGACAGTGCTAGTGAATTTGAGGTACAACTCCCTCAGTCGAGTCATTTTAATGATTTGAGTATGTTCTAACCGTTTCTTATAGGTGCGCGTATTAAGCAAGTTGTGACTTAGTCCTGTATTAATGTGTAATATCACCATAGTGGTGTGTTGGATTCGAGGTGATCGTTGGGGGCATTGATGAATACGAACAGATTTGATTTTGGCTTCTTAGCAGGATAATATCGAGGTTCGGCTTGGAAATCTATTGCGGTATTAGACAAAAGGGAAGTGGCTTCATAAGTGGTTGATCTAAAAAGAAATGGTTATGGTTTTCCGTGTGTCTCATTTGTTGTTGGCAGTGTATGAAAGTGTTTGAATAAGACTTCAACTAATAAGGGATTTTCTGTATTTATTTGGTTGTTGTGGACGACTGCTGTGAATAGAAGTTACCATTTAGAGTGCTTGGATTATGCATTATATCTTATTATTTCACCGAGGTTGCATGTATGGGTTATTACAGCTGGTTCGTATTAATTCTAGGTATGATTTCGGGAAGTGCAATGTGGTTCTACGATTATGGTCTAGATGGACTCTGAAATTTTAGCTGTGTTGTATTATCCGGCCTATGTGAGTTACAGCGACGTGGGATCACCTTGGGTATATTGTTGGTAAGGTCATTTAGGTATTGGTTGGCCCCTAGTACAAGTCAGAGCAAGCTCGAGGACGAGCATTTGTTTAAGTTGGGGAGGATGTAACGGCCTGACCCGTCGTCCCGTCAATTATCACCCTATTTTCCGTGTTGTATGCTTATCCATGTTTCAATATATGTACTCGGTTAATTTGAGTCAATTCAGGTTGAGTTTGGTAGGAAATGGGATAATTAGTCTCTTTAATGAAGAATTAGTTGGAAAAGTCAACCGGACGTTGACTTGTAAATTAGAGGGCTCGAAATTGAATTCCGATGATTCGGTTAGTTTCAGGGGATGATTTAAGGCTTAATAGCGCAATCTGAATTAATCTTGGAGGCTCGGTAAAGAAGTTAGCCTCTTTTGGCGAAATTAGGATTTTAGCGAAATCCGGTTGGTTGGCGAGATTTTTGATCGGAGGGTTAGAATAGAATTCCGAGAATTTTTGTAGCTTCATTATGTCATTTTATATGTGTGCGCAAAATTTCATGTCATTCGGAGGTGATTTTTCCGGGTGTTTGATCATAATACGTTTTTGGAAGTTTTGGAAGAAATTAGGTGTGAATTCGCTGTAACTTGATGGTTTTGATGTTATTGAGGTGTATTACTTATTGGAACAAGTTTGAATAATGTTTTAAGATATCTTGGAGTATTTGATTGAGGTCTCGGGGGCCTTGGGGTGATTCAAATGGCTAACGGGAACTTTCGAAGTTAGAAAAATTTCATAATAGACGGAACTGTAAATGAGTGTGTATAAGACCTTACTTTGGACGATCTTATCTCCCGATATAAAAGCATTTGTGTGAGCTACCACCTATCGAATTAAATCCCTTTGAGTCTAGTTTCCAACTCAACAAACCGTTTGTCATTTGGAGGTACATAGAGAAAGTTATAACCATTTTACTGGGCATGTGTCACTAGCGCGCCCAGATGCGCGCCCAAGACAGAACGCTTCAAACTAGAGCGCCCAGATGCGCGCCCAGGTGAGCGGCCACGCACCTGGTGGGCCTATAAATGCCCCAAGACCGGTCTAGAGTGTTCCCAAGTCATGTTTGGGGTTAAGGCTTGCTCTCTTAAGAGGATTTCATCCCAAACTTCATCCCTATGATACAAGGTAAGATTTTTGGAGTATTTAAGTTGATTTCTACTCCTAAATACTTTTATTAACATGGATTGTTCTTGGAAATCCTTAGATTTCATTCAAATCCCTAATTGATTCAAGAACACTCCAAATTGGATTCTCAAGATTCTTACTACAAGAGGTATATCAATAATCTCTAACTACTCTATGGTGATTATTTATGTATAATATATACATTAGAACTCATGGGATGATGATGGAAAACCATAAGTGCCTAACCTAGGATTTGTTGGTTGTAGAGATTGTGAAAATGGTTTAAATAAGGAGGTTGATGGTTGGGTATGAATGAATGGTCATACATATGTTGTCGGAAGTTATAAATTGGATAAGAATGATGGTGGAATGAATTTGATGATTAATTGGTGATAGTTGGATGAACCAATACTATAGTTAGGATCTGTAAATATCTATGCCTGGAAGGTGTTTGATAATATGCCTGAATGTCAAAAGTTATGGGGTTTATTACCAATATTGGTCCTATTGAATGTCGTATTGTAATTTGAAGTTACCTAACTGTATTGGATCATTGTAGTAGCCCTAAGGGACGAATTTCAGATATATATGGGTACAATGCCATCTTTTAGAAATCAATCTTTATCGATGTTTGTGTGATTTTTGGGCAGATTTGATACGCGAGGAGGTCGATACAAGAGGAAAAGGCATTGCTGACCAGTCTACGACCGATTAGAGGTGAGTAGTTTGTATAGATGATGGCCTGAGGGTTTGAAACCCCGGCTTATCACATCGTGACGCTATGTTAGGGTGTGACTCGAACCCCATGGTAGGTGCGGGATTGTAAATGGTTGGGGATTGTGACTTGGTCCATCCCGAAGCTGAGTATGAATTATTGGCGTCTGATACGCACATTGTCTTGTTGATAATTGGGCTTGATGCCATGTTGGGGCGTTGTGCCGATCTGTAATACCCGTCTAGGGTGAATATATATGTGATAATATGACTTTCATAATCATTGATCTCAGTCCTGTGTTATTCACTGTTAAAAAATGGTAAGTCTTCTGAAATTGACTAATTAAACTGTATTAACCTTAATAAATTGGAAACTGGCAAAGAAATCAGATTGAATCTGTTATGTGACTTACATGCATACTGTGGATTGAGCATGGATCGGGCTACACGTTGTAGCGATTATATACATTGGGTCGGGCTGCACGATCTGCAGCGGATATATATTGATATTACGCTTGGGCTGAAGGAGCCCCTCCCGAGTCTGTTCACACCCACAGTGAGCGCCGTCGACGTTAAATTATATGTATGGTTGGCTCGAGCTGCACGCTGCAGCATATTCATGTGCATTGCATTGCATCTTTATCTGATGCTTGTTTGTTGTTGTGATACTGTTATGCTGTTAGCCCGTAGCTAAGTTATAGGATTGTTAGCTATACTTTACGTTGTGGTACTTCGTGGATTTCTTACTTTCAGTCATTTTCTATACTTATTATTCACTGAGTCAGTAGTACTCACCCTTACTCCCTGCACCTTGTGTGTAGACTCATGTGCACCGGAGGTTTAGCTGATTCTCGTAGTCTCCAGAGATATTTCACAGTCATTGAGGTAGCTGCATGACGTTCGCAGGACCGGACTTCTCTTTCTTATTTCTCCATTTCATGATTATTATATACTTTCCTAGATTTTGGTTTTACTATTCGGATTCTATTATTATTATTCATTTTTGTTTCTACTTATATTATATTATTAATATTTTTTTATTATAATATTGTTAAATTGTCGGTATTGAGACTTAAATATTAAATAAAAATGATGGTTGGTCAGGCTTACCTAGCTTTAGAGCTGAGTGCCATCACGACCGCATTTGGGTCGTGACATATTATTTTCAACTTCTCAATTATAATATACTGGCTTTAAGCCTTAATAAATGTAATTCCAGTAAAATTTACTAGAGATTATGGTTTCACAAGAAAAATCTCCAGCATATTTTACAGGAAGCAACCAAAATAAGAACTCCAATTCTATAAACTTTACTGCATGATATGCTTTCACATATTAGTTTCTGCAACATAATATACAAGAAGCAAAACATTTTAAAATTCAAACTACAAAATCTACATATTTATCAACAAATTAATTATATTTAACATATAATTCAAAAATTATATTTGTCAAGTTATTTACAATTCAAAACTTCCATAATTTAAAGGATATTTACAAAAACTATTTCCTTCATTTCCATAATCATCACCAACCATCTCTGGAGGACTTTCATACCCTGCTTTGTGTTTCCATTCTGCCTGCGCCCCACAGACTAAAACCAAGACACTGACGATAGTATTTGATTGTATTGGGCACAATTGAATAACATCTTTGCCCTGCACCAATATTTCAACAAACCTTATAACAAATGCACCACAACTTGTGTTTCCTATTTGTTTTGGTGATTCTTTCCACTGAAGAACAAATGGTTTATACTCATGACCAAATGTAGGATGCAAGTCACCAAATTTACAATATTCCAAAACTATTGGAATAAATTCTTGATATCGACGAAGCTGCTTCTTTATGACTTCATACTCATATCCCTTGTACATAGAATCATACACATCAATGGTCTTCTCATTCAAGTCCAACACTCCCAAGTCATAATGAGTGCAACAATTCAAGGAAACATTACCATCTACAATTGGTGCAGGAATTCGAATCGGAAAGAAAACTTTATCAACTGATGACCATGGAATCCCACACCTACGATTCTCACCCAATACATACTGAATAAGATCAAATCCCATTCCTTCATTCCAAAAATTCAAATTCAGTAAATTTTTCTGGACGTTTATGCCAGTCACTATATGCAAATTCTAAACAATCACTAAAGTCCACATATGTTGTTGTTGAAGGAAATGGATACTCATTGATATGATATATATGCTTCTTCCTCAAAAAATACATTGACACATCTATGTGCTGAATATAAAAAAAAAATATCAAAGTAATATTAAAGAAAATCAAAAGTTCAAAACGTAAAAGAAATATACATACCGCATCAGTTAATGTATAGTTATCATCAACAATCTCTTTAAAGAACATTCTTGATCTCACTTTCTCATTGTAAAGTCTATATGGCTTTTCTTCCAGTACATGATCTTCTTTATAAATATCGGTTACATTCCTATTAAAACAAGGACAAATCAAATATGAAAAAAAGGTGAAATTTTAATAACATATATATCAAATAAAAATTTAATGAACTAAATATCAAAACTCACTTTGGTAGACGACCTCTTCTCTTGTTTTCCTTTAAATGTGCTTCAAAATTATCCTCAACACGTTTGATTGTTTTTCGATAATGCCAGCAACATCTTCGAACATATTTTAGTTTTCAATTCAGACCTTTACAAGTTCCCTTGTATCGAGATTTTAAATGCCAACTGACATTACGAAATCTTTTTCCTCTACCAAAAAATTCTTTTTTGGCATTCACACTTTGTGCAATCTGTGGTACTTCTGCTCCTGCCGCTACTTTTCCTTTACAGGAAGCAAATATTCCTTTTTCATTTTCACCTTGTTCCTTCTTATCATCCAGTTGAGAAACAGACTTAGCAACTTTAAGAGAAGAATCATAAACTCCCTCATCCACATTTGAATATAAAACAATATTTTTATCATAATCATATTTTTATATATCAGCAGAAACAGGTTAATCAGCAGGGGGGCAATCAACAGTAGGTTTAGAATCATTTGATATACTTGATTGAGACAAAATATTAAAATTGGGGCGCGAATCCACAAAAATTCCTCTTTCGTTTCCTAGTGTACAATTTTCCGTGTTTCAACAAAAGCAAAAAAGAAATGGAAAGATTATTAGAACTGAAAAACATATTGAAATAAATAAATTATACAGATCCAATATAATATACTATACAAAACAGTCTGCACATGCTACTTTCCCAGTATAATATACTGGAAAACAACTTAAACTTATTAGAATTCCAGTAAAATACACATGAATCAAAGAAAACTCATACATTATATAATTATCCTCCAGTATAACATACTGGAAAACAAACAAAATCAAAAGTTTTTCAAGGTTCTAATAAAAAAAACAAAGAAATTATAACTCAAAAAAGGAATTAAAAAATAAAACAAAATTCTACTATAAAAAGAACTAATCAAGTATAACATACCATAGAAAAAACTTAGACACAGGAAATAACAAACTGTGCAAACTAACCTGCTGAATCTTTTCAATAATTTCATGAACAACAAGAGGTGGTTTTTCTTTCAATTCTGTTTCAACTCTTTCAACATTATCTTTATTTTGTTTGAAGAACATTTCAGAAAGATTTACCAGACCAGTCTCAGCTTCTCTTTCCTTTTCTCCAGATGCCGCATTAATGTTTACTAAAGGAATAACTTGTTCCACTTCAGGTGAATCCAAAATTATATTTCCTATTTCAATATCACGAAAAATGGTTTGAACATCTCTACCTACTGTTACAGCATCTGTTGCACTTCCCTGAGAGACTCCAATTGTATTATTTTGCACAATATTTTGACTACACTGCGGCGACCATCTTTCTGTCGGATCATTTATTTTTCTAATTAAAGAATCACTATCGCTACCAGCTGTAAGATTAGTCTCTTCTGCACCACAATTTGATATTTCTTCATTACAAATAGAACCTTTCATTACATATGCACCACTTGGTCCACCTTAATCACTGCATTTATTATGTTGTGCATCTTGGAGCGAATCAATATCCATTCCTGGTATCTTTGATGACACATCTTCACAATTTTCCTTATTATCTTGGCTGCAGTGTGGTGTTGATATTTGATATATCCCATCAGCTATTTTTTGTTAGATAGCTTCAACATCAGTACCAGTTGACTAAACTTGACCAGGGGCACTACATTCTACTCTTACTTCATCAGAAGAAATTTCTCTGAATTTGCATCATTTACTGCTAGTTCATTAATAGCTTCATGTGGGACTGATTCAACATCTATGGATGATGGAATTAATGATACAGCTATGGTATTTTCCAAAATCTTTTCAGTGGAATGTGGTGTAGAAAACTCTTGCTTCTCATCAACTGTTTTAACAACCAAACTTTCTGTTCCTGCTGTCAAAACTGGTTCAATTGCATAACATTTTCGCCTCAATTCATCACAAGGATCTTGCAACACAATTCCAGTACCTGGTACAACTTCTTCATTAACTTTTGTTGCATCAACTGAATGAATATCCATAGGGAATGGAATTGAATCAACATGTGCTTGACCTTCCTTGTCACTATCCTTATTGCACAGTTGATCGTATTCCAGTAATTCACCATCTCCCTCCTTCTCATTTTGTTCGTCTCCCGACATATTAGAAAAATCTCTATCAAAACAATTATCTCCATCAGAACAATTTCTTTGGTCATCATTCTTTTCATTACTTTCATTTTCCTCATGCTTTTCCTTGCTTTCCTCATTCTCTTCAACACTTTCAACTACCTCATGATTTTTATCGCCTTTCACGCTGCTTTCCTCATTATCTTATTTGCTTTCATCATGATTTTTTAAGTCTTTAATAAACTTTAGAACAAAATCAAGCTTGTCATTCATTTTCTGCAAATGAGTACAATATAATTATTGTAGAAAAAAAAATACTAAAATAAATTTCCAAACTAGTTAATTACCATAACAGAGCTCTTAACATACGTCTTCAACTTTTTCTTATTATCATTAATTTTTGTTTGCATCTCTATTTTTAATTTATAATTATCTGCACGTACAATTTCTTCAACTTTTTCAGATACCCTCTAAAAAGTAAAGAAAAATGGCAAGAATTAGAGAATCATAACACATAAACATTCTTATCTAGTGTCAAAACAATTCAATAAACAGTAGAATATAATTTTGTAGAGTAAGACTAAGCAATTCAATCCTAATTATCTAGTATACAATTGTAGAAATTAATGAAATGCAAGACTAAGTAATTTCAAATAAACTACTACTTACAATGACAATTTCGCTATCATTAACTTTTGCTGAAGATTGGTGAAGATATGATTGATTCATCTTGAAAATCTTAAAATCCTATTAATTAAACAGAATTGTAAATAGTTAGATAAAATAAAATATATAAGCACAAGTATATATTAAAAATTCAGATATTATTAACTTACAGATGTTTTGTTAAAGAAATCATCGTAAAGAGTGGTATATCTCGGACACCCAATGCTGGAGTAAGACAACATCCTTATTGGCCTCCGATCCTCATATTTTGAATATTGACGGAACCATTAAATACTTCCTTTGTCCATACATTAAACAAAAATAGGAATCCCAGTGACGTATAAGATGAGATCCTACCAACAATTCTCTTTTTCACCGACTCAGTTCATAAAAGATGAGACAAAGTATCGATTAGTTCTTCAAAGCAAAGAGTGCCCCATGGAAAGAAGCACAAAGTACTGGGTCATCTATAATTTCCATACCACGTTCACATATATTTCTGCTCATGTCTTTTCCCAAAAGAACAGTTTCTAATATTATAAATCTGAGCAAGCTTTATAGCATCTTCATCGCAGACTTCAACATCATCATGTATATCATCTGCTGCACCATCTCGGAACAAGAAAACTCTTTGATAAATTGATACAAATGTTCTACTTTCAACCCTTTTCCCACCTTAGAGAAATACTGTTCCTTCAAACGATTATCTCTATCATCAACAAAACTATAATCTGCTGCGTCAATCTTTAGTCCAGTAATGGAATGGAAATCTTCTTATGTAAATGCTACTTCGTTATCAAAAACTCTAAAACCCATTTTGCTTTTATCCTTGTAAAAGACTTGGGAAAGTAACATGCAATGAGTCAACTTCCCAGAGTGACCTGCGTCCTCCAACTCTAAAAAGTTCCCAAATACACCATTCTTTAATTGGTCCATTTGAGTTCCACACAAAAATTCAGAAACCGTTCTCTTAAATTTTCTATCACCTTTCCAATAACAATCAGCAACAAACCATTTTTTAAGATCATAAAATCTATCACCTCCTAAAATAAAAATATAACACATATAAGAAACTCATATAATTTTAAGATAAAAACTTCAATATTTTAGAAATACGTACCTTCAGTATCCTAATTGATGATGTCATTTCTATTAGATCATCGAAACAAACATATTAAAATCAGATAAATAAACAGAATCAAATTGTCAATGTATATATAAGAAATAAATTTCAGGTGATGTCCTGTAAAATAAAGTGAAGTCCAGTAAAATTAATTGAATTCAAACAAAACTTAATTATACTGTTGTCTTAAAAGATATCTTTTTTTTGGCAATCAACTAGGCAAAGCCTAGGGATAGTTTTTTTATTAATAACAGAAAAGTATAATTACAACAATTAAGAGAAATACTAATAAGGCAATAGCGCCGGAGTTGATACCCATATAGCAAAAATCGGGCTGACCTTACCGTACTAATCCTATTGAGGCTTCAAAACCTCATTACTAGCAAGCATGTAAGAAATAAGAACTTGAAATGACCAAATAAGCTATGATCACCACAGACTTTATAACATACTCTGTGATGAGATTATATATGAGGATACTAAGACGGAAAAATAGATATATGAGGAAGCTATGAAGGTGCTCTCCTTTCTCCAAATTTGTGAGGAATTCAAATTGTAGTTTGTTGTCTTCATCCACAATTTTTCTCAAAATGTCTTCAAAATTCATGCTTTATTCTTCTTTCGATTGGACTTTGTAAGAGTTATTTGAGTGACCTGTTTTTGTTTTGCAGTTCTCATTGGGAGTCTCCTTATGTTTGCGTCTTCAAAAACCCTGCCGTCCCAGCTTCTATCACTTTGACGACACTTTTTACTTCTTTCATTGTTCATTGGTGACTAATCACCTTTTCTTGAAGCATCTTTCCGGCATTGCGGTAAGATATCCTTCCTCCCCTTCTTATATATATGTCTTCCTTCCATAGCATTCAGGAGTTGTCTTTGCTCTGAAGAGATTAGTGGAGCAGATGATAACTGCTGGTGCTGCCCCGCTTGTGAAAATGCCACTGAGTTGCTATCAGCAGAAAGATAATTAATTGGTGTCATTTCATTCCGTTGCTGCTACTGTCTTGTGTGCAAAGGTTGCTTCATTGCATCTATTAGTTTCCTCTCCTCCAAAGTAGTGAATGGTTCTGTTGGTACAATCTGATTCTGTCCAAAAGTTGGCAGTGCTGTTTCGTTTCCAACAACTAATGTTTCACCCGAGAATTTGATTACTTGTACATTTTGTGCTGTTTCTATTTGGTCGATCTTTGTTGTTGCTGTATTTGAAGTACCTGCTGTTGCAGTATTTCTTGGAATAAAAACTGGAGCGTTATGGTTCAAGTTGCTGTTTGGATTTGCTGCAGATGGCAGATTTGCATTACAATTGATAGTTGCAGCTGTCCCTTGAAATTTTGGCTTGACTGGAGCCTCAATGTCCCCTCTTGTACTATCGTATTCAACCCCTTAGTCTTCTTCTGCAGATGAAAAACAAGCAAGTCCCTCACCCCAGCCCTCGTCATCATCAAATTCTCGTTGGTCTTTCCAGAGTTTCGATTTAATGACCATGTCCCTCATGTTAGCTAGAATTAGTTGTTTGTTCTTTCCATTGGAGATTGAAGGTTCCCCATAATCTTTGATAAGTTTCTCTACATATGTACTGGATAAAGGAGTGGGTGGATGACTTTGATCATTGGCCTGCTTTTGTGAATTTGGATCTTTAGCATGAGCTTTAATCAATGTCTCTTTAGTCGATGGGCTATTTGGATAATAACTCTCAACCATCTGTAGATTCCCCCAGTCACCTTTCCATCCTCATTACTGACATTTGCAAGTGCAGCAAATGAGTTTGAGCTTGTTGCTAATGCTGGCCTCTTTTCTGCGATCTTCTTATTTATTTTGTTTTTCGGAGTTTCTTTTCTGTTGGACCTCGATGACCAATTGTTCCTTGCAGTATGTTGTCCAGTTGCCCTTGTTTGTTGTGTATCATCAGAAGGTTGTAGATCAACCTCACTTTGAGACAAGGCAGCATTAGAGACATTTGCAGCTGCTGTAAGTATTGAGATGGTCATACTGCCTTGTTGAACCATCTCAGGCTTGTGAGAGGTATCTTGTCGAAATGAGTTTTGCACAATATCATCATTTGTAGGACTTGCTGTTATTTGAATCACAGCATCATCACTCCCAGATATAGCTCGATCAGCAAGACTTTGCAAAGGAAATGTAGAATCCATCTTTGGCAAAATAGAAACTACAGCAGCAGCTTCATTATGCAATGTCCAGTTGGTACTCTTGTTACCCTTTGTAACAGATGCTGCAAATTCCAATTCCATAACATCACATTGATCATCCACCTCTTCATTCTGCCCAGTCATTTTAATGCCATCCAATGCTAGAGTTGGCTGAACACTAGTCGGTACATGTACCTCTTCTGCTGCTAGCTGCTGAACATTATACAAGTATTGCTGTCCTTTGGATAGTTCAGTTGTATTGGGAGGGGTAGAATTAACCAAAACTGATGCTTTATTCAATTCATTACTTTCTTGTTGTCCAGGTATTTTTGAAGCAGCAGGTACATTTGTTACTGTGGACCTGTCAGCTGGTTGAATTGATAAAACTGTAGAATCTGTAACTGCTTTGAAAGTATCCGGATCCTCCAAATTTGTACCACTTGCTTGATCAACTAGAATAGAGTTCTGCAACATGTGCTGCTGGTCGATCAAAATATGTTCCTGCCTTTTTGCATTGTCATGTGCTTTCACAGAAGACAAATTTGACATCTCCTTTTCACTTAAAACATTCAAGGGCAGCTTCAATGTAACAGTAGATGTACCAGTTCGACCAACACCTTCCTTCAAGCCTGCATTATATTCCACATTCACACCTTCTTGTCCAGCTCCTAGCATATTGGACTTGTATTGATGTCCTTCAGTTACATTGGCAGGTTTGGTAACAACCACAGCTGCTGGTTTAACCAATTCATTACATTCTTGTAGTCCACGAATTTTTGAAGCATCAAAATGATTTGGTACTGTTGACTTCTCCACTAGTTCAGCAGATACAACAACTAGATCTCTATTAACATTCAAAGAAACAGAATCCTCCAAGAATGTACCGTTTCATTGATCAGATAATGTACTGTTATGATTCTTATTATTCTGTACCAAAAGCTACTGCTCGATGGCTTTATCCTGCATACAGACATCTACCAAAATCTGGCCAAACCTTTTTGCAGTGTCACCTGCTGCTACAATAGATGCAGCAGTAGGTTTCATTAGTGTCCTTTCTATTAGACGTCCTGCAAGATTAGTGTTCAAGTAGTCCCTGACATCACCTTCTAATTTAGCCAAACTGCCCCTACCTTCAGATTCACCACCATGAACTGCTTCTTCATTGAGTTCCTCTGTATTCCAGCGACTCGATTTTACATTATGCCCTTGATGATTACAATACGTGCAGTATTCAGGAACATTATCAAACACGATTTTCTGGTCGTATTATGCTACTTTTCTAGATTCCGAATCTACTATCTTGATCTGTATTTTCTTTGGATGTTTGTCCAGTAAATTAATCAAGATTAACTCGTGCCGTACTAGGTCGCATTCGATCTTTAGTAGCCTTATCTACTGCAATAGGCTTTCCCATTGCAGATGCGACGGACATTAAGTATTTTTTGGCGAACAGATTTGCTGGCAGATTGGGAAAGGAAATCCAAGCCAGAGCATTTGACGTTTCTTCCGGGGGTTTAAATCCCATTGTCCATGGGAATGTCCTAATGAAGAAGTCATCTCCTTTTGCCTTTATATAGCCAGTTGTTCTTGATACCACCTGAGCATAATCTTCAAACAGATCAAATCTTACCAGAATGTGTTGATATTCTAGCTGTCCAATGTTGCAATTACCTTTGACACCGAGTTGCTTCGGCAAAATCTGCCTCAGCTCCTGAAGATCAGGCTTTCCATATGGAAATTTGATTATCACTGCTTGATGAAGACCTTCCTCCTTAGTGAATGAATTCACTTCATCCACTGTAAACTCAACAGTAGGAAATCCATGTTCAACTGAAACTGGACAAAGTTCCATCTTTGGATTTGTTGTGGCAGATTTATGTCCAGAAAGATGCGATGCATATGATTGTTTGGAACCTTGAAAAGTTTGATTTTCCGAAATGTTTTGAGAAGCCTCTCCCACGGCATAAGGCTGGGGAGAGGGCGTCGCTTCCATGGTTGTCTCAAAACTCAAACAGAATTCATTACATCCATGCTATTGGAATGATATAGTGCTCAAAAATTCAAAAGATGAGGGAGCTACAGTAAATCGTAAAATAAGATTTAAGATGTAGGAAAATTGGTTATAGATTTGATATAAAACTCAATTGGGGATTGTTCGCAAAGAGAAGGGGATCTTGTGACACCAATTTTGAGACAATCCACCACCGAATTCCGGCGATATGTCTGATGAATAGTGACAGATTCACTATTCACCCTTCTTCCTTCAGCTTTAATTGTTATCTACCTTAATCATGGTCTATGTGTTATGATATGGAGAATTTCTTAAAAGATATCCAGTACTATATACTAGAGAAGAAATTTACCTATAGGTAATGTCCCATAAAATTCACTGAATTCAAACAAAAACTCAATTATATTCTTGTCTTAGAACAAATACAGTAGAATATACTGAAGAAAATGCTTACAGACAGGTGATGTCAAGTAGAATTCACTGAATTCAAACAAATAAATTATATTCTTGTCTTAAAACTTATCCAGTATAATATACTGGAGAAAAAGGTTACACACAGGTGATGTCCAGTAATATTCACTGAATTCAAACAAAATTAATTATATTCTTGTCTTAAAACTTATCCAGTATATTATACTGGAGAAAAAGGTTACACACAGGCGATATCCAGTAAAATTCACTGAATTCAAACAAATTAATTATATTCTTGTCTTAAAACTTATCCAGTATAATATACTGGAGAAAAAGGTTACACACAGGTGATGTCCAGCAAAATTCACCGTGTTCAAACAAAACAATTATATTTTTCTCTAACAACTTATCCAGTATAATATACTGGAGAAAAAGGTTACACACAGGTGATATCCAGTAAAATTCACTGAATTCAAACAAATTAATTATATTCTTGTCTTAAAACTTATCCAGTATAATATACTGGAGAAAAATGTTACACACAGGTGATATCCAGTAAAATTCACTCAATTGAAACAAAATTATATTCTTCTTAGAACTAATCCAATATAATCTACTGCAGAAAAAGCTTACAGACAGGTGATGTCCAGCAAGATTTACTGTATTCAAACAAAATTATTATAATCTTCTCTAAGAACTTATCCAGTATAGTATACTGGAGAAAAATGTTACAAACAGGTTATGTCTAGTAAAATTCACTAAATTCAAACAAAACTATTATATTCTTGTCCAAAAAGCTTACAAGTGATTTCCAGTAAAATACACTGAATTCAAACAAATCTTAATTATACAATACTTAATTATAATCTTGTCTTAAAAGATATCCAGTATTATATACTAGAGAAAAAGTTTACATTCAGGTGATGTCCCATAAAATTCATTGAATTCAAACAAAAACTCAATTATATTCTTGTCTGAGAACAAATATAGTATAATATACTAAAGAAAAAGCTTACAGACAAGCGATGTCCAATTCAAACAAATAAATTATATTCACTGAATTCAAACAAAACAATTATTTTCTTCTCTAACAACTTATCCATATAGTGGAGAAAAAGCATACACACATGTGATGTCCACAAAAATTCACTGAATTCAAACAAAAACTCAATTATATTATTGTCTTAGAACTAATATAGTATAATATACAGGAGAAAAAGCTTACATACAGGTGATGTCCAATAAAATTCACTGAATTCAAACAATAACTCAATTATATTCTTCTCTTAGAACAAATCCAGTGTAATATAATGGGGAAAAAGCTTACATACAGGTGATGTCCAGTAAAATTCACTGAATTCAAACAAAATAATTATATGATTGTCTAAAAACTTATCCAGTATAATATACTGGAGAAAAAGGTTACATATAGGTGAAGTCCAGTAAAATTCACTGAATTCAAACAAAAGAATTATATGATTTTCTAAAAGTTTATCCAATATAATATACTAGAGAAAAAGGTTACATACATGTGATGTTCAGTAAAATTCACTGAATTCAAACAAAAGTAATTTATATTCTAGTCTATAACCAGAATATCGACATTAACGAAACACAGAGTATCTACTGGAAATCTACATTAACGAAACTTACTTCAATGAATTTTTTATGAGTTATCGAGTATAACAAGATGAAAATATATAGAACTTACTCCGGTTTATAGATTGACGACAGAAAGTTTGCTAAAACTTTGATTTGCAGATTGACACTAAACGATTTTGCTAACAATTTGATTTGCAGATTAAACCTAACAAAACAACAATAAGAACAACAATCAAAATTAAACCTAACAAAACAATAATAAGAACGGAAATCAAACACATTATTGTAAAAGCAACACTAACCTAGAGAATTTTGAAGAAAATTAGAGCCAAAACGATAAAGGATTCGAAAAAAGTGCTCTGACGAAATCCACACACAATGTTATGCAAACGATAAAAGCAACTAAAAAATTACTACAGAGTATCTTAAATCGTGCAAGGGCAATAATGTCATTTTACAATCTATTTTAAGTTAAGTGGCTAGAAATCAATGACATCATGGACGGTGGCTATTTTTTGATAGCCAACCGTAAAAGTGGCTATGCCACGCCATTTTGACTAGACAAATAGTACCACTTAACCCCTATATCATAGACAAAAATTGAAGTTACTGGACCCTATATGGGTCAGAATTAGATTCGTGATTAGATGTATGTCTAAATAGATCTTAAGCTCGTTTGGGTTAATAAATGGTATAACTATCCACCGACCAAAGTATTCCAAGGTTACTCAACCTAACTAGCAAGCAGCGAGACCACGACCTACTCATCGTTTATGGACGTCCCTTCGATGCAGCCACGGCCGCCCATTGCTAGCTGGCAAGATCCACAGCTATAAATATTAAGAGAAAGAACCCTAAAAGGGGAGCCCGCTTCTTCTTCTTCACGTCTACTTCTAAAAGAAGAGAAAAGACATCATTGTAAGGCTCTGAACCTCTCCATGGAGAGGCAGACCAAACCAATATCATTAATAAAAGATCTTCACCCTCCTCCCCTTAACCAATAACTATTGTCTTGTACATTTTATTCTCTTTTGATTTATTACGATCTTCCATGATTGGCCCTCCGTTGATTTTAATTGATTTATGCTTATAAGTGTAGGAGAACTTTGAGCTAAACAATTTGGCACTCTCTGTGGGGATTTCATAGCAAAATTGCGTAGTTTATCCTTAGACCAAAAAAGGAAAGAAAACAACCCAGCTCGGACAAGTCAACGCGGCATGTCGGATCAAAGGAAGTCAAAATCCTCAAGACGAGCTTGCTTCCACATCCCCTTGTCTCCGAGAAAAAAGAAGAAGAAGTAGTAGATTCTCTATCCCTACGGGGAAAATGTGCATAAGGTGCCTCGCCCCCTATTCACACGGGATCCTGCCAAAAAGGAGGAAAGCACAAAAGAATCTCGGACTGAGATCCGTAACGGGGTGACCCGTGTGAACCAGTCGAGAAGACTACACGTGCGAGTAAGGCAAGATCTGAAACCAAAAGCAAATCCCAATGGCCAACACGAAGCGGGTTATGTGGGAAAACAAAAGATTCAACTACGGTTGAAATGGGACTCATGCTATGTGCCTTCGACATCAAAAATAACAAAGGGTTCAACTATGGTTGAACCGGGACTTAGTCTACGTGCCTTCAACTTCAAAAAGTTACAAAGTTTCAACTACGGTTGAACGACAACTCAAGCTACATGCCTTCGACCAAAAGTTCAACTACGGTTGAACTGGGACTCAGGCTATGTGCCTTAGACATAAAAAATTACAAAAGTTCAACTACCTCAGGCTATGTGCCTTCGCCCAAAAAGTTCAACTACGGTTGAACTGAGACTCAGACTATGTGCCTTCAATTTCAAAAAATTACAAAGGTTCAAATACGGTTGAACGACAGCTCAGGCTACGTGCCTTCGCCCAAAGTTCAACTATGGTTGAACTGGGACTCAGGCTATGACATCAAAAATTACAAAATTTCAACTATGGTTGAACCACTCAGGCTACCTGCCCTCGCCCAAAAAGTTCAACTACGGCTGAATTGGGACTCAGGCTATGTGCCTTCGACATCAAAAATCACAAAGGGTTCAACGGTTGAACTGGAACTCAGGCTATGTACCTTGGACATCAAAAATCACAAAGGGTACAACTATGGTTGAACTGGGACTTAGGCTATGTGCCTTCGACATCAAAAAATTATAAAAGTTCATTTACGGTTGAACCACTCAGGCTACGTTCCCTTGCCCAAAAAGTTCAACTATGGTTGAACTAGGACTCAGGCTATGTGCCTTCAACTTCAAAAAGTTACAAAGGTTCAACTACGGTTGAACGGCAGCTCAGGCTACGTGCCTTCGCCCAAAAGTTCAACTACGTTGGACTCAGGCTATGTGCCTTCGACATCAAAAATTACAAAAGTTCAACTACCTCAGGCTACGTGCCCTCGCCCAAAAAGTTAAACTACGGTTGAACTGGGACTCAGACTATGTGCCTTCAACTTCAAAAAGTTACAAAGGTTCATCTACGGTTGAACGGCAGCTCAGGCTACGTGCCTTCGCCCAAAAAGTTCAACTACGGTTGAACTGGGACTCAGGCTATGTGCCTTCGACATCAAAAATTACAAAAGTTCAACCACGGTTAAACCACTCAGGCTACGTGCCCTAGCCTAAAAAGTTCAACTACAGCTGAACTGGGACTCAGGCTATGTGCCTTCGATATAATTTTTTTTACAAACGTTCAACTACAGTTGAACCACTCAGGCTACGCGCCCTCGCTCGAAAAGTTCAACTACGGTCGAACTAGGACTCAGGCTATGTGCCTTCGACATCAGAAAATTATAAAAGTCCAACTACGGTTGAACCACTCAGGATACGTGCCCACGCCCGAAAAGTTCAACTACGAGTGGAACTAGAACTCAGGCTACACACCCCCGTCACAAGATTCACAAACTCAACCACGGACGAATAAAAACCAAGAATATACGTCCCTGCGGCTATGAGCCGAGCCGCGATCAGGCGAGGCCGAACACCTCCAAATGTTTAATCACGGTCGAACCCCAAGTCGGGCCAAGAGCCCCCGCTATTCAAGTAAGTATGACTAACTCCACACAAAAATTTTGGCCCACATAAAGTTCGGCCCAAGTCGAATTACAAGGTTGTGCTTTTCATTACCACAGCCAGTAGTCCGACTAAACCCGAACTGGGACTAAGCTAAAGGCTAAGCGCCGCCTCTTCCCAAACACGGCTACAACCCACTCCCACTAAGTGGAGGAAGGTGATGACCAAAAGCGTCTATCTATGGCCAAAGGCATCTACACCAATTTTTCCTTAAGGCAAGGAACCAATCCGACAATAGTCGAAATCACCTAACCGGTCGAGACCATTAGCATGCCCACTAGAAAAGCTCTAAGGCAAGGCCATCTCAAACGGGCACAAAAAAAGAAACGCACGAAATCGATACAAAATGAACAGAAGGAAAGAAAGCCACTTATGTTTATAATATTTATAAGGGGCTACCCCAATTACATTGGCTCAGGGCCAGCAACAAAAAGAGAATGAAAACTAAACAAATATTACAAACTTTCTTTTTGTTCACTCGTCACCACCAGCATCCTCTTAAACATTGTCAACGCCCTCGGCGCCATCATCACCCCCGGGCGTAGACGGATCAAAACCGCAGTCAAGGCGGGCATCACGAGCCTTTTGGCGTGCTTCCTCATAGGTGGCCTCAGGCACAACACCGCCTACCCACAACCGCCTATACACGTCGAGATGGGCCTCGGCGTACGTCCAAAGCTCATGAGCATGACCGAAGGAGGCGGCCTGATTCCTCAGGAGCTGGTTCTCAGCCTCTAAGGCCGCAATCCGGTTCGCCGCTGTACGGGTGCCTGCTCACAAACAGTAATGCGCCCATCCAACATCCTCTCTCGGAAAGTAGCAGCGGCCTTCTCCAATTCGCGTTCTCCTTCTTGGGCGTGGGTGGTCGCCTGCAACGTTTCGACCCTCGCTAGGGCATCCTCTGCTTGCTAAATCAAAGAAGCTCTCTCCGTCTCTAGGGCCACCACCTGCCTAGTCAAAGCCCCAGCAGCCTCTGCTGCCGTAGCCCGATTTTGGCGCTCTCTCTCAGCGGCCGCCCTCCTTTCAGTGTCCATCTCCTCGTTTCTTTGACGGAGCTGCCCCTCAAGAGCATTTACCCTGTTAAGGTCAGCTGCATATAAAGCTCCCTCCTTTACAGATCCTCTACCAGCTCCCGGTTCCGCGGGTCGTTCCATAAGCGTTCACGCAGATCACGACAGCGGTTCCAATAGCAGAGGTACTTCTCCAACAACCGCACAAAGACAGCAGAGCAGACATTGGCCCGGCGAACGCTCTCCACCTCCAACAAGAATGACTGCGGCAAGCAGGACAACAGTTGATACGAGAAGATACGCTAAGGAAAGAAATAGACTAAGACTTCACACGTACCTTTATACTCAGAGCGGCCACCTCGCCCATCAACCCAACATCTGAGATACCCCTCAAGGAGCCTATGATCACAGAACCTTGAACAACGTCACCAGATTCTCCTCCTCGAGCAGCAGGTTCTGTTCATTAGGGATCTCCAAATAGTGGTAATCCCCTTCGGCCTACACTGCTGGGTAGGTATAACCCTCCTGAAATAGACAGACGTCCTCAGAGTCCATGTCAGACTCAGAATCATCCCCCTCCCCTGAGGCGCCCCTTCCTTCAGCCGCCCTGGAAGTCGAGGCCTACGCCACTCGGGAAGTCAAAGCGCCCGCACTCGCCAAAACCTCACCGCCCATCTCCTCCTCCAAAATAGTTGCTGAGGAACTACCTTCCCTCTCAATAACAGGAAAACGAATTTGAATCGCCGAAGCAATTGTGTCACCTTGTCCTAAGCCAACCGGGGCAACACCCACAGAACGCTCGCCCTCTGGGGCAGGATCTGCTGCATCCCCTTCCGCTTATGACGGTAGAGAATCCAAGCTAATCACCACCGGAAGGACCGGGGTGAATGCTACCCTGCGCCGAACCAGCAGCCTCCCCTCACCCTCATCGTCTTCATTCGGTGGCAACTCCACCCTGGAACGCACGACCCTTGAAGATTCTTCAACTCGATGCACGGACCGTGCCGGAGAGTGAGTCACTGATGATTCAACTGAGGTCGCCCTCGGGACCGTGCGAGGCGCCGACATTTCAACCAATCAAGCACTCGCCCCCGTCTTATGGAAAGCAAGCCGAGGGGCCCTCCTGCGAAGTGGTCGTCCTAACCTGCAAAGGAAGAAGGGTCAATGAAAGGAAACTAAAAACTAAAAAAGAAGAACAACACAGCAAGCCAGATTCTTATCAGCGGCCGGTCTACGGCCATGGACCTCCCTGAAGATGCCCACGTGGGAATTCCCGCTATAATAGGGAGCACAGCCTCAACCCACTCACGGATGCTAGAAAATGGTGCTGGTGGCGCACCTCCAGCTACGGCATAAGAAGAAGGTCAGTACGTACGAAAATGAAACATGGCATTTAACCAAAAGAAATCAAGACCAACGTAAAACAAACTTACATGCATGGTCCATTCCTCCGGGAAGTGAGTAGCGCAAGCCACCAGGTGCTCAGTCCTGATGTAGAAAAAGTGCTCATAAAGACGGGTATCGACCTCGTCATCAAGCTCCGCAGTTAAGCCGTCGGCTCCTCGACAGACCAACCGAATCATGGTATCCCGTACCCTCTAGGGAGCGTAGAGAGTTAGTATGTGCCCAAGGGTAACCTCCCTCTGTGCCAACTCCGCATATTTTATCAGCATCGCTAGTAACACTTAGCAGGAAGGGACGAGCTATCCAGGGCATACCCTGTAGTAGCGACAGAAGTCCACCACTAGCATTGGGAGAGGAAATTTAAATCATAGCTTAAAAGGGTACGCGTAGAAAACGCAGTACCCTCGGTGCTCGATGTGAACCCTCTCCCCGTCCCCAGCGAGGACGATGTTAGCAAAACGAGGAGTTTCACATTTATCCCTCAGTTGGGCGAGGCCCACCTCCCCCATCAAGGGGGCCTCGTCCACTTGGTCCTCTCCTTCGGGGTAGGAGACATCAGTCGCCGGGCCGCTGGGCAGAGAAAGAATGTTAGTCACCGATGGGAGCCTGCCAACACTCGCCGAATTGGTGGTTATCACCACCCTAGATGGGCCTTCGGCTACCGGAACAACCACCGGAGCAATATTGGAACGGGAGCTACTCGCCATTGTCAGTATATTAAAAGAAAGTGAGAAGAGTTCACCGGAAAAGCAAAGGAAGATGAAGATCTGACGATAAACGACAAAGAATAAAGTAACAAGGAACAGAAGCTGATGCAACCTGAGAATAAAAAGAGCTATCTCTCTCGAAATCAGACTTAAACGAATATCAGAAAAGTAAGAACTGAATGACACAACCCCTTATTTATAGACGAGGCATAAATGGCTTTCACGAATCCCAAAGTTCACCATTAACTACCTGGCCAACCGCAAAAGGGTTCAGGCCTACAGTAACATGCATCATTATGATAGATACCACGGAATGGTCATTCAACCGTCGATCGGCACGTCGCCCGTGAAACGGTTGTTACGGCCCCAAGATACCAAGAACACGTCCCATACGTCACTGTGCATATGACGCCTTCATCGTACGCGGTAAGCATGATCGTATTCTCCCCAGGCATATGTAACTGGCCGCAGCCATCTTTAAATCATTAGTGGCTACGACCACCTTCAAAGTATAAATAGCTACGGCCATCTCCAAAGTATAAATGGCTACAACCATGTCCAAAATATAAATGGCTACGACCATATTCAAAATATAAATGGCTACAGCCACCTTCAAAGTATAAATGGCTACGGCTATCTCAAAAAGTAAATGGCTACGGCTATCTCCAAAAATAAATGGCTATGGACATCTCCAAAATATAAACGACTACGACCAGTCGCTCGTATGAAAACCAACCAAAGAATTGCGACTACGGTCGTCGATTGTGAACTCACTCAATGAAACAGCTCCATTGCAGTCAAGGAATATCCGTGCCAAATGGTTACGGCCATCTCTAGAATATAAATGGCTACGGCCATCTCCAAAGCATAAACGACTACGACTAATGGCAAAATCCGCTCATCGAGCTCGGCCAGCTCCCAACCTTAATAAGCGCAGGGACTATCTGTATGGGTCAGAATTAGATTCGTGATTAGTAGTATGTCTAAATAGCTCTTAAGCTCGTTTGGGTTAATAAAAGGTATAACTATCCACCGACCAAAGTATTCCAAGATTACTCAACCTAACTAGTAAGCAGCGAGACCACGACCTACTCATCATTTATGGACGTCCCTTTGATGCAGCCACGACCGCCCATTGCCAGCTGGCAAGATCCACAGCTATAAATATTAAGAGAAAGAACCCTAAAAGGGGGAGGGGGGATGCTTCTTCTTCTTCATGTCTACTTCTAAAAGAAGAGAAAATACATCATTGTAAGGCTCTGAGCCTCTCCATGGAGAGGCAGACCAAACTATCATTAATAAAGGATCTTCACCCTCCTCCACTTAACCAATAACTATTGTCTTATACATTTTATTCATTTGATCTTTTGATTTATTACGATCTGCTATGATTGGCCCTCCATTGATTTTAATTGATTTATGCTTATAAGTGTATGAGAACTTTGAGCTAAACAGACCCCAAAAAATCAAAGAAAAACATGATAAACTCAGCAAATCTGCAGAAAAAATTAACTTTATTGATCTTATTGGGAAAAAATAAAAAGAAACGTTGTTGACACAAGAATTAAAATAATCCAGCTATCTTTCTTAACCTGCTTCTCTCAAAGCAGCTTCTAAACTCCGTATCAAACAACTGCAGCTCAATCACAAATTAACTCTTTTCTTCTCTCTATTTGGGTTCATTTCATTTCAATACTAGAAAAGAAAAAGGAACATATAGAAGGAGAAAATCAATAAGAGTGAGAAACATACAAATTTAGGAGCGTGAAGAGCAAATTTGGTGAGACGTGGACAATTGGCAGCAGTCTGTATACTTGGAATAGTCCTTTATACAACATACATCTTCTCTGCTTCTCCTGGTCAAAAGGGGCTAGTCTCATGTAAACTATGTACATTCAGTATAATGAATTGGGCCGGGTGTCCGATTACTGGTTTTGTAACTTTTTTTTTTCCAGACTTGATTTCTTTTAGGAACAAAATTAGCTTGAAACTGATTTACTTCAGCTAATCTGGAATTCCTAAATATGTTATTAGCACAACCAAGTAGACTCACATATAAGTTCAATCCAACAGGAATTTGTATTAAATTTCATTCCATTTAACCAAGTACTACAAGCTTAGGAATATGTATATACTTGTTTCAAGCAAGAGCAAGAACGACTCGACAGAAAAACAAAATGGAGCGAAATGCTTCAGCAACAATCAACAATTCAGACCTTAAAAGTAGGATAAACGGAGAAAACATTAGCCGAATGAAGGCTACTGGAAGTACGGATCTCGGCAAATCCCAAAGAAACAGAGAACCAACAGTGAACAATAATCAACGGGCCAATCTTTTAGCAAATTTTCTTTCGAACTTGTATTCGTGAATATTCCTCTCAATACAATCTCAGAGCCAAACGGACAGCAAATTTGGACCAAATTGGACCCGTAAATCTCAACAGCAAACTCGACGGCTAATCTGGAGCTCAACCATGAACTGAATCAGCGGCGAAAATCAACAGCAATCATCAGAGTTTTATTCCTGGAACATTTTTATGGAAATTCCCTCTTGAATCCCATTCTTCTTTTGGTTTTTGTGTCCTGATTTTGAGCTTATTGTGTTATAGATCTAGAATCTGAAATTCAAAATCAAGGCTGCTTCTATGAGTCCGAATGTGTGTGTGTGATTTATCTGTGTGACGGAGTGAAGAAGAAAAATGAGGAAGGTCATCTGGTTTTGTAACTAACAAGTAGCTTTGTGAGTGAATCTGGGATCAACTATTAATCCGATTGAAAAATTGCTCGGGCATTCTATTTTGTGGCTCTCATTGTCGCCCTCATTTCACATGTATTTACTTTTTAAAATTTACTAGAATAGTGCCCGCACGACTAAGGCTGTACCATGTAACGGTTCCGAACCGGAATCGGAACCGGAACCCCGGTTCTGCGGTTCCGGTTCCGCGGTTCCGGTTCTGGCGGTTCCGGTCCGGTTCTACCCGTCGGAATCGCGGAACCGGAACCGCCAGAACCGGACCGGAACCGCGGTTCCAAACGGTTCTCGTTAAAATTTTTTTTTTTTTAATAATTTTCAAACGATTCACGGTTCCAAACGGTTCTAAACGGTTCCAACGGTAATTTTTAATTTTTTTTTTTTAATTCGGTCTTTTTTCTTCTTCGAATTTGTAATCAGTGATCACTAAAAAGCAATTTTATAGAAAACTTTGACAATAATAATATTCTAAATGTCAGCAATCTTTTGTGTTAAGCAATTTGATGTCTTTGTCATAATGAGTTTCCAACTTTTTGTCGAAAGGTGCAAAAAATGATCATGAAAAGAATTTTTATCTCTGTCTCACATCTTGGACCTGTAAAATGGCCGGTCAATATATGAAAAATGAAAAAGAATTAAACTTTGGATCCTTTATAAATCAACCTTGCACTTTCCTTTTCCTTTTTCACTGAAGGGTTTTGAACAAAAACCACAACAGTTCCTTAGATTCTTTTACCTCTCTGATTCCCGCAGCTTTAGTATTTGTCAATCAGTCATTACAGGCTGGAACCGTAGAACAATGTGCATATTTCAAGCTCAAATTCTCCACTAAATGAGTACTATACAGCATATCGATTTTTAAATACAAAAAAAAAAACGGAACCGCCCGGAACCGCCAGAACCGGGACCGTATGGTTCCGGAACCGTATGGTAGCGGTTCCGGCTCTGGAACCGCCAGAACCGTAGAACCGGAACCGCCAGAACCGGAACCTCCAGACCCAAATAGACCCAGAACCGGAACCGGATACAGCCTTACGCACGACGCGCGAAAATTACGTAGAAAAAAATATAATAAATTATTAACTTAGTTGCTAAACCACCTCATATTTTTATAACATCTTAAATCGTAAAATTTAAATAATTGTATCGACGAAAGTTTATAATAAGGCAAGTAAGGTAGGAAAAATTAAATCTATAAAGCATAAAGTCCAGTAAGATATTGTGTTATGTGCAATGACAATTTAATTTAACTTACTATAAAAATGTGATCTAATTATGTAAGCAGTAAAATGATGAGTAAGTAACATAAGAGTATGTGTAATCACATATAATATATTTAATAATTTATTACAAATACTTGGTGCTATTACCGTTATATACATAGAGTGTAAAGTATATATAAAAATAACTGATTTAATCCCTATTTATTTTTCTTCCAAAGAAAGTCCAGTAAGATATTGTGTTAAATCTATATAGCATAAAGTCCAGTAAGATATTGTGTTATGTGCAATGACAATTTAATTTAACTTACTATAAAAATGTGATCTAATTATGTAAGCAGTAAAATGATGAGTAAGTAACATAAGAGTATGTGTAATCACATATAATGTATTTAATAATTTATTACAAATACTTGGTGCTATTACCGTTATATACATAGAGTGTAAAGTATATATAAAAATAACTGATTTAATCCCTATTTATTTTTCTTCCAAAGAAAGCATGCATTTAAGCATACAATCTATGCTAGGGAAGATGTTCATCGCAACACTTATATCAAAATGGTTTCTTACCTTTTATACAATTTGAAGAAGTCCATCATATTCTTAAAAACACAAATTCCCTTCATACCTAAGCTTAACCGCTTAAGTAATTATAGTAATGTTTATAAATATAGCACAATTTTGTGTTCCTATAATTGAATATATAAATATAGCTATTTGAGGAGGTAAAAAATAGTGGAATGACTTAGATACAATGGACGTTCCTTAGAGGCGTTCTTCTACGAATCGCAATTTTGTTTGGCTCAACTTGGAGAGTTGTGTTTCATGAATTTTGAAGAATTAGTACTTGCAAATATTTCTTTAAGACCATGCATTGATTTGTTAATAATGTTCATTTTTTTTATTAGGTGCGAATACGATCTATAGAATAATGAAATATTTGTTAAATAAAAGGTACTTATATAGTTATAGGATATTTTTTTTGTTGAAAATAATATTTATTATATTAAAGAATATAAAAAATTTCTTAAAAAGATATAATGGGAGTTTAACAGAGTGAGTATAATTAATGTGAATATTTGGATAATAACATAGTTGCTGCCATATTATTTTTCTATGTTACTTCCTTAACAATAGAGGCGGCAGAACAATATAAATATCAATTAATAGTTTATACTCAGAAAACAAACATACTGAAGTTTTAATTTTTATTTATAAAGATATATTGTACTGTGAGGCTACTTTGGTGAATTCACATTTGTTTCTATATATATATATATATATATATATATATATATATATATATATATATATATATATATATATATATATATATATAGATTAATTTTGGATTTGAAAATATGCAAAAAAGATTGTAAAATACTACTATACATGACAATTACATACAATCAAGTCAAGAGCGTATAGTAATGTGTGTATGAATGTTTTTTCTATTTTACGACATTGTATATGTCGTCAAATTTACATAACTTGAATGAATAAGTTAGTGTTATTACACGATGTTATTTATCATATAATTCTCATTAAAAAAATTAGTTAAATGACAGGTCATGTTGCAAATAAATAAAAACTATCATTAACAATAAAATTTACAGGTAATCATACAGACGGATCTCCCACTGTGCTTCAATGTCACGATCCAATTTCCAAATCCGATCGTTATGACGCCTCTCATGAAGACAAGGCTAGCCAGACCGTTTCAATTACACCACTTAAAGCAATTAATCAATTATAACAGATCGAATCTATATTTATGCCATTAATTAATATGAATACCAATACAACCGGGGTGTCACAAGTCACGAGCATCTAAAGAGTAGGAACACTACTACTGGACCAACAATGCATAAATATACAGGGCAGAATCAGAATACAAGGATGGAGTGCGGCGCCGCGAACGCTGGCGGTCACCTTGCTCAACTACCAGAATATGGCCTTCGATCCTGCTAATGACCTGCTATCGGGTGAACAATACCTGCAACTGCACGCAAGGTGCATGGAGTAAAGTGAGTACTTCCAACTTAGTGGTAATAAGAGAGAATAATATCTGAGTGATAAGAAAACAGATATGAGCACACCAAACTGCTATAAAAGATAGAACAGCCCCTTTTTGAGAAAACTGAAGCACAGTGAAAATCCCTTTAGAAAATCTCAAGTTCAGTTCAAAAATCTCTTTTGAAAATATGCTTTTTCAACAATTGCAAAGGTAATTTCGACAAGTAGGAAATAAACAGAAACCTCAATATCAGCCTTTCGGGCTCAGCACTCCTTAACATATAACACCAGGATATCTGGTCAACAAGGCAAGTAACAACATGTATGCCAATGATATATGAGTGCTAAATGTCGTGCATCGTTGGACAAACAGGAGTAAATGCATGAATGCAATGCAATGCACATGAATATAATGTGGTGTGCAGCCCGAGCCAACCATGCATATGATTTAACGTCGACGATGCTTATTGTGAGGGTTCAGACTCTGGAAGGGCTCCTTCAGCCCAAGCGCAATATCATACATCGCCAATAGTTACCACTATTTCCATTAAAATACACGGTGCCAATAGTTAACACCGTTTACATAACAATACATGGTGACCATAGTTACCACCGTTCCAAGAAATAATATGCAATCCAAAAAATAGTGAGATAGTGATCGTCAGCCCGAAATATCATTTAAGAATCATTTGTGTTTTCAAAACATAGAATTACAGCTGGAGTTTTCAAAAATAGTGTTAAAAACCATGGACTGAATTCACATAGTATGCAAGTCATGCTAACTCTGAAATATCAATCCCTAAAGGATTCTAAAAGTCGGCACAAGGCTCACAACATGGCATCAAGCCCAGATAACATCAATATAGGGTGCAGAGAAATCAACAATATAGTATAATTTCATCCCTCGGATTGAACCGAGTCACAATTTCCCACATATATGACCCCGCGCTAACCATGGAGTGCGTGTCTGGCCTCATATAGTGTCACAATGTGATGTATCGGGGTTCCAAATAATCGGCAATAAGACCCAAACATGGCAATGAACCCAAGTCATAATAATAACAACAAAACATTTACAATTTAGTGGCAAAAACCAATAACCGGGAAGGGCCAAGTCATAATTCCAACAGTGCTCTACCCACACTCAGGTCCAGCGTGCAAGTCACCAAATACATCATTAGGATGTGCAAATCCGAGGTTTCAAACCCTCAGGATATCATTCCTAAATATTACTCACCTTGAACCGACGAAATCTCGAGCTTGCGACGCCTTTTCCCCTCAAATCTTCCTCCACGCGCGTCGAATGTAGCAAAAATAGAGCAAATACATTACAATATGCAAATGGGGAAATACCCAATTGAATTATAGCAAGAACCTCGAAACTAGAAAAACCCGAGCCCCGGGCCCGCTTCTCGAAAAATTATGAAACTTATATTTCCGGAATCTTTGTCTTGCCACGAGTTCATACATACCAAGAACTCCCAAATCCGAGCTCAAATGACCTATCAAATTCCAATTTGAAATATCAAAACTCAAGCCCTAACTTTAGCTCCTTTTTAATGAATTCAACCAAGTTTCCATGTTAATTCTTCCATAATCTTGAATAATTAGGCCAAGGAACTTACCTCCCTTTGATTCCCTTCAATACCCTCTTCATTTGCTCCCAAAAGCTCTCAAAATCCTCAACAATGGTGGACAGATAACTTAAACTCGCGGATGAAAAATGATAATTTAAACCCTTCTGCCCAGCTCTATTTCTGCTTACGCGGTCAACTGACCGCTCCTGCAGGCCTTCCCTTTTGTGGCCACAAGACCGCTTACGCGGTCCAACAAAACTCCCAGAGATCGCTTCTTCGGTCAAACTTCCGCCTCAGCGGTAACTGCCTACGCGGTCCAACTTCCGCTTCTGCGATCCAGGCCCATCCTCCATCTTCCGCTTTTGCGGCTCACTCGCCACTTCTGCGATCACTGCTTAAGCGGATCCCCATCCGCAGAAGCGGAAATACTTGAAGCCAGATATGATTTCATGCAATAAACTCCAATCTCTCCGATAACCATCCAAAAATACCCCGTAGGCCCCCAGGACCTCAACCAGAAGCACCGACATGACCTATTACCTTATTCAAACTTGCTCGAGCCATAAGAACACTATCATTAACATCAAAAATCATCAAATTCCTCAAATCCAAGCCTAAATTTCATAAGAACTCCCGAAATGCGCATACAATCAAAAACCCAACCAAACGGTGTCCAAATGAACTGAAAACTTATAGACATATCCAAAATCGCCTAACGAAGCTACTACAACTCTTGGAATTCCATTCCGACCCTCGGATCAAAATCTCACCTATCAACCGGAATCCGCCAAAATTCAAACTTCACCAATTCAAGCCTAATTCTACACCAGTCCTCCAAATTCAATTCCGATTGCTCTCCTAAGTCACAATTCATCTCTCGAAGCTAACCAAATCATCGAAAATCGCATCCGAGCCTTCTAATTCACAAGTCAACTTCCGGTTGACATTTTGAAAACAAGCTTCCTTCTTAGACGCCATGAGCCTTATTTTCAACACAAACCAATTCAATTGCACCCGATCGACTCTAATACTGATATTGAAACATGAAGCATCACAATAAGGAGGAAACATAGCAGTAACACATAAGACGACGGGTCGGGTCGTCACATCCTCCCCAACTTAAACAAACGCTCGTCCTCGAGTGTACCAAGAGTGGTACTAGGAGCAACCCAATAGCTGAATGACCTTACCAAGAATAATTGGGGGTGATCCCACGTCACCTTATCTCGCATAGGTCCGATAACACAACATAGCCGGAATTTCACAGTCCATCTAAACCATAAACCATATTGCACTTCTCGAAATAGTGCACCAGATCAGAACCCCACGTCCATACTCAGAATAGAACTGAACCAACTATAATAACCCATCCTCGCCACTCCAGGTGAGACCATGTGATATTCTTTACAACCCAAACACTCGAGATGACGGAATCTATTCCCAGCAGTTGCCCACAATAACCAAATACTGATAGAAAAAAAACCTTTATATTAGCTAAAGTCTTATCCCAACACCTTCATCTACTACCAACGGCAAATGAAACACGCGATAAACATAACCCATATCTCAGATCACCCATTCATGAGTCCATTTCCTTTCTGACTGATACTACAACAGATTTCGGAGCCAAACCTCGATATTACCTTTCTAACAAGCTGAAATCGAATATGCTCGATCTCATTAATGACCTCGACAATTATCTCAACTACATCATGCCACTCTGGTGGTATGACACCTTAATACAGGCCTAAGCAACAATTTGCATGATACATGCACCAATAAGAAATAGTCTACACACACCCAAATCAGGGCAAATGACCCAACCGGAAGAGTTATACCTCAAGCTAATCAATACCTTCACAAAACCCAGCTGAGACCCCCCCTCACCTCATAGGAATAGGGTACCTGAATTCCTCCTCGAAGGTCATAACATCACGTGGCCTTGCGACAACGCGCGATTCTAGCCAACCACTATTACTCATGAAGCACCTCAAGTAACGATACTCAACAAAGACAACTGCGCACAGATTAAGGTCTGAAACCAAGCAATCCATCAAACCCATGGTGAAGCAAGGCATACAAAGTAGCGCATTGAAAACTATCCCCCAAATCACACTGTTGCGCCGCGCAACCTAATCTAGATAACATACCCATGGAGGCGTGCCACTCGATCCATACACACAAACACACACACACATACACACACACACATATATATAGATATATACATATATATATATATATATATATATATATATATATATATATATATATATATATCTCATAAAAGGAGATGAACATTGAGACAAATCTGCCCATTACAATAAACACATATAGCCTCATGCCCGGCCGCAATAAACGCATCCGAAAGGTCCCTCAATACCGGAACTGAATCAATGGTAGAAACCTCTGCACTGACATCCGCCACGAAGGCCCAATTAAACAAGCAATACATACCAACCGTCCGCTGGTCTTGGAATATAAACTACTCTGCTAGAACAATAATCCGTTGCATGTAACCTGTGGCCCTTTTCCGACACAGCCCATAACACATTAGTCTAGACAACCTGACATTGGGACAACCAGCCTGCAATCTAATATCATAACTCGAATTTAACATACCAAGAAAAGAAAAAAAAACCAGTAGGACCTCTAGTTCCTAACAATTGTTAGACGATATCGATACACACGACCCACAACCACCGCATGGTCGGATCACGAGAACTTCTAGTCTCCAAAACATATAACGCATGAATCACTATGCCTACACTCTGCCGTACGAATACATAACACACATCAAGTATCCATTCATACCACGAAAGATATTCAAACTTTCCTGTGCCGTCAACAAACTCAAATATCCGCAGTCGATCCAACAAGAAAATGCCGCAATACTACTGACGTATCATCAATTTACATCACCTTAATCATCTGAAGATCGATTCTTTACTCACCCAAAGCTACCCGTGCTGCTCAAGAATTTAATGATTTCCCACTATGAACTGAACCAAAGCCATGAACCCGATATTCACAATTCTCCATATAATACCCCACAGACCATACCACACTAGGATAACATCCCATCTTCAAACCATGGTAAAACACATCAAAGCTCTTTCTCCCAATTCCATTGCACGAGCTAAACTAACAGGACTGAATCCTTCTACCCAAACCAAGCTAAAGCACGCAAGAGCTTTGTTGTACAATTCCGGTAAGACTCATTACCTCAAACACATACAAGAATTAATCATATCCTTACCATAACGAATTGGTTTGTTATCAAGCTATTCCATTCATCTCATTTCCTTCATGTTTGATCATTAATTTGATATTCTCCCCTGCTGTAGTACCACAATACCTCAACTCAGGTTACCACACGAGACTCGATGTAAGACCCCTAGGCCACTGAATACCCTCTCAAACGCTTCCCAGAAATATGATATTCTAGAATGCTTTACCTTGAAGAACTTCCTGCGAATATGAATTCGTTACCATACCTTCTAAATACGGATACGTAGAATCCTATGATTAACATAAAATAACGCAAGTCTTGATCTTTTCTAATGAAAACACAGTCTCTAGCCACATACATAAACATAAGACACCCGATTGTTACATGCAAAATCTTGGACACAATATAACCAATCTCGAGAGTCATTCACTCTTGAACAACTAAAATTTACCTGTCTTAACGGACAGAACCACTCGTGCCTTATTAGTACTCTGACACCGCAGAACATGAACTCATACATATATAAACAACCATTTTCCTTCCCTATACACTGAGCATCTTTTATCAACAACAGTTTTAAACATCCTATATTTCTTCACATCTACGAAGCACTATATATCCCTTATCAAAAATTTCCTTCACACGCACCATTCTCGGCTAAATTCCTACGAGCAGACCTGATCTGCCAACATACCTTGAAACAAAATCAATCATAGCATACAATAGTGCAATCAGCTGATCCATAGCAACCTCCCCAACTTGGCTCGAAGCGATATACCAAGACACACTCAATAATCCTAATACTTTTACTCTAATGAAATCACAACCTTATAGAGAGAATTAAACTTAAGTCATTTACAATTTTGTGAATACATAGATCATCTAGCACTGACATTCTCTACAAACCTCGCATTCATTTGCACATCAGCTGAGTCCACTTTCTTAAGCGTCCCAATACTTCAAAATACAACACATACCTTCCACCATCATATACGTAATACAAAGCCATTTAGTCTTTCTGTGTCTATACTCATACGAACACATGGAATGTACTTTACTTGACAACTAAGAGACATGAAATATTCTTCACGTGCCCATGACTCGGACTACACATAAAAGCACAATAGGAGTCGGACACTCAACAACTCGTCTATTATTCAACTGACTCTTTCGTCACTACCAAGATCACATAGATACATCCCACGGTTCTAGCATACTCATCACATGGATATCCAACCGCCATTCCGGCTATTAAGAAAAACACTGAACATATACGTTCGAAACACTTGCTCACTCAATCAGCACATTGGTGCTCAAACCATAGGCAAATATCCGGCCTCGAGTCCTCCAAACTGGCCAAACATGAACTCACGGAGATTACCTCTCACCCCTCGATCGAGGAATCACAAGCCATCTAGGTACATATACTACTAAGCGCTCGCGCGCGCATACAGACGTGCGGAAGGCATTTAAAAAGGTATATCTCAAGCTGAATCAAGTACGCACGATAAGGATTCCAAGAATGGAAAGTTTTCCTAAAGGTTCGGCAGCCTCTCGAGGATAAATATAGACGTCTCCCTACTGATCCGCGAGTCTCTACTAACCCTGCTCACGACTTGTGAGACCTAGTACCCTAGGCTCTAATACCAACTTGTCACGACTCAATTCCCAAATCCGGTCTTGATGGCTCCTCTCATGAAGACAAGGCCATCCATGCCATTTCAATTACACCACAGCAATTAATCATTTATAACATAACGAATCTAAATTTATGACATTAATTAATATGAATACCAATACAGCCCGACCGCGGTGTCATAAGTCACGAGCATCTAAAGAGTAGGAACACTACTACTGGACCAACAATGTATAAATATACAAGGTGGAATCGGAATACAAGGACGGAGTGCGGCACTGCGAATTCTGGCTGTCACCTTGCTCAACTACCAGAATATGGCCTTCGATCCTGCTAATGACCCGCTATCAGGTGAACAATACCTCCAATTGCACGCAAGGTGCAGGGAGTAAAGTGAGTACTTCCAAATCAGTGGTAATAAGAGAGAATAATATTTGAGCGATAATAAAACACGTATGAGCACACCAAACTGCTATAAAAGATAGAACAACTCCTTTTTGAGAAAACTGAAGTATGGTGAAAATTCCTTTAGAAAATCTCAAGTTCAGTTCAAAAGTCTCTTTTGAAAATATGCTTTTTCAACAATTGCAAAGCTATTTTTAACAAGTAGGAAATAATTAGAAACCTGCCCCTCGGGCTCAATATCAACTCACGATATCCAACATCAGCCTCTCGGGCTCAGCACTCCTTAACATATAACACCAGGGTATCTGGTCAACAAGGCAAGTAACAGTATGTATGCCAATGATATATGAGTGCTAAATGTCGTGCCACGTAGTACAAATAGGAGTAAATGCATGAATGCAATGCAATGCACATGAATACACTGCGGCGTGAAGCCCGAGTCAACCAATGCATATGATTTAACATCGACGACGTTCACTATGGGTGTTGAGACTCCGGAGGGGCTCCTTCAGCCCAAACACAATATCATACAGTGCCAATAGTTACCACTATTACAATACACAGTGCCAATAGTTACCACCGTTTACATTACAATACACGGTGCCCATAGTTACCACCGTTCCAAGAAATAATATACAGTCCAAAAAATAGTGAGATAATGATCGTCAGCCATAAATATCATTTAAGAGTCAGTTATGTTTTCAAAACATAGAATTACAGCTGAGTTTGCAAAAATAGTGTTAAAAACCCTGGACTGAATTCACATAGTATGCAAGTCATGCTAACTCTGAAATATCAATCCCTAAAGGATTCTACAAGTCGGCACAAGGCCCCAAACATGGAATCAAGACCAGATAACATCAATATAGGGTGCGAAGAAATCGACAATATAGTATAATTCCATCCCTCGGATTGAATCGAGTCATAATTTCCCACATATATGACCCCCCACTAGTCATGGAGTGCGTGTCTCACCTTATATAGCGTCACAATGTGATATGCCGGGGTTCCAAATAATCAGCAATAAGCCCCAAACATGGCAATGAGCCCAAGTCATAATGATAGCAACAAAACATTTACAATTTAGTGGTGAAAACCAACAACCGGGATGGACCAAGTCAAAATTCTAACGGTGCTCTGCCCCACGCTCAGGTCCAGCGTGCAAGTCACCACAATACAACACTAGGATGTGCAAATTCGGGGTTTCAAACCCTCAGAATATCATTCCTAAATATTACTCACCTAGAACCAGCGAAATCTCGAGCTCGCGACACCTTTGCCCCTCAAATCGGCCTCCACGTGCGTCGAATCTAGCCAAAAACAGAGCGAATACATCACAATATGCAAATTGGGAAATAACCAATCGAAAAAAATTATGAAACTTACATTTCCGGAATCCTCGTCTAGCCACGAGTTCATACATACCAAGAACTCCCAAATCCGAGCTCAAATGAGCTATCAAATTCCAATTTGAAATATCAAAACTGAAGCCCTAACTTTAGCCCCTTTTTAATGAGTTCAACCAACTACATTAATTCTTCCATAAGCTTGAGTAATTAGGCCAAGGAACTTACCTCCCTTTGATTCCCTTGTAAACCCTCTTCATTTGCTCCCAAAAGCTTTAAAATCCTCAACAATGGTGGAAAGATAAATTGAACTTGCGAATGAAAAATGTTAATTTAAACCCTTCTGCCTAGCTCGATTTCCGCTTACGCGGTCAACTGACAGCTCCTGCGGCCTTCGCTTTTGCAGCCACAAGACTGTTAATCATCAAAAATCACCCCAAGGCCCCCGGGACCTCAACCAAAAGAACAGACATGACCTATTACCTTATTCATGTTGGAAACACGTTCTCAAGGCTTTATACTAAAACGTGTGTTCTTATGTGTAGGTTTTGATGAATGACAAACGAAGCGCAAAGTGATATATGACGAAGTTCAAGTACAAGCGCACAATTGGTGGATAACGAGATTCAAGCACAAGACAAAGTTTTATAGTTTAAATGAGTCGTTCTTAATTGTGATCTTGATCCGACAACTTGACTCATGACATGGCTTCACTCGTAAAATTATTTTTACATCATTCATATTTAATTTAATGCTAAACGATTTTAAATCATGCATATTTACTTTAGTCAAAATGATTTTTAAACATGCCTCTAAAATCTGGACTAAGATAATCGATTATGTACTTATGATAATCGATTATGTTAAGCCAAGGCTGCATGACAATCGATTGTGAACTAATGACAATCGATTGTGTTAAGGCAGTGAACATCAGGTTTTTCAAAACCTGCATGACAATCGATTGTGAACCTTATGACAATCGATTGTGATGAGGCAGTGTCCATCAAAGTTTTTCAAAACTCAGAATAATCGATTGTGAAGCTAATGACAATCGATTGTGAAGAGACAGTGTCCTTCAGATTTTTCAAAGTCACAAAATAATCGATTGTGAACTTATGACAATTGATTGTGTTGAGGCAGTGACTTCCAGACTTTTTCAAAATTATTAAATAATCGATTGTGAGTATATAACAATCGATTGTCACGAGGCAGTGTCTAAAATGATTTTCAAAGTCTGATAAATAATCGATTGTTAACATTGCACAATTGATTGTGAAGCTGACCGTTGTCGTAAAATTTTCAAATACCATCAGGTAATCGATTGTTGATTTTGTACAATCGATTGTTGATATTGAAATCTGAAAAAGATTTTTTGAACGTTGCTGAATAATCGATTATTGATTTGGTATAATCGATTTGTTTTACGTAAAATCTGGAAATGATTTTTTGAACGTTGCCAATAATCGATTGTTGATCTTGGACAATCGATTGTTAAGCGTAAAATCTGGGATTGATTTTTGGTACGATTGGCAAACAATCGATTGTGGCTTCCTGACAATCGATTGTCACAGAGTAAAATCAGCAACTCTTAATTGGCAATTAGGCAATGGTAATGCCAAGTTTTTCAACTATAAATACAGCTTCATTTCAGTGTTTTAAACACAACAACTGATCATTCTATTGCTATAAGCTTGCATATTATTGTTTATCATTTTATATTCATTTCATAAAGCTTTTGAGAGCCAAAGTCTTGTCCATAGTTGTTGTAATCTTGGGCCTACTTCTTTTACTCATATCTACTCATTAAGGGGTGTTTTGTTTGAGTGCTTAGTGTTTTGTACACTTGTATGAGAATTGTGATTCTCTTGTTGTAAGGAACTTGTATTTCCTTGGTTGAAGTCTTGGAGTGTTGTATCTCCGAGCAAAGGTGTTAAGGCTTGTGTCCTTAAGTTGTAAAGGTTTGTTGAGCACCCGTAAGCTTGACAAGTTAGTGGAAAATCTCGAGAGAGTCTCTCGGGGACTGGACTAGCCACGTGTTGTGGTGAACCAGAATACATCGGTGCATTCTTTCTTTTTGTTTATTTAACGCACTTAATTATTTCCTGCAAATTTTAATTTCCACAAGTTTACGCTAAATTTTATTATAACGCTATTCACCCCCCCTCTAGCGTTAAGCGTATTATCTAACAATTGGTATCAGAGCCCAACTCTCTGAAGACTTAACAGTTTGAGAGAACCATCCATGGCTTCTACTCGTGACTCTTTTGCAGGAATTAATGAAGGACAATGCTCCACACGACCACCTCTATTCAACGGTACAAACTACACGTACTGGAAGGAGAGGATGAAAATTTTCGTTCAAGCAAACAACTTTCATCTCTGGAAGGTGATAACGAAGGAAAATCAAATTCCAACCAAAAAGGTTGAAAACGAATGGGTTCCCAAGTCCGAAGAAGAATATGACGCGGATGATATCCGAATGGTTCAAAATAATGCTAAAGCAATTAATTTATTATATTGTGCTGTAAATGCTGACGATTACAGGAAAATATCGTGTTGCACAACGGCAAAGGAAATGTGGGACAAGCTAGAAATTACGTACGAAGGTATGGACCAGGTAAGGGAAGCTAAAATTGATTTCCTAACCCATGCTTATGAATTATTTCACATGAAGGAAGGTGAAAAGGTGGATGAAATGTTCGAACGATTCTCAATAATCGTAAATGACCTACATGCCCTCAAGAAGACATTCACGGACAGAGAACTGGTTCGAAAAATTCTTAGAAGTCTCACTCCGGCATGGCGATCAAAGGCCGACGCATTAAGAGGTAACCTTAAGACTTATGAATCTACAATACTTAACCCTCTTGTTGATGATCAAAGGAGGCAAAGAATAGCACTTAAGGCAAGTACAAGCCAACCTCAAGTTGATGAGGACGGAGACAACGAGTTTGGACTCGTTATCAAAAGATTTCAAAAGTTCATGCGAAAGGAGTATGAACGAAAGGGCAAAAAGCAAGGCGAGCAAATAAAGTGCTATGAATGCGGTGAAACCGGGCACATCAAATCAAATTGCCCAAACATCAAAAAGGAGAAGAAACCTTTTAAGAAGCAACGTGCATACATTTCTTGGGGAGGAGACTCCGGAGATGAGTCAAGCGAAGAAGAAGAAGATGAAGCCGCAAACCTTTGTCTTATGGCGCAAGAAAACAAGCAAGATGAGGTATGTCAAATCTCTTCTAAAAACTTCTTTACTCTTGAAGAAATGCGAACTGCTTTTGATGAGCTATATACTGAATTTATTAAAGCTTCAAAAACTGTCAAGAGCATAAAAGAAAATGCTTCTCTAAAAGAAAAAGATTTTCAAAAACAGCTTTCTTTAAAAGAAAAGGATTTAGAAAAACTGGTTTTAGAAAATGAGAAGCTGAAAGAGGAAAACAAGTTTTTCGGAAAAAGAAGCACCGACAAGCCCTAAAGTTCTATTAAAAATTGCTCTTCTTGCATGCATCTTGAAAATGAGGTAGATAGACTTAAAGGTACCTTAGATAAGTTTAATTCTTCTCACAAAAACTTGAATGAGGTCCTTGTTAATTTGAAGTCAACCAAGCATGGCATAGGTTTTAAGAATGAGCCTAAAGAAAAGGTTGATGCCAAACCCCAACCACCTAAGGCTCAACCTAGGATTAATAAAACAAATGCTTATCCTAGAAAGAGCAATCCTAGAACAAATATGCATGGTAGACGAAATGTTGAACTTTTTAGAAGACCTAGAAATGACTACCCTAGAAATGATGCATATTTTAAGCCAAACACTAGAAGGAGTTTTGAACCTCCTAGAACATCTATACATGACCATTACTCTAGAAACGCTGCTCATTTTAGAACTAATAGTATGAGAAATGGTTCTCATGAAATGTGCAATAGTCATAATGAAAATAGAGTAATTCATTTTCATCCATCAAGTTACTATGAACCTAGAAGGATGCATAACCCCAATGTGACTTGTCATTATTGTAGACGCATTGGTCATATTGCCCCTGCATGCTTTACACGACATAGACATATCACTCAATCGCATCATTATAATATGCCTAACCCTCAAGGACCCAAAATGGCATGGGTACCTAAAACGCATTAACTTGTTTTGTAGGTATGTTTGAAGGGATCAAGTGTACTATGGTACCTTGATAGTGGATGCTCCAAACATATGACGGGAGACGAATCCAAATTCCTTCAACTAGAACACAAAGAAGGAGGAAGTGTGATTTTTGGGGATAACAATAAAGGAAAGATCATTGGCATCGGATCGGTCGGTAAGGATGAAAATTCCTCTATTAAGCATATATTACTTGTGAAAGGTTTAAAGCATAATCTCTTGAGCATAAGTCAATTATGTGACAAGGGAAATCTTGCCCTATTTGATTCGGATGAATGCTTAGTGTTTAGACGTAGTGATTTCAAAATTATCCTTCGTGGTTTTAGAGTGGATAATATTTACATGGTTGATCTTGCTAATTCCTCACCCGAATATGTGGATTGCCTTATGAGCAAAGAGGATGATACTTGGCTATGGCATCGTAGAGTTGCTCATATAAACATGCATCTTTTGAACAAATTGATTTCTCAAAACTTAGTTATTGGCCTTCCCAATTTGAAATTTGAAAATGACTCTATCTGTGATTCTTGTCAAAAAGGGAAGCAAACAAAAGCATCTTTCAAATCCAAAAATATTGTTTCAACTTCTAGACCATTGCAATTGATTCACATGGATTTATTTGGACCATCTCACATTGAAAGTCTAGGAAGAAATCGTTATGCTTTTGTGATTGTTGATGATTATTCTAGATTTACTTGGACTTTATTTCTTGCCAATAAAAGTGATGCTTTTCAGAATTTTAAATATTTTCTTAAGCGTATTCAAAACGAGAAGGAAACAACCGTCACTCAATTAGAAGTGATCATGGGGGAGAGTTTGATCACGATCTCTTTGCGGACTTTTGTGACGAACTCGGTATCGAGCATACCTTTTCCGCTCCATGTACACCACAACAAAATGGGGTGGTGGAAAGGAAAAATAGGTGTCTCGAAGAGATGGCTAGAACCATGCTCGAAGAGGCTAAGATTCCCAAACATTTTTGGGCGGATGCCGTGAGTACCGCATGCTACATCTTAAATAGAGTAGTCATAAGGCCAATACTCATGAAGACCCCTTATGAACTCTACAAGGGAAGGAAACCAAATATCTCCCATTTTAGAGTATTCGGTTGTAAATATTTTATTCATAACAATGGCAAAGATCAATTGGGAAAGTTTGATGCTAAGTCCGATGAGGGAATTTTCATTGGTTATTCCTCACGTAGCAAAGCATATAGGGTTTTTAATAAAAGAACCGAAACTGTGGAGGAATCCCCTCATGTTGTATTTGCCGAAAATAATGCTCGCTTGGCGAGAAAGGATTCCGGTTTTGATCTTGCAGGTATTTTAGATAGCTTGAAAGACAAAATACAAGTGGAAACGCCTAAGGAAAATAAAGATGAAATCTTGAAACAACCAACGGAGGAAGCGCCACAATTGGAGAATGAAACGAAAATGCCTAACGAGTGGAGGACAATTAAAGATCACCCTCTCGAACAGGTAATTGGCGACGCGGAGAAAAGGTAAGTACCCGAAACTCCCTTAAGAACACCTTAGGACATACCGCTTTTGTGTCTCAAATTGAACCAACAACCATCTCCGAAGCAATTGGGGATGAATTTTGGACCTTGGCAATGCAAGAGGAGCTTAACCAATTCAAACGGAATGACGTTTGGGATTTGGCGCCAAACCCGAAAATCATACCATAATTGGTACGAAATGGGTTTTTCGAAACAAACTAGATGAAAATGGTGTAATCACTAGAAACAAAGCTAGGCTTGTAGCAAAAGGCTATAATCAAGAAGAGGGTATTGACTATGAAGGAACATATGCTCCCGTAGCTAGATTAGAAGCTATTCGTCTATTGCTCGCGTTTGCCTCTTCTATGAATTTCAATTTATATCAAATGGATGTGGAAAGTGCTTTTCTAAATGGTGTTATACAAGAAGAAGTTTATGTTGAACAACCCCCCGGTTTTGACGATTTTAAATCTCCCGATCATGTTTTCAAACTCAAAAAGGCTCTCTATGGTTTAAAACAAGCTCCCCGAGCTTGGTATGAAAGATTGAGTAAATTTCTATTGGAAATGATTTCATTAGGGGGAAAGTTGACACCACCCTTTTTGTTAAGCATAAAAACAATGATATTTTATTAGTTCAAATATATGTGGATGATATCATATTTGGTGCTACTAACAATGTCTTATGCAAGGAATTTTCCGACTTAATGACAAGCGAATTTGAGATGTCTATGATGGGTGAGTTAACATTCTTTTTGGGATTACAAGTAAAGCAAATGAAAGAAGGTACGTTCATTTGCCAAGCCAAATATTGCAAAGAATTGCTGAAACGATTTGAAATGAACAATGCAAAAGCAATGACGACTCCCATGAGCACATCCGATCATCTAGACAAAGATGAGAAAGGTAAGGAAGTCGACACTAAGAAGTATCGAGGTATGATTGGCTCTCTTCTCTATCTTACTGCTAGTCGTCCGGACATTATGTTTAGCGTGTGCTTATGCGCCCGTTATCAATCGTGTCCGAAGGAGTCTCACTTTACTGCGGTAAAACGGATTTTGAAGTACCTTGTTGGTACTACAAATGTGGGTCTATGGTACCCCAAAGGTTCTTCATGCCAACTCGTTGGCTATTCCGACTCCGATTTTGCTGGATGCAAATTGGACCGCAAAAGCACCAGTGGCACTTGCCATTTGCTCGGTAGCTCTCTCGTTTCTTGGTTTAGCAAGAAACAAGTAAGTGTTGCTTTTTCCACAACCGAGACTGAATATGTAGCCGCGGGGAGTTGTTGCGCTCAAATCCTCTGGATGAAACAACAACTCTTGGACTATGGCCTAAGTCTTGATCATATCCCTCTTAGATGTGATAATACTAGTGCCATATGCTTGACGAAGAACCCCGTACTTCATTCGCGAACAAAACACATTGAAATTAGACATCATTTTATAAGAGATCACGTTCTCAAGGGCGATGTCGAAATCGAATTTGTTGAAACCAAAGACCAATTGGCCGACATCTTTACTAAACCCTTAAAGAAAGAGTCCTTCTTCCGAATTCGTAGTGAACTCAGGATTCTTGACTCCACGTTGATCTAGGTCATGCATTGCATCTTTTTATCTTACATGATTTCTAACTTGAGCGTCGGAGACGTCTAACAAATTTTTGCAGGTATCGCCCTAAAGGTAGGGGGAATTATAAAGCATGATGCGCAATAATCCAGTCTTCTTCAGAAAATTCGGTCTCTGCCGTCTAAATAATCGATTATCTCGTATCAATAATCGATTGTTCTGCTATTACTTGAGTTATTGTACTCTCTTTAAGTAATCACGTTTTCTTTCCAATAAATAAACAAGTTTTATTTACATTTTTGGCATCTTCTTATATTATTTTTGCTAATGGCAAAAGGGGGAAGATAACGGGTATGCACTCTCAATATTTATAAGCTTAAATTGAGGGAGAATTCATATATTGAGGGGGAACTAATCGCATACTTATTGCATATCTTTACGTGTCTTGAATCGTCATTATAAATTGTTTAAGTTGCATATCCCGCTTAAAGTTTGCCATTATCAAAAAGGGGGAAATTGTTGGAAACACGTTCTCAAGGCTTTATACTAAAACGTGTGTTCTTATGTGTAGGTTTTGATGAATGACAAACGAAGCGCAAAGTGATATATGACGAAGTTCAAGTACAAGCGCACAATTGGTGGATAACGAGATTCAAGCACAAGACAAAGTTTTATAGTTTAAATGAGTCGTTCTTAATTGTGATCTTGATCCGACAACTTGACTCATGACATGGCTTCTCTCGTAAAATTATTTTTACAAAATCATGCATATTTAATTTAATGCTAAACGATTTTAAATCATGCATATTTACTTTAGTCAAAATGATTTTTAAACATGCCTCTAAAATCTGGACTAAGATAATCGATTATGTACTTATGATAATCGATTATGTTAAGCCAAGGCTGCATGACAATCGATTGTGAACTAATGACAATCGATTGTGTTAAGGCAGTGAACATCAGGTTTTTCAAAACCTGCATGACAATCGATTGTGAACCTTATGACAATCGATTGTGATGAGGCAGTGTCCATCAAAGTTTTTCAAAACTCAAAATAATCGATTGTGAAGCTAATGACAATCGATTGTGAAGAGACAGTGTCCTTCAGATTTTTCAAAGTCACAAAATAATCGATTGTGAACTTATGACAATCGATTGTGTTGAGGCAGTGACTTCCAGACTTTTTCAAAAGTATTAAATAATCGATTGTGAGTATATAACAATCGATTTTCACGAGGCAGTGTCTAAAATGATTTTCAAAGTCTGATAAATAATCGATTGTTAACATTGCACAATCGATTGTGAAGCTGACTGTTGTCGTAAAATATCCAAATACCGTCAGGTAATCGATTGTTGATTTTGTACAATCGATTGTTGATTTTGAAATCTGAAAAAGATTTTTTGAACGTTGCTGAATAATCGATTATTGATTTGGTATAATCGATTGTTTTACGTAAAATTTGGAAATGATTTTTTGAACGTTGCCAATAATCGATTGTTGATCTTGGACAATCGATTGTTAAGCGTAAAATCTGGGATTGATTTTTGGTACGATTGGCAAACAATCGATTGTGGCTTCCTGACAATCGATTGTCACAGAGTAAAATCAGCAACTCTTAATTGTCAATTAGGCAACGGTAATGCCAAGTTTTTCAACTATAAATACAGCTTCATTTCAGTGTTTTAAACACAACAATTGATCATTCTATTGCTATAAGCTTGCACATTATTGTTTATCATTTTATATTCATTTCATAAAGCTTTTGAGAGCCAAAGTCTTGTCCATAGTTGTTGTAATCTTGAGCCTACTTCTTTTACTCATATCTACTCATTAAGGAGTGTTTTGTTTGAGTGCTTAGTGTTTTGTACACTTGTAAGAGAATTGTGATTTTCTTGTTGTAAGGAACTTGTGTTTCCTTGGTTGAAGTCTTGGAGTGTTGTATCTCCGAGCAAAGGTGTTAAGGCTTGTGTCCTTAAGTTGTAAAGGTTTGTTGAGCACCCGTAAGCTTGACAAGTTAGTGAAAAATCTCGAGAGAGTCTCTCGGAGACTGGACTAGCCACGTGTTGTGGTGAACCAGAATATATCGGTGCGTTCTTTCCTTTTGTTTATTTAACGCACTTAATTATTTCCTGCAAATTTTAATTTCCGCAAGTTTACGCTAAATTTTATTATAACGCTATTCACCCCCCCCCCCAGCGCTAAGCGTATTATCTAACAATTCAAACTTGCTCGAGCCATAAGAAAACTATCATTACATCAAAACTCACCAAATTCCTCAAATCCAAGCCTAAATTTCTTCAGAAATCCCGAAAAGTGCACAATCAAAAACCCAACCAAACGACGTCCTAATGACATGAAAATTTGTAGACATATTCAAAATCGCCTAACGAAGCTACTGCAACTCTCATAATTCCATTCCGACCATTGGATCAAAATCTCACCTATCAATCGGAATCCCCCAAAATTCAAACTTCGCCAATTCAAGCCTAATACAACACCGGACCTCCAAATTCAATTCTGATCTCTCTCCTAAGTCACATTCATCTCCCGAAGTTAACCGAATCATCAAAAATTGCATCCGAGCCTTCTTACTCACAAGTGAACTTCTGGTTGACGTTTCCTAAACAAGCTTCCTTCTAAGAAGCCATGAGCCTTATTTTCAACCAAAACCAATTAAACTACACCCGATCGACTCTAATAATGATATTGAAACATGAAGCATCACAATGAGGGGAAAAGGAGCTGTAACACATAAGACGACGGGTCGGGTCGTCACATTCAAATTTAACAATATAAATCCAAAAAGGTTCACTTGGCAAAACCTCGTGATAAATGTCTGTTAAAATATTACCTAAAGGTTGTGCAAGTGTGTCTACTAAAATTGCTAATGCTACCCAATCATATAGTATAATATCGTCTATAGCATCTATTAGTGCATCTCGGGTAAGCTTATAATTTGCCATATGTATATCTACTGTAGGCATAATATCTCTATATTTCTTTTCTCTTTTCCTTCTTTCAGCCCTTGAAACTCTGAACATATTTTGTATCGGCCGTGGGACATTGCGGATGATTTCAGCCTTAGAGTCAGAATGATTAAAGGAATATCTGCTGCGAAGACGTACCCTTGAACGTTGTCTCATTCCTTAACTTTAAGAAGTTGGAGTTACATTAATTTTAATGTCTACTTTTTTAGCCATATCTGAAATAGGAAAAAGGGAAACTATAATTGTAGGTATAACATGTGAATATTATAATATTGGACATTCTTTTTTTTAACATTCATAATCTATGAGCACATAAATAAACATCAATTGAGTTTTCGTTATTTGTAAAAATTTTAAGTAATATTAAGTGCAGTATGTAACAATATCACAACTTTCATTTGTTCAATAAGAAGATTGGTAGCAGTCCTCCCATTGGTACAACTGATATTTTAGGGAAAAATAAACATATTTGTTAGGTGGCGTTCTATCACGACCCAAAATCCCAAACCCGATCGTGATGGCACCTCTCGTGGAGACAAGGCCAGCCAACTAACCTAATTTGTCACTTCAACAATTTTTAAACATAAATGAAAAAATAAATACAACTTAACACAATAATAACCAGTGTTTACAGCCCAACATATCCCGACCGGGATGTCACAAGTCACGAGCATCTAAGGAATCTGAACACTACTATAAAACCAGTAATATACATATTGGAAATTTAGAATCAAAGGAAGAGATACGGTACCGCAAACACTGGCGGTCACCTTGCTCAGCTACAATAGAAGTACCTTCAATAAGCTAATACCCCGCTATCGGGTGATCAATACCTGCATCTGCACACGAGGTGCAGGGAGTAAAGTGATACTCCAACTCAGTGAGTAAAAAAAAAATAATGACTGAAAGCATGAAATCTCATAAAGGCACAATATAGCGCTATCTCAAGCAGTAAAATCAATTATACAATAAGACCATAAAGTATCAGGTAATTCTCTTTTTAAAATAGTGAAAACAAAAACGTCAACAAGTAAGGAGTAATCAAAAGCTTGCCCCTCAGGCTCAATATCAAACTCTCAGTATAGTATTAGCCCCACTGGCTCACTCCCAACTCACCATAACACAACATTAGCCTCTCGGGCTCACTCCTAACTCACCAAACACAAACATCGGCCTCTCGGGCCCACTCCCAACACACCTAGGTACCCTGCGCTCACTGGGGGGGGTGTACAGACTCCGGAGGGGATTCTACAGCCCAAGCGCAATATCAATAGGCCTGAAAGCCTTCACACATCACACACGAGGCCTGCAAGCCTCCTCACATAGCACTCGAGGACTGGAAGCCTCCTCACATAGCACTCGAGGCCTGAAAGCCTCCTCACATCACTCAACATATCCTCACAAATGGTCCTTGGCCTCAATCAGTCCAAAAAAAATCATAAGCCTCTTTGGCATCAGTAAAATAATTGTGCTCAGCTCATCAATATTATTAATATCATCAAAACTCTCGTTGAATATAAATGTAGTTGAGTTTACAAAATAATATAGTTCCATTGGACTGAGTTCAAATAATATTTTAATTGATGAGGAAAATGGTGATGTAATTCACAAAATATTTCAAATATTTGGCGCGAAGCCCAAATATGGAAATAAACCCAAATCATGGTATAAAACAGTAAATATTTATTAAATACACGGTAAAATATCAACCGGGATGGACCACGTCACATTCCCCAATAGTAAATGACCCCGCATTCATCATACAACGCATGTCTCATCTCAACATAGCAGTATGTTGTGCAATCTGGAGTTTCAAACCCTTAGTGCATCATTTAAAATTATTACTCACCTCAAGACGACGAAATCTCTAGCCCGCGACGCCTTTCCTCCTCAAATTGGCCTCCACACGCGTCTAATCTATCCAAAACCACATCGAAATATATTACAATATGATAAGGGAACAATAACCAATTGAAAACAATCAAATTCGGACACAATTCCCTAAATTACTAAAACCCGAGCCCCGAGCCCACATCTCGAAATTCAGAAATTTTTACATCAATACAACTCTTACCTCGCCACGAGTCTATGCATACCAAATTCACAAAATTCGGAGTTCATTTGGCCCCTCAAATCACCATTTCTATCCAAGAGGGTTTTCTACCTTTTTAAAAAATAATTCTCAAATTAAACACCAAAACTTGCAATAGATTCAAGTTATACAACTAAAATTGAGTTAAGAACACATATCCCGTTGTTCTCTCAAAACATCCCTCGAAACATCGCCTTATCCGAGCTCCAAATCGTCAAAATGGAAAATTTCAGAACTTAACATTCTGCCCGGCACTGTTCACGGGCACTGTTCACGGGTACTGTTTACAGCAGAATTTTCTGCAATTTCTACATATTTTTTAAGTCCGGAATTACTCCGAGACACCTCCGAAACACTCCCGGGCCCGCGGGGCTCCAAACCAAATATGCACACTGACTCTAAAACATTACACGAACTTGCTGGAGCGATCAAATCGTCAAAATAACATCAAAATCAATGATTTGAGCCTTAAATCCTAGAATTCTTTCAAATTTCACATCCTATGCCAAAACAGGTCAAAACTAGTCCGAATGACCTCAAATTTTGCAGAAACGTCCAAAATGATATAACGAAGTTACAGCAACTCTCGGAATTCCATTCCAACCCTCGGATGAAAATCTCACCTATCATCCGGAATTCACCAAATACTAACTTTGTCAATTCAAGCTAAATTCTACACCGGTCATCACAAAAATATTCTGGACACACTCCTAAGTCCAAAATCACCTAACAAAGCTATCCGAACCATAAAATTCGCATTTCGAGCCCTCTAACACATATGTCAATATCTGGTTGACTTTTCCTACTTAAGCTTCCTTAAAAGAGACTAAGTGTCTCAAACCTTACCAAAATCATTCCGGAATGACTTCAAAGTTTGTACACAAGGCACATTCGACATTGTGGACTTGCCCCAACTTCTGAAATCACATTTCGATCCCGATATCAAAATTTCCACTTCCAGTCGAATTTTCTAAAAAAACTTCAAATTTCTATATTTAGCCAAATGACTTCAAAATGACCTATGAACCTCCTAATTCACTTCCGATCGCGCTCCCAAATCCAGAATAAGCATACGGAGCTACTCCAAGTCTCAGGATCCCAAACGGACATTAATAACACTGAAATGCATTTAAAACCAAACCGATGCAATTTCTTCTAAAATGCTATCTTCCATAACAGTCGCCAAAATGCTCATGGGTTATCCAAAACCAGATCTGGGCATACGCTCAAGTCCGAAATCATCATACGAACCTCCTGGATTCTTCGAATCCCGATTTCGAGATCATTTACTCAAAATTCCAATCCTAGTTCATTTTTTCAACTTTAAGCTTTCTAAATGAGAATTTCCATTTAGATTTGACTCCAAACTTCCTGAATTTTAATTCTAACCATACACACAAGTCAATATACCTGAGATGAAGCTGCTCAGGGCCTCAAACTGCTGAATGACGTGCCAGAGCTCAAAACGACCGGTCGGGTCGTTACACGTTCTATATGCAAACACTAAGAATGAAGACGTGAACTAAAAAATTCAACCTTAATTTCATCTTGTAAGCCCAAAGCTAATTATAAGTAAAATAGGTCAACTATCTCACAGTAACGGCCTATGTGAGTGTAAATGCGATGACAAACAGAGATAAAATAAGACATCCATTAGTTGACGATTGCTGGAAACATTTCCCTGGAATACAAAAAGGTAAGAGTTTAGTTACAATAAAAGCATACACCAAAGAGAAAACAGTAAATTAAGCTTGGTGATATCCTGCAATATTGTTAAACTTTAAAATTTTATATTATTAACTTGATTAAATTTTATTATGTTAAGATCAAGTGGTACAAACCTCGGACAGGAAGTGTGTGTTTGGTGGTTGCTCGCATGTATAAGGCGTGCTGGCTTTCAGACTTTCAGTGTTTATTGCCTCATATTCTTACTACTATAAGTATCTTCACACCTTACAAACACATTTTATTTGCATACTCAGTAATTACAGTACTTAGGTCATCGCATATGCAAGTTCGATTTCAGCATAATCGTCATTTTCAGCCCAAAAATGATTTTCTTAATTAGGAAATCCACAACATACATAAAGAGCAGTACACAGAAGAACGGGAAAAGAGTGACACACCTCGAAGTGAGTTTTAAAATTATTGCTCCATTGCTTTTTGTGGGTAATTTACTGTTGTATCGTCCAAAACACTGACAACTCCAACATGAAAATTTCCTAATTAAATCTAAATAATAATAAGATATTAAAATAAGAGGCAGAAAAAATAATTAGTACAAATTGGAGCGAAAACCTATATGTAACAAATAATTTACTGTTGTCCACATCAACCTTAGTTATCAATTGGTTATATGGCCACAACTTGAAGACATCCATTGTTAAAAGTGGATAAGATGTTTCAGCAAAGGTTGTATTATAAGTAATTATGAGCGCTAATGTTTTTTTTTTTGGTTATTCCTAAGCAAAAAATTCCAGATATAATTCCTATTCCTACGAAGGTAGCATTGTTTATTATATGTCTTTATTTGATCTTTCTTGCAATCATTTAAGTGGTGAAATACCTAAGTAACTCAGTAATGTTACTGAGATTCGGGCACTAAACTTGTAACATAACCACATAGGTGGAACAATACTATCACAATTATCAAATCTCCAAAATATCGACAGTTTGACCCTGCCATAGAACCACTTGTCTGGAACGATTCCTACACAAAATTTAGAGATGACAAATCTAGCAGTGTATACTGTGGCAGATAACAATTTAACAGGTAGGACTGCAAAGAGTACAGAGAAGTTTGCCACTTTTAATGAAAGCAGTTATAAGGGAAATCCTTTTGTTTGTGGTCCTCCATTACACATCAAATGTAAGTCGAGTAAAGAGATACCAATATCAGCTCCTCCGCCAGATTACTGCGAAGATTATACTGGTTTTCTTGATAAGGAGTAATTTTATAATTCCTTCCTTATGGCATATTGAAATGTAGTGGTCGTAGTGGTTGTACTCCTTGCGTAAACCCGTATTTGAGTAGTGTTTCGTTTATTTTTGTTGAGTCTTTTAGTTATTGTTGTTACTACGTTGTTGCTACAAAAATGTAAACTTTTCATATTAAGGTCATTGATAAGTTAATCATGCCTTAGTTCTGTTCCTATACCTTCTTCTTTCTTAGTACCAAGTAAATGATTATCGAGATGATACTATCTGCTTTCCTAACATATGCTAACTAAACATAACCATTTAAAAAAATCAGCAGTGGCATGATATTATTGAATTACTATGAAAATGGAGCAAGATACATGTGCTGTAAAAGTTTGCCAATGTATTGAAACTACAAAATGATTTTAGGTGTGTTGTATAATGCAGTGTTCAAGGAAAGCTTTGGTAACATTATATCATTGTAGTGTAGTCTTTTTTCTTCTTCTTTAGGCATAAGCATATAATTCAGTTTTTTTTTGGTCCGTGCCAAACAAACCGAAGTATACAAAAGATGACTTGGAGTACAAAAATTAGAGACGCAAAAAATAAGTAATTGAAAGAAATAGACTTTAAATACCTTTTCATCTTGTAGAACGAATTCAATGAAGAAATTAGTGCCTCAATTGTAACAATCCGGGACTTTTCAAAGACGAACAATACGAAATTTCAACTTTTTATGCACCATCAAAGTAGTTATATCCTTAATCAAAAAAATGTGATTAGCCATCTGTTGCATAATCAGAAAGTAAGCTTCAAATCAGTTGACAAAATTAAGAAGGATAGAATTGAAGTACCATGTATCAGTAGAAGAAATATAATTGTAGTAATAATTTGTTAGTACATGTAAACATTAAGAAGTTAATACTTAAAAGTAACTGAAAATAGTAACAACTAATGATGATGAAAATAAAATATAACCATACCAATTGAGGCTGTTGAGAACACAAAATGTTGCGAAAAGGTATAAGATTTGCTATTATTGTCCAAGTAAATTACGGAAAACCTCTTTGTAAACCACATTTTTTGCTTAATTTGAAATTTCCCCATCATCATCATAAACCAAAATCTTTAATCCCTTTCTATTTTTAACCCGTGATAGAGCAACGTAAAGCTGACCATGTGTGAAGACCGATTTTTTCAAATATAACCCAACTTGAGATAAAGATTGTCCTTGACTTTTGTTTATCGTCATTGCAAAGGAAACAAAAATTGGAAATTGTCTTCGTTGGAATTTAAAAGGTATTTTTGCATCAGATGGAGTTAATGACATTCTCGGAATGAAGACCTTTTGTCCAACCATATTTCCCGATAATAGTTTTGCTTCTATAACTCAATTTCCAAGTCTAGTGATGATTAATCTTTCCATTACATAGCCCTGAAGATGGGTCTATATTTCTCAATAACATCACTGGGACACTAACTTTCAAAGTGCTAACATGATTTGGAATTCCAGAACACTTAATAGTGTTTAGGAATTCTGGTGTATGTACGTGTTCCAAACTTGTAAAAGCATCGTCTGACATACAAATTGTATCAGAACTAAAAAATGTTTTTTGTTGACTTTGGTTCAGTGAAACCATATATTCGTTGATTGATTCAACCATGTCAAGAGTTGGAGCAAGAGTTCCTCTTTGTTGCATGTATGTTAAATCACTTTAATGACTTAAAAAATCTGGATATATACTTTCCACAATCGCAGAAATTGGATTGCCTCAATTATTTATGATACGATCATCATGGATGTGAACTTCATCGATACCATTAACAGAATTTCAAATCATACCATCACCTATTGCTAAAATCCAATCAGAAAATTGTCTTAGAACATTCATATGTGAATCCACCTGATTTCCTTCCAACCTCATATTTTTTGTTAGCTTTATCACTTGACAGTGATTCCACAAATATGAAGAATTAAGGGTAGCATTAACAATATCTTGTCTACTACCTTTTGGAATGAATGGAAGTATTTGTGTCACGACCCAATTCCCTAACCCGGTCGTGATGGCGTCTCTCGTGAAGATAAGGCTAGCCAGACCTTTTCAGAATACCACTTAAAGAAGTTAGCCAGTTATATAACAGACCAAATCTAAATTAATGATATTAATCAATATGAATACCAATACAGCCCGATCGGGGTGTTATTAGTCATGAGCTTCTAGGAGTGCCTTTATTATAATTAAAAAATCTATAATACATAGAGCAAAATCCGGGAATCAAGAAGAAGAAGGATCTCGTTGCCGCAAACACCGGCGATCACCTTGCTTAGCTATGATAGATATACCTCCAATCTGCTACTAACCCGCTACGGTGTGATCAATACCTGCAACTGGACGTGAGGTGCAGGGATTAAAGTGAGCACATCCAACTCAGTGGTAATAAGAAAGAATAATATCTGAGCGATAAGAAAATACGTATGAGCACACCAAACTCCTATAAAAGAAAGGACAACCCTTTTTGAGAAAAATCGAAATACTGTGAAAATTCCTTTAGAAAATCTCAAATTCAGTTCAAAATCTCTTTTGAAAAATATGTTTTTTCAACAGTTGCAAAGTAAATTTCAACAAGTATGAAGTAATCCGAAATGTGACCCTCGGGTTCAGTATCAACCTCTCAGTACAGTATCAGTCCCGCGGGCTCACTCCCAACTCACAACATCCCACATCAGCCTCTCGGACTTAGCACCCCTTAACATATAACAACAGGGTATTTGGTCAATAAGGCATGTAACAATATGTATGCCAATAATATATGAGTGCTAAATGTCATGCCATGTAGTACAAACAGGAGTGAATGCGCGAATGCAATGCAATGCACATGACCGCTACGGCACGTAGCCTGATCCATGGATACCCTGCGCTCACTGGGGGTGTGTACAAACTCCGGAGGGGCTCCTTCAGCCCAAGCGCAAAAATACTGCGGCGTGTAGCCCAATCCAATATAACATATATAATGTTGCGGCGTGTAGCCCGATCCAATATAATATATATAATGCTGCGGCGTGCAGCCCGATCCATGCAATATGCTACTGCGGCATGCAGTCCGATCCATGCATGTATATGCACATGCTCACACAACACTCGAGGCCTAAAAGCCTCCTTACAGCATCTTCATACCCTCACATATGGCCCTCAGCCTCAATCAGCCCAAAGTAGTCAAAAGCCCCTCGGGCATCCGTAAAACGATAATACTCAGCTCAAACAGTAGTTCAAAAATCTCCAAGTTTGAGAAAAATATAGCTGAGTTCATGAAACAGTATAAATCACATGGACTGAGTTCAAATAATCTTTTAAATAATGAGGAAAATTGTGATGATAGTTCATAAAGAGTTCAAATAATCGGCAATAAGCCTCAAGTATGGCAATGAGCCCAAGTCATAGTGATAACACTAAATCATTTGAAACTTCGCGGTGAAAACCAACAACCGGGACGGACCAAGTCACAATCCCTAACGGTGCTCTACCCTACGCTCAGTCCAGCATGCAAGTCACCACAATACAACACTAAGATGTGCAAATCCGGGGTTTCAAACCCTCAGGATATTATTCCCAAGTATTACTCACCTTGAACCGGCAAAATCTCAAGCTCGCGACTCTTTTGCCCCTCAAATCTGCCCCCACCACGTCTAATCTAGCAAAAAACAGAGCGAATACATCACAATATGCAAATGGGACAACACCCAATCGGAAACAATCGGAATATAACAAAAATTTTGAAACTAGCAAAACCCAAAACTCGGGCCCGTTTGTCGAAAAATTATGAAACTTCTATTTCCGAAATCCTCGTCTCTCCACGAGTTTGTACATATAAACTTTATCAAAATCGGAGTCCAATTGCTCCTCTAATTCCCCAATTTTAATTTGAAATTTCAAGCCCTAGTTCATCAACTTTTACACTCAATTTCAGAGAATTAATGGTTGATTCTTCAATAAGTGTTAAGGCCACGAGACTTACCTCCAATCAATTCCCGTCGAAATCTTCTTCAAAATCCGTCCACAAGCTCTCAAGGTGGTGCAAAATTGGATGAAATATGAGATAGCTGCGGATGAAATGTTTATAAAACGTCCTCTGCCCAGATATAATTTCCTCTATGCGATCGCGAACTTCCTCCTATGATCCCATAGTACAAGATTCCCAGGCCTCCATATTGGCCTATGCGAACGCGACCAACACCCTGTGATCGCATTGATTCACCGGCCAGACTTATGCGATTGCAAACTCCCCTCTGCGATCGCAGAGAGAAACAACTTAAACTTACGAGATCGCATCGCCAAAGCGATCGCATAGAACAGTTCCAGGGACCCGACCAAGCCTTCTACCCGATTGCAATGCCATACCTGCGATCGCATAAGGCAAATGCCTCCAATAGCTGTAGCCTCAAAATCTGCAACTTTTTCAACTACAAATCCTTCCGTTAGCCATCCGAAATCACCCTGAGGCCCCCGAGACCTCAACCAAAAGCACAAATATGTTCTAATATTTCATTCAAACTTGTTCGAGCCATAAAAACACTATCGTTAACATCAAAATCCTCAAATATCATCAAATCGAGGCTTAAGTTTTCTTTAAACTTCGAAACACACATTCGATAAAAACCCAACCAAACAACGTCCGAATGAACTGAAAATTTGCGGACATATCCAAAATCATATAACGAATCTACTAAAACTCTCGGAATTCTATTCCGACCCTCGGGGTCAAAATCTCACCTATCAACCAGAATCCGGCAAAATTTAAACTTCGCCAATTCAAGCCTAATTCTACATCGCACCTTCAAATTCAATTTTGTTTTCTCTCCTAAGCCATAAATCGTTCCCCGAAACTAGTCAAACCATCGAAAATCTGTTACGAGCCCTCTAACTCACAAGTCAACATCCAGTTGACTTTTTCAACTTAAGCTTTCCTAAAAAGACTATTTGTCTCATTTCTATCCAAATTTGATCCTAAACACTTCAAACTCACAAAACACATATAATAACACATGAAGAAGCATAAAATGGGAGAAACAGGATAGGGATACAAGAGACGACGGGTCGGGTCGTCACATTCTCCCCAACTTAAACAAACGCTTGTCCTCGAGCGTATCCAGAGCTGTACTAGAAGCAACCCAATAACCAAATGAAATTACCAGGCATATTATCCGTCTAACCAGTTGAAACCAAATCTGTTCATATTCATTAATAACCCCAATGCTAACCTCGAATCTAACACACCACCTCTGGTGACATGATACCTCAGTACAGACCTAAGACACAATTTGCATAATACACGCCAGTAAGAAACAGTCCACACATATCCAAATCAGGGCAAATGACTCAACCGGAAGAGTTATACCCTAACTCATCAATATCTTTACAAAAATAATTGAGACCCCATCTCATAACATAGAAATGAAGTACCTAAATCCTCCTCGAGAGGTCATAACTTCAAGTGGCCTCGCCATAACGCACGATCCTATCCCAACACTGTTACACATGAAGCACCTCATGTTACCATGCTCAAAGTAGACAGCCATGCACAGATCTATGCCTGAAACCAAATCACCCATCACACTCACGGTGAAACAAGTTATATACACCATTTAGTGCTGAAAGGACACAACCGATACGCTATTCGCCAAGCAATTCTCAATACGGACTTTCCTCAGAAACCAGGAAGCATGTCATACAAAGTAACGTATGGAAGACCATTCTCAACATCACACTTTCGCAGAGCACAACCCGCTCCAGATAACATACCCGTGGCAGCGTGCCAATCGATCCAGATACCATGCCCGTGGCGGCCTGCCACCCGATCCAAATAACATACCCGTGGCGGCGTGCCACCCGATACGCACATATATCTCAGAAAAGGAGATGCATATCGAGCCAAATTTACTCATTACAATAAAGACATATAGCCTCATGCTCGACTGCAAGAAACGCATCCAAAAAATCCCTCAATACCGGAACTGAATCAATGGTAGAAACCTCTGCACTAACATCTGCCACGAAGGCCCAATTAAACAACTAATACTTGGCAACCGTCCGTCGGTCTCTGGAATACAAGCTACCCTGCTAAGACATAATCTGACGTACCTTGCCACGTAGCCTGTGGCATTTTCTGACATAGCCCATAACACATTAGTCTAGACAATCTGACCCTGGGACAACCAGTCTGCCATCAAATATCATAACCTAAGTTTAACATACCAAGCAAAGAAAGATCCACTAGGACCTCCAGTATTCAACAACTGCTAGACGATGTCGATACACACGACCTACAACCACCGCATGGTCGGGTCACGAGAACTTCTAGTCTCCAACACACATAATGCATGAATCACTGTGCCTGATCCCACACTCTGCCGTACGAATACATAACACACATCAAGTATCCATTCATACCACGAAAGATATTCAAAATTCCCTGCACCATCAACAAACTCAAATATCCGCAGTCGGTCCAACAGGAAAATGTCGCAATGCTATTGACGTATCATCAATTTACATCACCTTAATCATCTGAAGATCGGCTCTTTACTCACCTGTAGCTGTCCGTGGTGATCAATAATTTAATGATTTCCCCATTACAAACTGAACCAAAACCGTAAACACGCAAATCTTAATTCTCCGTATCATAACACTTTGACCATACCACACTAGGATAATACGAGGACTTCTATCTCTCTCATGTGCCACAGACATCGACGCACTCAACTAGTCAAGATCTTTCAGGATCCCATATAGGTGAAAAATTATTACACACTCCATGCTTCGCATACCCATAGGAAATATACTCATTTTCAAACCATGGTTAAACACATCAAGAACTCTTTCTCCCAATTTCATTGCACAAGCTAAACTGCCATGGCTAAATCCTTTTACCCAAACCAAGTTAAGTAAACTGCCAGCACTTAAAGCTGTGCTGCACAATACCCGTAAGGATCATTACCTCGAACACATACAGGAATTAATCATACCCTTACCATACCTATTCGGTTTATTATCAAACTATTCCATTTATCTAATTTCCTTCCTGATTCATCATTAATTTGATATTCTCCCCCGCTGTAGCACCATAATACCTCAATTCATGTTACCACACGAGACTCCGACATAAGACAACACTATCTAAGACTCATAGGCCATTGAATACCCTCTCGGATGCCTCTTAGAAATGCAATATTCCAGAATGCTTTACCCTGAAGAACTTCATGCGAATCTGAATTCGTTACCCTTACCTTCCAAATATGGATACATAGAATCCCATAATTAACATAAAATACCACAAGTGTTGATCTTTTCTAATGGAAACACAGTCTCTAACCACATACACAAACTTAAGCCACCTGATTGTTACATGCAAAATCTTGAACAGAGTAAAACAATTCTTCAGAGTCGTTCACTCTTATTTAGCTGCAATCTACCCGCCCTACACGAACGGAACCACTCGTGCCTCATTAGCACCCTGACACCACAGAACATGATTTCATACAGATATAAACAACCATTTTCCTTCTTTATGCACCGAGCATTCTTTATCAACAGCAGCTCAAAACATCCTAATATTTTCTCACATTTACGAAAGCACCATATAACCTTTGTAGAAATTTTTCCTTCACACGTGCCATCCTCGGCTCAATTTCTGTAACCAGAACTGATCCGCCATCATACCTCAAAACGGAACCAACATAGCTCATAACCATGCAATCAGCTGACCAACAGCAACCTCCCCAACTTGGCTCGAAACCATATATTAAGGCACTTTTAACAACTCATAACACTTTTACTCTAATGATGCCACAATGAGATCAAACTCAAATCATTTACAAGTTTTGTGAATACATATATAATCTAGCACTGAAGTTCTCTGCAAACCTCGCATTCATTTTCATATCAGCTGAGTCCACTTTCTTAAGCGTCCCAATTCTTCAAAATACAACACATACCCTTCAATTTCACATGAGATATTTTACATAGACATAAGGATCATACAACTCAAAATCCTCCGCAGGAGATAACCCACCTGGTTTGCCTCATTTCAATATTTCCACATACCTTCCACCATCATATACGTAATACACAGCCATTTAGTCTTTCTGAGTTTGAACTCATACCGCCACATGTAATGTACTTTACTTACCAAGTAAGAGACATGAAATATTCTTCATGTGCCCATAACTCGGACTACACATTAAATCACAATAGGAATTGAACACTCGACAGCTCATCTATTATCCATCAGACTTCTTCGTCACTATAAAAATTATATAGATACACCTCGCAGTACTAACATACTCATCACATGGATATCTAGCCGCCATTCCGGATAATAAGGACAACACTGAACATATAAGTTCAAAACACTTGCTCACAGATTCAGCACCTCGGTGCTCAAGCCAAAGGCAAATATCCGGCCTGAAGTCCTCTAGATTGGCCTAACATGAACTCATAGAGATTACCTCTCGCCCCTCGATCGGGGAATCACAAGCCATCAAGGTACATATACTATCGAGCAGTCACGTGTGCACACCGACATGTGGAAGGAATTTCAAGAGTTATCTCAAACTAAATCAAGTACGCACGATAAGAATTCCAAGAATGGGAAGTTTTCCTAAAGGTTCTGCAGCCTCTCGAGGATAATTATAGACGTTCCCGTACCGATCCGCGAGACTCTACTAACCTGCTCATGACTCGTAAGACCTAGTAACCTAGGCTCTGATACCAACTTGTCACGACCAAATTCCCTAACCCAGTCATGATGGTGCCTCTCGTGAAGACAAGGCTAGCCAGACCGTTTCAGAACACCACTTAAAGAAGTTAGCCAGTTATATAACAGATCGAATCTAAATTAATGATATTAATCAATATGAATACCAATACAGCCCGACGGGGGTGTCACAAGTCACAAGCATCTAGGAGTGCCTTTATTAAAATTAAAAAGTCTATAATACATAGAGAAAAATCCGATAATCAAGAAGAAGAAGGATCTCGGTGCCGCGAACGCCGGTGGTCACCTTGCTTAGCTATGATAGCAATACCTCCAATCCGCTACTAACCCGCTACCGGGTGATCAGTACCTGCAACTGCACGTGAGGTGCAGGTAGTAAAGTGAGTACTTCAAACTCAGTGGTAATAAGAGAGAATAATATCTGAGTGATAGGAAAACACGTATGAGCACACCAAACTGCTATAAAAGACAAGACAACCCTTTTTGAGAAAAATCGAAATATTGTGAAAATTCCTTTAGAAAATCTCAAGATCAGTTCAAAATCACTTTTGAAAATATGCTTTTTCAACAGTTACAAAGTTAATTTTAACAAGTACGAAGTAATCCGAAACCTGCCCCTCCCAGTACAGTATCAGCCTCCCAGTACAGTATCAGCCCCGCGGGCTCACTCCAAACTCACAACATCCCACATCAACCTCTCGGGCTTAGCGCTCCTTAACATATAACTCCAGGGTATCAGGTGAACATGTCATGTAATAGTATGTATGCCAATGATATATGAGTGCCAAATGTCATGCCACGTAGTAGAAACAGGAGTGAATGCGTAAATCCAATGCAATGCACATGACCGCTCCGGCACGTAGCCCGATCCATGGGTACCCAGCGCTCATTGGGGGTGCGTATAGATTCCGGAGGGGCTCCTTCAGCCCAAGCGCAAAAACGATGCGGCGTGCAGCCCGATCCAATATGTATAATACTACTTCGTGTAGCCTGATCCAATATGATATATATAATGCTGCAATGTGTAGCCCGATCCATGCAATATGCTACTGCAGCGTGCAGTCTGATCCATGCATGTATATGCACATGCTCACACAACACTCGAGGCCTGAAAGCCTCCTTACATCATCTTCATATCCTCACATATGGCCCTCAGCCTCAATCAGCCCAAAATAGTCAAAAGTCCCTTGGGCATCCGTACAACAATAATACTCAGCTCAAACAGTAGTTCAAATATCAGTTAAATCTCTGAGTTTGAGAAAAATATAGCTAAGTTCATAAAACAATAGAAATCACATGGACTGAGTTCAAATTATCTTTCAAATAGTGAGGAAAAGTGTGATGATAGTTCGTAAAGAGTTCAAATAATCGGCAATAAGCCCCAAGTAGGGCAATGAGCCCAAGTCATAGTGATAACAATAAATCATTTGAAATTTCGCGTTGAAAACCAACAACCGGGACGAACCAAGTCACAATTCCCAATGGTGCTCTACCCTACGCTCAGGTCCAGCATGTAAGTCACCACAATACAGCACTAAGATGTGCAAATCCGGGGTTTCAAACCCTCAGGATATCATTCCCAAGTATTACTCACCTCGAACCGGCAAAATCTCAAGCTCACGACGTTTTTGACCCTCAAATCGGCCCCCACGTGCATCGAATCTAGCCAAAAATAGAGCGAATACATCACAATATGCAAATGGGACAACACCCAATCGAAAACAATCGGAATATAACAAAAATCTCGAAACTAGCAAAACCCGAGACCCGAGCCCGCTTCTCAAAAAATTAGGAAACTTACATTTCTGGAATCCTCGTCTCGCCACTAGTCCGTACATATAAACTTCATCAAAATCGAAGTCCAATTGCTCCTCCAAATCCCCAATTTTCATTTGAAATTTCAAGCCTAGTTCATCAACTTTTACACCCAATTTCAGAGAATTAATGTTGGTTCTTCAATAAAATGACTTATTAAGGCCATGAGACTTAACTCCAATCCTTATCGTCAAAATCCCCTTTAAAATCCGTCCACAAGCTCTCAAGGTGGTGCAAAAATGGAGGAAATATGAGATAGCTCGCTGATGAAATGTTTATAAAAAGCCCTATGCCGAGATATAATTTCCTCTATGCGATCGCGAACTTCGTCCTGCGATCGCATAGTATAATTTTCCCAGCCCTCCATATTGGCCTATGCAAACGCGACAAACACCCTGCGATCGCATTGATTCACCGGCCAGACTTATGCGATTGCAAACTCCCCTATGAGATCACAGAGAGCAGCAACTTAAACTTACGTGATCGCATCGCCAACGCGATTGCATAGAACAATTCTAGGACCCCAAACAAGCCTTCTACCCGATCGCAATGCCATACATGCGATCACATATGGCAAATGCCTCCAACAGCTGTAGCCTCAAAATTTGCAGCTTTTTCAACTACAAATCCTTCCGTTAGCCATCTGAAATCACCCCGAGGCCCCCGAGACCTCAACCAAAAGAAAGTATATGTCCTAATACTTCATTCAAACTTGATCAAGCGATAAAAACACTATTGTTAACATCAAAATCCTAAAATATCATCAAATCAAGGCTTAAGTTTTCTTTAAACTTCCGAAATACACATTCAATCAAAAACCCAACAAAACAATGTCCGAATGACCTGAAAATTCGCGGACATATCTGAAATCACCCAATGAAGCTATTGAAGCTCTCGGAACTCCATTCCGTCCTTCGGGTCAAAATCTCACCTATCAACCGGAATCCGCTAAAATTCAAACTTCGCCAATTCAAGCCTAATTCTACACCAGACCTCCAAATTAAATTCCGTTTTCTCTTCTAAGGCTTCAATCATTCCACAAAACTATTCGAACCATCGGAAATCCGTTCCGAGCCCTCTAACTCAAAAGTCAACATCCAGTTGACTTTTTCAACTTTAGCTTTCCTTAATGAGACTATTTATCTCATTTCTATCCAAATTTGATTCGAAACACTTCAAACTAACCAAACACATATAATAACACATGAAGCATAAAATGAATAAAATAGGACGGGGATACAAGAGACGACGGGTCGGGTCGTCACAATTTGTCTAATGTCACCACCAAGAACAACGCTTTTTCCTCCAAATGGACGATATAAATTGGATGCATCTTTAAATCTAAGAATATCTCTTAGAGTTCTATCTAGAGCTTCAAAACAATATCTATGCATCATTGGTGCTTCATCCCAAATAATTAACTTTGTCTTCTCAATCAACTTTGATAGAGGAGTACCTTGTTTTACATTACATGTTGAATCTTCAGTTGCATTTAGTGGGATTGCAAATCTCGAATGAGCTGTTCGGCCTTCTGGTAATAAAAGAGATGCAATTCCGCTAGATGCAACTGTTAAGACAAAGTCCTCCAAATAAATGTCTTCCGAGTTCCTCCATGACCATATAAAAAGAATAATCCACATTTGTCCTCATGCACAGCTTTAATAATTCTGTCATAAACTAACTTTTGCTCCATTGTCAATTTAACCAATAAATCTTCATGTTCCCTAGATAAAGAGCACCTATTATAAAGCATTTCTTCACATATTAGTGCATTCGTGTTGTCAACTTCCTCTTCATTGAAAACCGGTCTTGAATGTTCTTCCGCAACCTTTCGAAAAAAAAATTTAACTTTTGTAAACAACGATTCTTTAGTTCATCATTTGTTAGATTAGCCTCTAAATAACAAAAGTATGTAATTAATTAATTTATAATACAAGTAAATAGTTTCCATGAGTCATATAAAGATAAGATCAAAATAATTTACTTCAGAAATAATAAAAGAAAATTAATGTAACCTTAATTTTTAAAAAGGTGACATCAATTATGTCTCTAATAAAATATATTAATAATTAATCGCTCATAATTTTCAAGGCTAAATATAAATCGTAGAATAAAGTAAGATTAAATTGGTATGCACAAATAATGTAAAAATAATTTAGCAATTTTATAATATTAAAATCTTAAGTAGAAGATCACATTGTATACCTGGGTTATCCAACATTCTTCTTTCTTCATGCAAGATATCATGTGATAATAAAATCTATGTTGCCTCCCAAACATATTCTGGTCGTGACATTAAGTTGGATAATAGTAACATAGCAAATAATTGCCTAAGATATGATAGCATTCCCCAGTTACTTGCCTCCTTTATGACATCCACATACTCTTTGTCGTCATCTAATAAGCCCATTGCATAACATGCATCTCTAAAACTTAAATGGTCATGATTGTTGATTCTGTATAAATCCTCATAACACTTAGGTCCTTTAATTACATTCAATAACATTCAAAAGTAATATTGCTCTCCACTTCCAGGTCAAAGAATATTCTCCCTATTAAAAAAGCTGAATTTCTTTTTTTTTCCCACCTTTTTAGTTTTTTTATTCGATACAAACTTAAGAGGAAATTCTGCATATTAATTCTCTTGCTTCTTCATATGTATTATTTGCCTCGAACCAGCTTAAAAACTTTGATTCCTTTACGCTTGGTCTATTGGCAACATGATCAATTGGTTCATCATCAGAGAAAATAATTATTTGTTCATTTGGTGGATGAAAGGAAAGTCTTTCTACCGAAGGTTCTCTATGTTGAATTGGAAATTTAATAATTGTCCAAGCAGCTTCACATGGTGATATGTATCGACAATCATAATACATTTTTATTTCATCAATAGCCTATGAGTCTTCCTCATGGGCACTTTGTGAAAAAGATGTTGTCACACGATCATGACCCTTATAAATGTACTTAAATAAGTACTTAATTGACCGCGATTGATTGCACCATTCAACATTTATATGTTCGTCATACTTCAACAATAAATATCTATTGTGTGGCACCACGTACCTGTTATCCAATTCAATTCCTTCTTTCTGGATAGTTCTACCATTGTCCCTTCTTTTATATACAGGATATCCATCTTCATCAATTGTAGTATTTTCTACAGACTTCTTCGGAAAATGTTTTGTACATCTACCATTACACATGCAAGGAGAGGGTTTTCTAGCAGAACCGCACGGGCCATGCATCATGAAATTCTTCACAGCCATATAATAATACGGATCAACCAATTCATCAGGTATTTCTGCTGAAATTATTCGATCTATATCTCCAACATTAGGATATTTATCATGAAGAAAGAGCAATATGTATGCATGAGGCAACCCCAGCTTTTGGAATTCTATAGTATATATCACTGCAAATAATAATTATTTGCGATTGGGGTAAGCTCTTGTAATTTATATGTAAGAGAAAATGTTTTATTAAATTAGATTATAAATATTAAAAGAATTTATTAAAAAATAATAAATATTTACCTGATTTGACTGATCCAAAAATTTGTTTCTCTTTCAAATCGTTTATTAAACGATCCAATTTGATCTTGAACACCCTAGCTAAAATGTCTGTGCGATATTCTGGTTGCAAGCCCTTGCTCTTTACAAATCTACAAATTTCAGGCCACTTTGGGTTGCAAGTAAATGTGATGAAGAGATTTGGATATCCATCCCACTTGCAAATTGCCACAGCATCTTGGTAATTTTGGATATGTATCTTGCACCTCCTGTGAAACTGGATGAAAGAATTATCCTATTACATCGAGAAGAAGGATTTATCTCTCCATGTAAAACTGCATCTTCTAATCCTTTATACACATGAACTCGCAATTGTTTTTGATGCATTCGGATATACCTCAACCGAGACGATTCAACCATTGTGAATCCATCGACCAAGAATTGTTGAAATAATTTTTTTGTTTTAACAACTGTTGGTACTTCGCCTTTTCTTTCTTGAATTTTGTATGCGAAATATTCACGCATGCTAACAAAATGCCTTCCTCTAGTTGTTTCGTCATTTCCATTTAAAGGAATGTCTTACTTGTCACGACCCAACCCGGTCGTGATGGCACCAGGCCCTAAGGCTAGGTAAGCCTGACCAACAATCGCTTCTAACATAACATTTAAGTCTCAAACCGAGGATGTAACAAAATGATAATCACAGAATATTAATAATGTGATATAGGTAGAATAGGAAGATTAAAACACACCCATATGATCTGGGGGTCATGAGTCAAGAGCCTCTAAACAAAAATCGAATGATAATAATAGTATCAAAATACCAAAATCAAAATTTGAGAAAGTATATAATAATAATAATTAAAAGAAGAAATAATGAAGAACAGCCAGGTCCTGCGAACGTCATGCAGCTACCTTAACGACTCTTAAATATCTCTAGAGACTGCGAGAATCAACTAAGCCTCCGGTGTACATGAATCTGCACACAAGGTGCAGGGAGTAGGGGTGAGTACTACCGACTCAGTGAATAATAAGTATAGATAATGACTGAAAGTAGGAAATCCACAAGGTACCACAACGGAAAGCTATAACTAACCATCCTATAACTTAGCTACAGGCTAACAACATAACAGTAGCACAACAATAACAAAGTATCAAATAAAGATGCAATGCAATGCACATGAATTCGCTACGGAACATGCAGCCCGATCCATTTAACGTCGACGACGCTCACTGGGGGTTTTTACAGACTCCGGAGGGGCTCCTTCAGCCCAAGCGCAAATATAAATGTACATCCGCTACGGATCGTGCAGCCCGACCCATGCTCAGTCCATAATATGCATATGAGTCACATAAACAGATTCAATCTAGTTTTCCCATTTTTCTGATTATTAAGGTGAGCATAATTTATGTTAGAAAATACGCTTAACGCTAGAGAGGGGTGAATAGCGTTATAATAAAATTTAGCGTAAACTTGCGGAAATTAAAATTTGCAGGAAATAAATAAGTGCGTTAAATAAACAAAAAGGAAAGAACGCACCGATATATTCTGGTTCACCACAACACGTGGCTAGTCCAGTCCCCGAGAGACTCTCTCGAGATTTTCCACTAACTTGTTAAGCTTACGGGTGCTCAACAAACCTTTACAACTTAAGGACACAAGCCTTAACACCTTTGCTCGGAGATACTACACTCCAAGACTTCAACCAAGGAAACACAAGTTCCTTACAACAAGAGAATCACAATTCTCTTACAAGTGTATAAAACACTAAACACTCAAACAAAATACTCCTTAATGAGTAGATATGAGTAAAAGAAGTAAGCTCTAGATCACAACAACTTTGGACAAGAATATGGCTCTCAAAAGCTTTATGAAATTGAATATAAAATGATAAACAAAAGTATGCAAGCTTATAGCAATGTAATGATCAGTTGTAGTATGTTGTTGTGTTTAAAACACTGAAGTGAAGCTGTATTTATAGTTGAAAAACTTGGCATTACCGTTGCCTAATTGCCAATTAAGAGTTGCTGATTTTACTCACTGACAATCGATTGTCAAACCCCAACAATCGATTGCCTGCCGGTCAGATCAAAATTCAATCCCAGATTTTACGCTAGATAATCGATTACTTACAATCCATAATCGATTACTGGCAACGTTCAAAAAATCCTTTCCAGATTTTACCACAAACAATCGATTGTCCAGAATCAACAATCGATTACTCAGCAACATTCAAAAAATCTTTTCCAGATTTTAAATCGATTATACAAAATCAATAATCGATTACCCAATAACGTTCAAAAAATCTTTTCCGGATTTCAATCAAAACAATCGATTATACAGAATCAATAATCGATTACCTGACGGTATTTGAAAACTTTACGACAAAGGTCAGCTTCACAATCGATTGCACAAAGTCAACAATCGATTACTTATCAGTTTTTGAAAAACATTTTAGACACTGTCTCTTTGACAATCGATTGTCCAATGTAACAATCGATTATTTAATAAATTTGAAAATCACTGGAAGACATTGTCTCAACATAATCGATTACCATTAGTTCATAATCGATTATTCTGAGTTTTGAAAAACTTTGATGGACACTGCCTCAGTCACAATCGATTGTCATTAGTTCACAATCGATTGTCATGCAGGTTTGAAAAAACCTGATGCTCACTGTCTTACTCACAATCGATTGTCATTAGTTCAAAATCGATTGTCATGCAGTCTTGGCTTAAAACAATCGATTATCATAAGTACATAATCGATTATCTTAGTCCAGATTTTTATGGCATGTCTAAAAATTATTTTGACTACTGTAAATATACATGATTTAAAATCATTTGACATTAAATTAAATATGCATGATTTTGGAAAATAGTTTTATGAGAGAAGCCATGTTACGAGTCAAGTTGTAGGATCAAGATCACAATTAAGAATGACTCAATTAAATTATAAAACTTTGTCTTGAGCTTGAATCTCGTTGTATATCAATTGTGCGCTAGTTTCTTGAACTTCGTCATATATCAATTTTCGCTTCGTTTGTCATTCATCAAAACCTATACAAAAGAACACACGTTTTAGTATATTGCATTGAGAACGTGTTTCCAACAATTTCCCCCTTTTTGATAATGGCAAACATTAAGCGGGATATGCAAGACAAGCAATTTATATTGACGATTCAAGACAAGTATATACATGCAACAAGTATGCAATTTGTTCCCCCTCAATTTGAGAATTCCCCCTCAATTTAAGCTTATAAACTTGAGAGTGCATCATACCTGTTATCTTCCCCCTTTTGCCATTAGCAAAAATAACATAATAATAAGATGCCAAAGATGAAATAAACCTTGTTTATTTATTGGAAAGAAAAAATTAAAGCAACAGGGAAGACAATACAACATATAAAAATAAACTTAAAAAAAACAATTATTCATTCATCATCTTCCGCCTCATCATCCGGCGCTGCTTCATATGGAACAAGACTCGCATATGGATAATGAACGTGGTCAAAATATCCATGGATCTCATGAGTTAATTGACCGAAAGAAGAGGTCAATGAAGCAATTTGGTCGGAAATGAATTGGAGGGAAGGCTCTTGAGGCTGAGGAGCACGATGGGTTGGAGGAGGAGCAGGCGCTACATGATCACCGTCATGATGAAAGGAGGATTCTGAAATTTCCCACTTTTTGGTACTCTTTTTGAGAGGACCATTTCCAGTGACGAATCCGGTGGCTTCAAGAAAGTTCATGATGAGGAGAGCATAAGGAAGAGGCCTATCATCTCCGATAGCGTCAGGCATGTGAATTTTGATAAGCCGACACCAATTGATGTTAGCTCCGGTAACTATGGCATGCATGAGCTTGGTGCCCTCTTGGGAAATGGTAGTATGGTTATGCTTACGAGGCTTGAGGACTCGGGTGATGAAATAGAAAATCAACCGATAATTGGGATCCATTCCCGTAATTGTAGGACGACGGGAAGAAAGATTTGGATCATAAGAAGTAAGACCGATTTGGTGTAAGAGGGTTGTTTCATCAAAAAGGGCTCCGGCCTCTCCAGTGTACCGAAAAATGTCTTCACCATTATGAGGAAGACGGGCAATGGTATGAAGATTTTCATCGGAAAGAAGAATTTGAACACCACTGATGTTGGTGACAAGCTCACCATCATCATCCTCATGGAGGTTGGAATAAAATGCTTGAACCAATGTAGTATTGATATAAGGATGGGTAAGGAGTAAAAAGTCAAGAAGTTGAGAATTTTTTAGCATATTTGCAGCAGGCCCAAATGATTCAAGATACTTGTGGGTTGAAAAGCGGGTGGAAGAATGTCGCGCTTTTCAAATTTGGTTAAGAATCGAGTCAGCTAGATGTCGGAATTAAAATATAGAACGGAACTATCTTGATAGGGATAGTTCGGACGAGGAGGGGCAGCAGAGGCGGATGCACCGTGCCTAGCAGAACGGGAACGTTTTGAGTGACGGCCCGACATTTTTAATGAAAGCTGCTGGATTTTGCAAATGATTAGAGGAAATTTGATATTTTGAAAGCTAAAATTGATGCTTGAATGAATGAATATGAACGTATATGTAGTCTATTTATAGAGGGGAAAGTGGCTTATCATTTATGGAAGAAATCTGCTGAGAATTTAAAGCCAAATCAGTCAGAAACGGTAAAATAAATTCACTGACCGTTAGACAATCGATTGTTGAGATGCAATAATCGATTGTTGAAGAGTTATTGACCTGACTTGGAACTGACATAAATCGATTGAGGAGCCAAACGGTAACAAAAGTTTAAATTTCTAACATGAAATAATCGATTGTCAAATGTGGAATAATCGATTTTTTTGGAAAAGCATTGCTGAATGGCTGAGACAGAAATCGATTATGCAATTTAAGGAATCAATTATTAAACAAAACTGCATAATGAACATAAACCATAAACAATCGATTAGTGATACTGCTAATCGATTTTCAGCACAGTAAAATAATCGATAATTTGCTTGGAACAATCGATTGTTCTGTGCCAAAACTTTATAATTCCCCCTATCTTTTAGGGAGATACCTGCAAAATAGAATTAAACGTCTCCGACGCTCAAGTCAGTAATTTGTAAAGAAGTAATAACATAAACTAGTGTTGCCAAGTGAGAACGTGAGCTCTTAAGAAGTGTGTCCTAAAGTGTTCTAAAGAGAGTTTCGGGTACTTACCTTTCCTTCGACATCTCCAATTACCTGTTCAAGAGGGTGATCTTTGATCGTCCTCCACTCATTTGGCACTTTTGTTTCTTTTTCCAATCGTGGCACTTCTTCCGTTGGTTGTTCCTCAGTTTCATCTTTATTTTCCTTGGGTGGTTCCTCTTGTATTTTGTCTTTCAAGCTATCTAAGATACCTGCAAGATCAAAACCGGAATCCTTTCTCGCCAAGCGAGCATTATTTTCGAAAAATACAACATGAGGGGATTCCTCCACAATTTGGGTTCTTTTATTAAAGACCCTATATGCTTTACTACGTGAGGAATATCCAATGAAAAATACCTTCATCCGACTTAGCATCAAATTTACCCAATTGGTCTTTGCCATTGTTATGAACAAAACATTTGCAACCAAAAACTCTAAAATAGGAAATATTTGGTTTTCTACCCTTATAAAGTTCATAGGGGGTTTTCATGAGTATCGGCCGAATTACTATTCTATTTAGAACATAGCAAGCGGTACTCACGTCGTCCGCCCAAAAATGTTTGGGTATCTTAGCTTCGTCGAGCATGGTTCTAGTTATCTCTTCGAGACACCTATTTTTCCTTTCCACCACCCCATTTTGTTGTGGTGTACGTGGAGCGGAAAAGGTATGCTCGATTCCGAGTTCATCACAAAAGTCCGCAAAGAGATTGTGATCAAACTCTCCCCCATGATCACTTCTAATTGAAGTGGCGGTTGTTTCTTTCTCATTTTGAACACGCTTAAGAAAATATTTAAAATTTTGAAAAGCATCACTTTTATTGGCAAGAGTCCAAGTAAATCTCGAGTAATCATCAACAATCACAAAAGCATATTTATTTCTTCCTAGACTTTCAATGCGAGAGGGACCAAATAAATCCATATGAAGCAATTGCAATGGTCTAGAAGTTGAAACAATGTTTTTAGATTTGAAAGATGCTTTTGTTTGCTTCCCTTTTTGACCCGAGTCACAAATAGAGTCATTTTCAAATTTTAAATTGGGAAGACCAACAACTAAGTTTTGAGAAATCAATTTGTTCAAAAGATGCATATTGATATGTGCTACTCTACGATGCCATAGCCAAGTATCATCCTCTTTACTCATTAGACAGTCAACATAATCGGGTGAGGAATTAGCAAGATCAACCATGTAAATATTATCCAATCTAATACTACGGAGGATAATTTTGAAATCACTACGTCTGAACACTAAGCATTCATCCGAATCAAATAAAGCAAGATTTCCCTTGTCACACAATTGGCTTATGCTCAAGAGATTATGCTTTAATCCTTTAACAAGTAATATATGCTTAATAGAGGATTTTTCATCCTTACCGACCGAGCCGATGCCGATGATCTTTCCTTTATTGTTATCACCGAAGATAACACTTCCTCCTTCTTTGTGCTCTAATTGAAGGAATTTGGATTCATCTCCCGTCATATGCTTGGAGCATCCACTATCAAGGTACCATAGTACACTTGATCCCTTCAAGCACACCTACAAAACAAATTAATGTTCTTTAGGTACCCATGCCATCTTGGGTCCTTGGGGGTTAGGCATATTATAATGATGCGATTGAGTAATATGTCTATGACGTGTAAAGCATGCAGGAGCAATATGACCAATACGTCTACAATAATGACAAGTCACATTTGGGTTATGCATCCTTCTAGGTTCATAGTAACTAGACGGATGAAAATTTCTTACACTATGACTATTTCGCATTTCATGAGAATTATTTCTCCTACTATGAGCTCTAGGATGGGCAGCATTTCTAGAGTGATTGTTTCTCGGTTGAAGGCCATTTCTAGGTCTTCTCAAAGGTTCAACATTTGGCCTAAAATATGCATCATTTCTAGGGTAACTATTTCCAGGTGGTAAGTCATTTCTAGGTCTCCTAAAATGTTCAACATTTTGTCTAGCATGCATATTGGTTTTAGGATTGCTATTTCTAGGATAAGCATTTGTTTTATTGGTCCTAGGTTGAGCCTTAGGTGGTTGGGGTTTGGCTTCAACCTTTTCTTTAACCTCATTCTTAAATCCTATGCCATGCTTGGTTGATTTCAAATTTACAAGGACCTCATTCAAATTCTTGTGGGAAGAATTAAACTTATCTAAGGTACCTTTGAGTCTATCTACCTCATTTTTGAGATGCAAGCAAGAAGAACAATTTTTTGTAGAACTTTCGGGCTTATCGTCGCTTCTTTTTCCAAAAAACTTGTTTTCCTCTTTCAGCTTTTCAATTTCTAAAACCAGTTTTTCTAAATCCTTTTCTTTCAAAGAAAGCTGTTTTTGAAAATCCTTTTCTTTTAATGAAGCATTTTCTTTTATGCCCTTAACAGTTTTTGAAGCCTTAATAAACTCAGCATATAATTCATCAAAAGCAGTTCGCATTTCTTCAAGAGTAAAGAAGTTTTTAGACGAAATTTGACATACCTCATCTTTGTTGTCTTCTTGTGCCATAAGGCAAAGATTTGCTGCTTCGTCTTCTTCTCCTTCGCTTGACTCATCTCCGGAGTCGCCTCCCCAAGAAATGTATGCACGTTGCTTTTTAAAAGGTTTCTTCTCCTTTTTGATGTTTGGGTAATTTGATTTGATGTGCCCGGTTTCACCACATTCATAGCACTTGATTTGTTCGCCTTGCTTTTTGCCCTTGCGTTCATACTCCTTGCGCATGAACTTTTGAAATCTTTTGATAACGAGTCCAAACTCGTTGTCTCCTTCCTCATCATTTTGCGGTTGGCTTGTGCTCGCCTTTAGAGCTATTCTTTGCCTCCTTTGATCATCAACAAAAGGGTTAAGAATAGTAGATTCATAGGTCTTAAGGTTACCTCTTAGTGCGTCGATGGTGACGTTTGAAACGCCAATGGATTCTTGAATTGCATCGGCCTTTGATCTCCATGCCGGTGTGAGACTTCTAAGAATTTTTCAAACGAGCTCTCTATCCGTGAATGTTTTCTTGAGAGCATGTCGGTCATTTACGATTATTGAAAATCGCTCAAACATTTCGTCCACCTTTTCACCTTCCTTCATCTGAAATAATTCATAAGAATGGGTTAGGAAATCAATTTTTGCTTCCCTTACCTGGTCCGTACCTTCGTACGTAACTTCGAGCTTGTCCCACATCTCCTTTGCCATTGTGCAACACGATATTTTCCTGTAATCGTCAGCATTAACAGCACAATATAATAAATTAATTGCTTTAGCATTATTTTGAACCTTTCGGATGTCATCCGCGTCATACTCATCCTCAGACTTGGGAACCCATTCGTTTTCCACCTTCTTTGTTGGAATTTGGTTTCCCATCATTATCACCTTCCAAAGGTGAAAGCTGTTGGACTGAACGAAGATCTTCATCCTCTCCTTCCAGTACGTGTAATTTGTACCGTTGAATAGAGGTGGTCGTGTGGAGCACTGTCCTTCATCAATTCCTGCAAAAGAATCACGAGTAGAAGCCATGGATGGTTCTCTCAAACTGTTAAGTTTTCAGAGAGTTGGGCTCTGATACCAATTGTTAGAAAATACGCTTAACGCTAGAGGGGGGGTGAATAGCGTTATAATAAAATTTAGTGTAAACTTGCGGAAATTAAAATTTGCAGGAAATAAATAAGTGCGTTAAATAAACAAAAAGGAAAGAACGCACCGATATATTCTGGTTCACCACAACATGTGGCTAGTCCAGTCCCCGAGAGACTCTCTCGAGATTTTCCACTAACTTGTTAAGCTTACGGGTGCTCAACAAACCTTTACAACTCAAGGACACAAGCCTTAACACCTTTGCTCGGAGATACTACACTCCAAGACTTCAACCAAGGAAACACAAGTTCCTTACAACAAGAGAATCACAATTCTCTTACAAGTGTATAAAACACTAAACACTCAAACAAAATACTCCTTAATGAGTAGATATGAGTAAAAGAAGTAAGCTCTAGATCACAACAACTTTGGGCAAGAATATGGCTCTCAAAAGCTTTATGAAATTGAATATAAAATGATAAACAAAAGTATGCAAGCTTATAGCAATGTAATGATCAGTTGTAGTATGTTGTTGTGTTTAAAACACTGAAGTGAAGCTGTATTTATAGTTGAAAAACTTGGCATTACCGTTGCCTAATTGCCAATTAAGAGTTGCTGATTTTACTCACTGACAATCGATTGTCAAACCCCAACAATCGATTGTCTGCCGGTCAGATCAAAATTCAATCCCAGATTTTACGCTTGATAATCGATTACTTACAATTCATAATCGATTACTGGCAACGTTCAAAAAATCCTTTCTAGATTTTACCACAAACAATCGATTGTCCAGAATCAACAATCGATTACTCAGCAACGTTCAAAAAATCTTTTCCGGATTTTAATAAAAACAATTGATTATACAAAATCAATAATCGATTACCCAATGACGTTCAAAAAATCTTTTCCGGATTTCAATCAAAACAATCGATTATACAGAATCAATAATCGATTACCTGACGGTATTTGAAAACTTTACGACAACGGTCAGCTTCACAATCGATTGCACAAAGTCAACCATCGATTACTTATCAGTTTTTGAAAAACATTTTAGACACTGTCTCTTTGACAATTGATTGTCCAATGTAACAATCGATTATTTAATAAATTTGAAAATCACTGGAAGACACTGTCTCAACATAATCGATTACCATTAGTTCATAATCGATTATTCTGAGTTTTGAAAAACTTTGATGGACACTGCCTCAGTCACAATCAATTGTCATTAGTTCACAATCGATTGTCATGCAGGTTTGAAAAAACCTGATGCTCACTGTCTTACTCACAATCGATTGTCATTAGTTCACAATCGATTATCATAAGTACATAATCGATTATCTTAGTCCAGATTTTTAAGGCATGTCTAAAAATTATTTTGACTACTGTAAATATGCATGATTTAAAATAATTTGACATTAAATTAAATATGCATGATTTTGGAAAATAGTTTTATGAGAGAAGCCATGTTACGAGTCAAGTTGTAGGATCAAGATCACAATTAAGAATGACTCAATTAAACTATAAAACTTTGTCTTGAACTTGAATCTCGTTGTATATCAATTGTGCGCTTGTTTCTTGAACTTCGTCATATATCAATTTTCGCTTCGTTTGTCATTCATCAAAACCTATACAAAAGAACACACGTTTTAGTATATTGCATTGAGAACGTGTTTCCAACAATTTAATTATTAAATTTCAGGAAAAGTGACTTAGCATTTCAGTTTCGGTGTTTAATCACATGACTGAGATAAATGATTATACAATCATGTCATAACACAGATATTCGCCCTAGTCAGGTACTACAGGTCGGCACAAGGCCCCAAACATCGCATTAATCCCAATTATCACCACACAATGTGTGTATCAGACGCCAATAATTTATTTAGCTCACGGGATGGACCATGTAACAATCCCCAATCATCTACAACCCCGCACCTGCCATGGGGTGCGAGTCATGCCCTAACATAGCGTCACGATGAGATAAGCCAGGTTTTCAAACCCTCAGGCCATGATTACAAACTACTCACCCCTAACTGGTCGTATCCTAGTCTGCAATGCCTTTTCCCTTCAGATATTCTCCCACGATCGTCCAATCTATTCAAAACGACAACGAATAGGTCATTATACGCTAAATAAACATAACCCAATTGAAATTATTCGAAAAAACGTTGAATATCACGAAGTTGATAAAACTCGAACCCCGGGCCCACTTCTCGAAAAAATTGGAAAGTTACATTTTTGGACTCCTCGTCTCACCACGAGTCTGTACATATAAGGTTTATGAAAAACAGAGTTCGTATACTCTCTAATCATCATTTTACTCTCTCTTTGGCTTCAAGCCCTAACCACCATTTTTGACCTCAAAAACCTTGAATTTTCATTGTTTACTCTACTATTTTACACCATAAAGACATAATCCAAGGCCGAGAATCATTACCTGAAAGAAACCCTCGAAATCCTCTTCAAAATCATCTACAATCGTCTCTCCCCGAAGTCCAAAAGTGTTTTCTTAACTTGTGAAATTTGTAACACTGATTTATTAATGCCCTGCGATTTCCGCCTCCGCGATACAATGACCGCTTCTGTGGTGGTCTCATCCGCGGTCAATAGACCGCTTTCACGGTCTCCCTTGTGTCGACTAGGAACGCTTCTGCGGTCCTTAACCGCTTTCGCAGTCTCCGCCTATGCGTCGACTTGGCTGCTTCTGCGGTCGCCCAGCTGGTCCAAGACCGCTTCTGTGGTCGTTTTACCGTGTCTGCGGTAGCCGCTTTCGCAGAGATTCTTTCGTTTTTGCGGAAATACCAGAAGCTTGGCCACAGATCTGATGCATTTCCAAAATCCTCTCTTTCATCATTCGATTTCACCCCGAGGCCCTCGAGACCCCAACCAAATGCATAAATATGTCCCATTACTTCATTCAAACTTGCTCGCAACATAAAAACGCTATCATAAACATCAAGATCATCCAATTTCCATGGATTCAAGCTTAAGTTAAACTAAAACTTTCGAAACTTGCTCCAAAACGCGACCTAAACACCTCCGAATAATCTGAAAATTTGCACACATATCAAAAATCATCTAACGGAGCTAATGCACTTGTCGTCATTTCATTCTGACTCCCAGATAAAAATATCACCTATCAACCGGACTTCGTAACTTAGCCAATTCAAGCCTAATTCTACACCGGACCTCCAAATTCAATTCTCATTTCGCTCCTGCGTCACAAATCACCATGTGAAACTAGTCGAATCATTGGCAATCCATTTCGAGCCCTCTAACTCATAAGTCAATGTTTGGTTGACTTTTCCAAACTAACTTCCTCTTAAAGAGACTACTTGTCTCATTTCTATCCCAAACTCCATCTGAATTACTCCAAACTCTCCAAATACACATATTAAAACATATAACAGCATAAAAAGGGAAAAACGGGGCAAAAATACATGGGACGACGGGTAAGGTAGTTACATCCTCCCCAACTTAAACAAACTCTCATCCTCGAGCGGGTCAAGAAACATACCTGGAGTATCAAACATGTGAGGATATCTGCTCTGCATCTCCGGCTCGGTCTCCCAAGTGGCTTCCTCCACGGGCCGACCTCTCCACTGCACTTCCCTGAAGCTATGTCCTTTGATCTCAACTTTCGAACCTGACGACCCAAAATAGCCATTGGCTCCACATCATAGGTCAAGTCTTCATCTAGCTGGATCGTGCTGAAGTCTAACCCATGAGACGGGTCCCCAACATACTTCCGGAGCATAGAGACATGATACATGGGGTGAACTCCCGACAAGCTAGGTGGCAAGGCAAGAATATAGGCCACCTCCCCAATTCTCCTAAGTATTTCAAAAGGTCGGATGAACCATAGACTCAGTTTCCCTTTCTTTCCAAACCTCATAACGTCTTTCACAGGCGAAACCTTCAGCGACTTTCTCGCCCACACTGCATAAGATACATTTCGAACCTTCCGGTCCGCATAACTCTGATAACGCGATTGAGCCGTGCAAAGTCTCTCCTAGATTACTTTCACTTTCTCTAAGGCATCCCGAACTAACTCCGTCCCCAATTATCTAGCCTTGCCGGGCTCAAACCAACCAACTAGAGATCTACACCGTCTCCAATATAAGGCGTCATATGGCGCCATCTGAATGCTGGATTGATAGCTGTTATTATAGGCAAACTCCGCAAGTGGCAAGAATTCCGCCCAAGAACCCCCAAAATCAATAGCACAGGCACGTAAAATGTCCTCCAATATCTGAATCGTACGATCGGACTGTCCGTCCGTCTGTGGATGAAATGATATGCTCAAATGTACCTGTGTGCCCAGATCCCGATGAAAAGTCCTCCAAAACTGGGAAGTAAACACGGTACCCCTATCTGATACAATATAAATCGGGACCCCATGCAACCGTACAATCTCCCGAATAAAAATCTCTGCTAACTTCTCTACCGAATAGGTAGTACATACTAGAATGAAGTGCGCGGACTTAGTCAGCCTATCCACAATCACCCAAACCGAATCAAACTTATTCAAGGTATAAGGAAGACCACTCACAAAATCCATAGTAATTATTTCCCATTTCCACTCTGGAATATCCATCCGCTGTAACACACCCCCGGGTCTCTAGGCTCGTATTTAACTTGCTGACAGTTGAGACAGCGAGCCACATAATTCATAATATCCTTTTTTATTATCCTCCCCCAGTAATGTTGTCTCATATCCTGGTACATCTTCGCGGCACCAGATGAATCGAATACCGCGAGCTATGGGTCTCCTCTAAAATCAACTCCCGGAGACCATCCATATTGGGCACGCAGATCTGGCCCTGCATCTGCAAACATCTCTGGCATCATCATGCTGGACCCTGTCCTTCAGGACGAGAAAATGCGGGTCATCATACTGCCTCTCCCTGATGCTGTCATACAAAGAAGACCAGGAAATCACACTCGCCAATACCCGACAGGGCTCGGAAATATCTAACCTCACCATCTGATTGGCCAAGGCCTGAACATCAACCACAAGGGGCCTCTCCCCAGCTGGAATGTACGCCATACTACCTATGCTGATAGCCTTCCGGCTGAAAACATCGGCCACCACATAGGCCTTCTCGGGATGATACAAAATGGTGATATCATAGTCTTTGAGTAACTCCAGCCACCTCCGCTGTCTCAAATTAAGACCTTTCTGTTTAAACAAATGCTGAAGAATATGATGGTCTGTATATACCTCACAAGATATACCATAAAGATAATGCCTCCAATTTTTAAAGGCATGTACAATCGCAGCTAACTCTAAGTCATGAACAGGATAGTTTTTCTCAAGGGGATTTAGCTGACGAGAAGCATACGCAATAACTCTACCCCCCTGCATCAACACACAACCGATCCCAAATCTTGAAGCATCACAATACACTGTGTATGAACCTAAAGCTGATGGTAATACTAATACCGAAGTTGTGGTCAAGGCCGCATTGAGCTTCTGGATACTCTCCTCGCATTCATCTGACCACATAAGAGGAGCATTCTTCTGAGTCAATTTCGTCAAAGGCGAAGAAATAGATGAGAAACCCTATGCGGTAATAACCCGCCAAACCAAGGAAACTCCGAATCTCAGTAGCTGAGGACGGTCTGGGCCAACTCTACACTGCCTCAACTTTCTTTGGGTTGACCTGAATACCATCACTGGACACCAAGTGTCCCAAAAAAGTCACAGTATTAAGCCAGAATTCACACTTAGAGAATTTTGCATAAAGTTTCTCCTCTCTTAATCGCTGCAAGACCACTCTCAAGTGCTGTGCATGCTCCTCCTGACTACGCGAATACACCAGAATATCGTCAATAAACACAATCACAAAAGAATCCAGGTAAGGCCAAAATACATTGTTCATCAAGGAGATGAACGCGAATGGGGCATTAGTCAGCCCGAAAGACATCACTAGAAACTCGTAGTGCCCATATCTTGTACTGAAACCTGTCTTCATAAGGTCTGACTCACTAATCTTTAGCTGATGATAGCTTTATCGAAGGTCAATCTTACAGAATACCCTCGCTCCCTGGAGCTGATCAAATAAATCCTCAATACGGGGTAGTGGGTTCTTGTTCTTCACTGTCACCTTATTTAAGTTGCCTGTAGTCAATGCACATTCTCATTGTGCCATCTTTCTTCTTTTCAAATAATACCGGTGCACCCTAAAGTGACACACTCGGACGAATGAACCCCTTATCCAGAAGTTCCTGAAGTTGTTCTTTCAATTCCTTTAACTCTGCTGGAGCCATATGATAGGGAGGAATAGAGATGGGCTGAGTGCTCAGCACCAAATCAATACCGAAGTCAATGTCCCTCTCCGGCGGCATGCTTGGCAAGTCCGCTAGAAATACGTCAGGAAAATCCCTAACAATGGGAATCGAATCAAGGCTAGGAGTCTCGGCCTCCACATCTCTCACGAAAGCCAAATATGACAAACACTCCTTGCCAACCATCCGTTGGGCTTTTAAGAAAGAAATCACCCTGCTAGGTACATTGTCAGTCACACCTCGCCACTCGATCCTCGGACAACCCGGAATAGCTAGTGTAACTGTCTTAGAATGACAGTCCATAATGGCACAGTACAGAGATAGCCAATCCATACCCAAAATTACATCGAAGCCCACCATGCCCTAAAATAATAGATCAACTGGGGTCTCCAGACCCCTGATATACATGATCCACAATAATAGTATCACCCACCGGGGTAGATACATGCATGGGAAAGGAAAGACAACAACGGGTTGGACCCAAATGGTGAGCAAAATAAGAGGATACATATTAATAGGTGGACCCGGGATCGAATAAAACGGAAGAGTTCATGTGGCAGACTGCGATAATACATGTGATAACTGCATCCGAGGCAGTAGCGTCCCTCCGATCCGGGAGGGCATATAATCGGGCCTGGCCACTACCAGTACAGTCCTCACCCCTAGGATGACCTCTGGCTGTCTGGGTGGAAGCTGAAGAAACCTGTGCAAAAGACGAGGGTTGATCCCTCTGCTGAGGCTGCCTACTACGGGGTCGAGGACACTGCCTCCTTACGTGACCCAACTCACCACAATCATAGCAACAAACTGAAGTCAGAGAAGGGGACTGGTGAGAACCCCTTGCTGCAAACTAACCCTGAGTTGACGGAGCAGGAGCAAAGCTCTGAGCTGGAAGAGCACTCAATGCAGGTTGACTCTGGTGATAAATCGGATGGCCCCGGCCTGAAGAGGCCCCACTAGACTCTGAGCGCCCGGACTGAGGAGGCCTGAATGAACGACCTCTACCCTGCTGGAAATGGCCCCTAGACAGGGTGCCACGAAATTACCTGAACCTCGAGGCCTCTTGGACTCTCTCTCTCCACATGCTCCCGATGGAGATCTGTCTCAATCAGACGAGCAGCATCGACAACCTTTCCAAAAGTAGCTACTGTGGCCCTCTCTCTAGTCATCAATATACAGATCGGATAGTTAAGGCCATCTATAAATCTCCTGACCCTTTCTTTCTCTATCGGGATCATCCACATGGCGTGTCTGGCCAGCTGAGTAAATCGTATCTCATACTGAGTCACTGACATACCACCCTGAGTCAACCACTCGAACTGACGATGCAGCTCCTCCCTGTGAGACTGGGGCACATACTTTTCCAAAAATATCGTGGAGAACTGTTGCCAAGTGAGGGACGCTGCCCCAATAGGCCTACGCATCTCGAACTCTTCCCACCAAGTAAATGCAGCTCCTGTGAACTGAAAAGTAGCAAAAGCCACTCCATAGACTCTAGAATGCCTGCCATGCGAAATATACACTGGCATTTATCCAGAAAACCCTAGGCATCCTCGCCCTTAGCACCACTAAATGTCGGAGGCTGAAGCCTACCAAACCTCTCCAACCGTCGCTGCTCATCATCCGGCATGGCTGGGACAACATGAGCTGGAACTGGTGCGACCGGCACAACTGGAACAACCAGTGCAACAGGCTGAACTGGAGCAACTGGTTGAACTAGCTGAAGGCAGAACTGGCTGAACTGGCTGAACTGGAGTTAGTGGCTGAACTGGAGCTACCCCAGGTGTCTGTAAGCCTGAACAACCTGCTCGGGAGTGCGAGCATCGGAGGTATGATGACCACCCCCGGTCTGAGAAGTAGCCACTGCTGTAGTGGCTGAAACCGCCTGAGCTAGGCCAGTGCAGACGGACACAATCTGGGCCAAAACCTCTTGGAGACCAGGAATCACGATGGGCACTGCAAGTGCCTGAATAGGTGAAGCTGGAGCATCAACAGGTGGAGGCTGATCTTGGACCTGGGCATCCGGTGGGTCTGCAGGTGCTGCCCCTGCTGGTCTGCCTCGTCCAGAAATAGGACTGCATCCACGGCCTCTAGAAGGTGGTACTGGTGGTCGTCCTCCACTTCCGTTAGCTCGAGTTCTCGCTATTTGCGAGAGAATAGAATAAAGAACTTTAGTTTTCACGTAATCAAACCGCACGATATGAATTTCAAGAAAGTGTGATGTTTCCTAAAAGTTATGTAGCCTCCTGCTTATAAATGTGGTGCACGACACACCCATAAACAAGACTATACTAAACCGGCTTATGACTCGTGAGGCCTAGTAACCTGACTCTGATACCAACTTGTCACGACCCAACCCGGTCGCGATGGCACCCGGCCTAAGGCTAGGTAAGCCTGGCCAACAATCGCTTCTAATGTAACATTTAAGTCTCAAACCGATGACTTAACAAAATGATAATCCAAGAATATTAATAATATGATATAGGTAGAATACGAAAAATCAAAACACACCCATATGATCTGGGGGTCACGAGTCAAGAGCCTCTAAAAAAATCGAATGATAATAATAGTATCAAAATACCAAAATCAAAATTTGAGAAAGTATATAATAATAATAATAATGAAAGGAAGAAATAATGAAGAACAGCCAGGTCCTGCGAACGTCATGCAGCTACCTCAACGACTCTGAAATATCTCCGGAGACTACGAGAATCAACTAAGCCTCTGGTGTACCTGAATCTGCACACAAGGTGCAGGGAGTAGGGCTGTGTACTACCGACTCAGTGAATAATAAGTATAGAAAATGAGTGAAAGTAGGAAATCCATAAGGTACCACAACGCAAAGCTATAACTAACCATCCTATAACTTAGCTACAGGCTAACAACATTGCATTATCACAACAATAACCAAGTATCAGATAAAGATGCAATGCAATGCACATGAATTCGCTACGGAACGTGCAGCCCGATCCAATTAACGTCGACTGCGCTCACTGGGGGTGTGTACAGATTCCAGATGGGCTCCTTCAGCCCAAGCGAAAATATCAATACATATCTGCCGCGGATCGTGCAGCCCGACCCATGTTCAGTCCGTAATATGCATATGAGTCACATAAACTGATTCAATCTAGTTTTCCCATTTTTCCGATTATTAAGGTGAATATAATTTAATTATTAAATTTCAGGAAAAGTGACTTAGCATTTCAATTTCGGTCTTTAATCACAGGACTGAGATCAATCATTATGCAATCATGTCATAACACAAATATTCACCCTAGACGGTTACTACAGGTCGGCACAAGGCCCCAATCATGGTATTAAGCCCAATTATCAACCACACAATGTGCGTATCAGATGCCAATAATTTATTTAGCTCACGGGATGGACCATGTCACAATCCCCAATCATCCACAACACCCGCACCTTCCATGGGGTGCGAGTCACGCCCTAAAATAGCTTCACGATGTGATAAGCCGGGTTTTCAAAACCTCAGGCCGTGATCTATACAAACTACTCACCTCTAACTGGTCGTAGCCTGGTCTGCAATGCCCTTTCCCTTTGGATCTTCTCCCACGAGCGTCGAATCTATTCAAAACCACAACGAATAGGTCATTATAGGCTAAATAAACATAACCCAATTGAAATTATTCGGAAAACATTAATTGTCACGAAGTTGGTAAAACCCGAACCCCTGGACCATTTCTCAAAAATTTTGAAAAGTTACATTTATGGATTCCACGTCTCGCCACGAATCCGTACATACAAGTTCTATCAAACACGGAGTTTGTTTACCCTCTCAAATCACCATTTTACTCTTTCTCAGGCTTCAAGCCCTAACCACCATTTTTGGCCTCAAAAACCTTAAATTTTATTTGTTTACTCTACTATTTTACACCATAAAGACATAATCCAAGGCCGAGAATCATTAACTGAAAGAAACCCTCTTCAAAATCGCCTACAATCGTCTCTCCCCGAAGTCCAAAAATGTTCTCTTAACTTGTGAAATTTTTATCTCTATTTTATTAATGCCCTGCAATTTCCACTTCCGCTATACAATGACCGCTTCCGCGGTCAATAGACCGCTTTCGCGGTCTCCCTTGTGTCGAATGGGAGTGCTTCTGCGGTCCTTAACCGCTTTCGCGGTCTCCGCCTACGCGTTGACTTGGCCGCTTCTACGGTCGAAAGCGGAAATACTAGAAGCTTGGCCAACAGATATGCTGCATTTCCAAAAATCATCGCTTTCATCATTCGATTTCACTCTGAGGCCCTCGGGACCCCAACCAAATGCATAAATATGTCCCATTACTTCATTCAAACTTGCTTGCAACATAAAAACACTATCATAAACATCAAGATCATCCAATTTCCACGGATTCAAGACTAAGTTAAACTAAAACTTCTGAAACTTGCATTTGCTCCAAAACCCGACCTAAACACCTCTGAATGATCTGAAAATTTGCACACATATCAAAAATCACCAAACGAAGCTACTGCAACTATCGGAATTTCATTGAGACTCCCGAATCAAAATATCATCGATCAACCGGACTTCGCAAAGATTCTAACTTAGCCAATTCAAGCCTAATTACTGGACCTCCAAATTGTTCTGATTTTGCTCCTGAGTCACAAATCACCGTTCGAAACTAGTGGAATCATCGAAAATTCATTCCGAGCCCTCTAACTCATAAGTCAACGTTCAGTTGATCTTTCCAAACTAACTTTCTCGTAAAGAGACTACTTGTCTCATTTCTATCCAAACTCCATCTGAATTACTCCAAACTCTCCAAATAGACATATTGAAACATATAACAGCATAAAAAGGGGAAAACCGGGTAGAAATACACGGGACGACGGGTCAGGTCGTTACATCCCTATAACCATCTTCACCAAAAGGAAACAATAAAGGATATCGAAGACATAAATAGGCGGCATTAAACTCATTTATCCTTCGTAGATGTCCAGATTGACTTTCAACTATAATGTCTCGGTCACATCTAGATACAACAAAATCTCCAACAACTAATGCGGCAACCTCTGAAATTGATGGTAAGTTGTATCTTCTTCCATCATAGTTCCCTTTTCCTATTAATCTTAGTCTAAAATTGGAGTGAGTTTCTTCATGAAATTTGTCTCTCACCATTCTAAATGACTTTGTCAAAACATTAGGCTCATCAAGCATTTCTTTCAGATCTTGAACAATTTCGGCATGAAGTTGGTTTATTCTATCACCACGATTGCATTAAAAATGTTTAATAAAATTGATATAAATTTTGTTATTATTCATGCATATATAAATTTGGAATAATTAAATACTAACCCCAGTGCATGCATTCTATTCTGAACTTCGTTTTCTGTGTCGTATATATATAATTGTGCAAACTTGGGATTGGATCCTTCGGGAGGCAATAAACTACAAATTTGATGATTGTTTTGTCGAGATAACTTGAAAGTTCTTGCTCTCTTTGTTTGGTTCACAGAAGTATCAACTTTTCCTCCCATTGAGGTAAATGAAAATATTGAGTTATAAGTTCTAATATTGTCTCTGAAATGGTTACTTCTTGGACCTAGATAAAAGTATTTGTTGTTCAATAAAATTTTGTTTCATATATTTGAAGATACTATTGAAGTATGGTAAAATTAGATTTTATTGTTACCTGATCCGAATAATAATTGTATTAAAATTGTGGGAGGTTCTTTTGGCTTCGGTAAGACTATCTTTCCATGATTACAACACAAAGAGAACTCTGGTTTTTTAGCTTTGTGAATCTTGTTGATTCTTTCTTTGTACTAGAAGCAAACACCACAATGTTCACATTCATATGTAGGATCACATATATCCCAGAACTCTATCAATAAAAAAAGCAAATGTAATATTAATGTGAAGGTGTTATATTATGGTTAGCTTATATTATTGTATATACATAAAGAAAAAATAAATATGCATACCTTCATTGTCAATAATTGCATATTCAACATCAGGCTCTAAATAGTATTAAAATCATATTAAGTTAGGCATATAAATTGAAAAGTCGGACATGAATGCATCATTTTTGTGATAAGATAGACATACCTTCATACTCATCTTCTTCTTTAGTTGCATCATTATTTTCTGCGAATGATTTTACATATTACTAGCGTAAGGATGAGCTCAGCTTGAGTTTCAATGTGCACCAATCTCAAAGTCAGCTGTTGAGTCATGTTATACAAAATAGAAACTGCAAAAATTTCATCAATAAAAGACCAAATCTTGTTTGACACATTCACCACAGCCTGTGCAAAACCAATTCTTGCTCTATACCTCTCCATTTTGTGAGACTACTGCATAGGCTCAATGATTCCTATGAACTGAAAGTGATGTTTTCTATGCATTGTAATCAGCCTTTCAAATGCTTGCATTGTGTTTACTGACCTCACATTCCATATAATGGCATTCATTATATATTTTTTGTTTTGGACATTGTACTCCTTGTTTGTACTCCAGTGACTTGTACAGTAGAAGTCTCTTTTAACTGTTTCTTTTTTCCTTTTGTTGCAAATTTTACAGGTTCAATATGCCTTGGTGACAGATCCCCATGTTTGGAAACATTAATGAAGTTTTGTGCAGTGGATTCCTCATCCATGTCTGTACCTTTCATTACTCCGTAGTCAGCTACATCATCTGTTTGTAGTGGTCCTTTTGCTATGACAACATCATATGCCTGATTGGTAAGGTCACCATTATTTTCCTTATTGGTAACTTCATAAACCTTTTCTTCATGATCATTGTTCAACAACTGTGTATTGTTCAAAGGAACAACAGTTCTTGCTACACCTTTCGATGTGCTTAATGTTACAGTACTTCTTGCATAAACTTGTACTGTCTTCTCTTGGTTCTTGTCTGAAATTTTCTCTTGATTCGTCTCTGCATTTTCTACTTCTTTCAAGAAATTACTCACAACATTATGCGAAATCCCTCCTGGATCTATGATATTGATGTTTCCCTATGTTGTCTTTACTGCTACTGCATTTGTGCTTTCACTTTTGCTTTGAATATCAATTGCATTGGCATTACCATTAACACTCTGGTCCTCATTTTCTACTTAATTTCCTCCATTTTCATCATCACTATGCATTGTATCTGGAATCTGACCATCTTCTAAGACTTCCTCTGTTTGGTTGGGCCATAATTTCCCTGCTGCCCCTTTTTCTTTTTCATTTGTCCTGAATTTCTCAAAATCTGCATCTTCAACACATTCATTTTCGTTGTTGTTTTCTAATTGTTGGTCATCTTTGGTGTCCTGTGAAGGAATGTCTTGACATAAGGTATTGACCTGAACTGCATTATTTTTGAAAGCTTCCTGAACCCATTAGACAGTTGAATAATTGTCACGATGTTGCTCTTTCCCCAAATCTTGTTGTACACTACCTGCTTGATTCCCTATTGTTTTCAAGGTTTCTTTTTGCTGTAGGCGTGAATGTAGGTCTGCATGGCTCAGTTTGTTTGATTGTGTCTTGGATGGTTGTCTCCTGGAAGAGCTAGGAGAAGATATATTTTGGACCATTTGTGTTGTTGAAAAATAAAAGTCCTGCTCCTCTACAGCATTTGCCACACCTGTTGTGCAAATATTTTGCTGAATATCATTGTTGCTTGTGATTTTTTGATGTGGAGATTCCTCTACAACTACAATATGTTACCTTCATTATTCTCTCCATTTTCAATTTCTAAAACTGCAAATTGGTTGGTAGTTTGGATTTGTTTTGTGACATCGATTTTGTTACCAAGAACTATTTCTTTACCCTGTGCAGCCGAAACTTCAGTTTGTTTTCCTTTGTTAAGTACTCTATTATCGCGGACTTCCTTCCATTGAGGGCCTACATTACCCACCACATTGCCACTGGTAACACTCATTATGGGAGCATCATGTTCTGCATTATTCTTATTGCGTTGTTGGACAGTTTCAACATTTTCCAGATGCTGGACATTTTTCTTTTCCCTTAACTCCGGATTAATTCTCCAACATTCAAAGTAGTCATGTCCTTGTAACTTGCATCCCTCGGATCTCACTTCCCCCGTTGGCTCATTAGCAATATCCATGTGCACTTTTTAGGTAAATCAGTTAATAAATCAACTAACACCTTAACACGTGCACAACTTGGCCTTGTCTTGTTAATAGTAGCCAAATCAAGATGTATTGGCTTTCCCGTAGAATAAGCCAACGAAAAAAGACATTCTTTTGCAAAATAAGTTTGCAGCAAATTTGGAAAATAAATCCAAGCCATTACCTTAGGTGTTTCCTCATCGACTTTGAATTTAGCATCATATATTAAAGTTCTCAATTGGTAATCATTTCCAGCACTGTCTTTTACATAGTAAACGATCTTTGACGAGAAGGCAACAAAATCTTGCCATAACGTCAATCTTATCAATACATGTTTGTCACGAAGGTGTCCAATAGTACACTCACCTTTGATTCCACATTGAACCGGGACAATTTGACGTAATTCATTAAGCTCAGGCCAACCATAAGAAAATTTTCACACGACAGTATAATGGAGATTTTCAATCTTGTTCATTCGATCTACCTCTGCTTCACTGAAACGTACCATAGGTTGTCCTTGTAATAAAACTGGCCGGCACATCGGAATAGGCTCAACATTACAATGTCCTTGAACTGGAGTATTAATTATGGCTGGTTTTAGGATATTTGAATAATCTAAAGGCTTAGGTATTGTTGTGGTGTTTTTAAGGGGGGACGATGTCGCTTGAGAGGGCTGACCAATCATTGGAGATGACTAGTCGCCGGCCATGGAGGCCATGAACGTCTGTAAAGAAACCTCAAACCTGCGAAAAATTGTTTGCTGATTAGGAAATTGCCTGCTTCAGTTCTTCAAAAGAAGTGCAGCTTTTGGATAAAACTACACTTTCTCAACACCGATGATTTTTATAATAGAATTACTTGAATCAAGTTTGATGAGTTTATTGAGAAATATGAAAGGGATATAAGAAGACTAATGACAAGCTGAAATGGCTTGAGAGCATTGTCCGAAATGGGGATGAACGTTTCTTTGACTTTTCTCATGATATGGATTAGTTTTTTATTTATATGATTTAAACTTGGTTATTTTGTGGAAGTAATTTGTAGGTGAATGATGTCAATGTTATTGCTTTTATATTAATATAATATGTTTTTATTTCATGTTTCCTGTATGTTTTGGTTGATGTTTATATTATTAAACCACTATTTCCTAGAGTAATAATTTACTGCATTGTTGAAAAGAAGAGAAATAGTCATTGAAAAAGTGTAATGACAAATAAAATGAAGTTCTAGGTTAAATAGAACTCAACCAGTAAAATATACTGGATAAAAAGCTTACACAAGGTAGATGTCACGTATATTATACTGGACAATATGTACTTCAATTGAATTAAATTATTTGATATTTTGTTTCCTGTATATTTAACTGGAGTAATATATTGTTTAAGTAGTAAACAACTTATTTAATACTGGATATGAAAAATCACCCAAAAAAAGACTAATAATAAAGAACTCACCCAGTATAATAAACTGGAGAAAAATCTTACACAAGGCAGATGTCCCGTAAAATATACTGGACAATATGTAATTAAAGTGAATTAAATAATTTAATATTTTATTTCTTGTATATTTAACTTGTAACGACTTGACCCCTCGTCCTGTGTATTTCTGCCCCATTTTCCCTTTTTATGTATTTATATGTTTCAATATATGTATTTGGAGAGTTTGGAATAATTCAGATAGAGTTTGGATAGAAATGAGATAATTAGTCTCATTAAGAGAAAGTTAGTTTGGAAAAAGTCAACCAAACGTCGACTTATGAGTTAGAGGGCTCAGAACTAATTTCTGATGGTTCGACTAGTTTCGGACGGTGATTTGTGATTTAGGAGTGAAAGCAGAACTGAATTTGGAGGCCCGGTGTAGAATTAGGCTTGAATTGGCTAAGTTAGAAATTTGTTGAAGTCCGATTGATAGGTGATATTTTGATCCGGGAGTCAGAATGAAATTCCGACAGTTGCAATAGCTCCGTTAGGTGATTTTTGATATGTGTGCAAATTTTTAGATCATTCGGAGGTTTTTAGGTCGGGTTTTGGAGCAAATGCAAGTTTTGGAAGTTTTAGTTTAACTTAGGCTTGAATCCGCGGTAATTTCATGATTTTGATGTTTATGATAGTGCTTTTATGTTAGGATCAAGTTTGAATGAGGTAATAGAATATGTCTGTGCTTCTGGTTGAGGCCCCAAGGGCCTCGGGTGAATTTGAATTGTTTACGGGAATTTTCGAAATGAAAAAGTGCAGCAGAAATTGCAGAGTGGAAATTGCCCTCTGCGATCGCGAGCCTGTAGCGTATCTTGGTGTGCGATCGCGTATGCTACAGTGGTGGGTCAGTGCGATCGCGTAGGGTCGCTGTTCACAGTTCTGCGATCGCGTGCTCTCACCTGTGATCGCGTAAGAGGACACTTAAGGGTCCGAAATTTGTTCTCCACAATTGCGTGCCTTGGGTCGCGATCACATAGAAGGAGACATCTGGGCAGAACAATTTAAGGGCTAAATTTCAAACGCGACCCTCATAATATTTCTACCATTCTTACTCCGCCAAGAGAGGTTTTTGAGCTATTTGAAGTGGGTTTTCAGTGGTTATCGATTAGAGGTAAGTCTCTTGGCTTAAAAACATCATTTTTAGAAAGAATCAACCTAAAATTCCATGAAATTGTGTAGAAATTGTGAAGAACTATGGCTTAGTTTTTAGAAAACGAATTTCGGGGATTTGAAGGGTCAAACGGACCCTGTTTTTGGTGAACTTTACATGTACAGACTCGTGGAGAAACGAGGAATTCGAAGATATACTTTTCAGAATTTTTTGAGAAGTGGCCCCGGGGATAAGGTTTTACCAACTTCGCGATTTCTAATGTTTTTCGAATAATTTCAATTGGGTTATGTTTGAGTAGCCTATAATAACCTATTCGTTGTGGTTATGAATAAATTCAACGCTCGTAGGAGAAGATTTGAAGGGAAAGGGCATTGCAGACCAGGCTACGACCAGTTAGAGGTGAGTTAGTATAGATGATGGCCTAAGGGTTTGAAACCCCGGCTTATCACATCGTGACGCTATGTTAGGGCGTGACTCGTACCCATGGTAGGTTCGAGGTTGTGAATGATTGGGGATTGTGACTTGGTCCATCCTGTGAGCTGACTAATTATTGGCGTCTGATACGCACATTGTGTTGTTGATAATTGGGCTTAAAGCCATGTTTGGGGCCTTGAGCCGATCTGTAGTACCCGTCTAGAGTAAATGTCTGTGTGATAACATGATTGCATAATCATGGATCTCAGCGAAATGAAATGCTAAATCACCTTATTTCTAAAATTGATTAATTAAATTATATTCACCATTAAAATTGGAAAAAAGAGAATTTAAATTGAATCTATTTATGTGACTCATATGCATATTGTGGACTGAGCTAGGGTCGGGCTGCATGATCTGCAGCGGATATATATATATATATATATATATATATATATATATATATATATATATATATATATATATATATATATATATATATATATATATATATATATATATATATATATATATATATATATATATATATATTGATATTGTGCTTGGGCTGAAGGACCCCCTCCGGAGTCTGTACAAACCCCCAGTGAGCGGCGTCAACATTAAATGGATCGGGCTGCACGTTCCGCAGAGAATTCATGTGCATTGCATTGCATCTTTATCTAATACTTGGTTGTTGTTGTGATAATGTTACGTTGTTAGCCTGTAGCGAAGTTATAGGATTGTTAGTTATAGCTTTGCATTTTGGTACTTTGTGTATTTCCTGCTTTCAGTCATTTTCTATACGTATTATTCACTGAGTCGGTAGTACTCACCCCTACTCCCTGCACCTTGTGTGCAGATTTAGGTACATCGGAGGCTTAGTTGATTCTCACAGTCTCCAGAGATATTTCAGAGTCGTTGAGGTAGCTGCACGACGTTCGCACGACCTGGTTGCTCTTCATTTTTTATTTTTTTTCTCCATATGATTATCATTATATATTTTCACGGAAATTTTGGTTTTAGTATCAGATTCTATTATTATTACTCAGTGTTGTTTAGAGGCTCTAGCCTCGTGATCCCCAGATCATATGGGTGTGTTTGATTTTTTGTATTTTACCTAAATTACATTACTAATATTCTTGGATTATTATTTTGTTAAATTCTCGGTTTGAGACTTAAATGTTATGTTAAAAGCGATTATTGGTCAGGCTTACCTAGCCTTAGGGCCGGGTGCCATCATGACCAGGTTGGGTCGTGACAAAACTGGAGTAATATATTGTTGAAGTAGAAAACAAGTTATTTAATATTGGAGATAAAGCTCATACAAGGGCAGGCGTCCCGTAAAATATACTGGACAATATGTAGTTAAATTTAATTAAATAATTTAATATTTTATTTCATGTATTGTTGAAGTAGTAAACATCTTATTTAATACTGCATATAAAACTTTATTGTATATATTCAAAAAAAATTCCCTGTATTTTCTTGCATAAGGATGAACTACAGCAGAATTTGTGCAATTTGTTCTGGTATGCCCATCTTTTTTGCAACGACTACATCTTTGTTCCTTCTTGAATTCTGTACCGGAAACATGTCGATTCTTCTGTCTTCTTCCTAGCAGTACTTTGGCATCTGGAGGCTTAGTGATTTCTTATTTAACATTGTCTGGTATAACCCATGTTGTTGCATCACCTATAGAATTTACTTGCCCTTCATAAGTTTTCAACCAAAATTCCCTTGAAAAATAGGCTGAGCGAAAGGCCGATTTCCTTTGATGTGCACTCTCAATGACAGCAATTGCATGTTCACAGGGCATCTCATCTAGCTGAAAGCAAGAACAATCACATGTTCTTTTGTCTAGATCAACAATAAATTTCATACCACCTTCTTCGACATTAAATCTCAATCTATCAATGGGAAATACTCTTAATGTAAAAGCTGGTTGAATTTCTGCTTCCAATGTTGCTTCTGCCCAATTTGATATATCACAGAATATTCCTTCTACAAGTGTCCTTCTTTCATAGAACCATCTTTGTAATTTTTCATTTATGAAATCCATCATTGTTAAAATTGGCAATTCTCTTGAACGTCTTAAAACATTATTCATTGACTCAACAATATTTGTTGTTAACATATCATATCTTCTTCTGGGACAATGTGAACAAGCTCATCTTCCTGGTGGTTCCTCCATCAAACAATTGAAAGTTTTTTTATCAACAGCAGCTATTTGTGATATGAAGTCATCAAATTCTGATTGAAGGTATACTCTTGCAGCACTTTGAAAGAGATTATCACAGTGTTTCTCACTCTTTTTTGCTTCAGATTCTTTTCTAAATGATAGATGAAAATTCCATGGTAGCACTCATGGAAAACCTTTGCAATTCCATTTGCAATAGCCTTGTGTCGATCTGACAAGAACATTAGATCATTACGAATGCCAATTGCTTTTCTTAATGCTCTTAAATACCATTCATATGATTCACTATTATCTACATCCACTACTCCAAAAGTTATAGAAAAAATCTGATTATTTGCATCTTTGGTAAGAGCCACTAACAAAGCACCTCTATATTTATTTTTTAGAAATGTTCCATCAACAGCAATCAGTGGTCTACAATACTTCCACCCAGATATTGATGCCCCATACATGAAAAACATGTAAACAAACCTGTAAAATGAAAAGTAAATAAAATTCAGTTAAGTCATAAAATATAATAATATACTAGAGATAAAGCATATACAAGCCATATATCCCATAAAATTTACGTGTCACAAACAAAACTTAACTATTTTATAATATTGCTCCAGTATAACATATTGTACTTCCATTATCATCCAGTATAATATACTGAATAAAATAAACTAAAAATACAAATTTTTAGGTTGAACAAAACTCATCCAGTATATTATACAGGACATAAAGCTTATACAATACAGATATCCTGTAAAATATACTGGATGACAACTTCTAACATCCTGTATAATATAATGGACAAAATGAAGTAAAATGGAAAAACATAATTTAATAGTTTTCCTCTATATTGCAGTGGAGTAATATGTCCTTAAACCACTATGTTCCGTATTGAATAATGGACATAAAAATCACTCAATACATAAGAAATTTACCTGTTTCTTGATCTCTCACAATATTTGTATATGACCCTGGGTTTTTTTGTTCCATCATATACAAATATCATAATTCTGTTCTGTTGTTCCTCTTAACAAAGATAACCCCTTTTGAATAGCATGCCATGCTTTTCCATATCCAACATCAATTCCATGTGCTCTTTTCATCTCTGATATGACAATTTTAGGTTTTACCTCAGTAGTATGTCTCTTAAGTTGTCTATCACATAATCTCTAATAACATTAGAAGTTGCTTGTCTTTGATCTGATTTTCGAATATCAACTGAGGACTCATGTGTTCTCTGAAATTTAATTATTTTAAAAAGTGTTAATTCCTTAATTCTTGAACCTCGAACAGTCTAACCACACTTTTCATCAGTACATACCAAAGAGTATCTCGTGTTACTTGACTTGTTAACATAGAACTCAAAGTGCTCCTTTATAGCTGCTAAGGAAAAACATCTAATCATAGAATTTTTGTCTTGAAAAACATACCCAAGTTATACATCATCCAGTGATGCATTTTCCTTTAATATTATTGATGGAGATTCTTTCGCCTTTCCTTTTCCTTTCCTTTTTCTTCCTTCAATACTTTGTAGTGATTCACTGTGCTGATCTTCTATAGGAATTACAATTTCTTTTTCCAATGTAATATCATAAATTGTATTCTCCTGCTCTTTTTTAACATGAGATATCAGCATCACTTGCTCTTCCGGATGATATGTGTTTCTGTACAATAATTGTTGATTATCAATTTGCCTTATTGCATTACCTTCTGCTTGTTGATCTGGTTTTTCTGATATTTCAACAATAAATTTGGAACATTTGTAGTATGGATCATCTTTTAAAAGAATCATACACATAGTAAGATCTTCATCTTTTGTCACTTCTATTCCCTTAGCAGTACCTAGATTGATGTTAAGCCACACATTTTTTTGAAACTTTTTGTTCTCGATCTCTATAACTTCAAAAAAATTTCTAATAAATTCTTCAAATGAAGTCCCATCATTTATCAGTTGGAGCTTCGTTTTATTATCCAAGTACTTGTAATCTGCTGTCCATTTGCCATCATACGTAATAAGCAAGAAATTGGTATTCATCTTGCAGTTAATGAATGCAAATAATTAGATATTTAGAAATTATACTGTTTAAAATATAATATTCATAGAGCATAAGATACTGGAGAAAAATTTCACATAGGTGATGTTCCGTAAATTATACTGGATTCAAAGAAAACTCAATTATATTCAAGTCTTAAAACATATCCAAAAACACAATTATATTCTAGTTTTAGAACTTATCCAGTTTAACATACTGGAGAATAAGCTTACACACAGGTGATGTCCTGCAAGATACACTGTAGTTAATGAATGCAAACAATTAGATATTTCGAAATTATACTATTTAAAATATAATATTCATACGGTATAATATACTGGAGAAAAAGCTCATATACAGGTGATGTCCCTTAAATTAAACTGGATTCAAAGAAAACTCTATTATATTCAAGTCTTAAAACTTATCCAAAAAACACAATTATATTCTAGTTTTAGAACTTATCCAATTTAACATATTGGAGAATAAGCTTACACACAGGTGATGTCCTGCAAGATATACTGTAGTTAATGAATGCAAATAATTAGATATTTAGAAATTATATTATTTAAAATATAATATTCATCCAGTATAATATACTAGACAAAAAGCTCATATACAGGTGATATCCCTTAAATGATACTGGATTCAAAGAAAACTCAATTATATTCAAGTCTTAAAACTTATATAGTATAATATACTGTACAAAAAGCTTACACATAGGTCATGTCCCGTAAATTATACTGATTTCAAAGAAAATTCAATTATATTCAAGTTTTAAAACTTATCCAAAAAACACAATTATATTCTAGTTTTAGAACTTATACAGTTTAACATACTAGAGAATAAGCTTACACACAAGTGATGTCCTGTAAGATATACCTGATTCAAAGAAAACTTAATTATATTCTAGACTTAGAACTTATCCAGTATAATATACAGGAGAAAAAACTTACACTCAGTTGATGTCGCGTAAGATATACTGAATTCAAACAAAACTAAATTATATTCTTATTTTAAAACTTATCTAGTATAACATACTGGAGAATAAGCTTACACATAGGTAATCTCCCGTAAAATATACTGGATTTAAACAAAAAAAAATTAAGTCTTAGAATTCATCCTGTATAACATACTGGAGAATAAGCTTACACAAAGGTGTTGTCCTGTAAACTATACTCGGTTCAAAGAGAAAATTATATTCTTGTCTTACAACTTATCCAGTATAATATAGTGGAGAATAAGCTTATACACAGATGATGTCCTGTAATATGTACTGGATTCACAGAAAACTCAATTATATTCTAGTCTTATAACTTATGTAGTATAATATACTAGAGAAAAAGCTTATACACAGGTGATGTCCCGTAAAATACTAAATTCAAACAAAACTCAATTATAATATTGTTTTAGAACTTATTAAGTATAACATACTGGAGAATAAGATTACATAGAGATGATGTCCCGTAAAATATACTGTATTCAAACAAAAATCAATTATATTCTAGTCTTATAACTTATCTAGTATAACACACTGGAGAATAAGCTAACACACAGGTGATGTCCTGTAAATTATACTGGATTTAAATTAAACTCAATTACATTCTAGTCTAAAACTAGAATATCTACATTAACGAAACATACTTCAATGAATTTTTTATGAGATTTCCAGTATAATAAGATGAAAATATCTTCGCTTTAGATATTAATTGAGAAACGTCCAGCAAATTATACTGAAGCTATTTTCTACATTGAGAATATTAGACAATAACATAATAAAAGTATTAAAAAAATTAGAAAATTCGAAAAATTAAATTTTTTTACTAACAGATAATATATAGAACTTACTTCAATTTATAAATTGGCGACATAAATTTTTCTAAAACTTCGATTTGCAGATTGACGCCGAACGATTTTGCTAACACTTCAATTTGCCGATTAACGCCGGAAGATTTTGCTAACACTTCAATTTGTAGATTAACGCCAGAAGATTTTGCAAACACTTCGATTTGCAGAAAAATGCCTGAAGATTTTGCTTATATTTCAATTTGCAGATTAACATCGGAAGATTTTGCTAATAATTCGATTTGAAGATTAATGCTGGAAGATTTGGCTAATATTTCAATTTGCAGATTAATGGTGAAGATTAATGCCGGAAGATTTTGTTAAGTTTTCCTAACAGAAGAATATAAGGTGAAGTCGCATAAATTAATAAAAATAGTAAGAGTACTTTAGTCAACAAATATTACCGCACAATTTAGTGGCTAAATATCGTTGACCGGTGATTATATAGCTATATTTCATTGACAAGGAGTAAAAGTGGCCATTTTTAAAATTTCACGCTCGTTTTAGGCCTCCAAACCCTTGAGAGTTGAGACCTCAAAAATTATTACGTACTTAGTTTTTAGAAAATATTGAAGTTCGTAGAGAATAAAATGTACAAAATCTTTGTAAGAAGAAAAGAAGCCAATCAACTTTCTAATTGATGATTGCCGAAAAAGACTACTTTAAAAAAGTTGGTTTTAAGACATAAATTTTATTGAACCACTTTTGTTTCAGATTGAGATAGTGAGAGTGATAGTGATAGTGATAGTGATGGACATGAGAAGTCTTATAGTTGTTGTAGTAGAAACAAAACGATGACTATGTCACTGCAGAGCACCTTGATGTTATGGTTCTTCGGAGTCATAAAGTGTTTTATTTTATTTGTTAATACCATAGTTTCACCAAATATCAAAGTTAAGAAACGACTAGGGCATCCGATTGGGACAAATATTAACATGAGTTGATTTGCATTTAAACGAAACCTTTTTATAGTAAGTGGCGTTTTGCATCGAGTCTAGAATACATATTTGGGAGAAATTTAAAAATAGTTAAATTTACAAGTGGTCATTCAAAAATAGATATAATTTTATAAGTAATCAAAATTTAACCACTTTTCATTTAAAAATAAATCTGAATGAAAACACTGTTCAAAATCCGAAAAAATACTCCAATATAAATATAAGGCAGAATGGCCTGAATGGTATCTATACTTGTGTCATTTTGGCATGCCGGTCCCCAAACTTAGCATTTTACCAATTGGACACTTATACTCGCCTAAAACCTATATTTTAAACCCTCTTACCGTATGTGTATCTCACTTGCTTGACGTAGATTACACATCATATTCCACGTCATTTTTTTTATTTTATATACTAAAATACTTATTATATACTATTTTCTTAAAGAATAAAAAAAAGAAAATCAATGCCTTCATCTCATCTCTTTTCCCTAAAATTCACAAATTTCTTCTCCCTAGGAAATGCCAAAATTAATGAAAACATAATAAAAAGTGATACAATGTTTACAGAAAAAGAGGAAAATATGTACTGAAACTTTTGTTTGCATTCCTCACGTGCAAAACTCATTCGAGCTGAAGGAAGCTACATCTTCTTAATCGCATTTATCACTCCATGTCTTCAATTTAGTTGCGATGTAGGACAAACACAGCATTAAATCAAACAAGTTCCACTCTTGCATCAACCTTGGTTCATACTCATATGCAATCCTCGAAGAATTTGCTGTTCTGACCTTTGTTCCATTCTTGAGAGTTACTGAGGTAATAGAAAATTTTTCAGCCATCATAAAGAGAAAAACTATCCGAATTACAAGATCAAAATGTTGCGTGTGTAGAGAAATCATAATGTAGCTTCCTGTATATGAGGAGGGGGGAGTGTGAAGAAAAATGATGGGGTGTTGTTGGGTGGGGTGGGGAAGAGGAAGAAGAAGAAGAAGAACAAACGGGTGGGGGGGGGGGGGGGGGAACGAGGGGGTTTGTTGGGGGAGGTAGGAGTGGGGAAGAAGAAGAAGAAGAAACAAGAGGGGGGGGGGGGGACGAAAATGGAGGAACAGAATTTGTTTTTCTTTTTTTTTACTTATTTATTTTTTGTTCTTATTTTAATGATTTTTTCTTTTTATTTTAATGATTTTTGGTTTAAAATGCTCATAGTCACGCTCATTATCCGCGTGAACTACACTCACTTTGTCCAGCTCAGCCATGATGTTGTCGCATCTGATCGGTCAACTGTCAGAGGAGTTTAAAATATAGGTTTTGGGCGAGTATAAGTGTCCAATTGGTAAAATGCCAAATTTGGGGACCGGAATTACAAAATGGCACAAGTATAAGTGTCATTTAGGCTATTCTGCCTATATCTAATGGAATTCTAGTATAATATCCAGCATAAGTATACTGGAAGTTCATACACAGGTGCACCGATCTCCAGTATATTATGCCGGAACTTTTCATGTTTCAGCAAAATAATGGCTATTTTCAATGACTTTGCAAACACTGGCTATTTTTTAATGACCAATCCGAAAACTAGTTAGCCCGTGCTATTTTTACGACATTTTTACAAAGAAACTTTTGCCTTCCAATGGTCATTTTTTAATCTTCAACTGCAACTTCCGATGGTAGCTTTTCATCTGCCTAAACCTTACACCAGTAGAGTTGCCCCAATAGTTGTACTAGTAGGAGGATCGATGTGCGCACAAACTGGTCTAAACATTACCAAACATTATACTAGCTGGTCTAAATAATAATTTTTTAAAGAAATATCCCAACTCCATGCCCCACCCTCCAGAATATATTTCTGACAACCAATGGCGAACAATGTAAATACAAAAGAATAAGGTCATTCAACATTGAAAGTTCAGAGGATTATCTACAGCAACATTTCATGCCAAACATACATGTTCTACTACAGGGATTTAACTGCAGACTAGAATGAAACTAGATGCAAAAATAATCTTAAACAGATACCTCAAGAATGATGTTCTTTTAATCTGATCACTCGTAAATTAAACTAAAAAAATACCAAATTAACTCTAGCTATGGTTGCAGTGCAGAATATAAAACATTGAGGCTCTGCAACGCAATTCCATACGTACAGTCGTCGCATCTGAAAGCAAATAGAGTCGGTATCCAGTTCTGTTCACTGAGAGACCTGGGAAAGCAATTTTTGGGGAAGTACCACAGTATGAGCAAACACGGAGACATGGCTCATTTTGTTGATTCCACCTCCTTTGATAGAATTCCCATCCGCAATTAGCATACAGGTCAGCTCATCAAGGATTACGTAACAGTGATAAACATACTAGTCTCTACTAGTCAGTGGGTGAATGAGGGGTTGTCCTAAGAGAAACGAGCACTGGCTCATTGCTAGCAGCTTTCTTGGCAGCGATCTCCTCTAATTGTTTCCATGTCATTTCACGTTTTGTCTTGTTCTCTTCTTCATGAGCCAAATCTTCTTCAAATTTGTGCAAGCATTCCTCAAAAAGTTCAGGATCAATATCAGAGAATATTTTGCGGACATTTAATGTCAAGCTTTGTACTGCCTGATTCCAGTGGCCTCTAGTATTCTTCTCCAAGGCAGGAAAGATTATTGGCAGTATAACTTTACGATTTTGTTTGATTAGGTTCTCAATATGATCATTGTTCCACAGGAACAAAGCCCTCTCAGCCACCTGTCAATGCAAGGTTTGAACAGATTGAAAATGAACTAGAATTTGTTACACAGAGAGGGGGGAAATGGAAGCTGCAGGTAATGGATCTGGTCTTTCTCATTCTATCAAACAACCACATCACATTATATGTCCAGTTATCATAGGTTTGATTTCAATCATGGATGTCAGAGAATACACTTGTCCATCATTGGTCATATAAGGGTTTATAATGTCCTGGGCGGCTCCAACTATTGCCTAAAGATGGTATCAGTTACCATGCTTATATAAGTTAACATGGTACCAGTGAGCTCATTTGACAACTGTTTTCTCTCTGCCTACTGTATTGCTCTGGGCTTCTGTCTCTCAACTCAGTCCATCGAGCCGCTCTAGACTTCTCTCATTTATCTCTCCCGAGCTACTAACATTACTCCATACCCACTCCGTAGCTTGCTGAGCCTACTCTCTTTCTCTCTCAGCTCCAAGCCCACTTTAGCCTATTGCGCCTGCTCTCTCATGCTCCAGGCCCGCCCTCATCCTATGGAGCCTAATCTCTCCCTGCATTAGGCCCACTGTTAGAAAACACAAAAATAGAAGTCTTCAACGCATGCAAACTGTAGAACATGGTTACATGTGCGGGAGGACGTTAGAAGTTATCAAACTAGTCTCCATTGGTTGTGCAAGGGTTTCCAAAGGGGTTTATAACACCGTAAGTCCCTTCACCAATTGCCTTGAAGTTTTGGATAGGATGATTAGATAACTTCACAATAGATATAAAGTCTTAGCCAAAATGTTGCTTCGCAGGTCGGAGGATTACCTTCTATCAAGTTATCCCAGGAAGTTGCAACAAAGAACGTGTGAGTGTTATTTTATGTGAAGTTGTCGCAGTCACAACAGAAAAGCAGCAAGTTAGAGCATCTCTATGAGAAACAAAATCGAATTGGCCAAGAGACATGCACAAATCCTGACTGGTTAATAACATACAGAAACAAAAGAAAATTTATAAGTACCACCTTACTCTCTTTGGCAAGAGGAGTGGAAATAGGACGTAAGAGAAGATGCTTACATAGGCAAAAGAATCTCCAATGGATCCTAGGCTGATAATGAGCAACATAAAGGCCTTCTAAGACTTAGAGATTTCAGGACTAAACTTTGTCTGGTGTTCTCCATATCTTTCAGTAGATATGCTTTAACTAGATTACTTCTAAAATAAGCCAGCTGTGGCCCCTTCCAGGGGCTACCCAGATAGGATAAATAACAACAAGAATAACTATTCATTTTGACTCATTTCTATGCTCCATAAGAGATGTTGCTTATCATGATATACCTGCATTTACCTCTGCAATTTGTTCTTTTGGGAGCCAAAGCTGAAACTTGATCTTTAGTAAAAAATTGCTGGTCTGCAGAGACAATAATATTGGGGCAGGTCACACTTATACTTGAAAAGTTGCAGGGTCGCATCCATAATTTTGGTAGAGAAAACGTTAAAATGTTAATTTTTGAGAGTACAATCAGTAGACAGTTACTCGAATGAAAGAATATGTAAAAATCTCATGAGAACATCAGATTTTCCAGAAGATCAGATACATAGATGTGCTGCTTACTGCCTATATAATGCTAGATTGCTAGTACCCTCTTGCAACATGACAAGTAAAGTAGTTCTTACAACCCTACGTTGCTCCGACTCGTTTACAGGTACGTAAGTGGTTGTGTGGAAGTATCCGATAGGTACCTTAACCTTTTGATAAATTTGTGTATTTTGAAGAACCGGCACGAAGTACCCACACCCTTATCACACTCGTAGGCCATGGTTATGTCAGCAGGAATGAGGATTCAGGCAACATAGCTTACAACCATAAGACATTTTCTGGTCTATTTTCCTTTACTGGCTCTCGCTGAAAAGTTTACTGACTTGAAAAGATAATATCTGCAGTTGATGCTATTTATGTGAGAATGAGGACGAACAGTGAATCATCTGTTGCTTCCTTGCAGTTACGTTTTGATTTTCTGTAATCTCTTTGGGATCCAATGGGTCATGCCAGCAAATGTGAAGCAGGTTTTGAGCAGTTGGCAGAGGCAAGGAATAAGAAAGGAGAAGAATACCTGGAAGAGTATTCCTCTATGCATATTATGGAACATCTGGCTCGACAGAGGGAAAGGAAGAGAATGTGTTTATTATGAAGAATAAATTAATTCAAAGTAATAAAGACTGGTGTACTGCAAATTTGTCTACTTATACTGATGTTATGCTGGAATTTTTGGAGTCCTTACAACTTTACAGAACTCATATCCAGTAATGCTTTTGCACTATGCCTTAATACTAGCTTGATGCTGAGCTTTTATTATTCATAAAAAATACATTGTCATATTCATAGAATCATGTGAGCGGAGAAAATACCGATCAAGAAGAGAATCCGAGAAGGAGATAAAAGGAAAAGCAACTGACATATAAATTTCAATATACATTTTATTGAAAAGGTATTCTATGTTCTTTCAATTTCACCCAAGCTTTTGTTTTAAGTTAAGAAATCATTATATCTGTCTCAAATTTCTCCGTCGATTTTGGTCAAAGTATCCCAAATTGGTTGACCAAATCCGATACGTTTCCCACACCCACACCTACGCCGTGTCGACACGGGTGCAGCACCGAAAATGAAGAGTCCGAGCAACTTAGCTGTATTGCATGATGATTAGATCAATATTTTGTCCCATTCTTCTCCAAGTTTATACAGCTATGTCCATACTCTATTTAGTCAAGTAATTAGTGCTCATAAAGTTTGGATTTTAAACTACACAGAACTCTCTTGCAAGCTAAACTGTATTTCTGATACAGCATGAACTTTCCATCATGCTTTTTAATTTAGTCTCTATCAGTCCCTACACATAGATTCTTACTAACATGTTCTCATTGCTCCTTGGTGATTTTAGCAACTTTTAGCTTATTACGAACCTTAATATGAGGTATCCAAATTTACAAACACATCAAGATTCAGTCAGGTGACCCATGAATTCTTTCAGGAATGAACAAAGGAGAGAAAAAAAGAGTATGTCAAATCAACCAAAAACACCAACCTGAAAGTGTGAGCTGCTCAAGCAACGACTGATCTGACGAAACATCGGAACCATACAGTGCTGAAACTCTGGAGGCTGAGTTGCTTCTAGGACCTCTTCCAGCTCACCTAAGAACATTACTTCCTTTGAACTGTTTGTGATAGGCCAATATTTCAACAGACCTCTTATGACAGTATCAGCAAGCTTGCAGTCCTTTTCCACAAATTGTATTATGCAGTAAGATAACTGCTGATGATACATTTGTGCGCACTTTGGTTTATGAAGTGGGATAAGAGCTCGAACAAGGAACAACTTGTGCTCTTCCTTGAGTGGTAGAGCAAATCCATTGATTATACTGCCCAAAATTTCTAACAGTTCTGCTATTCCATTATGTTTCTCAGTTTCAAAAATAAACCGACAAAATATATTGTTGATTGATTTCCTAATGAATGGGCGGTGCACCATGAACTTTCCATATATCCTGTGAAGTACAGTCTTCAAGTACTCTCTTTCCCTAGGATCTTCGGAATCAAAGAGATCTAATATTCTTAGAACAAATGAGTGATCAATGTATCTCTTAGCCAATTTTGCATCTGTCTCTAGAGATGCCACAAACCTGAGAAGGAACTCATACACAATTTGCAAATGTGGCCATGCAGGGTCCATCAATGGTTCATCGTCTTCTACGTCAAAAGCTTCTAAAACTTTGTTTTCAGGAGGCTGAGGAGTAGGAGGCCTGAATAAGTTTGAGGATACCATTTTAATTATTTCTTGCATGACTGCTTCTGGAAATTTCCCATTCGCAGAAGTAACGTAATCAACTAGCTCCACCAATGTCTGTCGCTTGATGTCTCTCTCTTTCAAGTTTTTAGTTGGGTCAGAAAAGTCAAACAAGACAGAGCACAAGTTCAGCTTTTTGATGAACAAGTTTTGCTTCTCAGAAGCTGGTACATCCCTCAAATTAGGCAATGCCTCATATGAGAAAACTGATGCATTTCCATTCACCTTAGCATTTATAGCCTGTGGAAGTCTATCCCCATGATTCAGTCCAGGAGTTGAAGAACCGGTGACGCCTGAGAGAGACGCAGCACTCAAACTCCCGGATCGGGAACTAGACAAGTCAGCGCTTCTTAAACTATTTGAAGCATTTGACTGAAATGTAGAGCCTCCTCCATCACGATTGTCTGCTGACTTGGATGGCTTCCGTGGGAGCCTATTAAGTATCTGCTTGATCATCTCCTACAAGTAGACCTAAATGCTCTGCTGCTCAAAATACTCAAAACTAAAGACACATCGTCAATCCGAAAGGTCTAAGCTGCAGAAATCCAATTACTAAACCAATTACAGTGATCCACAGATCGTCCAACTCATAAAATTCTTATCTTCACCACCCCAAACCAACATAAAAGCTTTATATGATCCACTGTTGTGCCTGTATAACCAATTGAATCTCCTCATCATTTCAAACAAAATTAACATAAAGGAAAGTACAATGAAGAAAATCCAAAATATCTACTGACATAGTTTGACTCAGCACGGCGTTTTAAAAATAAACGAAGACTTTTGAAACTTGTGGTCACAAGCATCCCATAACATTTGTGTGGTTCTAAGACTTTTGAAACATGTGCCTTAAACATGTCATAACATTTGTATGACTATAAAAACTTCTCAGTAAGGTAAACTTAAATTTTAAAGTTAAATTGTTACTACCAAATATAGAAATACATCATTCTTTATGGAACAGACTAATAAGAAAATAGTGACACATATAATGGAGCAGAGTGAATAGTTTCTTTCTTATTTGGGAGGGATAAAGCTAATTATCAACTCTTCTAATCAAATCCATCTTTTTCTTCAGAAACTATCCATTAAAAACATAAAAAGGTAGCACAAAAAGCAAACCCAGATGCAGCAAATGTAATCTAACCCATAAACAGATAAAAAAGTATACAAAGCATCAGAATTTAAATATCAAAGATTACAATTCTGACGCATTAATGTCGTTTTGTAATTATAAAAGGTAAGAAATGGGCAACAACCTTGATTTTTTCTGGTATCTGAGGCTCAAACAACTCAAAGGTAGGCGATGTATGAAGATGAAAAAATGATAAGATCTGGGCATGAGCTTTAGAAAAATCCCAGATGAAAATCCTCACCTGCAAGAGAGCAAGAAAAAAATTTGAAAGAAAAATAATTAAAGGCAGAGAAATCATGAGCTTTGAATGCTTACATTAAGTTGGTTTTGGTGGTGACAAGAAAGAAATAAAGCTGGAGAGTGAAAATAGATTGAATTTCTTTATTTTTAGAGAGTTAGGTGAGTGATTTCAAATCTGAAAACAACCCCAACACAACTGAAGGGAGGGAAGACAGGAAAAGGGTATGATGGATTTGAGGAAACCAATCTCTGGTTGTTAGTTTCCTGATGAATGATGACGATGATGATGATGTGTTTGGTTACCAAGAATTATTGTTCTTCCCATTTTTCTCTTGCCATTTTGTCTCCAACTTTCCCTTTTTTCCCTCTCTCTAACTTTCCTTTTCTACCTTTTCTTTTCTTTTGGAGTATGGGTCAAATTTGCCCCTATGGTCCAAAATTGTCTTCCATTAAATTTTTTATCTATTATTACTTACCTTTTTGTAAGAAAATTTTTATTTTTGCTCCTTAATTGAGTTGAGTGTAATTTTAAATTATAGTTAAAAATTAATGGGTAAATTTAAAGCTTTCTTCTTGAAAAAATAAGATACTTGAATCTCATTTATTTCACTCTGGAACCCCCTTAACCTTAAGTATAGTTGGGGAAATTCAAATAGTTTTGAATAATACAAAGGTAAATTTCAGCCTTTTTCCTTTTTCCTCATTCTATTATTGGTTTTGTTCTTTACCCCTTTGGTCCTTTTTTGGTTTATATTTTTGTTTCTTCTTCCTAACAGATGTCAACCTTCTTTTTCTCAACAAATATGTCAACTTCAAAATCCACAAATCTAATTATACTTTCTGAATTTTTCCAGAATCCAGTTTGGTACAGTTTGTTGTTTGACCATTTTCACATTCAAAATCTAAAGAGAATTAGGGAATGTGAAGGTTCAAGATGAGAATTGAAAAGCAAAAGTAAAGAACATAGGGCAAGGAGCTTACCGAATACTACCAACAAGGAAGATACGACATGTTCATTTCCTTTCCTTTTATAGAGAAGCTGATTATTTTCTTCTGTTTTATTCTTCTAAATGCTTGAATTTAAATATTTGAAAATTGTTTTTATCAATTATTGTGAGAGTTGGTTGTGTATTTAGTTTCAATTTCGAAAGAAAAAAAACCTCGGTGTTGTTTCTCCTTTGGTCACGTGAAAAAATTTTAGCTTTCAACCATTTGTCTGAGAATTTTATTACTTGTATCAAAAGTGCTCAAAAACTACAAATTTGAAGATCATATGTACTTAGAACAATTTACTAACAAAAATATGCATATCTCCAAACTTAAAGAACCATTTCGGTTAAAAGCTCGCGAGAAAACTACAGAGTTAATTTTATCCATGATCATTGAATTTTTGCGTTTGTGACCCAAAGTCACTATTTTTTTTGTTATGTAAAAATCTTTCAACTTTGTGATCATTATGCAACAATCATTTTTCTTTCTTTTGTTACACAAAAATCATTTTACTTTGCTTTAGTTATCACAAAAATCATACTTTTACTTGAAAAGTCTATTACGCCCTTGATATTATATAAACCTTCATATTTATGTAATAGAATTTTTACATTCCTATGTCATATAGTAAACTATATAACCCACCATGCTTAACTTTTAATATAATTACCTCCTACATACCTAATTGTCATTTATGTACTATTTTAGGATTTTAATGGTATTAATTAATCTCCTAATTTTACTCAACCGTATATTCTCACTCCCCCAAGTTTCTCTCTCCAAATCCCCGTGATTTCCTTTTCAATCACCCACGATTTACTCTTCTAAAACCAGCGAAAATTTATAACCCCTCCACTATTGACAATCATTAAAAAGCTTTGAAATTTTGAATTCGAATTTGAGTTTTCAAAAGACATTGTTTGTTTGGATTGGATGTTGTTGCAAAGAATTGAGAATTCTCTATACGTTTCTCTCTCATTGACATCCACTAAAAAGCTTTAAAAATTTGAATTCAAATTTGAATTTTTAAAAATTATTATTTATTTGAATTGGGTGTTGTTGTAAATAATTTAGAATATAATTTGGAGTTTATATCTCAATTTTAAGTGGTTTTAATGAAGATTAGACTTGGTTTTTGCTGAATTTCAGATTTAAACTCAAAGAAGAAGAAGACATGTCATACATTATATTGCAGAAATTGTAGAAAAATTGTAGACTATTGTTTATTAATTCTTGAGCTTTGTGCTTTTATATTAAAAGTTTTGATGGGAGCTTGTTATTTCACTTTATCTATTTTGGAGCTAACGTGTGCAGAGGAGTGTGTGTGTGTATATATATATATATATATATATATATATATATATATATATATATATATATATATATATATATATATATATATATATATATATATATATATATATATATTATTGTACCTTTATATTCAAGAACGTATGGTTGTATTGTATTTAAAGAGACGTGAATTACTAGAATAGGTTGAATGTGAGGAATGAGTCAAATAAAACTCACAATAGCTTATTTTCTACATTTATTCTACAATAAAACTATATATCATTTGAAAATTTAATATGAAAATACAGAATTTCAATATTTTTACAAATTATCTACAAACTGGTCATAACAGAATTTATCTTTATTTTCATGCATGTTCGTCTATAACACTAAAGTTACTTGATATGTCAACATCTCCCGTTATAGAGGAATACAACTTATGTATAATTTTCTATAACTTTCACACATTATTTCCACTCTGTTAAATGCAACTACAATAACATAAAACTTACATACAAATTTACACAAAATTTATACAATGTCTTTTTATATTTTGTATCTGATTTATACATAGTAAAAATAATTTTCATACAAATAATTATATATTATACAACTTATCTATAAATTATCTATAATTTTTGTATATTATTTCTACTAAGTTATATACAACTACAATATAATACCACTTAAATATAATTTTTATACAATATTGTTCAACTTTCATACAATAGGTAACTGAATACAAAAAATATCAGTATACAATTTCTGCAATATAATGTATGCCATGTATTCTTCTTCTTCTTCGAGTTTCAATCCGAAATTCAGCGAAAATGAAGTCTAATTTTCACCAAAACCCCCACAAAATTGAGATATAAACTCCAAACTATATTCTCAATTATTTTCAACAACACCCAATCCAAAAAAATAATAATTTTTGAAAATCTAAATTTGAATTCAAAGCTTTTTAATGGTTGTCAATGGCAGAATTATTGTTCTCTTTTCCTTTGCTTTGTATTACTGAAATTTGGGATTGAAAACTAGAGAGAGACGTAGAGAGAATTTTCAATTCTTTGTAACAACATCCAATCCAAACAAAAATATATCTTTTGAAAACTCAAATTCGAATTCAAAGTTTCAAAGCTTTTTAATGGTTGTCAATGGTGGATGGGTTACAGATTTTCGCTAGTTTTAGAAGAGAAATCGTAGAGCGTGGTTTGATACGTGAGTGAGGTGGTTGTAAAATATCTTTAAGAATATTTAATTCTCCAATATTAGCGCCCCTAAATAAGGAAGCGTACAGCTACAATGATTTCTTATTTAATGAATTGTCTATATTTTGCAGAAATACTACTAGCATGATGGGTAATATGCAAACTATGAACATATTTGGTAATATAGTTTCATCTATGGTATAGGAACGAAAATCTCCCTTATGTAATACCTTCTATATTATATACTATATAATATATTTTTACCTATATATTTTATTTATAAATAAAATAACTTAATATTAATTTTTATAATATATTCGTATATTAAATTTTTTTTTTACGTTAATTTTCAAAATATATTAGTAATGTTATTAAATTCTGTCAGTAACTTTAATATATATTAGTAGAGAAATAAATCGACAAGTACATTTTCATGAGAAAATTCGCAGGTAAACAAACAAGAAAATGAGGAAAAAATCATATGTTAGTCTGAAGGAAAATCCCTAAGTACTACATGCGAATTGAGCTAGGGATATTTTCTTGGGGATTTACTGGGTAATTGGTTATTTGGAAAGTTATATTACTAGTAATTCGGGAAAAAACGTCCGAAAAAATCGATCAAAGTTAATCGGTAATGGCCAATAACCGTCCAAATCGCAACCATTAACGTGTGGTCGGTATTTTGAAAGTCGGAAAGGCATACCGACTAACTTTGGTTGGCCAATTAAATTCAAAAAAAAAAAGAATTGCTGAAAAAAATTTGTTTTATAACACTACTAATATATCTTGAAAGTTAACGTTAAGAAAAAGTTAGATATACAAATATATTATAAAAATAATAAATAAAATAAGATTAAATATAAAGTATTACATAAATATGAAAGTTTACGTAATATCACGAATATAATAGACTTTTCATGTAAAAGATGACTTTTGTGATAATTAAAGCAAAGTAAAAATTTTCGTATAATAAAAAAAACTTTTATATATTGAACACAAAATTGAATAATTTTACGTAACCAAAAATTAGGTAACAAACATAAAAATTCAATGGACATGGATAAAATTATCTCAAAACTACGCATCCCAAAGTGTCCCTATCCCTCTTAGGTTGTCATTTAACGGTTGCTTGCCATTTCTGTTTTCCCCTATTAGAAAGTCTGGAATTCAGTTAGCTTGAGCAACTTTCTGTCTTTAATACGTCTTGTTTTTAATTGGTCCAATCTCTTTTTCACATCTCAATTTCAAATCATAAACATTGTCGTATTCTCTTCCTTTTTCATTTGGTATAATATTAGTCATTATGAACCTGAATTTTTAAAATCGACTCATCAATTTGCACCGATCTATTCTCTCTTGGCTGTAAGTTATAATCAAAAAACTGAAGGTAACGATTGGAAGTTTCCTTTCATAGTATTAAGACAAAGTTTTCGAGAGAACTTGTGTTGTTGCTGCTTTTGACCCCCCAAAAAAATAATTTTTTTAAGGGAGCAAGTTCAAGCTTAGAGCTCGTTTAGCTTAGCTGATTTAGAGTAGTTTATAAGTATCAGGTGCTGAAAAGTACTTTTAAATGTTGAAACTGATTTAAAAAAACAAAGCAGTTACGTGTTTGAATAAAAGTGCTGAAATTAATAATAAGCAGCTGAAAAATTAGGTATACGAAGAGTCTTGTTTTAAAAAAGAGTATTTTAGGGATAAAATAGTAAATATTTTGCCAAACCTAAAGTGTTTATAAGCTTGTTTATCTCACAAATTATACTCGTACTTTATAAGCTTGAAAACAATCGAAATTATATAAGGGTAAATCGTAACCAAATATAATTAGCCTAAGAGATGATTATTACTTCACAATGTTTGTAGATCTGTAAATATGTAGAAAAATAGATTTAGCTTAAGAGGGAAGCAATGGTTGGAAAACCAAGAAAGAGATAGAGATAGAGAGAGAAGTTGTGACGACCCGACCCGTCGTCTTATGTGTTACTGCTCTGTTTCCCCCTTATTGCGTTGTTTCACGTTTCAATATCAGTATTAGAATCGATCGGGTGTAATTGAATTGGTTTTGGTTGAAGCTAAGGCACATGGCCTCTTAGAAGGAAGCTCATTTTGGAAAAGTCAACCGGAAGTTGACTTGTCAGTTAGAAGGCTCGGATGTGATTTCCGATGATTCGGTTAGCTTCAGGAGATGATTTGTGACTTAGGAAAGCGATCGGAACTGAATTTGGAGGTCCAGTGTAGAATTAGGCTTGAATTGGCTAAGCTTGAATTTTGGGAGGATTCCGATTGATAGGTGAGATTTTGATCCGAGGGTCGGAATCGAATTCTGAGAGCTGCAGTAGCTTCGTTAGGTGATTTTGGATATGTGTGCAAAATTTCAGGTCATTTGGACGTCGTTTGGTCGGGTTTTGATTGAATGATAGTTTCGGAAGTTAGAGATGAAACTTAGGCTTGAATCCGTCGTGGTTCGATGATTTTGGTGTTTAAGGTTGTGTTTTTATGATTGTAACATGTTCGTATGATGACTTAGGATAGGTTGGTGGTTTTGGTTGGGGTCCCGGTGGCCTCGGGGTATTTCTGGATGGTTGATCGGAGGTTTTGGAGTTTGTTGCATGAAATCAAGGAGTGGCTTCTGGTATTTCCGCTTCTGCGGAAGGGGAGCCGCTAAAGCAGTGACCGCATAAGGGGTGGGTGAGCCGTGAAAGCGCAAAATGAAAGGATGGCTGGATCGCGGAAGTGGATTTTTGACCGCGTAGGCGTAGACCGCGTAAGCGGTGGTTGATCGCAAAAGCAGTCCCAGGAGGAATGTATTGGACCGCAAAAGCGGTCGAGAGGCAGCAGAAGCGGTAACCGCGTAAAGGGAGGTAAGATCGCTGAAGGGGAAATCGAGCTAGGCAGAAGGGTTAAATTATCATTTTTCATCCGCGAGCATATATCATTTTCCACCATTGTTGAGCACATTTTGGAGCTATTGGACGAGAGAGTAAGAGGATCTCATCTAGGTTTCGACTTGAGGTAAGTTGTATGAGCTAATTACGTGATTTTATTGAAGAATCATCATCTAAATCTCTGAAAATTAGTGGAAATTGAAGAAAACTAGGGCTTGAGTTTTGATATTTCGAATTGGTATTTGATAGGTCATTTGAGCTCGGATTTGGGAGTTCTTGGTGCGTATGAACTCGTGGCGAGACGAGGATTCCAAAAATGTAAGTTTTGTAATTTTTTTGAGAAGCGAGCCCAGGGCTCGGGTTTTGCTAGTTTCGAGGTTCTTGCTATAATTCGATTGTTTTCGATTGGGTATTATCCCATTTACATATTGTGATGTATTCGCTCTGTTTTTTGCTAGATTCGACGCGCGTGGAGGCCGATTTGAAGGGCAAAGGCGTCGTGAGCTTGAGATTTCGCCGGTTCGAGGTGAGTAATACTTTGGAATGGTATCATTAGGGTTTGAAACCCCAGATTTGCACTTCCTAGTGCTGTATGGTGGTGACTTGCACGCTGGACCTCAGCGTGGGGTAGAGCACCGTTGGGGATTGTGACTTGGTCTATCCCAATTGTTGGTTTTTACCGCAAAATTGTAAATGATTTGTTGTTATCATTATGACTTGGGATCATTGCCATACTTGGGGCTTATTGCCGATTATTTGAACTCTTTATGAATTATCACCACAGTTTTCCTCTCTATTTGAAAGATTATTTGAACTCGGTCCATGTGATTTACACTGTTTCATGAACTCAACTATATTTTACTCAAACTTGGAGTTTTAACTGATAAGTGAACTATTGTTCGAGTTGAGTATTATTTTTTTACAGATGCCCGAGGGGCTTTTGACTATTTTGGACTGATTGAGGCTGAGGGCCATATGTGAGGGCATGAATATGATGTAAGGAGGTTTTCAGGCCTTGAGTGTTATGTGTGCATGTGCATACACATGCATGAATCGTACTGCACGCCACAGTAGCATATTGCATGGATCGGACTGCATGCCGCAACAGTGTGATATTGATATTGCGCTTGGTCTGTAGGATCCCCTCCGGAGTCTGAACCCCCACATTGAGTGCGGGTACCCAAATGGATCGGGCTACACGCCGTAGCGGTCATGTGCATTGCATTCATGCATTCACTCCTCTTTGTATTACGTGGCACGACATTTAGCACTCATATATCATTGGCATACATATTGTTACTTGCCTTGTTGACCAGATACCCTATGTTATATGTTAAGGAGTGTTGTGCCCGAGAGGCTGATGTTGTATGTTGTGAGTTGGGAGTGAGCCCGTGGGGCTGATACTGTACTGAGAGGCTGATACTGAGCCCGAGGGGAAGGTTTCTGATTATTTCCTACTTGTTGAAATTATCTTTGCAAATGTTGAAAAAGCATACTTTCAAAAGAGATTTTGAACTGATCTTGAGATTTTCTAAAGGGTTTTTTCACAGTATTTCGGCTTTTCTCAAAAAGGGTTGTTCTGTCTTTTATAGTAGTTTGGTGTGCTCACATGCGTTTTCTTATCGCTCAGACCTTATTCTCTCATATTACCACTGAGTTGGAAGTACTCACTTTACTCCCTGCACCCCGCGTGCAGTTGCAGGTGCTTCTCACTCGGTAGCGGGTTAGTAGCGGATTGAAGGTATTGCTATCGTAGCTAAGCTAGGTGACCGCCAGCGTTCGCGACACCGAGATTTTTCTTCTTCTTGATTCCCAGATTTTTTTCTCTATATGTTATAGATCTTTAAAATGCTCGTGGCTTGTGACACCCCGGTGGGGCTGTACTGGGTTGTATTTATATTGATTAATAACATTAATTCCTATTCGAATTGTTATATAACTGACTAATTTCTTTAAGTGGTGTTTTGGAACAGTCTGGATGGCCTTGTCTTCACGAGAGGCGCCATCACGACCGGATTTGGGAATTGGGTCGTGACAAGTTAGTATCAGAGCCTAGGTTCTAGGTCTCACGAGTCATGAGCAGGGTTAATAGAGTCACGCGGATCGGTACGGAAACGTCTGTATTTATCCTCGAAAGGCTGCAGAACCTTTAAGGAAACTTCCCATTCTTGGAATTCTTATTATCATGCGTACATGATTCAGCTGGAGATATAATTCTTGAAAATCCTTCCACACGTCTGTATGCGCACGTGAGCGCTCAGTAGTATATATGCCTTGATGGCTTGTGATTCCCCGATCGAGGGGCAAGAGGTAATCTCTGTGAGTTCATGTTGGGCCAGCTTGTAGGGCTTGAGGCCGGATATTTGCTGATTGCTTGAGCACCGAGGTGCTGATTGTGTGAGCAAGTGTTTTGAACTTATATGTTCAGTGTTATTCTTTGTAGCCGTAATGGTGGCTGGATACCCATGTTATGAGTATGTGAGTACTGTGACGTATATCTATATAATTTTGGTAATGACGAAGAAGTCTGATGGATAATAGATGAGTTGTTCAATGTTTGTTTCCTAGTGCGATCTGTTGTGTTGCCCGAGGCATGGGCGCGTGAAGAATATTTTCGTATCCCCTCGTTGGAAAGTGAGGTGCAATACATGTGGCGGTATGAGTTCAGACTCGGAAAGACTAACTGGTTGTGTTTTATGTATATGATGGTGGAAGGTATGTAAAAATATTGAAATGAGGCGAAGCAGGTGGGTTATCTCCTGCGAAGGGTTTTGTGCTATATGATCCTTATGTGTATGTAAAATATCTCATGTGTAATTGATAGGTATGTGTTGTATTTTGAAGAATTGGACGCTTAAGAAAGTGGACTCAGCTGATGTGGAAATGAATGCGAGGTTTGCAAAGAATGTCAGTGCTAGATGATATGTGTATTCACAAAACTTGTAAATGACTTGAGTTTAATCTCACTATAACATTGTGGCATCATTGGAGTAAAAGTGTTATGAGTTGTTAAGTGTGCCTTAATATATGGCTTCGAGCCAAGTTGGGGAGGTTGCTGTTGGTCAGCTGATTGCATGGTCATGTGCTATGTTGGTTCCATTTTTAGGTATGGTGGCGGATCAGTTTTGGTTACAAAAATTGAGCCGAGGATGGCACGTGTGAAGGAAAATTTCTACAAAGATTATATGGTCCTTTCGTAAATGTGAGAAAATACTAGGATGTTTTGAGCTGTTGTTGATAAAGAATGCTCAATGTATATAGAGAAGAAAGATGGTTGTTGTTTCTGTATGAAATCATGTTCTACGGTGTCTGAGTATTAATAAGGCACGAGTGGTTCCGTTCATTCAGGGCAGGTGAATTACAGCTGAATAAGAGTGAATAACTCTCGAGAATGGTTTCTCTGTGTTCGAGATTTCTCAAGTAACAATCAGGTGTCTTAAGTTTGTGTATGTGGCTAAAGACAGTGTTTTCATTAGAAAAGATCAAGACTTGTGGTATTTTATGTTAATCATGGGATTCTATGTATCCGTATTTGGATGGTAATGGTAAACGAATTCAGAATCACGGGAAGTTCTTCAAGGTAAAGCATTCTGGAATGTGGCATTTGTGGGAAACGTTTGAGAGGGTATTCCGTGGCCTATGGGTCTTGGACAGTTTTGGTTTTATGTACAAGTCTCGTGTGGTAACCTGAGTTGAGGTATTGTAGTGCTACAGCAAGGGGGAATATCAAATTAATGATGAATCAGGAAGGAAATTAGATAAATGGAATAGCTTGATAATAAACTGAATCGGTATGGTATGGATATGATTAATTATTGTATGTGTTCGAGATAGTGAGCCTTACAGGTATTCTCCAGCAAAGCTTTTAAGTGCTGGCAGTTTGCTTAACTTGGTTTGGTTAGAAGGATTCAGTCCTGGTAGTTTAGTTGTACAATGGAATTGGGAGAAAGAGTTCTTGATGTGTTTTACCGTGGTTTGAAGATGATTATATTTCCTATAGGTATGCGAAGCATGGAGTGTGTAACGATTTTTCTCCTATATGTGACCATGAATGTTCTTGGCTAGTTGAGTGCGTTGATGTCTGCAGCGTAGAAGGGAGATAGAAGTCCTCACGTTATCCTAGTGTGGTATGGTCTATGTTATATGATATGGAGAATTGAGAATTGCGTGTTCAAGGTTTTTGTTCAGTTCATAATGGGAAGTCATTAAATTCTTGAGCAGCACGGGCAGTTGCAGGAATAACGAATCGACCTTCAGATGATTAAAGAGATGGTATTGCTATTATAGTGGTTTGACAAGGGTATATGTTCAGTCAGAAGGGTAAGGTGATGTTAACTGATGATACTTCAGTAGTATTGCGACATTCTCTTGTGGGATCGACTGTGGATATTTGAGTTTATTGATGGCACAGGAAATTCTTGAACATATTTTGTGGTATGAATGGATACTTGATGTTTGATATGAATTCGTACGGCAGATATAGTGATTCATGTGTTATATGTGTTGGAGGCTAGAAGCCTTGTGATCTGACTATGCAGTGGTTGTAGATCGTGTGTATCGACATCGTCTAGCAGATATGGAAATTGGAGGTTCGCGTGGATCTTTCTTTGCTTGGCATGTTAAATTTGGGTCATGATATTAGATGGCAGACTGGTTGTTCCAGTGTCAGATTGTCTTGACTAATGTGTTATGGGCTATGTCGGAAAATTCCACAGGTTGCTTGGTAAGGCATCGAATCATTTTTCTAGCAGAGTAGTTTATATTCCAAAGACCAGCGGACGGTTGGCAAGTGTTGCTTTGTTAATTGGGCCTTCGTGGCGGATGTCAGTGTAGAGGTTTCTACCATTGATTCAGTTCCGGTATTGAGGGACTTTTTGGATGCGTTCTTGTCGCCGAACATGAGGCTATATGTGTTTATTGTAATGAGCAAATTTGACTCGACGTGCATCTCATTTTGTGACATATATGTGCGGATCGGGTGGCACGCCGCCACGGGTATGTTATCTGGAGGGGATTGTACGCCGCAACAGTGTGATGTTAAGAATAGTTTTCTATATGTCCTTTGTATGCCGTACTTCCTGGTTTCTGAGGAAAATCCGTATTGGGTGTTGCTCGGCAAATAGAGCATCGGTTATGTCATTTCAGGATTGAATAATGTATAATACTGGCTTCACCGTGGGTATGATGTATTGCTTGGTTTTAGACCTCAATCTGTGTGTGGCTGTATGTGTTGAGCATGGTGACTTGAGATGCTTCATGGGTAATAGTGTTTGGATAGAATCAAGCGTTGTGGCAAGGCCACGTGAAGTTATGACCGTTCGAGGAGGTTTCAGGTAGTCTATTTCTATGATGTGAGACGGGATCTCAGTTTTGAATTGTAATGGTACGTTGATCTTGAGGTACAACACTTTCGTTTGAGCCATTGTCATGATTTGAGTATGTTCCGACTGCTTCTCATTGGTACGTGTATTACGCAAGTCATGGATTAGGCCTGTGTCGAGGTTTCATATCACTAGAGGAGTGGTTAGAGTCGAAGTGATCATTGGAGTCATTAATGAGCACGAACCAATTTGATTTCAGCTTGTTAGAAAGGTAATATCGAGGTTTGGCTCGGAAATCTATTGTAGTATCAGTCAAGAGGGAAATGGACTCATGAATGGGTGATCTGAGAGATGGGTTCGGTTTATCGCGTGTTTTTGTTGCCGTTGGCAGTATATGAAGGTATAGAAATGAGACTCTATCTAACAAGAGATTTTATATCAATATTGGTTGTTGTGGGATATCACATGATTGCATCTGAGGTTGCATGTATGGATTATTACAGTTGGTTTGGGTTTATTCTGAATGTAGACGTGCGATTCTCATCTGGTGCATGATTTCGGGAAGTGCAATGTGGTTTGTGGTTTAGATGGACTGTAAAATTCCGGCTATGTTGTGTTATCGGACCTATGTGATATAGGGTGACGTGGGATCACCCTGAGTATATGCTTGGTAAGTTCATTCAACTATTGTGTTGCTTCTAGTACAACTCTGGGTACACTCGAGGACGAGCATTTGTTTAAGTTGGGGAGGATGTGATGACCAACCCGTCGTCTTAGGTGTTACTGCTCCATTTCCCCCTTATTGCGTTGTTTCATGTTTCAATATCAGTATTAGAGTTGATCGGGTGTAATTGAATTGGTTTTGGTTGAAGTTAAGGCACATGACCTCTTAGAAGGAAGCTTGTTTTGGAAAAGTCAACCGGAAGTTGACTTGTCTGTTAGAAGGCTCGGATGTGATTTTCGATGATTCCTTAGCTTCGGTACATGATTTGTGATTTAGGAGAGCGATCGAAATTGAATTTGGAGGTCCGTTGTAGAATTAGACTTGAATTGGCTTAAGTTATATTTTTGGGCGGATTCCGGTAGATAGGTGAGATTTTGATCCGAGGGCCGGAATGGAATTCCAAGAGTTGTAGTAGCTTTGTTAGGTGATTTTGGATATGTGTGCAAATTTCAGGTCATTTGGACGTCGTTTGGTCGGGTTTTGATCGAATGTTAGTTTCGGAAGTTATACATGAAACTTAGACTTGAATCTGTCGTAGTTTGATGATTTGTGTTTAAGGTTGTGTTTTTATGATTGGAACATGTTCGTATGATAATTCAGGATAGGTTGGTGGTTTTGGTTGGGGTTTCGGGGTATTTTCGGATGGTTGATTGGAGGTTTTGGAGTTTGTTTCATGAAATCAAGGAGTGGATTCTGGAATTTCCGCTTCTGTGGAAGGGGAGCCGCTAAAGCGGCAACCGCGAAAGCGGTTGGTGAGCCGCGAAAGAGGAGAATGTAGGGATGGCTGGATCGCGGAAGCGGATTTTAGACCGCGTAGGAGTAGACCGCGTAAGCGGTGGATGATCGCAAAAGAGGTCCCAAAAGGAATGTGTTGGACCTCAAAAGCGGTCGAGGGGCCGCAGAAGCGGTAGCCGCGTAAGCGGAGGTATGAACGCTAAAGAAGAAATTGAGCTAGGTAGCAGGGTTATATTATCATTTTTCATCCGCGAGCATATATCATTTTCCACCATTGTTGAGCACATTTTGGAGCTATTGGACGAGAGAGTAAGAGGATCTCACCTAGGTTTCGACTTGAGGTAAGTTTTATGAGCTAATTACGTGATTTTATTGAAGAGTTATCATCTAAATCTCTGAAAATTGGGTGGAAATTGAAGAAAACTAGGGCTTGAGTTTTGATATTTCGAATTGGAATTTGATAGGTCATTTGAGCTTGGATTTGGGGGTTCTTGTTGCGTATGAACTCGTGGCGAGATTAGGATTCCAGAAATGTAAGTTTCGTAATTTTTTTGAGAATCGTACCCGGGGCTCGGGTTTTGCTAGTTTCGAGGTTCTTGCTATAATTCGATTATTTTCGATTGGGTATTTTCCCATTTGCATATTGTGATGTATCCGCTCTATTTTTGGCTAGATTCGACGCGCGTGGAGGCCGATTTGAAGGGCAAAGGCATCGCGAGCTTGAGATTTTGCCGGTTCGAGGTGAGTAATACTTGGGAATGGTATCTTGAGGGTTTGAAACCCCATATTTGGACATCCTAGTATTGTATGGTGGTGACTTGCACGCTGTCCCTGAGCGTGGGGAAGAGCACCATTGGGGATTGTGATCTTGTCCGTCCCGGTTGTTGGTTTTTACCGCAAAATTGTAAATGATTTGTTGTTATCATTATGACTTGGGCTCATTGCCATACTTGGGGCTTATTGCCGATTATTTGAAATATATATGAACTATCACCACAGTTTTCCTCACTATTTGAAAGATTATTTGAACTCAGCCCATCTGATTTACACTGTTTCATGAACTCAACTATATTTTACTCAAACTTGGAGTTTTAATTGATAATTGAACTATTGTTTGAGCTGAGTATTATTGTTTTACGGATGCCCGAGGGGCTTTTGACTATTTTGGACTGATTGAGGCTGAGGGCCATATGTGAGGGCATGGATATGATGTAAGGAGGCTTTCAGGCCTCAAGTGTTATGTGTGCATGTGCATCACATGCATGGATCGGACTGCACACCACAGTAACATATTGCATGGATCGGGCTGCACGCCGCAGCAGTGTGATTTTTATATTGCGCTTGGGCTGTAGGAACCCCTCCAGAGTCTGAACCCCCACAGTGAGCGCGAGTACCCAAATGGATTGGGCTACGCGTCGTAGTGGTCATGTGCATCGCATTCCTGCATTTATGCATTCAATCTTGTTTGTATTACGTGGCACGACATTTAGCACTCATATATCATTGGCATACATAGTGTTATTTGCCTTGTTGACGAGATACTCTGGTGTTGTATGTTAAGGAGTGCTGAGCCAGAGAGGCTGATGTTGTATATTGTAAGTTGGGAGTGAGCCCACTACGTTGATACTGTACTGAGAGGTTGATACTGAGCCCGACGGGCAGGTTTCTGATTACTTCCTGCTTATTGAAATTATCTTTGCAACTGTTGAAAAAGCATACTTTCAAAAGGTATTTTGAATAGATCTTGACATTTTCTAAAGGGATTTTTCACAGTATTTCAGTTTTTCTCAAAAAGGGTTGTTCTGTCTTTTATAGCAGTTTGGTGTGCTCGTACGTGTTTTCTTATTACTCAGACCTTATTCTATCTTATTACCACTGAGTTGGAAGTACTCACTTTACTCCCTGCACCCCGTGTGCAATTGCAGGTGTTGTTCACCCGGTAGCGGGTTAATAGCAGATTGAAGGTATTGCTATCGTAGCTAAGCTAGGTGACCGCCGGCATTCGTGGCACCGAGATTCTTCTTCTTCTTGATTCCCAGATATTTTTCTCTATGTGTTATAGATCTTTTAATTTTGATAAGGCACTCCTAGATGCGCGTGGCTTATGACACCCCGGTCGGGCTGTATTGGGTTGTATTTATAATTATTAATAACATTAATTCCTATTTGAACTGTTATATAACTGACTAATTGATTTAAGTGGTGTTTTGAAACGGTCTGGCTGGCCTTGTCTTCACGAGAGGCGCCATCACGACCGGATATTGGAATTGGGTCGTGACAGAAGTTGTATTATCCGAAAATAACAATGATCCTTATTACAATGTAAATGTCTCCTTATATAGTAGGAGACCTTCCTCGAAATAGTAAAAAAGATATAAAAGTTGGCGGCTTCCACTGAGTAAAAAGGTAGGCACTAAACGACATCACTTCTTCTTCACCAATTTGGGACGTGCCCTCGCTTCGGTCTCCCTTAATACAAGGGGTGTGCCCACTTGGCGTGGGGGTGTTATGAGCCAAATTTAACCCTATGAAGTTAGTCCATCCATTCATTGGAGACGTACTCGATGGTCGTCTTCAATGGACGGACATGCATGATTTACTTTTTACGAAAATTTGGCCGCACCCATAGGTGCCTCTTTCAAACAGCATGAGCGTGGATAATATTTGTTGGACCGTTGACATGCGACCCCCTTTATTAAGGTGACATCATCGGTCACATGCGTCATCATTACACTTGTTCCCAAGACTGTTCAGAATATGATATGACGTTTTGGTTTCCTGCGCCAGTTTCAGAATTGTGCCTTTTCGAATTTCATGTGACTTATTCCTATAAATAGAGGAGTGGTTCAAAGAGATTCATCTTTCGAACCTTTAGAGAGTTTTCCTTTGTTTCTTTCTTCATCTTTCTTTCTTGTAATCGTTGCATTACGTTCAGAGAAATACCATTTCTGAGGATCGTGTCTCTTATTACTAACACTTCATTCTTATAAATCACAACATGGTCAAGCACCGTTAGGCAAACAAAAGGACCCGGGACAACGCTCCTTCTAGGGTTCCGCCTTCTTCCGATGGTGAGGGGGAAAAAGTGGAGAAAACCCTCATTCCTTTAACAGTGAATAAAGGTTTACCAAAGGATTTTAGTGTTCGAAAAGACTTCAATACTACATGCTCCTCTTATCCCTTGGAGCATAGCGAGTTACTTCAATCTCACCTGGACGCCATCAGAACTAGATACAACATTCCCGGCCATATTGAAATGGCTTCGGCCGGGACGGACTATGCCAATGTGCATAGGCCATGTTTAAATGGCTCCACTAGCTTTCTACTTAACCCCCTGGCGGAAGAGCTTTGCCGCTTCTATCATGTATGCCTAGCTCAGCTCACACCTTATGCCCTGAAGGTGTGTCGAATCCTTACAACGCTTGCGGGTGAGCTGGGACCGTCGATTCCGTTCATCACCTGCTGCATATGTTCAGCCCTAGTTATATGAGGGGTATCATGATTCAATTGAGAAGCCGTGGTAAGAAGAGCTTTGTGGTGAGGGCTGACGACAAAGCTAACCGCGAGTTCTGGCATAAATTCTTTTACGTTAGGACAAGTCATCTAGCGTCCAATCCCGAAGGGTTTCCAAGATGGGGAATGCGGGATGTAAGTATCTTTGCATGTAATTTTGCGACACCTTGTTTTGACTGACCAATCATTCTAACTTACTTTCCTTCTTTTTGTAGTGGTGGCCCGCTCACCTCGTCCCGTTGATGACATCAGGTCGTGGGTGGCGGGGTTTATACCACATGCGCAAAGATGACATAGTTGGGCTGAATTCCGTAGATTATATGGCCCAACTGATAACAACCTTTCCGCTTTTCCTTTGCTCCGTTTTGGCTTGGAGACTCTTTTACCCAATGTGCTTTCGTTTGGCAGGTCGAGGTGTTTCTTCAAAGGCGAAAAATAAGAAAATCGACGCTGGCCCTTCTAGGGCAGAGTCCAAATCCAATGGGGGAGATATATTTGTAGGAGGCTCACTTAGAGATAGCCCCCTTTCGACCCCTCGGCAGGAGGCTACACCGGTGGCTGTATTTGGTGCGGTACCTGAGGCTACTTCCGTAGAGATACATGAGGCCATACCAATAACGGTGCCTGAAACCGTTCCTGTGCTGGTACCTGCAGTTTCTCCGGCGAAGGGGCTTTCAAAGAGGAGGAGCCACCGGGGAGAAAGAGGCGGCGACTGATTACTGGTAAAGGAATTGCAACCGAGGGCGCGAGGCCTAGTGAGCCCCTCCTTGAGCCGAGACCAATTTTTATGGTTGAGGCCATTCATTCTGGGAGAATGGCTCCTAAAAGGACAGCTGCCCTCATTTGCTCGACCCGTGGCTCAAGAGGCGGGTCGTCTTCCACCATTAGGGGAGCGGTCGTGGAGATTGAGAGGATAGGCTCCAAAGATGTTTCTGTAGAAGCACCGAGGAGCTCAGCCCGTGTGGAGATGAGGGAGGGCAGGTCTACTCACCGTATCGTGATCCCTGGCGGGAATAATTTGTTATAAGACAGCGAGCAAGCCGTAGCAGATATGACCTTGTTATGTGTGTTTGCAGAGCACGAGACGTTGAGAAGTGTTAACAACAGGGATATGTCGAAGCGGATAGCCGGTTCAGCTTTGCAGGTAGCTTTCAGTTTAGTTTTTTTTCTTTTTTTTGAGTTGTGAAAGCGATTTTGGTACGTACTGGCGTGTTTCTTCTCTTTTTTTCAGACCCTCATTTTGGAGTTAGAGAGGTGGTGGCATGAACAAAAGAAGGTGGCCACCTTCAATAAAATGGCGAAAAAATATAAAGAGGTCCGTGCCAAGCATCAGGCGTTGGTGGACGTACTTAAGCAGGACCCCCAGTTCCGGACGTTCCGTGAGGGCCTTGAGGAATCAGAGACTCTTTTGAAGAATAGAACGGCCAAGCTGAAGGAGAGTGATGAGGATCTAATGGCCGCTTTGGCTCGAAACATCGAGTTGGAGACACTCTTACAATCAAAGGAGGAGGACTTGGAGATTAGTTGCGGAGTGGCGGAGAAGGCTGCGAAACTACAGGCCCAGGTCACGACCCTTACGGCTGAGCTTGATGCTAGGACGGTCGAAGTTGAAGTTCTTAGGCGAACTGCCCCACAAGATGCTGCATCATGATACGCATGAGATGTGGGTGTATCATGACACCAGGTTGGTCATTTTTTAGGAGTTTTTGGCGGTAGGTCGAGCCTCCGAGGTGGACATTGAAAGGCAAGGACACCTAACCCGTGTTACCCATGAAGCGGCCGGTTATAGATCTGACTCGCCTGGTAGGGAGGGTTGTAATTCTGAGGACGTCAACCGTTTGGACTCCAATTCATGGATTTATAAGGCTTATCACATTGGAGACGGAAATGGACCAGACGGCGACTAGGTGGGTTGTGATGGGAGGAGCAGCGAAGGTCCTTAGGGTTTTTTTTTGTGCGTGTGTGTGTGTGTATATATATATATATATATATTGTGTAGATGGGGACTTTTCTACAGTCAGATGTATGTATACCTTTCGGAGATAATGAAATATGTCTCTTTTTTGTGTCGCTATTTTTCTTTCGTTCTTTAGAGCTTTTATTGCGCTTCTTGTTGACCGTCAGCGTTGGTGGGCCTAGTCGAACTTAGATTGACGACTTTAGTCGTGATGGAATCGATGGCTCTAGCCATAAAGGCGACTTTGACTGTTGTCGAGTCATTTAGTTACCGTAGTTGAATTTAGGTTGACCGTTAGCAGCGATGGCCTTAGCCATAATAGGATTGATGGCCTTAGCCATGATATAATTGATGGCATTAGCCATGATAGAATTTATGGCCTTATCCATGTAGGCGACTTCGACTATCATCGAGTCGTTTACTCACTGTACTCAAATCTAGGTCGACCGTTTGCGGCGACGGCCTTAGCCATAATAGAACTGATGGCTTTAGCCATTATAGAACTGATGGCCTTAGCCATGTAGGCGACTTTGACTGTCGTCGAGTCGTTCACTCACCGTAGTCAAATCTAGATCGACCGCTGGCATCGATGGCCTTAGCCATAATAGAACTGATGGCCTTATCCATGTAGGCGACTTCGACCGTCGTCGAGTCGTTCACTCACCTTAGTCGAATCTAGGTCGACTGTTGGCGGCGATAGACTTAGCTTCATTCATTAGAGGTGGCCATAGCCTTTCATAGGTTGGAGATGGCCGTAGCCTTTCATACATTGGAGATGGTCGTAGCCTTTCATACATTGGAGATGGTCGTAGCCTTTCATACATTGGAGATGGCCGTAGCCTTTCATAAATTGAAGATGGCCGTAGCCTTTCATACATTGGAGATGGTCGTAGCCTTTCATATATTGAAGATGGCCGTAGCCTTTCATACATTAGAGATCAAGCTAGTCCAGTTCCTTTATCATGTAGGCCTAGAGGTCGTAAGTATAAGTTGATATGATAAATTTGTTCCGCAAATATCTCCAGGTGTCCCCTCCGCCGCCTCATTAAAAGCCTCCCCGCGAAAACCCAATTTGGACAAAACTCGGGTAAGGGAAAAAGAGTATGACTCGGGAGACTCCTTTCAGTAGTGGAAATACTTGAGGTGGGCAAGGTTTCAGTTGTTTTGGAGCGTTTTCCCTTCCATTGTTTCCAACTGGAATGCCCCTTTGCTGGCTATTGCTGTGATTTTGTAGGGTCCTTCCCAGTTTGTGCCCAGTTTCTCTTCACTTGGGTCTTTGGATGCCAATGTCTTGGATTTGAGGATATAGTCTCCCACCTTGAGTGGTCTTATTTTGGCCCTCTTGTTTTAGTGTCTTTCGACTTGTTGGTTTTGGGCTACCATTTTGATATGGGCCATTTCCCTCCTTTCCTCAGCTTCGTCGAGGTCTTGGAACCTCTTTGAGTCGTTTTATGTTCCACTGGTGTGTAATTATCTTAGGCTCGGTTCGCCAACCTTGACGGGTATGACCGCATTGGTTTCCTAGACCAGCAAGTATAGTGTTTCCCCCATTCTGGATTTGGGTGTGGTCATGTGTGCCCACAAAACTTTGGGCAGCAGCTCGGGCCATAGCCCTTTGGCGTCCTCGAGATTCTTTTTCAGTATGTCTAATTTTGTTGGAATATTCTTCTTGGCCGTTGGTGGTGGGGTGATATGGCATGGAAAGTATTCTCTTGATGCGCCATTTCTCGAAGAATTTGGTCGTTTTTTGACTAACGAACTGTCATCCGTTTTCAAGCTGATTTCTTTGGGGATACCGAAGATGCATATAATATTTTTCCATATGAAGTCGATCACCTCCTATTCTCATGTTTGTGCGTACGCACCTGCTTCTACCCACTTAGAAAAATAGTCAGTTAAAATTAATAAAAATTGTACCTTACCCCTTCCTGCGGGTAGGGGGCAGACTATGTCCATTCCCCATTTGATGTGGGGAGGTGACTGAATGGAGGGGCTCTCCTGGTTGGTGTATCACGTGGGCGTATTTTTGGCATTGTTTGCATCAGCGAACGTATTCTGTTTCATCCTTCTTCATGGTGGGCCAGTAGTATCCGGCCTGTATGATGCATCGTACGAATACGTGGTTGCCTATATGGGCACCACAGTGTCCCTTGTGTACTTCTTCGAGCACCTTCCTCGTTTGGTGCGGCCCTAGGAACTTGGCCAAGGGTCCGCCAAATGTGCTTTTGTAGAGACATTGTTTATTACGCAGTATCAAGCAACTTGCGTGTAGAGTTTCTTTACCTTTTTTTTGACGGGTGGCAGCGTTCCGTCTCGTATATAGGATACAAACTGGTTGCGCCAGTCCCAAGTCAAATTTAAATAGAATACCTCAGTGTGATCAATGGCGGAGTGGAGGAGGGTGACCATGCTTTCTTTGTTGAAGTTTTTAGGGGCCGTAGCCAATTTTGCTAAACTGTCTGCTTCAATATTTCGTGCCCTTGAAATCTGTTCCAAGCGGCATTCGTCAAACTCAGCTATTAACCTGCAGATTTTTGACTGGTATTTTGCAGTCTCTGTTCTTTGATATGGTAAGTCCCAGTGACTTGGTTTACTACGAGTTGGGAATCACAGTGGAGGATGAGTCGATGGGCCCCATATTTGATGGCCAGCTTCATGGCTGCAATAACAGCCTCATACTCGGCCTCGTTGTTAGTCATTTCAGGGCATCGTATGGACTGGAAATTTTTTTTTCACCAGTGAGGACCTCGAGAACGAGTCCTAGTCCCGATCCCGATGCATTGGCGGCGCCATCAGTGTAGAGGACCTACAGGTCGTTATTGGTGGAGGCATGTTGTGCCTCAAGTTATGCTTTTGGCAGGATTTCTGCGCTAAGGTCGGCTATAAAATTGCCCAAAACTTGTGACTTAATGGCGGTTGAGATGTCGCGCTTGATCCCATCTTGCGAGCCGGCCCGATAATTCACGCTTGTGTAAGATGCTTATTAATGGGAAGGTCGTTACCACTTTTATGGGATGGCATTGAAAATAGGGCCGTAGCTTTTGTGAAGCTACAACCAGTGCCAATGCCAATCTCTCGAGGTGTGGGTACCAAGTTTCGACGTCCACTAATGTTTTGCTAATGGAATAGATAGAGGATTGTGTACCTTTGTTTTCATGGACTAGGACGGCGCTGACAGTGACCTCAGATACGGCAAGATACACCATCAGGGGTTTGACTGGGCTCGCTTTGACCAGCAAGGGTGGCGAAAACAAGTATGCTTTCAGTTTTCTCAAGGCTTCGACGCATTCCTCGTTCTATTGTAGCCCTTGGTCTTTTTTCAGCACGTTAAAAAACATATGGCACCTATCGGATGACCGTGAGATGAATCTGGATAGGGTGGCTATGCGCCTAGTTAGCTTTTGTACCTATTTCTTGCTACTCAGCACCTCAGGTATTGCGTCTATCACCTTGATCTGGTCTGGGTTGACCTCGATGCCTCGTTGTGATATGAGGAATCCTAAGAATTTTCCCGAGGCTACACCGAAAGCGCATTTCTCGAGGTTCAACTTCATCCCGCACCTCCTCAGTATCTCGAAGGCTCTTTTAGGTGGTCGATATGGTCTTCTTTCTTGGCCGATTTAACCAGCATATCATCGATATAAACTTCCATGGTCTTACCGAGTTGCTCTTTGAACATTTTGGTGACTAGCCTTTGGTATGTGGCTCCTGTATTTTTGAGCCCGAAGGGCATTACCTTGTAGCAATATGTCCCCTGTTGGGTGATGAAAGTTATTTTTTTCTGGTCCTCCTCGGCCATCATGATTTGGTTGTAGCCAGAATACGCGTCTAGGAAACTTAGCAGCTCATGCACTGCGGTCACGTCTATCAGCTGGTCGATATGGGCAGTGGGAAGGAGTCCTTTGGACACGCCTTGTTTAAGTCGGTGAAGTCTACACACATTTTCAACTTCCCATTATTCTTCTTAACCATGATGACATTAGCGACCCATTGGAAGTACTTCGATTCCCTGATAGAGCCGTTAGCCAGAAGTTTGTCTACTTCCTCGCTGACTGCCTCGTTGATAGTGGCATTGAATTTTCTTCTTATTTGTCGCACGGGCAGGTGTAACGGATCGATGTTCAGCTTGTGAGTGGCGATTTCTCGCGGGATCCCCAACATACCTGAATGGAATAAAGCAAACAGGTCTGCATGATTAGATAAAAATTCACGATAGTTACTTGTATTTGAGAGGTCATGACCGATGTAAGCTTTCTTTGTAGGGTCGTCGTTATCCACTTGGACTGGGTCGAGATCTTTGACCGTAGCCTTACAGTCTTCTATGACATCAAGGTCTTTAATGGTGGTCTCTATCGGGTAGACCTTAGTCCCCGACATAGCTAATTGTTATGCGTCGGCGCTCGCCCCTTTAAGCTGCTTAGTGTGGGCGCAGTCTTGAGCTATTTTATAGCATTCCTGGGCGGTGCGAGGCTCGCCTTGGATGCTGAATACTCCACATGGGGTAGGAAATTTGATCATTTTATAGAAGCTCGACGGGACCGCTCTCATGGCGTGTATCCAAGATCGTCTGATGATGGCGTTGTATGCCGTTTCTTGGTTCATCACGTGAAAAGTTGTTTCTAGCGTGACCCCTCCTGCTAGAACGGGTAGTGATATCTCCGCGGAGGTTCTTTCTACTGCATTATTGAAACAAATTAGTGTTATGAAATGCGGTATTATCTTATCCTCCAGTCCCATTAGTACGAGGACCCTCGGGTGGATAATACAGGTGCCGCTACCATCATCAACCATAATTCTTTTGACATCCGTATCTGCGCTACATAAAGTGATTACTAAAGCATCGTAACGAGGGAAAGACAAATCATCGACATCAGACTTATCGAAGGTGATACTATCTTCTAAGTCGTCATACCGTTCATGGGCGATAGTTCGCTTCAGCTTGTGTGTAGTGGTGAACTTGACGTGATTGATCGCCAAGTCGTTGTCGTTTCCAATGATCATGTTGATCGTGTTTGTTGTTGAATCTGCTCCCGTCCATGTGAAGAGTTGATTTTTCCTTTGTCACTGAGCAACTCTCTCAAGAACCCTTGGTTTCAACATCATGAACACCTCTTGCCGTAGGCCTATACAATCTTCGGTTTTGTGCCCTCGTTCCTGGTGGAACTCGTACAAGGCCTTTGATTTTCTGGTGACGGGGTCTGACTTCATCTTTGCCGGCCATTGCACCTTGTTGCCCAGCTTCTCAAGTGCGTACCCTATCTCTGAAGGGGACACACAAAAATTATGGGCAGATAATAAAGGGGGCATACCTCTGTCGTTTCTTAGTGGAGCGACATGTCGCTGTAGTGTGTCTGCATGCCTGGGTGGCGGTGGGTGAGAGGAACTGGTGTAGATTTAGTGTCTCTCCCTATTGGGACGTGGGACTTGCTCCCATCGTCCTTCATTGCGTCGGTACCTCTTGATCACTGGGTGTATTGTTGTAGACGTTGGGTCGGCCCATTGAGGTCCTCCTCATCTGCCCGTACCTCAGCGCAATAGGCGTTGTGAATCTCTTCCCACGTGGTGGGCGGGTACTTCATGAGATAACTTGGTAGTTGTTTAGTTTTCCTCGAGCCGCCCCTACTTAACCCGTTCTGGAAAGCAACGACTTCCATACCTTCCGACACGTTTGGTAGGCTTATCCTTACTCTATTAAATCTGGCTAGGAAGTCCCCGAGTCCTTCTTCTGCGATTTGCCGAATTGCGAAGATGTCGTTGACCCTCGCTTCTGCTTTCTTTGCTCCTACATGGGCAGTAACAAACTTGTTCTCCATTTCCTCGAACATAGAAATGATTTTGGCCGGTAGCTGGGAATACCAGGTCAGTTCTCCTCCTGTCAGTGTTTCGCCGAACTTCTTCAGCAACACAGACAGTACCTGTTCTTTCGATAAGTCGTTATCTTTTACGGCAGTGACGTAGTGGATCAAGTGGTCTTCGGGATCTGTAGTTCCGTTGTACACTCTCAAATAAGGAGGCATTTTGAAAGTCTTTGGGATGGAGCATCGTGCAGCCTCTTGCGTGTATGGTTGTTCAACAAACCCCCTACATCACGCTTTGGCAGCAGTTTGGGAGTACTAGGGATCTTGTCTACCCTCTCCTGGTGTTCTTTCATCTGGTCATGGAGCGACCTGTTTTCGTTTTCCATTTCCTCCATCTTCTTGAGGATGGCCGTGAGCGTGCCACCGTTGGCCCGAGTATCGATGAGCGTATTGTTTGCTTGTGCGATCTCGGGTTTTTCTTCGACTGCAGCAAGATCTGTTGTCGGCGTGCATCTGACATTGTTTTGAGGTGACTTTTCAACTAAGACACTTAGAGTGCTTGTTAACCACTCTTCCAGTAGTTTCCTGACCTTTGGGGTGCTTCTTTAGTTGCAGATGTAGAAGCGCCCTTTTTCCCGCAAGATCGTTAGATCTTAGGGTGGTGGAGGTGGGATTTCTCTGCTTGTGGTGGTGCTAGGGGTTGCAATCAAAACCCCCTCTTCACCCGCTTCGTTGAGAGGACCGATGATATTGGTTGCAACATCTGCTATTGTTTTCATTCTTGCGTTGTTTTCAGCCATTTTTTGTGTTGTAGGGAAGGGTTTTCGATTGTTCTCTTAGCGCAAACTATGATATTCTCGAAATCCCCACAGACGGCGATAAATTGTTTAGCTCAAAAATTAAACTCGTACTTTATAAGCTTGAAAAAAATCGAAAATATATAAGGGTAAATCTTAATCAAATATAATAAGCCTAAGAGATGATTATTACTTCACGATGTTTGTAGATCTGTAAATATGTAGAAAAATAGACTTAGCTTAAGAGGGAGGCAATGATTTGAAAACCAAGAAAGAGATAGAGATAGAGAGAGAAGTTGTATTATCCGAGAATAACAATGATCCCTATTAGAATGTGAATGTCTCCTTTAGATAGTAGGAGACCTTCCTCGAAATAATCAAAAAGTACAAAAGTTGGTAGCTTCCACTCAGTAAAAAAGTCAGGCACTAAACAACGTCACTTCTTCACCAATTTGAGTCATGCCCACGCTTGTGTTGCCCTTGTTATAAGGGACGTGCCCACTTGGTGTGGGGGCGTTATGATCCAAATTTAAACCTATATAAAGCTAAAATTTGAATAAGTTGGGGGAGACCAACTTATGGCTTTTGGCTTATAAGCACTTTTAATTTTACCAAACGCATAGATTAGCCAAAATAGTATTTATAAGCCAGTTTGACCAGCTTATAAGCTTCGTCAAACACCCTCTTAATCGGAAAACTATAATCTTCTCCGATAAATAAAAATACAAAAATAAAAACAATCATAAAGATCTTCCTTTCTCATAAATAAATGAGAGAACATGAGGTGGTACTTGCCTCAAAGTCAAGTTATTCGACGGCTACATTACCTTCAGAATATTGCAAAAGTAAAGATCAGAAATTAATCATTAAGATTATTGGGATCCTCAATATTCAGATATTGTTAGATAATATATGAGCAGTCCACCTCTTTCCAATAAGGCTGTATCCGGTTCCGGTTCTGGGTCTATTTGGGTAAACGGTTCCGGTTCTGGCGGTTCCCGGTTCTGGCGGTTCCGGTTCTGGCGGTTCCCGGTTCTGGCGGTTCCCGGTTCTGGCGGTTCCGGAGCCGGAACCGGAACCATACGGTTCCGGAACCACCCGGTTCCGGTTCTGGCGGTTTCGGAACCGCGGGTCTGGCGGTTCCCGGCTTTTTTTTTTTTTGTTTAAATTAAATATCTTGTATAGTAGTGATTAGTATATTGTAGAATATATTTTTATATGGTGTACTATGTTGTTACTATAGCATATATTGTGTTTGGAAATTAGTATATATTCAAAATAAGTAGTGTATATTTTGTATATAAGTAGTATATGTTGTAGTAAAGTAGTATATATTGTATATAAATAATGTATATTGTGTAGTAGTTAGTATTAATAGTATTATGTGTTGTATGTTATATATTATATGTTATATAAATATTTTATATTCAAGGATTGATATAGAAGTAAAGACAAAGAAATATTGAGACAAATATATTCAAGTATATGATAAAAAGCATATTTATTGACCAAAATGGCATATCTTTCTTAGTCTTCCTTCCCCAATGGAATGAGCACAACATGGTACTAATACCACCATTAAAAGGAAAAAAAACTAAAAGAAGACATGCCAATGTACAAGTTACATCATAATTTATGTATTATTTCTAACAAATCTCATAAAACCTTCAAGGTTTGGAGGTGGTTGTGTTGGTGGTGGTGGAAATGAAGCTTGTTCATCACCACTTCCGGGTGAAGATGATTCTTGAGCAATTTCTGCTAGCATTTCTTCATAGCACTCATCTATTTCGGGTTGAGATTCAGCTAGCCCAAAGTTTCTTCTTTCAGAGCGGATCCAATCTCGGAAGAGCACTGATTTTTCCAAGCAGTCCCGCATCGACGCTCTATGATCTCCTATTTGTAGTCTGGCTTGACTAAATACGCTCTCCGATGCAACAGTTGACGCTTGAATGGACAGAACATCCCGAGCCATCCTTGCAAGAACGGGAAAATGCTTTTCCCTTGTCTTCCACCAATCCAAAAGGTCGAAAGATCCGTCTAGATTATCATTCTCTAGCCCCTGCGACAAATAAACTTGAAGTTCGTTTAGATGGGAAATATCATCTAAATTCTCACCTTGAGTACCCCTGAACTCCGTCCACGATTTAAGAGCTGTTAAGCCAGCAACTCTTTTAGACGATTGTGACGTGGACGAAGTAGGAGTTGGAATATTAGGCCTAGCATGCTCTAAGGCCTGTTTATAAGCATTATAAACAGTTTGAGCATTCACTGTAATTGATGCTTTCGCATCATATAGTGTAGCCATTTCTTCTGGTGAAAGATCTAAACATTGATAAATACTAGTATACCAAAAGTTAGGACCTCCTGCTTTCATAGCAGGGTTTAACAAAGCAGCCACACCAAAAATAGGAGGGATTGGAAAAAAATATTTTTTAAATTTCCTTTTCATTTCAAATAATGCATTTTCATAAATTTCCCCTCCCTCGTTAAAATCAGCAAATAAATTAGCAAGTGCGGCAATATATACTAAACAGTTTGAAATTATAGGATAATATTGGCCAGATAAAGCAGTTGTAGCCATACTAAAATGTTCTAAAAAATCTAAAAGAATCTTAACGTTATTCCAATATTGATTAGTTAGCATATCATTATCTTCATCCTCACAATCCCTAGAATTATAAGTAGCGGTTATTGGGTTTCTATATTCGTACGCCACTACTAAGCTTTCATACATGTAGTTCCACCTAGTCGGACAAGGTTTAGGAACCTTTCTTTCTCTAAGGCCACTTTCGTCACATTTTTTATAATATTCTCTAAGTCTACTTCTACTGTTTGAATAAAAAAGCCAATTAAGAGCGAATTTAACTTTTTCAATTTCTATGTTTAAAATTCTCATACCATCTCCAACAATTAAATGATAAATATGGCATATACATCTAACATGGAAAATATTTGTAAAAGCAGGATTAAGTTTTCTAGTTAAAATACCTATTGCAGTTGTGTTGCTACTAGCGTTATCCATGGAAATTGACATTATTCTATCACTAAAACAAAAATATCTACAAACATCATAAACAGTGCTAGCAATAAACTTACCTGTGTGCCGTGAATTAATTATTCTATATGCTATAATGCGTTTTTGCATGGTCCAGTCTTCGTCTATCCAATGACTGATCACGGTTAGATAATCACAATCATTTCCACTTCTACCAATATCAGTTGTAATAGACATACGATTACTTATATGAGTAAATAAATAGCGCAAGTACTGTTCATATTCATGCTTATATTTATAAATGTCGGCCTTAACTGTGGCGCGAGGCCAACCTTTATATGTAGGATTAAATACTCGTCTAATATATTGAATCCAAGCAGGATTAGAAGCAAAAGAATAAGGTAAACACATAACAGTAATCATTTTAGCTAATTCTTCACGATCCTTATTAGGATCATAGTACAATATACCTCCGGTGACAGTGTTTATTCCTGGTTGAACCATGTTAGAACCAGTACTTTGGTTAATTGTAGTATCAGGACTTGACTTCCCCTCTTGTTCCGCTTTCATTTGAAAATATCTAGCCTTATCACTAGGATGTATATATATATGTATTTAACTAAACTACCTGTTCCGCTACGATCACCCGTATACCTATGAACAAGTTCTTTACCACAAGTTTTGCATTTAGCCCTATCCTTATCTCTTAGTTGAATAAAAAAATGCCAAACTAATGAAGTTTCTGTACGTTTCCGAGGTTGTCTACTAAAAGTGGGAGTTTGTACGGGTGGGTGTTCTGGGTCATTAGGAGCAGGACTAGTAGGTGTATCATCTAAATCTACCGGAGGTTGGGTTTCGTCATCATCATCACCCTCATTTCCCTCTGATATTGGTGCATTAGGATAAAGCAAATTCATAATATCATCATCTATTCTATCACCGACTGCTATATCATGTAGAAAATTAACATCGCTAAATTGAAAACACAGGTGATCACTATCAAGTATTCCTAAGTTTTCATTAGTATTTCTAGGTTGGCTACTAGTTTGAACTTGTTTATCTTTTCTAGGTCTGGGAGCCGGAGGAGGGGTAGGATTTTGGCTACTACTTTCACCGGATTTAAATGTACCTTTTCCGAACATTTTTTTCAATGAAAATGCCATACTGATTATAATTAAGGAAAATATCAACACACAACAAATATTCTTAGCACGTAAGAGTTGAAACGAGTTTACCGGATTGACGAACAACTTCTTGAAAATTGACAATCGTTGTAATTGAACACTTGAAAACTTCAATTCAACAACTTCACAATGTTTCACGAATTTGCAACAAAAATTAAGCACTTGCACAGAAAGATTGTAAGAGAGCTTGAGAGAGATTGAGAGAGATTGAGTAAGATTGATGAATTGGTGAATTAAAATGAAAGAATGAGGGGGTATTTATAGTTGAGAAATGGGAAATTGTGTAATTATATAAAGTTTGGGGTTAAATTAAATTTGAGGGGTCAAATGGCTAAATTTTAAAAATCCCAAACGGCTATTTCTGCAATACCAACGTTCTGATTTTCAGAATTTAAAAAAAAAAAAAAAATTTCGTTGGGAACCGGATAGAACCGGAACCGGACCGGTTCCGGCGGTTCTAAACGGTTCCAAACGGTTCCGCCAACGGTCCGAATTTAAATTTTTTTTTTTTTTAATATCGGAACCGTTTAGAACCGCCTGAACCGGTCCGGTTCCGGTTCCACGGTTCTAAAGGGTGGAACCGGCCCGGAACCGCGGAACCGGAACCGTTTAGAACCGCGGAACCGCCAGAACCGCGGTTCCGGTCACGGTTCCGGTTCGGAACCGTTATTCTTCCAGCCTTACTTTCCAATTGTAACACTCCAGCTGTTCCTTAGCTCACGCTTGAAGATTTTCCTATAATACTCCAATTAAAACACTTGCTTTCATTATTTCCAAGGTTTTTTTTTTCAAATCCCTGTCAATGGCCAAAGGAGCAGACAACCTTCTCCTCCAATCTATTTGATTGGTTTTGTTAATAGCACCCAAACTGTGGGCATGTTGAGTAGTAGAAAACATTATAATTATAAGCTAAGAACGAAGACCTACAGAAGAAAAGACAACTAGAATATTCACACAGAAAGGTTCCATCAGTGGAGGTTACTATCATTTCACGTTTCCGAGACACTTACTGACTGCACGGGCCCTAGGTCTCTAAGCCAACAGATCAATGCCACACATATAACCCGACGAAGTAAACAAAAGTTTGTCTTAGATAAATAAGCAGTTGGACATATAAATTCAGTCAAAAGGATAAGAGCTTTGAGCCAGAAACAGAAACCTCTTTAGATACTTAGTAAAATGTGCAGTGGAAGGTGTTTTAGTGATACGAGTGTGAAATGAAAGGTGTTTTAAATTTTAATGTCTAGAAGGGAAAGGCAATTCATACATCACAGTATAATCCTTTTTGCAGGAGGTTGCTTAGTGTGCGAAATCAAAAGATAAAATGGAATGTCAGTTCATAGAGGGGAGAAGAAGACAAGACAAAGACAAAGACAACTACAAGGGTTGTCAAAAGCTTCAAACTTATAGTTATACAGATTTAAGAGACATGGAAATGGTCTCCAAGTACAAACACACCAAAGAATATAGGACAGAAGTTTAAATCCTTCACCAGAAAGCTGAAGTAGCTTATACACAGGCTTGCTAATGTATAACAAGGGAGAACTAAGAGGTCTTGCAGCTGCAGTAGGGAGACTCAATTTTCCACCCACGCATTAACAGAACATTTCTTTACTGTCTGGATCAACTAAAGGCATAAACATAATAATTACTTATCTACAATTAAATCGTGCTATTAAACTGACAGAGGGTGATGAACATAAGCTTAACTGCCAAGAGATGGAAGTGTAGCAACCACAAAAGCAAGATGACACTTTTCCCTTCAGTAAAGAATACATTACACATCTGGTGCAGTTCTGGTGATCTCCTCCAGAAGAGCTTTATCTTTATGAACCCAGGTTGACAGTGGTGGGTGAACATTCAAAGATCACAGCAGTCTGTCAAGCTGATAAGAAATGTCGAGCTGTCAAGTTCCCTCTGCTCCTCAAAACAAGATGAGACGCAGTGTGAAGAGGATAAGCATAAACAAATGAAGAAAGAAAGTTGAAGGTTATCCCAACCCACTGAAAGATTGGAAGTACAAGATTCTGAGCATCTGTCGTAGGCTGAGCAGCATGGCAATTTAAACTTTGATCTCAGCGCTCCATTAATGCAGTTTCAGTTTCTGACAAAGGTGCTGCAAGAGTAAGATGTTTATTAAACTATTAGACAGTCAATAGTCTAGTAAAGGAATCAAGGCAACAGAAGTAGATCATAGCATCCAGGGAAGCAAGAAGGAGACAGCTTAAATAAGTTGCAAAGCAAAGTGAACAAAAAGAGATGACTCACACACACCCACAGACAGAGAGAATGATGGCCAACAATAAACATTCAATAGAATTTAGCAATGGAAGAAATTGGTCTAAATATAGCACCAATGCCAACTAGTTTGGGGTTGAAATATAGTTGGTAATTGGTATTTTGATTGATTGAAGCATTTAACAAACAACAATTCTTTTTTTAATCATGAAGCATTTAACAAAGAAAATTGGGAAGCCATTTAATGTCCAGAACTAGGAAATGCTTTCAATAATCATTCATCCACTGCTACCAGTTAGGGTCATGGAACCTATATTTTGAACTTAAAAAAATATAGCATTGGCACAGTTATGGAAGGTAAGCTGCTAATGAGCTCCACAAATGATACCCTTAACTCATAATCCCCCAGTCAAAGAAAAAAGAAAACAAAGGTAAACCAAGTGGATTTAAGTAAGAATCTGAATCATGTCTACAGCATAAGAATCTGAATCGTGTCTACAGCATGGTCTTAAGATTAAAAAAATCAGCTTTGATAGATAGCCCAGGGAATGTAGATAGTAATGTGACAGTATTAATACCAAAACAATAAATAATTGCTCACACATACCAAGTAAATCCTCGTATGACTCTGTCAACAGTGATATATCCATAAGCAAAGGAGGAGAAAATACTTGTTCTTCAGCTTCCTCCATATCATAAAATGACCTGCAAGCATCAGAAACTGAAGAGTTTGAACCCATGGTTGACAGAAAACTATCTATGCCATCATAGTCATCAAGAGACCGCAGATCATTAAATAAGTCAGGAAGTCCATCTGACTTGATGCCCACATGACTTTGCGGAAGATGGTTCCCATAAAAAGATGAATCTGGTTCAGACGCAAGCAGCTTTTTACTTCTCAATAAGTTTGGTTTGCCACCAAGATGAGGAAACCCAACCCCGGGTACAGGTATGAAATAGTGCTCAGATCTATCATCAGAATGACTATCTTGAGATGATTCTGGATAGTAAGATTGGGAGGAAAGTGCAGCTTCTCTGACGGATCTCTTCAAATTTTGGACAAAGCTAAGGTCATCATCTGCTGAAATTCAGACAACATATTTTAGAGATTCCAAACTGAAGAAAATCAGTGCACGCATTTAGAAGGAAGAACAAAACCTTGTCGCGGATTATCCATTGAATAATTTGAAATTGACAGATCTGGAGATTTTTTCTCATGCAGATTTTCTATTTGGCTGGTTTGAGCTGAGACCTGGCATTTCTGCATGTTCCAACCTTTTCCAGAAGAATTTGGTGTTAAACTAAACAAAGGTGGGAGCTTTAAAGCAAGGGGACTAGCTGTAGCTGATGCCTTTTCAAAATGCATGGATGACATTTTTGAGGTCATCTCAGCTACCTCATCGGTGCTGGTCTCCTGTAGAATACCTATTGTTAAAGTTCTGTTGTGCGCTGCAGAAGGTAGGTAAGTTATAACTCCCATTAAATGCTTCACAAAACATTACCGATATCGTTCTGCTATTCTGTGCTTGGACCAGTGAATGTGATCTAGCATGATGCGTGGCCACAGGGAGAAGACAGGATGAAATACTATCAACTTCTTCCGTCAGCTCCATAATTGAATTCTTTATAGCTGGAGTAACTTCCTTCAGTTGATTTATGAGCACCTGGAGAACAGTTTCAACAGTATATTATCATCACAAATACACTAATTATCATCACAATGCTGAGAATTCCAGGAATACCACTTTCACTCTTCAGATAATCAACTTTCCAAATGCTAAGTTAGAATCTTCAATGGCCCCGAAACCAGTTTCAACGGGTAGGACATGAATGAAGGCACTTTCATATGGATCCTCCAAAAAGACAAAACATGCTGGAAATTACCAGAGCCCAATGACCAATGCATGCCATATCTCGTACTCCACTTTAGAGTTTAGACCATGTAAAATAGTTCAAACATGCAACCAACTTGACGGACTGCACAAACCTGTATACTTGCTAGGTGCTGCCTATGTTCAGCAAGTGTTGCAGCCAAGGATTCCGCGTGACTGCTTGTACCACCATCATGTGAACTTCTCAGAAGCTCTGGACCCTCTCCGTCATTTACTTTTGCCTGAATGAAATTATTGTATTAGGAAGAAAAAGAAAAAGTGAGGAGAACATACTTTTAACCTAATTATTTGGTTTGGAAGTTGCCCACTGAAGTAGAGCTTCCCTCTACTATTTCAGATAGCCAATGATCCCAATTCTACAGTTAGGGAATATAGATTAGAAAATGCATGGGACCCTCTCTTTAGATGAAACATGCATGACTAGGAGTTGGACAATTTTTTTGTGTTGTTGGAAAGACTGGAAAGCCTCACTGTAAATGATCAGATTCCAGACAAGCTCATATGGGGAAGAGGTAGTGCAGATTCCTATCCAGTCAAGGCAGGCTATAGGCATATGTGCGAACAGAATGGAATCATAGACTCTTGGCCGTGGAAGCTCATTTGGAGGACAAAGCTTCCCACAAAGGTTATTTGCTTCACTTGGACAGCCCTTAGAGAAGCCTGTTTAACCCAAGATAATCTTTGTAAAAGGAGTTTTCAGTTGGTTAATAGATGCTACCTATGCCAGCAACACTCTGAATCAGTCAACCACCTTTTTTGCATTGTCCAATGGCAGAAAATATGTGGAATATGTTTCTAGCAATCTTGGGGATTAAGGAGGCAGTAGAAGGATGGAGCAGATGGAAAGTTGACAGAGCCATCAAGAAAGTCTGGAAGAGGATCCCAGCATGCATTTTTTTGGTGTCTTTGGCAAGAACGGAATCGCAGATGTTTTGATGGCATTTCAACTCCAATACATGCTCTTAAAGCTAAATGTCTTGTGTATCTGTTTAGTTGGAGTATTGTAGACTCTGTAAATAATGTTATTCCCCTTCTAGACTTCATTGACTCACTTACTCTAAGTTAGCCCCTTTCTACTTTTGATTCTTTCTGTTAGCTCCTGGGCAGGTTTTCGTTATATTGTAATGGAGCTAAACATTGATCCTTCTTCTAACTTTTGCATCTTCTTGATGCTTGCAATGAAGCAACTTATCTCATCAAAAAAGAAAAAATTATTCACAAAAGAATAGATAGGTTCCAGTATTATACTTCACAACATATGCGAAAGCTTCATATGAACACGGAACTCTGGAAGTTTTTCCTTAAGACATCACTAGATAAAGATGCTACAGATTAATTTCTCTTAAGCTCAAAACATAACCAGATACAATACTCTATCACATGCTAAGACTGATTATACACATTCCTTAACTGTAGAGTAAGCTCTGACCATCATAGTTAGACTCTAAGAAGAAGTTATTTCCTCCTTTGGACCATTAGAAACCCAAGAACACCACATAATAAGAAACATCACAAACATACAGAAAACAGAATGACAAATTCCATCAATGTAGTTAAAACTTAGAGTTTATTGGGGTCAAAAGCGCCCTTCAAAGACCTAAAATCTTGAACCAACATAGAAAATAGCGTACCAATTGAAGTGACTGCTTATGAATTCGTTGTAGGGCATGTGTCCAACGCCTCAAAACTTCAGCTATATCAATAGTTGGATGGGCTCTTGCAGTCCTTTCATCAACTCGAGAAAAACTCTCATCATTTGCTTGAGTATGAGAAGAATCTGGATTGTTCACATGCTTTTCTCTATCAAAATCTGCCTGTGATCTTTCAGATTGATCTTTATTATCTAGATGAGATGGAACTAAATCACGAGGTGGAGCTACAGAACTTTGATCCATGGCTACAAGCAAAGCTGATCCAGATATACGATACCTGAACAAGAATATTTAAAAAACAATACGAAGGTAAGTCCAGCTTTTGAAACCCAAGATCATACAGAAAGTGACTTTACCTATGCTCACGATGAGCTATAAGATCCTCTATTGGGCCAGAAGCGAGAATCTCGTGCTGAGCTGCACGACATATGCACATAAGTAATATGATTTAGAAGATGTTAAAACTGATCTGGGACCACTTTAATATCTAATTATCACATTAATTGCAATATCAAATGTCTAACATTTTGTGCCAAGGGAAGGACAGCTAGTGGAAAGGGTCCTCCGCCTCCAACCCTGAGGTTGTGGGTTCAATCACCAAGAAACAACAACAACAACAACTACCCAGTATAGTCCCACAAAGTGAGGTCTGGGGAGGGTCATATGTAGACGGGCCTTACCCCTACCCGAAAGGGCAGAGAGGCTGTTTCCAATCGACCCTCGGCTCAGTGAAGGAAAGGAACAACAAAAACAAAAACAACAAAAGAGCATTAGTAACGTCAATATAAATAGCGTAAATAATTATCTAAATATAAAAACCTAAAAATAAAAAACATAAAAATATAAATAAAATAGCATGCAATAATATCAGACAGTAACTAGCATAAGACAAAATCCAATACACAAATCATCTATGAATAGCTCTGCCAAGCCTCACCCAACCCCGGGTGAGGAGTATGAAAAACTCAAGGGGCCCCTATCCCACAACCCTGATACTAGACCTCCATACTTTCCTATCCATAGTCATGTCCTCAGAAACCCGCATTCTAGCCATGTCATGCCTAATCACCTCTCCCCAATACCTTTTAGGCCTCCCTCTGCCTCGCCTTACGCCGACCATCGCCAGCCGCTCACAACTCCTCACCGGGGCGTCAGGACTTCTCCTCCGCACATGCCCCAACCACCTCAGCCTCGCTTCTCGCATCTTCTCATCCACCGGGGCCACCCCCACCTTCTCTCGAATAACTTCATTCTTAATCTTATCTAACCTGGTGAGCCCGCACATCCACCTGAGCATCCTCATCTCCGCAACCTTCATCCTCTGAACGTGAGAGTTCTTCACTGGCCAACACTCCGCCACATACAACATGGCAGGCCTAACCACAGCTCTATAAAATTTCCCCTTGAGTTTCTGTGGAACTTTCTTGTCACACAGGACTCCTGATGCAAGCCTCCACTTTGACCACCCCGCTCCTATGCGATGAGTGACATCCCCGTCAATCTCTCCGTCCTCCTGAATCACTGACCCAAGATATCTGACACTGTCCCTCTTGGCGATGACCTGTGATCCAATCATCACGTCCCTGCCTACTTCGCTCGGCTCGGCGCTAAACTTGCACTCCAGGTATTCTGTCTTAGATCTGCTTATTTTGAAACCCTTAGACTCGAGAGTCTGCCTCCATACCTCTAACCTCTCATTAACACCGGCCTTCGTCTCGTCTATCAAGACTATGTCATCAGCAAATAGCATACACCAAGGCACATTCCCTTGAATATGTCGTGTAAGAGCATCCATCACCAAGGCAAACAGGAGGGGGCTAAGCGCCGATCCTTGATGGAGCCCCATAACCACTGGAAAATGGTCTGAGTCGCCACCCACCGTCCTAACCCTAGTCTTAGCTCCATCGTATATGTCCTTAATTACTCTGATGTAGGCTTCTGGCACACTCTTCGCCTCCAAGCACCTCCATAGCACCTCTCTTGGGACCTTGTCATACGCCTTCTCCAGGTCGATAAGCACCATGTGCATGTCCTTCTTTTTATCCCTGAACTGCTCCACCAGCCTCCTGACAAGGTGGATAGCTTCTGTAGTGAAGCGACCCGGCATGAAACCGAACTGGTTCATAGATATAGATGTCATCTCCCTCACCCTCACCTCGATCACCCGCTCCCAGACCTTCATGGTGTGACTTATTAATTTGATACCCCTATAGTTGTTGCAGCACTGGATGTCACCTTTGTTCTTGTACAAGGGCACCACTGTACTCCACCTCCACTCCTCCGGCATCTTTTTGGTCCTGAAGATCACATTGAACAACCTGGAGAGCCACTCCACTCCTGAATAACTTTAGCTAACCGGAATAACTTCCTGTCCCCGCCTTTCTCCCCTAATTCCTCGTACATGCGACCAAACGCCGCATTTTTTGCTTCCGTAACCGCCATCTTTGCTTCTTTCCTTGCCGCTTTATAGATCTCCCTGTTCGCTCTCCGTTCTTCCTCGCGTGTGCTCCCTGCCACCTTAGCAAACGGCGCCTTCTTCGCCTCCACTTTTCCTTGGACTACTCTGTTCCACCACCAGTCACCCTGATGTCTGCCTGAATAGCCTTTGGCTATCCCGAGCACATCTCGTGCTACCTCCCTAACCAAGTTCGCCGTCTCTGACCACATATCATCCGCTTCCCCAGCACTCCTCCAAGCTCCGCCCTCAGCTAACCTCCTCTCCAACTCCTGTGCTTTCTCCTTAGTCAAAACACCCCATCTAATCCGCGGTAGTCCCCGAGCACCCCTCCTCTTCCTCTTCACCCAGAGGCCGACATCCATCACTAAGAGTCTATGAAGAGTCGAAAGGGACTCTCCCGGAATAACCTTGCAGTCCTTGCACATACCCCTATCGCTCCTTCTGAGGAGGAGGTAATCAATCTGAGTCCTCGCCGCCGAACTCTTGAAGGTGACCAAATGCTCCTCCCTCTTCTGAAATGTCGAGTTCGCAATCAAAAGCTCGGAAGCCCAGGCGAAATCAAGCAGTGACGTGCCTCCTCCGTTCCTAACCCCAAAGCCGAAGCCACCGTGCACCTCACCATAACCACCAGCATCAGCCCCAATATGGCCATTAAAATCCCCTCCAATAACTAACTTCTCAGATCGGGGAATACTACTCACCATATCATCCAAGTCCTCCCAAAAGCGCCTCTTAACCTCCTCGTCTAAGCCCGCTTGCGGCGCATAAGCGCTGATGACGTTGAGGACGCAACCCCCAATAACCAACTTAATTGACATTAACCTATCATTCACTCGCCTAACCTCGACCACGGACTCCCTTAGATCCCTATCAACCAAGATGCCTACTCCATTCTTACCTTTCACGACCCCAGAATACCACAGCTTAAACCCGTCTACATTCCTCGCCTTCGACCCTTTCCACCTAGTCTCCTGGACACAGGCTATGTTAACCCTCCTTTTTTGAAGAACCTTCGCCAGCTCAATGGACTTACCCGTCAGAGTGCCTACGTTCCACGACCCGATCTTTAATCTATGAGCATCCGCTACCCTCTTCCCACCCTTGCCTCCGGCCCTACCCGCAGAACCGCTCCCAGCCCCCCTGCTCGCCCCTGCCCCCACCCCGTGGAAATGGCCACTGTTGACTCCCAAGCAGGGCAATGGCATTGCCATATGAAAAACAAACTACAGAGTTTATAGCATTTTGTAAAACACATACTAATAGAGACTTTATGGATTTTAAAGATGATAGACAGCTTAAGATAACCATCAACAGATTGTACTCACTTTGGCGAGATAGCAAAGAGTCCCACAAGCGAGTAGCTCTTTGGACCATATGCGAGTTTTGGCTCGAGCTTGACACAAGTTCATCCCACAGTTCACCTTCCAACTTTACTTTGTTCCTAACATCATGCAGTTTTTCAAGTTCTTGCTGCAAATAAGCCTGAGACCGAGGGGATGAAAGATGTTTTCCGGAAAGAGTTACTCACCAGTCACCGCTGTGAATATAAGAATATAAATCAACTCTAAAGTTCTCAGAGAATAAGATTCTTATCTTACCTCTTCGGCACAAAGGCCTCGAAACTCAGCTGTCATCTCATGAGCCAAATTAGACCATCTGGCCTGTCTTTGAACTGCTGTTTCTGCATTTTTCAGAAACCTTCTTCTTTCAAGAGCAATCCTAGCCTACACAGACAACAAGGACACAATTAGATCTGCAAACTTGCAATATTAACTTGCACAAATCATGAGAGTTTTCCAGATACATATTAGCTTAAAGATTAGCTAGGTAAAATCATTATAGCCCCACTCAATACCTTATTCCGGAGTATTGAAAAAGGAGAAACCATTAATCCAAGGTATATTATTAGGATTAGTAACAGGAAATAGCATCATACAAAAAGAAAACTAAACCCTCAAAAGTGAATAATTAAGAGGATTCATGCATTGCTTCTTTGAAATGGCAGAAATTGAACCCTGGTCTTCAGATATAACTACCCGACAGATGCATTAAATCATTAGAGATCAAGAACCCAGCAACTCAGGATGTAGACAAACAGTGAGATGATTTTCAAAGTCCCTTGTTAAACGAATGGACATAAAGCCAGAGGAGGATGACCTTGGTTACAGGAAGTAAGGTGGCTGCATGTGAGAAAGCTACATCTGTCAATGAAGCAGGTAACGGGTTAGAAGCTACATCAGCAGCAAATGTTCGCCTATGAACTTCCCTCAAGGCATGCAGTGAGAGTTGCCACAGAAGTTCAACAAATCTGCAGTGCATGTGAAGCAATTATGAACACTAAGTACATCAAATGCTATCATGTGTGCTTTTACACGTGAGTGTTTCTTTTTTCAATAAACGCTGGAAGCGGAGGATCGAACCTGCGCATACTCATGTGAATATGCACTTATAGAACAAAATGCAAAATGAAACTACTGACACACAGGTAGATAATAAGAATAACAAGCAGCCAGTGTTAGAACTGCCAATTGCAAGGGCAATTAATTCCTATGTCAAAAGATCATGAAATAGATGATTAAATAACAGTGCTGATAAAACTCAATAATACTCGTTTATTCGTAAATTTACTTTTTTATATAACGGAGAAATACGGAGGGCTAGCAGGTGCACGGTCCAAAACCTGGTAAATGATGGATCCACCCTTCTATCCTTCTCCACGTACCACGATTTTATCTGCAACAAGGTTTGAACTCATGATGTGTCTCTAACCCACACATCAGGCGTTGTGCAATTACCACTGGACCAAAGCCTAGGGTCAGTTTCAAAAATTAACTCAGTCAGGTTGTGTACTGAAATCACAGAGATAACCTCTAAGTTGTGCATTTTCAAGGCGTGCTTACTTAGGAGTTATGTCCCTCCCTGATGCTGCAATCTAAGTATTTTCCACTGATAAACTACTCGATTATTCCTGCCCAAAAATATCAGGCAATATGTCATCTTCTGTGTGATTAGTCGAAGAAACCTAATAGTTGAACCATAGGATCAAAGGTCTGTACAAACAAAACCACTTCCCCAACCCTAGTGCATGTGCCGATGCGAAACTTCTTGCAAAAACACCTTTCACCAAGTCCTAAGCCCTTTGCAGTGGCAATAAGGTGACCAGCCAAATAGTCTTGGATAAAACCAAGCAAGAGATAACTTGATTTCACCCACTTTCAAGCAGCGACACCAAATGAGGGAACAAGACAACTGTAGCCGCAGCAATCCGTCCCCAAGGATTTTGTCCTGACTTAGAGGAGTTTAGATGGTAAGACTTATCTTGATATACATTCAGCTTCATATTTGAATATGGTAGCTGTTTCAATTGGGTGCTAAGTGACTGAAGTGTAGAATTCGGTGCCAAACTGCACCGCTTAAATGTAACCTGACTTTGAATACAGAAAGACATTGAAGTTGCAATCTTGAGGGTGAGTTAATTACTCCAAAATCGATTAGGCAGTGAAATCAAAATTAGTCTCCACAAAATAATCTTCAGTTAGCTGATGACAACCCCCACTTCCAACTGAGAGGTTGTGAGTTCGAGTCTCCCCAAGAGCAAGGTGGGAAGTTCTTGGAGAGAAGGATGCTGGAGGTCTATTTGGAAACAGCCTCTCTACCTCAGGGTAGGGGTAAGGTCTGCGTACACATTACCCTCCCCAGACCCCACTAAGTGGGATTATACTGGGTTGTTGTTGTTTGCTGATGACAACTGGTGCTATAACAGCTATGTGAGAAAGATACTTGAATAAATAATCAAATGGTCCAAATGATAGCTCAAAATAAAAATAACCAAAACGCTATCTCACAGAAACCAGAAAAAAAAATATTAGTGACCTTCAAGTACCAACCTCGGTCCACAACACGTTGCAAGAGATGAGACCCTCGAATTGCTTCTAGGAAGAGCCCCCTGGGATTCCAACTCGCTTATAATTCCTTGCACAACCTGCATTTCAACAAAAAAGAAAATGAAGTAAATTAGCCACAAACAAAAATGTCAAACTCAATTCATGAATCACATCTCTTTAGAAATAAAGCATAATTCAATCAACTTAAATTAACTTGGTCAAACTATGCTTCATTCAGAATATACTTATCCATTAGCTCTATTCTGCATGTCCCCTAAAATAATTTACTCCCTCTGTCCCATTTTATGTGACACAAAAAAGAATGATATCTTTCTATATTCAGAAATAATTAAACTTTAAACTTCTCATTTTATCCATATATGTGAGATGATTTATAGTCATACAAATGTATATAGTACCATGTTTAGAGCACAGGTTTAAAAAGTCTTTCTTGTTTTCTTGAATTCCGCACTGATCAAGCACATAAATTGGGACATAGGGAGTATCTTTTAAGGAAAAGCTAAAGCATAATTACCTTTCGAAAATCACGAGATTGAGCTGAATCAAATATAGGCCAGACCTTATCGAAATCCTGAAAGATCAAAAGGAAACAAAAATGAGCATCAAATATAAATACATAAGCCTATATAAGCTAAAAAGTTCATTCAGAGTACCTTCGCGGATTGAGCAGGGCCTCTAAGAGAAGAAAGTAAGAAGTAAAGAAGCTGTTCTCCCAATTTAGGGTTTGAATGACGAAAAAGTCCAACACGAGGAGTGCCATTGTTAGCTCCGATTCCAATGATGGATGGATCCAGACCTAGTAACAAACAGTTAGTGTACATTGCACTCTCTAACTCTATCTCCCTCTCCTTCTCTCTGTCCATCGTCATTCCACACCTTCACTCTTCTCCGTCGGTAACTGGTTGGTTTTCCGATTTGATTACTGTTTTGTAATTATGAAAACAACAAGTCCTTCCGGATAAATTAAGAAAGGTCTGGTTGTTAGATCAATTAGGACTTGAGAGAGTTTGATCTGAGCAAATTCGGGGTGCATTTCTGAATTTTCAAGTTCTTATGGTGTAGTGGGGTCGGGAGGGATAAAAGAGAAGTTTGAAATGCGTGGGAGGGGTGTCTTTTAACGTGAACCGCTGAACTGTTGAGTCAATGAGATGATTAACGCTTTACCGGCCGGCTTGGTATTGTCATCCCCTGTTGCTTCGCGGATTTTGGTTTTGCCTTTCGTTTGCTCGTCTACATCATGGAATTTGTTTAGGCCTTACTTTAGTTACCTTCGAAGACAAATTCTCACAATGTAATTTCTCCAATGAGAATATAAGGTGACATATTGTCTCGTCTCAAATAAGCGAAAGTTCAGTTTCAAAGGAACTAGTATTTGCGACATGTTATTGTTACATGGGTGATTTATGTCACTCGAATTTTATAGAGATTCATCACCGTGCGGCACTCAAACCCAGCCGTGACTTTAGCCTTTTCAATACTTAGAACTATTTTAGGACGTTTGGGACTAGGAATAACTTTGGAAAAAGTAAAGACACACACGAAATTTACAGGAATCTCTTCCCAACTCTTATTATTATGTGAATACAAGAACGCATTAGGCCAGCCCTATGGCCAAGAACAAAGAATATCCTAGTTCCCCGAAATGATTTTACCACCCTTAGGAATTACTTAAGACGTTTTTTGCTTAACAAATTGCCATTAGACTAAGTTCTACCAATTTGGGACAGCCTTATGCACATATTTATAGTGCAGGTTACCCCATTACACTTCGCAGCATCTAAGACAATCGGTTGACGAGCCCCAACTGATGGGCAAACATGATAAGACATGTTACAAAAACGTGACTACACTTTAGCCCCATGATCGGTCACGGTTTGGATGTGGTTGTAACCGCCAATTGTCTATCATGTGCCCAACACACTTTTGTAACCGATGCTTGTATACTGGATGTGTCTGTTTTGTCCAGCTGTTGTGCGCCCAAGGCTGGCATTACGCCTAGCCTTGCCCTTTTAACACTGCTCTGCCTCAATGTCATGGCCACAGCTTGCCGCCCATTGACTTAGTCGCACACGCACATTGCCATAGTTGACCGCCTATGTCAAGTTCGCCCTCAACTTGATCAAATCTGCCCACATTGATGCCATTGCTTGTCTTGCCTTTGTCTTGTCATGTCTTGGCCCCTACTTTGACATGGCTTTGCCTTGCTGATGATAGACTATAATTGTGTATTTTAGTCGCTTATTACACTCAAATTTACTGCACTTTGATTGAGTTTGCGCTTCAATCGCTAGTGTCATGCACTAACTGCGTGTTTTATGCTTTGTAGGAGTGATTCTGAGCTATATAGATATTTTGGAATGATTCGAGTGATTTGAAGCTTTGAAATCTGAGTAAAAGCTCAAGGAATTAAATAGGGATCGCGTTTGGGGGTCAACGGATGATAGTTAGAGCGAACGAAGCATCCGGTGGGCAGATTGTGCACTGTCTAGTACAATAGACATACATTTTCTCTCAGAACTCCAATTTGGCTCCATAATATATGGTTAGAAAGGTGACTCAAAGGGCTACAACTTTTATATTTTACAAATTTCCAAATTAGGAATGGAACAGTGTAAAAGATTCTCACTAGCGCAGCCACGCTAGTTTTAGCGCGCCGAGGACAAAAAGATACCCAGATGCGTGCCCAGGTGCGTGACCGCGCAAGTGTGACCCGGGAAAAGTGTCCCTTTTCACATTGGAGAAGGTATAATTGTTTGGGTCCAACCCTACTAGGTATATATACATAGTAGAACGTGAGAGGAATTTTTAACCAAGGAAGAGCATAGAGCCGCCGTGGAGGTCGGGTTTCATCTTTTCTTCCATAAAACTTAGTAATTTTTATGTTTCTTTATATGATTTGTTGTTTTGCTACCATGTCTATGTGGAGCTATACTTCACGTTCTAGAGTTGTGGTTCTTTCATGACTATTATTATTCGGATATTGATTTTGATTTATTAGTTTATAATATTGGTTTATTTATTCAATCTTGCGCTTAATTATTTGATTGCTTGATCACCAATTGAATACTATCTACGAATCTAGAGTTGAATTCGAAAGCGGGAATTCTAGATTGCATATAGGATTGAGTAGAGCAAGTTCTTGAACCTGGGCATCGGAGAACGAATTCACGGTTAGGATAGACATATACCTAATTACCTTGCTTTGTTGAATTACAGGAATTATAAATGCGTTCTTGTTGATTCTAACTCCATAGACATATAGGCGTTAGGTTAGTTTGAATAGGCGAGTAAGAACTCGACAGATTCTTATGAGCAACATTAACTCTGTCAACCAATAAACTAGATAAATTAGTTAGTCAATTCAATAGAAGAATACAATAGGAATGTTAAATAGCCCATAACCCTAGATCGTTTTTATTACATTGATAACATTAAAATATGCTCTTTCTCTGTTCAAGTTCATTATTTGTTTTCTTTTTATTTTAATTAGTTTAGAATCAAATATTTCTAGGTTTAATTCTTGTTTAGATAATTAGGATAGTCTAATTTTGTTAATAGTTAATCACAAGTCCTCGTGGGATCGACATCCAACTTTTAGTCACTTTATTACTTGACGACCGCGTATACTTGCGTGTGCGTTTGGGAGCAACAAGTTTTTGGCACCGTTGCCGGAGACTTAGAAATTAACTATTTTTCAAAATTAGACTTTTAATTTTATCTACAAGTTTTTGTTATTTTTTATTTTTCTAAATATTTTTACTTTATAACTATTTGACTTTTTCTCTTAGTGTGTTTAGTTCTCTCAACATGACATCTAGGGATGAAATATTCAGAGATAAGGCTATTGATGAAGGCACTTGGTTAACGGAAGTCTTTTATGGACCGTCTTTTTGGGCTTGTCATGGCCTGACCTCTTGGAGATCTGAATTTGAATATGGGAGTAAGGGTTGGTATTAGGAAAGATATTCTCACTTAGGCATATATGAGGAACGACGTTGTCTTCTAACAATGTTGGTGAATAACTGGTCTAAGGAGAGAGATGACCTTGCACATAAAATTGATTATTTTGGGTTGGCTGTGCGTAACTTAGATATGGATTTGAGTGCAAATGTTGATGCGTGTAACGCCCAACAATTTAATAATGAGTTGTGTGAAGCTGAAAAAAATCTTCTTGACCAAATTGAGGAGCTAAAACGAGAATACCAATCACTAGACCCTGTTTTTCTTGAGGATGCCAATGTTGAGAAGAGTGTTCTAGAGTCATGTGAGGCAGTAGATAACATTACTTTGGGAGATTTGAGTGCGTGTAAATATGATGATGCAAATAGTAGTAAAATTCATGAGTTAGAGCGCATTAGACCTTATTCCAATCATTTTTCCACATTGTGTTTAGATAGTAATATAGTAATCGAGCCATCTGAATCAATGAAAGGGTCAAAGAGTGAGGATGAGAGCGCCTATATTCTTGAATTTGTTGTGCCAAAAATCAAAAATTACATTCGTCATCTAAAGGCCTAGAGGTGCAGAGTTAAAAATTTATTACTTGGCCTGGTTATCTTTGTAGCCCCACCAAAGGTGCATAGCCACAGACTAGATGTCATGTTAGGGGTACAATTCATAAGTTCAAGGTGGAGACAAAAATTGGTTCAAGTCATGCCGCGACTTTAAATTAAGCGCTTGTTGTGAGGCAACCCAGCTTTACTATTTACTTTTATGTTTTATTTATTTATTTTTTCTATATTTGTAGCATTTTTTGTTGGAGTATGAGCATGGAAGAAAAGACACTGGAAGTGTGCAAAAAGCGAGTAGGTGGTTGAAACTAAGTGTGAGGTACCCGCACAAAGAATCATACGTGGGAGAAGTCTGAGTATCCATGAGCTCCTAATTATTCGGCCTTTGGCCTACCAGGGAGTCTATTTTACCCTCTTATTATTTATGGTATGCATTGAGGACATTGCACAATTTTAAGTGTGGGGTGAAGAGATTGTCCGAGTGACTTTTTGTGCTATTTTAGTTGTGTTAGTTTAATTGAATAATTTTTTTTATTTAGAAAAAACGAAAAAAAATCAAAAAATATGTAGACTCTTCCTGATTACGGATCCTTTAGACAATCTTCTTGAGGGAAGTTAGTCTAGAGAAAACACCAAAAAAAGATTTTTTTTTTCTCAAGTAGTGTAGTGATTCCCCCTTGGTTTTTCTTTGTGCCACGGTTCTTTTTTAAGGGTTTATTTGAACCGGGTGTAGGTAGTTTTATTTTTTTTAGGAGAGAAGCCATGGTGTTGTGCTTTGAATTGAAGCAATATCTCTTGACGTGGTTATGCCCTGAGAATAGTGAGTACTTTGGTTGTAACGCTTAGGCTCAGTTTTTGACTCTTGTATAAGTACCTTAAATTGTATGATCTTAACTTTGCTTAACTTATTTGACTAGAGTGTCTTGATGAGTCCAATCCTGAGTGAGTTATGTGCCATGTGTGTGTAAGGTTTTGTGTTATTCTGTGCATTGCATTTGATATCTAGAACTTGCCCCATGTGTTTGCAAATCGAAATAGTAGTTTTGTTCAGTCTTGGAAGTGATATAGGTGTTTCTTTATTGAGCCATATAAATATTTGACTCGCCTAATTGTTATGTATCGTAGTTAACCCCTTTGAGCTTGTAATCCTATTTCTTTGGCAACCACAGTACAAGCCTTACCCATTTGTTTGAATTAACCATCTATATGAACCTTTTTCACCTCTCATGAGCACTTGAATGGTTATGAACGTTGTAAAAGTTAAAGTGTGGGGGTGGTTGGTTTGGCTTTTGAGTGAAACTAATTAAATAAGGAGAAATGTGCACCGATTTGAAGGAGGAAGAGCCACTTGAATTGAAAAAGGAAAAAAATAGTTGTATTGCTTTGAAAAATATTCTTCGATAGTGGTGACTCTTGATGTAATTATGCTTAAATAATTTGGGGAGTTGATATATATTGATGTGAAGGTGGAGTTATGGTTTGACATAAGTGTGTGGTTTTCAATGTTAAAGTGTATGTATTAAAGTGCTTAGGGAGGTGTAGTCAATCTTATATCTAAATGTATCATACCCGTCCCGCAGCCTACATTACAGCCAAATAAAGAGCTCGATTAGTGGAGTATTACACTACGGACAATCTTATGGTGCATCTTTTGTGGCATATGAATGTTATTCTTAGAGTGAGTGAATTCTTTCTATCTTGAGTTCCTAAGTGTTCTTTAATTTTATTGTGTGAAACTACCCTTTTTTGTTGTGTGAGGGCACTTGATTCATGAAGGAAAGGTAATTTTAGTGACCTCTATGTTAGAATAAGTGGGTGAGATGCGAATAATGCATGGTACTTGTGAGTCAAATCTTGAGGTGAAGAGGTTACTCTTTTGTACTTAATCTATTTTAAATATTCTTGGTGTAATGAGTTAGGAGAATTATTTAAAAACGTTGTGTCTATATAAAGCGTAGTTTGATTGCTCGAGGACGAGCAATGGTTTAAGTATGTGGTGTTGATGATAGGCTATAATTGTGTATTTTAGTCTCTTATTACACTCAAATTTACTGCACTTTGATTGAGTTTGCGCTTTAATCGCTAGTGTCATGCACTAACTGTGTATTTTATGCCTCGTAGGAGTGATTCCGAGCTATATAGATGTTATGGAATGAATTCAAGTGATTTGAATCTTTGAAATCTTAGTAAAAGCTCAAGGAATTAAGTCGGGATCGCATTTGGGGGTCAACGGATAGTTAGAGTGAACGAAGCATCCAGTGGGCAGATTATGCACTGTCTAGTAAAACAGCCATATCTTTTCGCTAAGAACTCCAATTTGGCTCCATAATATATGGTTGGAAAGCTGATTCAAAGGCTACAACGTTTATGTTTTGCATTTTTCCAAATTCGGAACGTAACAGTAAAGAAAATTCTCACTAGCGCGGCCACGCTTGTTTTAGCGCGCTCGGGACAGAAAGATGCCCAGATGCGCGCCCGGGACAGAAAGATGCCCAGATGCGCGCCCAGGTGCGCGACCGTGCAAGTGTTACCCGGGAAAAGTGTCCTTTTTCACATTGGAGAAGGTATAATTGTTTGGGTCCAACCCTACTTGGTATATATACATAGTAGAACATGAGAGGAATTTTTAACCTAGGAAGAGCACAGAGCCGCCGTGGAGGTCGGGTTTCATCTATTCTTCCATCAAACTTAGTAATTTTTATGTTTCTTTGTATGATTTGTTGTTTTGCTACCATGTCTATGTGGGGCTAAACTTCACCTTGATTTTGATCCGTCAAGGTGCATTTGCTAGCCTCGCATAGTCCGTCATACTGAGCTGCCCGTCATGATGTTGTCCCATTTTTCAGGCTATATATCAATACCATCATGAAAATCCTTGTTACAACCCACATCTGCCGAGGAACTTTGTCAAAGAGCTAACAGTTATCCACTTATTCAATGTTGTTTGGTTGTTTATTGAAAATAACCTATTTTTTTATCGTTTAAGTGCAATTAGTGTTGTTCAAAATGAACAATAACAGTTAGTCGCAAAAACGATTTATTGGCTTATTGGTATCAAGTTATCGGGATAATGGTTGGTGAACGGAATAAAATTTTATAATTAACGATTTAACTGTTTGGGGAAAGATTACTCAATTCTTTTATCGAATAGACCGTTAACCCGTTAATTTTTTTTTAATATTTACACGTTTACCCCTTCATATATAAAGTTATATTTGAGGTATGATTGGATTTGATGGTAAGTAACATATGTAGACCTTAACGAATGATTGGATTTGTTTCAATTTCCTATGAAAATGGTAATTAAAATCATGATGGAGAATAAACCTTAGATATAACAAAAGCAGATGATTATTCTTCTTAATCAAGCTATCAATATCATCAATTTGTGGCAACATAGTCGTGGTGATTTAACCTAATATCACGACCCTAGTTCACCAATTGTGAACATGTTATGACGACACCTAATCTTCATGGCTAGGTAAGCCTAACTCATTGTGGAATTAATGATCTCTACGAAAAATAATCACAGAATACCGAATAACATAAAGAAATGTATAAAACTGTCGCCTGACACATACACTTAAATATCAAAATGCTGAACAACTCCCAAGACCCGGAATCCCACGGGCAAACACAGGCTAAAGAAGAACATACAAAGTTTTAATCACCCAGAATAGTCTAATACAAAGAAGAACGGAATAAAAACTAGCTGACTATAGGTAGAATGAGAGGGAGACTCTTTGGATCTGCGGACGCGGCAGATGTATACCTCAAGTCTCCGAATATAGCTCCTGGATCACTGATAGTGCACCTGACCGGAAGTATCTAGATCTGCACATGAAAAACATCCGCAGAAGAGGCATGAGTACACCACAGCGGTACTCAGTAAGTGCCAAGCCTAACCTCGGTCGGGTTGTGACGAGGAAGGTCAGGGCCCTACTGAGAATAAATATGATAGAAATAATGAGCAATGTAAGGAAAAGAATAATCAGGAAAAAAACGACAATTAAGCTAGATAAGGACATAACACAACAAGGTATCACTCAATATCAGGGTGCTATGTGGATCTCCCAGGATACTGTCCTGTAGTCCTTTTTCTTAAGTATCCAATGGATCTCCCAGGAATCTAACCCCTAGTCCATCGCATTTGAATATCTGGAGGATCTCCCAGGAATCTAACCCATAGTCCATCACATTTGAATATCTGGAGGATCTTCCGGGAATCTAACCCGTAATCTAACATATCAATACCTAGTACTGGGGGAATCTACGGACTGCATTGCCGTAGTTTCATATAACTGTGCAGGTTAATTTATCAGGAATCGAACTCGCAATCTCAAAGTAAACAAACAAGGGGGAGCTACTGGAATCCCACATTCGTAGTCCAAATGTAAATGCGCAACCAAAATCAGAGAAATATTAAGAAATTGAAGTACAACAATACAAAGCAACAAATAATTCCGGCCTAACATGCTTCACGTAATTACAATTAAGGAAAATCAAGCAAATAGACAAATTTTGGGTCATCTAAACATGCTTTTCTATACTAGTACATGCTATAATAGCAAGTGGAATAAAGCAATCACGAAAGAAACTCAGTTCAAGAGTTTTAAGTAAAAATTTGGGTTTTCAACAATTAGCTCAAGTGCGCGCTCGTCACCTCACGTACAAGGCATTGAGTTACCAAATATCATATTTTAAGGGACAAAGTCCCCCACACAAGGTTAGAAAAGCCATTTACCTCGAACCAGTGCAAAAATCAATAAGGAACGATGCCCTTGCCACGAGTATCTGACTCCGAGTGGCCAAAATCAATTCAAACCAATTACATATTGTAACTAACATCGCAAGTAACTAATTCCACTATTAAAATTAAAGCCAAGGAGCAAAAATAGGTAAAATAACCAAAATTCCCCTCAGGATAACGTCTCAGAACCGAATAATTTTTATATTTTCAGAAACCTCGTATTCTCACGAGTCTAACCATATAAAAATCTCAAAAATCAGAGGTCGAATGCCCCCTCAAAACCCAATAGTTTAGTCAATGAACTTTCACCCAAATTCTTCCATTTTTGATCCTTAATTCAAATTTAAAAGGTGGATTTAACTACTAAATGATGAATTTAACTAGAAAGGATCGTAGAAACGTTACCTAGTATTCTCATCTTCGAAATCCTATCAAAATCGCTCTTGCCCAAGCTCAAAATTGATTTTTCCAACTTCTAAAATCAAGCCTCGGATAAACCTTTATCATAACAGCGATTTCCGCTTCCACGGTAAATGACCGCACCTGTGGTCGCCGCTTATGTGGCCAAACTACCGCTTATGCGGTATGACTAAGTTACCAGGTATTGCTTGTGCGATCCAGGAAGGGTTATGCGGTCACCGCTTGTGCAGGCTGCCGTCCGCTTCTAAGGTCCAAGCCAATTCCTCCTTGACTGCTTATGCGACTAAAATGTCGCATCTGCGTAACCGCTTATGCGGCTCCCTTTTCGCAGATGCGGAAACTATTGAAGCAGCAAAATAAAACAATGCAACAACCTCCAAAATATCCGTTTAACCACCCAAATTCATCCCGGGGTCCCCGTTACCCCAACCAAAAACACAATTACCATCCAACACCTTATTCAAACTTGCAAAAATCCTTAAAACTTCCAAAAAAACACCGTAAACCCGATTAAATCAAAGATTCAAGCCTAAGAACTTCAAGTTCCTCTAAAACGCGCTTTCGATCCAAAACTTATCCAACACTCGTCCGATTGACCTGAAATTTTGCATGCATGTCCCAAATGACATAATGGTGCTACAGCAATTTCCAGAATCCCGTTCTGACCCTCGAATCAAAATTTCACTATCGGACCGGAAACCTCCAAATTCCAACTTTCGGCATTTCTTGCCTAAATGAGTTGCGGACATCCAAAATACATTTCGAACACGCTCTCAACCTAAAATCACCTAACAGAGCTAACGGAACCATCAGATTCCCATTTCGAGGTTGGCTTCACACTGTTCTGATTACAGACCACTTTCCGACACTTAAGCTCTCACGTAGGGACTAAGTGTCCCAAAAATACTTCGAATTCTAACACCGAACGTCCCGGCAAACCAAAATAGCAGAAATGAACTTAGGAAAAGCAGTTAATGGGGAAAACAGAGCATAAATTGCAAAGACGACTGGCCAGGTTGTCACATCCTCCTACACTTAAACATTCGTTCCTCCTCGAACAAGCATAAAGAACATTCCTGATGTAGCAAAAAGATGAGGGTATCGACTGTGCATATCCCGCTCGGTCTCCCAGGTCGCCTCCTTGGACGGCTGATCCTACCACTGAACATTTACTAAAGCTATATCCTTTGACTTGTGCTTTCAGACCTGGCTATCCAATATCGCCATTGGCTCCTCAACATAGGACAAGTCATTGTCCAACTGGACTGAAGCGAACTCCAACACGTGAGACGGGTCACTGTGATACCTCCGAAGCATCGAGACATGAAATACCGGATGAACCACGGCCAAACTGGGAGGTAAGGCAAGATCATAAGCAACCTCCCCAACTAGCTTCAAAATCTCAAATGGGCTAATGAACCTCGGGCTCAACTTCCCTTTCTTCCCAAACCTCTTAATGCATTTCATAGGCAAGACTCGAAGCAGAACCGGTTCACCAACCATAAAGGAAACATCACGAACCTTTCGGTTCGTATAACTCTTCTGTCTGGAATGGGCCGTACATAGTCTATCCTAAATCACCTTAACCTTCTCTACCGCATCCTGGACCAACTCAGTGCCCAATGACCTGGCCTCACCCAGCTCAAACCAACCCACCGGGGATCTAAATCTCATACCATATAAGGCCTCATACTCTGCCATCTGAACGCTGGACTGATAACCGTTGTTGTACGCAAACTCAGCAAATGGCAAGAACTGATCCCAAGACCCTCTAAACTCAATCACACATGCACGGAGCATATCCTCAAGAATCTGAGTGTGCTCGGACCGTCCGTCCGTCTGAGGGTGAAAAGTTGTACTCATAGTCACCTGGGTGCCCAACTCCTGCTGTACGGCTCTCCAGAACCATGATGTAAACACTAAGCCCCTGTCTGAGATGATAGAAACTGGAATGCCGTGCAAACGGACAATATCCCTGATATAAATCCCTTTAACCGCTCCGCTGAGTAAGTAGCACATACTGGAATGAAATGGGCGGACTACGTCAGCGATCCACAACAACCCAAATAGAATCAAATTTCTTCGCAGTCAGAGGGACACCAATTACAAAGTCCATAGTGATCTTCTCCCATTTCCACTCCGGAATCTCCATCTGGTGGAGTAACCCTCCCGGTCTCCGGTGCTCAGCCTTTACCTGCTCATAGTTGAGGCATCTAGCTACAAACTCTGCTATGTCCTTCTTCATCCGCCTCCACCAGTAATGCTTCCTCAAATCTTGATACATTATCGCGGCAACCGGATGGATGGAGTACCGTGAGCTATGGGCCTATGTCAATATCATCTCCCAAATATCATCAACATCGGGTACACAGATCCGACCCTGCATCCTCAATACCCCGTCATCTCTAGTAGTCATATCCCTAGCATCGCCATGCTGAACTGTGTCCCTGAGAACAAGCAAATGAGGGTCATCATACTACCGCTCCCTGATACGATCAAACAATGAAGACCGAGAAACCACATAGGCTAGAACCCGACTGGGCTCCGAAAGGTCCAATCTCAAGAACTGACTGGCTAAGGCCTGAACATCCATCGCCATAGGTCTCTCTGAAGCTGGTAAATATGACAAACTCCCCAAACTCTCCGCCCAGAGACTCAAGGCATGGGCTACCACATTGGCCTTTACTCGGGTAATAAAGAATAGTAATATCATAATCCTTCAGTACCTCCAACCATCTCCTCTGGCGTATGTTCAGATACTTCTGCTTGAACAAGTTCTGTAAACTCTGATGATCCGCATAAATCTCACAAGGCACGCCGTACAAATAATGATGCCAGATCTTCAAGGCATGAACAATTGCAGCTAACTCAAGGTCATGGACATGATAGTTATTTTCATGTACCTTCAACTATCTGGACGCGTAGGCAATCACCCTACCATCCTGCATCAACACCGCTTCAAGTCCGACTCGTGAGGCATCATAATAAACTGTATAGGACCCCAAACCAGTAGGCAAAATCAGAATAGGGGCTGAAGTCAAAGCCGTCTTGAGCTTCTGGAAGCTCGCCTCACACTCGTCTTTCCACTGAAAGGGAGCACCCTTTTGGGTATATCTAGTCATATGGGCTGCAATCGATGAGAAACCCTCTACAAAGCAACGGTAATACACTGTCAGGACAAGGAAACTACAGATCTCTGTAGCTGAGGGCCTGAACCAACTCTGCACGGCCTCCACCTTCTTCAGATCCACCCGAATGCCCTCACTCGATACCACAAACTCACATTTTGAGAACTTTGCATATAATTTCTTCTCTCTCAGGGTCTGAAGAACTGTCCTCAAGGTGCTGCTCATGATCTCCCAGACTCCGGGAGTATACCAAAATATATCTATGAAAATAATGATAAACGAGTCGATATAGGGCCTCAATACATGGTCCATGAAATGCATACAAACTGCTAGGGCGTTTGTCAGCCCGAGTGACATGAAAAGGAACTCGTAGTGACCATACCGAGTCCTAAAAGCAGTCTTCGGGATATCCGGCTCCCTAATCTTTAATTGGTGATAACCTGAGCACAAATCAATCATAGAAAACACCTGTGTGCACTGAAGCTAGACAAATAGATCATCGATACGAGGCAAGGGATATCAGTTCTTCATTTTGACCTTGTTCAAATGATGATAATCGATACAAATGCACATAGAACCATCCCTTTTCTTTACAAACAAGACAGTAGCACCCCACGGTGAAATAGTGGGTCGAATAAAACCCTTATCAAGCAATTCTTGTAACTGATCCTTCAACTCTTTCAAAGGAGGAGCCATAAGGTAAGGAGGAACGGATATGGGCTGAGTGCCCGGCAACAAATCAATACCAAAATCAATGTCCTAATCGGGCGGCATGCGCAGAAGATCAGCTGGAAACACATCGGGATAATCCCATACTATAGGGACAGAGTCAACAGATGGGGTGTCAGCACGAACATCTCTCACATAATCTAAATAAGCGGCGCACCCCTGCTCAACCGTATGCTGAGCTTTAAGAAAAGATATAACTCTACTGGGAGCATGATAAAAAGTACCACTCCACTCAATACACAGAATACCTGGCATAGCGAGCGTCACGGTCTTGGCCTGACAATCAAGAATAGCATACTGGGGCGACAACCAGTCCACGCCCAAGATAATATCGAAATCGACCATATCAAGTAATAAATGATCTGCGCTGGTCACAAAACCACGAATAGTAACCAAACATGACCGATATACGTGATCCACAATAAGGGAATCTCCTACGGGAGTAGAAATATAAATAAGAGAGCTCAAGGTCCCTCGGTCTATACCCAAATATGGAGCAAAATAAGATGACACGTAAGAATAAGTAGAGCCTAGATCGAATAGAACCGATGCCTCTCTGTGACTAACTAATATAATACATGTGATAACCGAATCGGAGGCAATAGTCTCGGCACGAGCAAGAAGAGCATAATATCCGGCATGGCCCCCTCCCTCAAGGGCGACCTACATCTCCCCAATCTCTGCCCCTGACTAGCTGGGCAGGTGGGGTGGTAGCAGGATTTGGAGCGATAGCTTGCGAACCCTGTGGAGCATACTTAGGCTATAGAGTCTGAGAAGGTGCACCCCTACCAAGTCTAGGGCACTCCCTAACCATGTGGCGGGTATCCCCGCACTAAAAACAAGCTTTGGGAGGGCGCAGTGGCTGTGAGTGACTGGGCCCTCCCCTGCTAGACTGACCTCTAGAAGTACCCCGCGCAGGAGGCACACTAGAAAACAGAGGTGCATAATAAGGATCCTGAGACCTGGGAGAAGCTGGAGCACTGCTGGATAAAGGAAGAGCTGAATGAACTAGGCGACCCACATTGCCCCTACCATGACGTCCTGCTATTGATGTACGGGTACCAGAGTAGTGACCTGACTCTCGAGACCTCTTGGCCTCTCTCTCCTCTCGCTCTTTGGCGTGCATACCCTCTATCCTCCTGGCTATGCTCACTACCTGCAGATAGGGTATATCCATCTCCAACTCTCGAGCCATGCCATACCTGATGGAAGGAATAAGACCATCAATAAACCTGTGAACCCTCTCGCGAAAAGTAGCCGCCAAAGACGGTGCATATCTGGCCAACCTAGTATAAGAGATGCGTACTCAGAGACGGTCATAGAGCCATAATGCAAATTATCAAACTCCGCGCGCCATGCATCTTGGAGGTTTGGGGAACAAACTCCCTTTGAAACATATCTGAAAACTGAGTCCAAGTCAAGGAGGCAGTCTCGTCTGGAAGGTCTAACTCAAAGTTGCGCCACCAGCCATAGGCGGCTCCCCGAAGCTGGAAAGCTACGAAAGAAACCCCGCTCGAGGCATTAATACCCATAGTGCGAAAGATGCGGTGACAATCCTCCAGAAACCCCAAAGCATCATCCGTAGCTAGTCCGTTGAAAACTGGAGGGTCATATTTCTTGAACCTCTCCAGTCTACGCTGCTCATCCTCAGAAGCAGGTGCCCCATCCTTGGCTTGGACCGATACTACAGGCTGGACAGGGATAAGATCTAGAGCCTTCACTATATGCACTCCCTTCTCCGGAATGCAGGCTGCGGGAGTCTGGGCTCCTCCCCTAGCCTGCGACGTGGCTGTAGGGAGGGGAAGCAACCCTGCCTAGGACATCGTAGTATACATGCTCATAAACTGTGTCAATGCCTCCTGAACAACTAGAGTAGTAGTGGTTGTGGGCGTGTCATGTGCCTGAGTCCTGGCTGGATCCGCTGGCGGTATCTCGGCGGCAGCTCGTGCATGTGCTCTCGCTGCACCACGCGCGCGTCCGTGACCCCTGCCTCGGCACTGGCCTCTAGCGGCTGCAAAAGCCTGATCATCCTGGGTTGTGCATGTCCTCACCATCTATGAGAGAATATAAGATAGAAGTTTAGGGTCGATGTCAAAAATATAGCACAACAAAGAATTCAATAAAGTGAAGATTTTTCCTAAACAGTTACATAGCCTCTCGTAGATAAGTACAAACATCTCGGTATCAATCAGCGAGACTCTAATAAACGAGCATGTGTCCCGTGACTTCTATGAACCTAGAGCCCTAATACCAACTTGTCATGATCCTAGTTCACCGATTGTATACCAATCATGACGGTACCTAGTCTTTACGACTAGGTAAGCCTAACACATTGCGAAAACAATCTCTACGAAAAATAATCACAGAATACCGAACAACATAACGAAATGTATAAAGTTGCTGCCTGGAACATACATTTAAATATCAAAATGCTGAAACAACTCCCAAGCCCAGAATCCCACGGGCAAACACAGGCTATAGAAGAACATACGAAGTTCTAATCACCCAGAAAAGTCTAATACAAAGAATAACGGAATAACAACTAGCTGACTATAGGTATAATGGGAGGGAGACTCTTTAGATCTTCGAATGCGGCATATGTATACCTCAAGTCTCGGAATATATCACCTAGATCACTGATAGTGCGCTTGAATGGAAGTATCTAGATCTGCACATGAAAAACATGCGTAGAAGAGGCGTGAGTATACCACATCGGTACTCAATAAGTTCCAAACCTAACCTTGGTCGGGTAGTGACGAGGAAGGTCAGTGCCCTACTGAGAATAAACATGATAATAATAATGAACAATGTAAGATAGAGAACAATTAGGAAAAACCACGATAAAAAAAGGAAAGAAGCTACAAGTCAACGACAATTAAAATAGGTGAGGAAATCACACAACGAGGTATCACTCAATATCAGGGTGCCATGTGGATCTCCCAGGATACTGTCCTGCAGTCCTTTTTCTCAACTATCTAGTGGATCTACCGGGAATCTAATCCGTAGTCCATCACATTTGAATATCTGGAGGATCTCCCGGGAATCTAACCCGTAGTCCAACATATCAATACCCAGTACTAGGGGAATCTACCGGTTGCATTGCCGTAGTTCCATATAACTGTGCAGGGGGTCTATCGGGAATCGAGCCTGCAGTTCCAAAGTAAACAAACTAGGGGGAGCTACCAGAATCCCACATCCGTAGTCCCAATGTAAATGCACAACCAAAATCAGAGAAATATTAAGAAATTGAAGTACAACAATACAAAGCAACAAATAATTCCGGACTAACATGTTTCACATAATTACAATTAAGGAATCAAGAAAACATGAAAATTTTGGGTCATCTAAACATGCTTTTCTACACTTGTACAGGCTATAATAGCAAGTGGAATAAAGAAATCACGAAAGAAACTCAGTTCAAGTGTGTTAAGTAAACATTCGGGTTTTCAACAATTAGCTCAAGTACGCGCCCGTCACCTCACGTACAAGGCATTCAGTTACCAATATCATATTCTAATGGACAAAGTCCCCCACACAAGGTTAGACAAGCCACTTACCTCGAACCGGTGCAAAAATCAATAAGGAACCATGCCCTTGCCACGAGTATCCAACTCCGAGAAGCCCAAATCTAATCTAACCAACTACATATTGTAAATAAGATTGCAAGTAACTAATTCCACTATTAAAATTAAAGCTAAGGCGGGAAAATAGGTAAAATGACCAAAATGCCCCTCAGGCCAATATCTCGAAACTGAATAATTTTCACATTTTCTGAAACTTCATATCTCACGAGTCTAACCATATAAAAATCTCAAAAATAGGAGGTCGGATATCCCCTCAAAACCCAATAGTTTAGTCAATGAACTTTCACCTAAACTCTTCCATTTTTGAACCTTAATTCGAATTTAAAAGGTGGATTTAACTACTAAATGATGGAATATAACTATAAAGGATCATAGAAATGTTACCCAGTAATATCCTCTTCGAAATCCTCTCAAATCGCCCTTGCCCGAGCTCAAAATTGATTTTTCCAACTTTTGAAATTAAGCCTCGGATAAACCCTTATCATAACAGCGATTTTCGCTTCAGCGGTTAAATGACTGCAACTGCGATCACCGCTTATGCGGCCAAACTACCACTTAGGCGGTATGACTAAGTTACTAGGTACCGCATGTGCGATCTAGGACCGCTTATGCGGTCACCGCTTTTGCGGGCTGTCGTCCGCTTCTGCGGTCCAAGCCAATTCCTCCCTGACCACTTATGCGACTAAAATGCCACATCTGTGGAACTACTTATGTGGCTCCCTTTCCGCAGATGCGTAAACCACTTAAGCAGCAAAACAAAACAATGCAACAACCTCTGAAATCTCCGTTTAACCACCCGAATTCATCACGGGAACCAAAAACACAATTACCGCCTAAATCGTTATTCGAACTTGTACCAATCCTTAAAACCTCCAAAACAATACCGGGAACCCGATTAAATCAAAGATTCAAGCCTAAAACTTTAAGTTCATCAAAACATGCTTTCGATCCAAAACTTACCCGATACTCATCCGATTGACCTAACATTTTGCATGCACGTCCTAGATGACATAACGGTGCGATAGCAACTTTGAAAATCCTGTTCCGACCCTCGGATCAAAATTTCACTATCGGATCGGAAACCTCCAATTTTCAACTTTCGGTATTTCTAGCCTAAATGAGCTGCGAACATCCGAAATACATTCCGAACATGCTCTCAACCCTGAAATCACCTAATGGAGCTAACGAAACCATCGGATTCCCATTCTGAGGCCGTCTTCATGCTGTTTTGATTACAGACCACTTTCCAACACTTAAGCTCTCATTTAGGGACTAAGTGTCCCAAAAACACTCCGAATTCTAATACCGAACATCCCGGCAAACCAAAATAGTAGAAAATAACTTAGGGGAAGCAGTTAATGGGGGAAACTGAGCATAAATTCCAAAGACAACCGACCGAGTTGTCACACATAAGCCTTCATAGAACAAGATCTGTATAGCGTGTTTCCACATTACGTTATCATTTTGTTTGCTATCATGATCTGGTACGTAACGTATGTATAGTGCATATGCTTAAGCCACAATCTTGAACTATATAATCAACAAAGATAAGAGAAAAAGGAGCTTTATTTTACAAGAATTATCTATTGAGATTGAGCATCCTATCTGTAATGACTTGAATGGTCGTTTTGAGCTCTAGCGTGTCGTTCAGCAGTTAGAGGCCATGACCAGTTTTATTTAAGGTATTATGACTTTTACATGTAGTCGGAATCGAATTTCAGGAAGTTCAGAGTTGATTTGGAAAGAGAATTCTTATTTCAAAAACTTAAAGTTGAAAGAATTAACTAAGATTGGATTTTTGAGTAAACGACCTCAAAACGGGATTTGAAGGTTCCAACAGGTTTGTATGATTATTTCGGACTTAGGCGTATGCTCGGGTCAGGTTTTGGAAGACCTGGGAATGTTTTGGTGCATATTGTGGGAGTTAACATTTTGGAAGAAATTTCACAAGTTTGACTTGAAGTGTATTTCAGTGTTATCGATGCCCGTTTGGGATTCCAAGTCTGGTAATAGCTCTGTATGGTAATTCTGGAGTTGGGAGCATGATCAGAAGTGAAGTCGGAGGCCCGTAGGTCGTTTTGGAGTCATTTGGATAAAGATAGAAAATTGATGGTTTTTGAGAAGTTTGACCGGAAGTGTACTTTTTGATATCAGGGTCGAAGTTCGATTCCATAAGTTGGAGTAGGTCCGTAATGTGACTTGTGTGCAAAATTTGGGGTCAATCGGACGTGATTTGATAGGTTTAAACATTGAAAGTAGAAGTTTAAAATTCTAAAGTTCATAAAGATTAGATTGGCGGTTGATTCATGATTTTAGCGTTGTTTGGTATGATTTGAGGCCTCAAGCAAGTCCGTGTTATGTTATAGAGTGGGTTGGTGTGATTGGACGGGGTCCCAGGGAGCCTCAAGTGTATTTTGGATTGTATCACAGTCTTATTTGATATTTCAACGTTGTTTCTTTGGATATAAAGGGGTATCATATGAAGAAAATAAGCTCCAAATAAAGTTTTTATTGAACCATTAGATTTGTATCATAGTTATGGAGCCATAACAAAAAGAATCGTCGAATTCAGATATCGTCTGAGGAAGTTATGCTCATTTCCGTGTCGGAAAAAAGTGCTGGTTGCTGTCATAACCGCAGATGCGGTAATTTTTCCGAAGATGTGGGACTGCGGATGCGGTTATTTTTCCGCAGATGCGGAAACTGTTGGAGGCAATGAGGTTCTTTTAAAAATCGAAGTTTGGCTCATTTTCACTTCATTTCTTCCTCGGGAGCTGATTTTGGAGCAACTTTGGACTGACATTTTCTTCACCAAGCATGAAGTAAGTGATCTCTACTAGTTTTAGTATATACAAGGTTTATATATGAATTTAGATATAGTAAATTGTAGAAAACTTGGGGTTTAAGGGAAAACCTAGAAAACTAGTATTCTTGGATTTTGGTCACGATTTTGGGTATAGAATTTAGAGAAAATCATATATTTGAGTTCATGAGACTATGAGTAAATTTTATCTTCAAAAAATTTTGAATTCTAGGTACATGGGCCCGATGGCGTTTTTGTTAACTTTTTTATCGAGGTTAGGAATTGTTATAAATTAGATTATAATGAGTACCTTAGCATATGTTAATTGATTTGCATAATTATTAGCTAGTTTTGGAGCATTGTGCATTGATTCGAGTCTTAGGAAGAGTGTGGCATGTCGGTTATAGATCTTCGGAGCGAGGTGAGTCTCCTTTCTAACCTTGTAAGAGGGAATTGTCCTCATAGGTGAGTTAATTGGTTATGTGCTTCTATTTGTGGGGGATACGTATGCACGAGGTGATGAGAGTTCATGAGTAGCTACTATTATGCTATTGTTCGGGTAGTCTAGAACCCCAAAAGCATGCTATACATGGATTATTTGTAAACTTATTGACAACTTGAATTGCTTAAATCACATTAAATTAGTAAATGAATTTCTGAACTGGTTAAACTTTATTTTTCTTAAATGGTTAAAAGAGGATTGTCTTTCTTTGGAGAATTTCTCCGTATGGACTTCTTGATTGTTAGTTTGTATGCGTTTATTTTTGGAGCGGGCTCAACGCCTCGGTAGATTAAATAGATGCATCTATGGTTCACGTCATTCGACTCTTGGCAGTGCATAGTTTCTATTGGAGCGGGCTGTCGACATCGATATGATTTGCGCATGCTTGTATTTCTTGCCTTGAAACTTATTGAAGTTTTTGCTGCCTCTTTATGGCTTAAGAATATTTGTATAAATAATGAAAAAGGAATATCCTATAAAAGAAAGAATTGTTTATTTGCTTCAACCCATTGAATTATAATTATGTTTATAAGAATTTAAAATTTAATATATTATGAATATATCATCATTGGACCATTAGTAAGTGTCGAAGTCGACCATCTCGTCTCTACTTCTTCGAGATTAGATGGGATACTTATTGGGTACACGTTATTTTCGTACTCATACTATACTTCTGTGCATTTTTATAGCATAGTCATTTGCATCTCTAGTGGCCTACTGGGCGTAGCTGCACGGATGATACGGAGACTTCGATGAGATGCACTTCTCGAGGCAAGTCGTAGCCAGCAGAGCCTCTTTCAGTTTTCTGTATTTATTTCTATCCAATATTGTATTCCGGACGATTATTGTATTACATTATTTCTTAGAAATTGTTCATGCACTTGTGACACCGGATTCTGGGACGATTATTGGATTATTAAATGTTAAATTTTGTTAAAGATTTCGCAGTTGTTTCTGTAAATTTTATTATTCGTTATTTAATGTATAAAGAAAAATAATTTTAGACAATACAGAAAAAAATTGAAATTTAATTAAGTATCTTGGTTGGCTTGCCTGAAAGTAGTATCCGGAGCCACCACGACCCTCAGTAGATTTTGGGTCGTGACACTATCTCTCTCCCTCTCTTTCTCTGTACATGAACTTGTTACTAGCAGCACCGCTAACAATTGGATTATATAAATGCTCTACTAGAGAGAGGCGAGAACAGAGTAAATGTAATGCTTTACTCCAAATTTTTCCTTATCTTTAATTCTCAATTTCTTTTTATTGTCTATTTTATTTAGCTCATAAACTGCCTGATTAAAGCTAACTGATACTAATCCGTTCGATGTCTTATTGGATGGCTAGCGAATTACTACATTTATAAATCGATAATCAATAAGTAAAATCGTTAACGTAAATATTCACCTGACCCGCTTGATAAGCACCCCTAAGCGCAATAGAGTTGTTTTGTTTAAAAACATTTATGCATGAATTGCATAAATCATTAATGCAGTAATTAACAATATAATAACTAGTATAATATGGTGATTAGCAATATAAGAACAATAATAGAGTGATTAGCAATATAAGAACAATAATAGAGTGATTAGCAATACAAGAATTATAATGCAAAGTTTTGTTTTATGGGTGTTGTATTGAAAATGAGATATATAGGATGTTGATGATGCTGGAAAAGAAAATGATAACCTTGTCTTTTAGTGTTCAATCCATCATCCATGAATTGTTATCTCATGCTATTTTAGGTATGAAACAGTAAATAAAATCACCAGTTGATATATTAAATTATATCAGGATTATCTATGCAAGAGTCAAGTTACAAATCAAAACATTTAGAAGGACACCTTGTAATCGGATTTGATGTAAGGACTGAGGTATTAATTATACATCTTAATAGTTATATATACTAGATATTACAAAAATTACCCTGTAAACATGTAATTACCATAATTCTTATTATTTTATTGAGAATTAGAGATTACAAAAATTACCCTGTAAACATGTAATTACCATAATTCTTATTATTTTATTGAGAATTAGAGAGTGTAATTTGTCCATATTACTTATATTTAATTTCATACTGATCAAATAATTACTTTTCCAAAACAAACAATTCAAAATTCCATAGTTATACCAAATTACATTCAAATTCAATTACAACGTGATTTTCCAAACATGCTCCAGTGAACAAAGTAATGTCTAATTTTATACCATGATTATTTCTATTTGTCTACCTCAAACCAAACAAGTTCAAATATTTCTAGGTGTCACGATAGCTCTTATTCTTCCAATTAATTCTTTTTTATTCTATTAAGATGGAGCAACTTGAATTTTCGACAGAGTATAAAAAAATCTTTTGAATTTGGGGAGTATTCTGATGTTGTTCGCAAAATGGTTTCAGAAAATATCTTTTGAGTGAATGAAGGTGGAATCAACTGTTATTGGTTCAAAAACTACAAGCTCTAATTTTGATATTTTATTTTTTCTCAAATAAAACTTTGTAAAAAGGAGAGCACTTGTTTTAAAATAAAAAATATTTATTTGTCAAAATATTCACAATTTCAACCAATAATTGGAGACTTTCAATAAATGGCCCTCGCGCCCTTTCCTTTGTATAAGCTTAAACTAAAATCTATCGACAAGGAATGATTTTGTACCAACTACCAAGTGCTATATAGTAATATAATATTTTTAGCTAAAAACTCTACTATTGTCATATTGTTATGTACGAAATTGCATTTTTCGAAATTTTTTTTATTGAACAACATAGGTAAATTTTGATTATTAGGTAAATTTTGATTAACAATTTAACAGATATGCCGATGCAGATTCACACAAATTCATGCTAGTATGGTACAGTTTGATGACCAATTAAACAAATACAATATCATGCCCACTAGGTAGAGTTGTAAACAATTTAACATATAGCAAATAAAATAAAATTAACACAAAGTCACGCAAATTTGTAAAGTTTGATGAGCAATTAAACAAGCACAAAATCATGCCACTCAGATAAATTTGGTGAACAATTTAACAAAAAGGTAGAGTAAATATAATATAAACTCTACTAATCTGGTAGAGTATCCCTGAAAAGCAATAACTGTTTGCGTAGGTCCGGAACTATTTAAAAAAAAAGTACCAATTATGTCCATTTATAAGTAGTTTATTATAAAAATTGGCCAATTCTTAAATTATTACTAATATTAGTCAATTAGCTATTTGTAGCCAAATAAAGTTAAAATTTTTCTTTCTTTTGAGTGGTTGTTATTAAAATAGATTGATTACATATTAAGGAACTTGAGTCTTAGTTTTGGGATGATTTAATGAAGATTTGATGTGGTTTGAATTAAAAATTCGAAGTAGAAAATGAACATGAAAAAATAATATGTGTATCACACGCTGTATCAGATATGTATCATGTTTGTATCAAATATGTACCGCATCCATATCCATGTATACACGTGTGTGAGATACATGCGTGATACATGTTTGATACATGTGTCGAAGAAGAATTTTTTAAAATCAGTTTTAACTACGAATTTGGTACCAGTTCAGTCCAAATCACCTCCAATCTTGCTCAAATTTTGTATAATCACTCATCTATATATTTTCAATGATTCCCAACCATACCCATTGCAAAAATTACTTTTTTTTAGATTTTGGAATCTTGTATATATATATATATATATATATATTGTATTTCATCACCTTATGTTGCTATCTCATTGTCACGACCCCAATCCGGGCCGTGATGGTAGCCAATACAACTGCTAGGCAAGCCCGACCATTTACACTCTCAACCCGAGCATGAAGCTCAAAATCAGTTAATTGAATATCATTATCGACATTATAAAGCTAAAATCTTAACTGATAGATGGAAACGAAATTGGATATCCCAGAGATCTGGGGGTCATGAGTCTAGAGCCTCTAACAATACTGAGTAACAAGAATCTAATAATACAATTGTTCAAAACTAAGGAAGTAATAATAAGGGAATAGGGAAAGAGTAGGATCCTGCAAACGTTAGACAGTTACATAAACAACTCCAGTAGAACTCTGAAGCCGCAATTATCTCAGCTAAGCTTCCAAAATGCTTGAATCTGCACAGGTGCAGGGAGTAAAGTGAGTACTTCCAACTCAGTGGTAATAAGAGAGAATAATATCTGAGCGATAAGAAAATACATATGGGCACACCAAAATGCTATAAAAGAAAGGAAAACCCTTTGAGAAAAACCGAAATAATGTGAAAATCCTTTAGAAAATCTCAGGATTAGTTCAAAATCTCTTTTACAAATATCCCTTTTTCTCTTTTACTTTTTTTCAACAGCCAAGCATATGAATACTATATTAGATAGAACAAGTAAGCTCATAAGTTTGGCCCTTGGGCACAACACTCCTTAATATATAACACTAGGGTATCTGGTCAACAAGGCAAGTAACGGTATGTATGCCAATGATATATGAGTGCTAATGTCATGCCACGTAGTACGAACAGGAGTAAATGCGTGAATGCAATGCAATACACATGATTGCTACGGTACGTAGCCCGATCCATGGGTACCCTGCTCTCACTGAGGGTGTGTACAAACTACGGAAGGGCTCCTACAACCCAAGCGCTATAATACTGCAGCGTGCAGTCCGATCCATATAATATACTACTGCGGAGTGCAGTCCCATCCATATAATATACTAGTGCGGTGTGCAGTCCGATCCGTATAATATACTACTGCGGAGTGCAGTACGATCCATATAAAATACTATTGCGGCGTGCAGTCCGATCCATGCATGTATATGTATATACTGTTGCGGCGTATAGCCCGACCCATATCTCAGTCCAGCAATGCACATAAGCCCCTTGGGCAATAGTAAAATAGCAGTTCTCAGCTCAAAACGTCAGTAAAATATCATTTAAGTTTTCAAATCTTAGAAAAATGGCTGAGTTTGAAAAACAGTATTTAGAACCGTGGACTGAGATCAATTATGCAACGTAATACAAAACAGTGATATCAATCCTAGAAGGATTCAAGTATTCGGTACAAAGCCCAAAACATGGCGATCAACCCAAATCATGATAGAATCAAGTAGTTTTCAGTCAATCACGTAGTAAAATCAACAACCAGGACGGACCAAGTCACAATCCCCAACGGTGCTCTACCCCACGCTCCTACCTGGCGTGCAAGTCACCACAATACAGCACTATGATATGCAAATCCGGGGTTTCAAACCCTCAGGATATCATTTATAAGTATTACTCACCTCGAACTGGTGATATTCCTCCCTCGCAACGCCTTTTCCCCTAAAATTATCCTCCACGCGCGTCAAATCTAACAAAAATCAGTACAAATATATCATAATATGCTAATAGGACAACACCCAATCAAAAACGATCGAAATATAACAAGACCCTCGAAACTAGCAAAACCCGAGCTCCGGGACCGCTTCTCAAAAAACTACGGAACTTACATTTCCAGAATCCTCGTCTCGCCACGAGTTCACGCATTGCAAGAACTCCCAAATCCGAGCTCAAATGACCTATCAAATCGCAATTTAAAATTCAAAATCCCAAGCCCTAGTTCTTCTCGTTTTAACTTTAATTCCATGAATTTACAGGTTAATTCTTTAATAAAAAGATGTTTTGAGTCCATATAATTCACCTCCGATCAGTACTCTTTGAAACCCTCTTCATTTGCTCCCAAAAAGCTCTCAAGGTGCTCAACAATTGAGGAAAATAGCTTGGGCTCGCGGAATAAATAATGACTTAAATCAATTCTGCCCAGGTGCATTTTTACCCTATGCGATCGTGGAACATTCCTCGCAATCGCAGAGAACAAATCTTCAACCTTCAATTTTCCCTCTTATGCGAACACATAACACCGCTGCGAATGCAATGCACTGACTCACCATACTACGCGAACGCGTGCCAGGAGATGCGAACACGAAGAACAATTACCCTGGCCCCGAGATCCTCTTATGTGATCGCGTACCATTGAATGTGAACGCATAGAACAAAACTCCGGCCACACAGACTACCTCTATGCGAACGCGACATCACCCCGGCGATTGTATTGACCAAAGTCTCTACAACAGAAATGACTGGAAACCTGCAACTCCCAAATGCCAGAATTTGTCCGTTTGACCACTCGAAATCACCTCGAGGCCCCCGGGACCTCAACCAAAAGCACAAATATGCTCTATTACCTTATTCAAACTTGCTCGGATCATAAAAACACTATTGTTAACATCAAAATCCTCAATTATCATCAAATCTAGGCCTAAGTTTTCTTTAAACTTCCGAAACTCACATCCGATAAAAAACCTAACCAAACGACGTCCGAATGACCTGAAAATTTGTAGACATATCCAAAATCACCTGACGAAGCTACTGCAAAACTCAGAATTCTATTCCGACCCTCAGATCAAAATCTCACCTATCAACCGGAATTCGCCAAAATTCCAACTTCGCCAATTCAAGCCTAATTCTACACCGGTCCTCCAAATTCGATTCCGATCGCATTCCTAAGTCACAAATCATCCCTTGAAGCTAACTGAACCACCAGAATTCACATTCGACCCTCTAACCACATAGTTAACTTCCAGTTGACTTTTTTAAAACAAGCTTTCTTCTAAGAGGCTATGTGCCTCATTTTCAACCAAAACCAATTCAATTAGACCCGATCGAATCTAATACTTATATTGAAACATGAATCAACAAAATAAGGGGGAAAGGGGGCGGTAACTCACGTGAAGGCAGACCGGGTTGTCACATCCTCCCCAACTTAAACAAACGCTAATCCTCGAGCTGACCTAGAGTCATCCTAGAAGTTCACCAATAGCTGAATAACTTTACCATGCATATAAACCGGGGTGATCCCGCGCCACCCTATTCTCATATAGGTCCGACAACACAATAGCTGAAATTTTTTCCCCCAACCCATTTAGTCCATAGACCATAGAACTACATTTCACCCTCTAAAATCTTACACTAGATCAATACCTTAGATTTTTACTCAGAATAAACCTGAACCAGCTGTAATAATCCATACCTGCAACCTCGGCTGCAATCATATGATATACCACATATCTCAAACACACGCAGCGATAACTTCCATTCACAACAGCTGCCCACGACAACCAATATCGATAAAAAATCTATTGTTAGATAAAGTCTCATTTCAATACCTTCATATACTGCCAACGGCAACTGAACACGCGATATACTGAACCCATCTCTCAAATCAACCATTCATGAATCCATTTCCCTCTTGACTGTTACTACAACAAATTTCCGAGCCAAACCTAGATATTACCTTTTTAACAAACTGAAATCAAATTGGTTCGTACTCATTAATGATCCAACGACCACTTCGACTCCAACCACCCCTCTGGTGATATGACACCTCGATGCAGGCCTAATCGACAACTTGCGTAATGCATGCACCAATGAGAAGCATTCTGAACATACTCAAAAATGACTCAACGAAAGAGCTGTACCTCAAGCTCAACAGTACCATTTCAGCACAAAACTGAGATCCCGTCTCACATCATAGAAATAGAGTCCCTGAATTCTCCTAGAAAGGTCATAACTTCACGTGGCCTTGCCACAACACGCGATCCTATCCAAACACTATTACCCATGAAGAACCTCAAGTCACCATGCTCAACACGATCAGCCAGGCACAGACTGAGGTCTGAAACCACGCAATCCATCACACCCACGGTGAAGCAATTAATATACACTATTCAATCCTGAAAGGACGCAACCGATGCGCTATTCGCCGAGCAACACACACTATGGATTTTCCTCAAAAACCAGGAAGCAAGACATACAAAGTAACATATAGAAAACTATTCTCCACATCACACTATTGCGGCATGCAACCCGATCCAGATAACGTACCTGTGGCGGCATACCACCCGATCCACACATATATCTCACAAAAGGAGATGCACATCGAGCCAAATTTGCTCATTACCATGAACACATATAGTCCCATGCCCGGCCACAAGAAACTCATCCGAAACGTTTGTCAATATCGGAACTGAACCAATGGTAGAATCCGCCGCACTGACATCCGCCACGAAGGCCCAATTAATAAAGCAATGCTTGCCAGCCGTCCGTTGGTCTCTGGAATACGAGCTACCCTGCTAGAACATAATCCGATGCACCTTGCCACGCAACATGTGGCATTTTCTGATATAGCCCATAGCACATTTGTCTAGACAATCTGACATTGGGATAACCAGTCTGCAATCTAATATCATAACCCAAATTTAACATACCAAGCAAAGAAAGATCTGCTCGGACATCTAATTTCCATAACCGCTAGACGATGTCAATACACACGATGTACAACCACTGCATAGTCGGATCACGAGAACTTCTAGTCTCCAACACATATAACACACATCACGTATCCATTATACCACGAAAAATATTCAAAAATTTCCATGCGTCGTCCACAACTAAATTATCAACAGTCGATCCAACAAGGGAATACCGTAATACCACCAAATATTATCAGTTTACATTACCTTGCCCCTTCTCTGAACATACACCCTCGCTAAATAACTAGAATAGCAATACCATCTTGCTTAATCATCTGAAGATCGATTCATAAATCACCTGCAGCTGCCCGAGCTGCTCAAGAATTTAATGACTTCCCATTAGATTATGAGCTGAACCAAAATCTTGAACACACAAATCTCAATTCTCCATATAATAACACATAGACCATACCACACTAGGATAACATGAGGACTTCTATCTCTCTCCTGCACCGCAGACATCGACGCATCAACTAGTCAAGAACTTTCATGATCCCATATAGGAGAAAAATTATTACACACTCCCTGCTTCGCATACCCATAGGAAATATACTCAATTTCAAACCACAGTAAAACACATCAAGAGCTCTTTCTCCTAATTCCATTGCACAAACTAATCTGCCAGGCCTGAATCCTTCGACCCGAACCAAGTTAAGCAAACTGCCAGCACTTAAAAGCTTTGCTGCACAATACCTGTAAGGCTCATTACTTCGAACACATACAATAATTAATCATATCCTTACCATACCGATTCAGTTCATTATTAAGATATTCCATTTATCCAATTTCCTTCCCGATTCATCTTTATGTGATATTATCCCTTGATGTAGCACCACCATACCTCAACCCAGGTTCACATGAGACTCGCACATAAAACACACTGTCTAAGACCCATATGCCACTGAATACCCTCTAAAACGTTTCCCAGAAATACCACATTCTAGAATGTTTTACTTTGAAGAACTTCCTGTGATTCTGAATTTGTTTACCATTACCTTCCAAATGCGGATATGTAGAATCCCATGACTAAAAAAAAGTACCACAAGTCTTGATCTTTCAATGAAAACATAGTCTCTAGCCCCATACACAAACTTAAGACACCTGATTGTTACATGCAAAATCTTGAACACAGTAAAACAATTCTCGAGAGTCATTCACTCTTATTCAGCTGTAATTCACCTTCTCTAAATGAATGGAACCACTCGTGCCTTATTAGTATTCTGACATCGCAGAACATGATTTCCTACAGATACAAACAACCATCTTCCTTCTGTATACACCGAGCATTCTTTATCAATAACAGCTCAAAAACACCCTAATATTTCCTCACATTTACGAAAGTACCATATAACCTTTGTAAAAATATTCCTTCACACGTGCCATCCTTGGCTCAATTTCTACAACCAGAACTGATTCACCATCATCCCTTGAAATGGAACCAACATTGCACATAACCATGCAATCAACTGGCCAACAGCAACCTCCCTAACTTGGATCGAAGCCATATATCAAGGCACTGTTAACAACTCATAGCAATTTGACATCCAATGATGCCAAGAATTTATAGTGAGATTAAACTCAAGTCATTTACAAGTTTGTGAATACACAGATCATCTAAACTGACATTTTTTGCAAACCTCGCATTCATTTCCACATCAGTTGAGTCCATTTTCTTAAGCGTCCCCAAATTCTCAAACTTCAACACATACCCTTCAATTACACATGAGACCTTCTAACATACACATAAAGATCATACCCCTAAAAAAAACTCCGCAGGAGACAATCCAATTGCTTTGCCTCATTTCAATATTTCAACATGCCCTCCACCATCATTGCGTTGCACAATCAATTAGTCTTTCTGAGTCTGAGCTCATACCGACACATGAAATATACACTTTCAAACTAAGACACATGAAAAATATTCTTCACGCGCCCATAACTTGGGGCTACACATCAGACCGTAATAGAAAACAATTACTTAATAGCTCATTTGTTATCCATCAGACTTCTTCGTCACTACCAAAATAACATAGATACACCTCGCAGTACTGACTTTCTCATCACATGGATATCCACCGCCAACCCGACCACTAAGAACATTACTGAACATATAAGTTCAAAACGCTTGCTCACACAATCAGCACCTCGGTGCTCAAGCAATAGGCAAAGATCCGGCCTCAAGTCCTCCTGACAGGCCTAGTATGAACTCAAGGAGACTGAATCTCGCCCCTCGATCGGGAAATCACAATACATCCAAGCACATATACTAGTGAGCGCTCGCGTGTGCATACATGCGTGTGGAAGGAAATTCAAGAATTATATCTCAAGCGGAATCAAGTACGCACGACAAGAATTCCAAGAAAGTGAAGTTTTCCTAAAGGTTCTGCAGCCTCTCAAGGATAAATACAGATGTCTCCATACCGATCCGCGAGACTCTACTAACCGGCTCATGACTTATGAGGCCTTGAAACCTAGGCTATGATACCAACTTGTCACGACCCCAATCCCGATCGTGATGTCACCCAACACAACTGCTAGGCAAGCCCGACCATTTACACTCTCAACCCGAGCATGAAGCTCAAAATCAGTAATTTGAATATCATTATCGACAATAAAGCTAAAATCTTAACTGATAGATGGAAACCAAATTGGATAATCTCCTAGAGATCTGGGGGTCATGAGTCTAGAGCCTCTAACAATATTGAGTAACAAGACTTCAATAATACAAATTTTCAAAACTGCTGAAGTAATAATAAGGGAATAGGGAAAGAATCGGGTCCTGCGAACGTCAGACAGCTACCCCGACAACTCCAATAGAACTCTGAAACCGCAATTATCTCATCTAAGCTTCCAAAATGCCTGAATCTGCACACATGGTGCAAGGAGTAAAGTGAGTACTTCCAACTCAGTGGTAATAAGAGAATAATATCTGAGCGATAAGAAAACACATATGGGCACACCAAAATGCTATAAAAGACAGGACAACCCTTATAGAAAAACCGAAATACTATGAAAATCCTTTAGAAAATCTTAGGATCAATTCAAAATCTCTTTTACAAAGTCTCTTTTACAAATTTCCCTTTTTCCCTTTTACTTTTTTCAATAGCCAAGCATATGAAAACTATATCAGATAGAACAAGTCGGCTCATAAGTCTGCCCCTTGGGAACAACACTCCTTAATAAATAACACCAGGGTATCTGGTCAACGAGACAAGTAACAGTATGTATGAGAATGATATATGAGTGCTAAATGTCATGCCACGTTGTACGAACATGAGTGAACGTGTGAATGCAATGCAATGCACATGACCGCTACGGTGCGTAGCCCGATCCATGGGTACCCTTCGCTCACTAAGGGTGTGTACAGACTCCGGAGGGGCTCCTACAGCCCAAGCGCCATAATACTGCGGTGTGCAGTCTGATCCATATAATATACTACTGCGGCGTGCAGTCCGATCCATATAATATACTACTGCGGCGTGCAGTCCGGTCCATATAATATACTACTACGATATGCACTCCGATCCATATAATGTACTATTGCGGCGTGCAGTCCGATACATTCATGTATATGTATATACTGCTTTGGCGTGCAACCCGAACCATATCTCAGTCCAGTAATGCACATATGCCCCTTAGGCAATAGTAAAATAGCTGTTCTCAGCTCAAAACGTTAGTAAAATATCATTTAAGTTTTCAAATCTTAGAAAAATGGCTGAGTTTGCAAAACAGTATTTAGAACCTTGGACTGAGATGAAATAATATGCAACGTAATACAAAACAGTGATATCAATCCTTGAAGGATTCAAGTATTCGCCGCGAAGCCTAAAACATGGCGATCAGCCCTAATCATGATAGCACCAAGTAGTTTCAGTCAATCACGCAGTAAAATCAACAACCGGGATAGACCAAGTCACAGTCCCCCACGGTGCTCTACCCCACGCTCATACCTGTCGTGCAAGTCACCACAATACAGTACTATGATGTGCAAATCCGGGGTTTCAAACCCTCAGGATATCATTCACAAGTAATACTCACCTCGAACCGGTGAAATTCCTCCCTCCCGATGCCTTTGCCCCTAAAATTGGCCTCCACGTGCGTCAAATCTAACCAAGATCAGTTAAATATATTATAATATGCTAATGGGGCAACATTCAATCGAAAACAATCGAAATATAACAAGACCCTCGAAACTAGCAAAACCCGAGCACGAGCCTGCTTCTTGAAAAATTACGAAACTTACATTTCTGGAATCCTCGTCTCACCGCGAGTTCATGCATACCAAGAACTTCCAAATCCGAGCTCAAATGACCTATCAAATCCCAATTTAAAAGTTAAAATCTCAAGCCCTAGTTCTTCCCCTTTTAGCTTTAATTCCATGAACTTACAGGTTAATTCTTCAATAAAAAGATGTCTTGAGTCCATAAAACATAACTCCGATCAATCCTCTTCGAAACTCTCTTCGTTTGCTCCCCAAAAGCTCTCAAGTGCTCAAAAATGGAGGAAAATAGCTTGGGCTCACAGAATAAAAATGACTTAAATCAATTCTGCCCAGGTGCATTTTTACCCTATGCAATCGCGGAACATTCCTCGCGATTGCAGAGAACAAATCTTCAGCCTTCAATTTTCCCTCTTATGAAAACACATACACATCACTGCGAACACAATGCACTGACTCACCATACTACGCGAACGCGTGCCAGGAGATGCGAACGCAAAGAACAATTACCCTGGCCTCCAATCCTCTTATGCGATCACGTACCATTGAATGCGAACACATAGAAAAAAACTCATGCCTCACAAACTACTTCTTTCCGATCGCGACATCACCCCCCGATCGTATTGACCAAAGTCTCTGCAACAGAACTGACTGGAAACCTGCAACTCCCAAATGCCAAAATTTGTCCGTTTGACCACTCGAAATCATCCCGAGGCCTACGGGACCTCAACCAAAAGCACAAATATGCTCTATTACCTTATTCAAACTTGCTCGGATTCATAAAAACACAATTGTTAACATCAAAATCCTCAAATATCATCAAATCAAGGCCTAAGGTTTCTTTAAAATTCCGAAACTCACATCCGATCAAGAACCTAACCAAACGACGTTCGAATGGCCTGAAAATTTGCAGACATATCCAAAATCACCTGACGAAGCTACTGCAACTCTCGAAATTCCATTCCAACCCTCGGATCAAAATCTCACCTATCAATCGAAATTCACCAATATTGCAACTTCGCCAATTCAAGCCTAATTCTACACCGGTCCTCTAAATTCGATTGTGATCGCACTCCTAAGTCAAAAATCATCCTCTGAAGCTAATCGAACCACCAAAATTCACATCCGAGCCCTCTAACCACATAGTTAACTTCTGGTTGACTTTTCTAAAACAAGCTTTCTTCTAAGAGGCTATGTGCCCCATTTTCAATCAAAACCAATTCAATTATGCCTGATCAAATCTAATACAGATATTGAAACATGAATTAACACAATAAGAGGGAAGCAAGACGGTAACTCACATGACGGCGGGCCGGGTTGTCCCTCTCATCCATGAAATTTCCTTTCCGTCTTGCATCTAATGTTGCTAATCACGCTTAAAAATATGGTAGTAGATCTTTGTGTGTGATTCTTGGAGAGAAAGAACCTTATCTTTTTTTAGTTTTTAATTTTTATATATGTTTTACTAGTTTTGATAAGTATATGATTAATTGCTAGATGTTGGTAAGTTGGAACTTTTTTGGGATATTTCTGCAAGATTCCCTTTTGTAAATACCACTAAAATAGCACGGGCTAGCCAGTTTTCGGAGTGGTCATTCAAAAATAGTAGCGTTTGCAAAGTCATTAAAAAATAGCCACTATTTTGCTGCAACATGAAAAGTTCCATCATAATATACTGGAGATCGATGTACCTTTGTATGAACTTCCAGCATATTATGCTGGAACTCCAATACGCAGAAAGTTCCACTATAATATACTGGAGTATTTTTTTAAAATTTGAATGGTGTTTTCGTTCAAATTTATCTTTGGTGTCTAAATTTAGATTACTTTTAAAACCGTTTTTATTTTTAAATGACGACTTGTAAATCTAGCTATTTTTGAATTTCTCACTGGGACGTAGGCCCCAGTACAATTGACACTAGTCAAACAATCGATTCTACAACAACCGGTGTATTTTAATCAATTTAAAATACTACACCTAAATATAAAATTTATTTATGCTATAGAAGAAGGAGGGAATTAACTACTCAATTCTTAGCTAATATTACTGTGGGGTAATTGAAAATAGGAAAATTTACTTACTTGAGTTCAAGAATTAGTGATCGATAAAGAACCTTACATTTCTTTTTCGTTGACTAAGTCGTTACCTCTGTTTCGTAGTGCTCTGTTTAAGTTTAAGGCGTAAGACTTCTGCTTTTTTAAATGACCGCTAGGCAAAGCCTAGGGTTAAGATTTTATTAATAACAATATTAAAAGTACAAAAATTAAAACAAAAACACGCCAAATGAAATTTGATCGTCCCAGAGTTTATAATACTCTGTGACGATGTTACAAGTGAGGAAATTAAGACGGTTGAACAAAGTTATGAAAACCGATAAGGATCTTCATAATTCAAGCTCTTTGAGTCAACTGTTTTAGTTTCGCGAGTCTCATTGGGGGACGTCTTATATTTCCTTCTTCTGTCACCCTGCCGTCCCAGCTTCTATCTCTTTAACGACCCTTCTTGTTTGTTTTACTATGCATTGGAGATAAATCACCTTTTCTTGCAGCATCTTTCCGGCATTGCATTAACATCTCTTCTTCCTCCCCTTCTTCAAAGGTATGATGTTCCGAAGATATTTGTAAAGCCGATGATTCATACCGATCTTGTCGCTGTTCTGTGTGTATAGGAGTAATCTGCTTTTGTCCACTGTTTTGCTGTGCTGTTAAGTTTCCAGCAATTGACGATTCACCCACTAGTTGAAGCTTTGGGTTGTATGCAGGGGGGGGCATTATGATTTAACAATCTGCTTGAGTTTGATCCAAATGTAGTTTCTGCCTTTCCGATTACAATTGCAGTCTTTTCTTGAGAAAACAGTTCTGCTAATGAGTTGTCGTCATCATCTTCTTCTGTTGACGAAGAGCCAGTAGATCCTTCTTCCCATCCCTCTTCATCATCACATCGTCGTTGGTCCCAAAGTTTCGATTTAATTACCAACTCCTTCCTGCTAGCTAAAACTGATGGTTTGTTCTGTCCATTGAAAATTGAGAAAACTTCGTGATCCTTTTGCTCTATAAAAGTATAGGGAATGATAGGGTAACTTTTGACAGTCTGTATCTTCCCTCCAGCAACCATTGCCGATGACTTAGAGCTTAGAATTAGATCAGTATTTTCCTCTGCGATCTGTTTGCTTTGTTTCAAAACAGTTGCTACCTTATTGGTCATTGTTGAGCTATACTGATCAGCATTTGTTGCGGCCAATTCAATGCAAGCACTTTCTTCTATTGGGTGTCTGAACTTTGTGCTGCTGGATTTGATGCTTGATCAGGATCCAAATCATGATTTGCATTTTCAGCTGTTGTTAATGTCGATGGGACAGTATCATTGTTTTTTATACAATCCTCACAAGCTTGTGCTGCAGTTTTTGTTGCTTGATCAGAAGCCAATTCAGGAATTGCATTTTCAGCTGCTATAAAATCGATGGAAAATTTTCCTGCAATTTTGTGCTATCCTCTCTAGTTGTTTCCTCTGTGTGTTCCAGCTGTTGACTGTTCGATCGCTGAAATTGGTGAGCGATTGCATTCTGCTGAACTTTCTTACCTATCTGTTTTGTTAACTGATGGATATTAGCAGAAAGATCAGTCTTGGGTGCACTTTGCTGATCTGTTGGCTGTGCAAGTCTGTTCACATTTGTTGCAATTTCAGTACCACAAAGTTGGTATCCCACGATGCCTGATTTCTGACCATTTGATAGCCCTCTTTTTGTTTTGTTCTCTTAAGGCTTTTTTTTTTTAGCCTTGAGGCTTTTTCCTTCTTTTATTTTGTTTAAGGTTTGGCTTATTGATTTAGGATTTTCCCTTCTCTTTTTTTTTCTTCTTTTTAATTTAATTAGTAATTAATGATATTTATTCTTAGTAATTAGTAATATTAATAATATTAATATTTTCTAATTGTATATTCAATTATTTAAAGGTATATATATAATATTTCTTTTTTTCCACTATAGGCAAAAAAAAAAAAAAATTTAGTTTTATGGTTAGCGTATCTCGAAACTTTTTAAATTTAATGAGTGTTACACAATATTTCTCAAATTTTCTATATTGGCTTACCTATGTGTTTAAAACGAATATAATCATATGGATTTATAGCTTGGCTATTTTTGATAGCATGCTTTAACGGTTAACTATTGGTTTTTTTCCCTTTTCGAACATAAACGACATTTATTTATTCATTACTAGAATATTTAAACATTACAAAAGGGATGATCTTGAGGATCGTTACTATTGGGTATCACATGCATAACATGTAAGATACCGGTAGAAGCTATAGAACTACAGTACTTAAGAGAAATAGCTTTTACAGACTTAGTCCCTCCTTTATCTGCTAGCATCCTGGCCAAGACAAAAGGTAGTGGAAATAGCTAGAATTTTAATTTATTTATCACTAAGTTCTCCACAACATGCTTAGCCCACAAGTGAGCAACTTCATTTCCCTGCCTGAATATGTGTTTGAGTTCCACGGTGTCCATTTGCTCCAAAAGTGACCTGCAACCATTAATGATGGAATTATAAGTTTTACAGTCTTCACTCATGAAGGAAATTACCTGAGAGGCATCCGTTTCTATTATTAGAGGAAGCAAGTTCCTCTCTTTTGCTATGATTAATCCTTTGTATAGAGCCATAATCTCTGAGTGAATCGGACTTTTAGCAAAGAATTTTAAGCCAAATCCTATTAGCCAATCACCATGATCATTTCTTATTACCCTTCCAATACCTCCTGTTTTTGATAAGGAATTAAAAGCCCCGTCTATATTTAGCTTGTACCAATGAATAGGAGGTTTTACCCAAGATATGTAGAGCTTAATATCTTTATCCAAATTAGATTCTCTTTTAGTTAGGAGAGTGTACTCAATAGCTTGGTCTATAATTTTCCCTAGGTGGCTGGTAAGGCAAGTATTATTGATATTATTGGAATTCTTAGTGAGCCATATATTCCACATGACAAAAGGGAATAGAGTGTCCCAATTGATGAATTTAGAGGGGATTATGGGGTTACTAGATTTTAGCCAAGTTAACCAATTGTTACTATTGTGGGCAATGCCACTAGTATCAATTCCCAAACTTTGCCAAATGTTACTGGCATTAGGGCATGTAAGGAAAATGTGGCTAAGGCATTCAGAACCACGACGACAAATAGTACATTGGTCATCTATATTCATACCTATAGATGAGAGGAATTTCCTACACGGAAGTTTATTAAGATTACAAAGCCACAGAAAGTATCTAATTTTATTAGGGCATTGAAGGTCCCAGACCCAATCACTATTTACTGGGTGATCTTTAGAACTATCTATCATCCTGTAACAAGATTTGGTTGTGAAAATCCCGCTTGAGTTCATGTCCCATGACAATCCATTAGTCGGGCACTCATTAGAGATAAAAGTAGAATGAATGTTATCCAGGGTGTATTCTGGAATGTCTAGAGATAGTTTTGAGAAATCACAAACATTACCTGTCCTAACATCACATATTCTAAGGGAATTTTCTATCTTGGTTAGAGGACCCACCACTTGACTCCTAAGGTTTTCGGAGTTAGTAATCCAATTAGTTTCCCAAAGATTTAAAGTAGTGGCGTTATGGATTGACCAAAGGGACCCTTTTTCACAAATTTCCCACCCTTTAATGAGACTTTTCCAAATGAAGGAACCCTTATTAACAGGTTTTTGGCTATATTTCTTGATTAGATTCATAGCCCAAAGATTGATGGTGTTATTGGCTAGTCTCCAAGTGAGGCTAGCTAAGAGAGTAAGATTTTTATGATGGGCTTTCCTAAGCCCCAGACCACCTTCCTTCTTAGGATTGCAGACTAAGTCTCAATTGACTAAATGGAGCTTTCTTTTATGATAAGTTGTACCCCAAAGAAAGTTCCTTTGAATTTTGTCTATTGTCCTTAGGGTTTTGGATGGAAGTAGGATAAATTGCATGTAGTGGGCTGGAATGCTGGCTAAGGTAGAAGATATTAGGGTAGCTCTTCCTGCTCGGTTTAGATTGTTACATTTCCAGTTAGCTAATCTGTTCCTCATTTGATCAATTATAAACTGGAAGTCTCTATGCTTAGGAGCATTATTAAGGACAGGGAATCCAAGATATTTTCCAAAGTTATTACATTCTTTTAAACCTAGGGAAGTAGTAAGATTAGTTCTACTAGATTTACTACAGTTTAAAGAGAAAATAATCCTAGATTTGAATAAATTAATTGATTGCTCTAAGTGCTTGCAAAAGGGATTTAGGGAAGTCTTGATGGAGGAACAAGTTTTGGTATTAGCCTTTCCTATTAAGACCAAGTTATCCGCAAAAAACAAATGAGAGAGGGGGGGGGGGGGGAGTCTTTTCCTAATAAGACAGTTTTCAATTTCTTAATATCAACTAAGTGGTTTATGTAATTAAACAACATTTCCATACAAAAGGATAAAAATGTACGGGGACATAGGGTCTCCTTGCCTAATTCCTCTACTAGGTTGGAAGAAAGTAGATTTGGTTCCATTTATAAGAATGGAGGTAGTAGAGGTAGTAATGCAAGACATTATAAGGTTGATAATGTTTGGAGGAAATTTAAAGTAAACAAGAGTCTTATAGATAAACGACCATTCAAGCTTATCAAAAGCTTTTTCAAGGTCGATTTTGATGATGAAGGAACCAACTTGTCTTTGGGTTTTTTAAAAGAGTTAATAAGCTCCTGGATAATAATAGCATTGTCACTAGCCCTTCTATTTGTTATGAAGCTTGTTTGGACGGGGCTGATGATCCATTGGAGGTAGGGTTTAATTCTATTTGCGATAATTTTTGTAATGGTCTTGTAGATGGTATTAAAAAGACTAATAGGTCTAAAATTACTAATGTTATTAGCATTAAGGAATTTAGGGATACGGAAAATATAAGTAGTGTTAATATCACTAGGGACCTTGTGTTGTTTGAACACTTCATGGCAAAAAACTTTTATAGAGTTTCCTATGATACTCCAATACTTATGGTAAAAGAAAGGATGTAACCCATCCGGCCCGGGGGACTTAAAGGGTTTAAATGAAAATACAGCACTACTAATTTCATTATCAAGAAGAGGTCTATCTACTAGTGAGAGGTCAATCTTATGATAACTAGTGTGGAAGTTTAGCGGACTAAGGCCCTTAGAAAGGGTGTGATTTGTTTTAAATAAGTCCACAAAATATTCTAACATATAGTTAATAATAGCATGATGGTTGTCCAACCACTTACCTTCTTTATTCATAAAGAAATTTATATGATTTTGTCCTTTTCTATTGGTGGCACCAATTTGGAAGAATTTCGTGTTAACATCTTCCTCATTTAACCAATTGACCCTAGCCCTAAGTTTCCAATAATCTTCCTCAAGTTTGAGGATATTATTATACTTAATTACTAGGGAATGTTCCAAATTGTTGAGGAATTCACTAGTGCCATAGTTAGGAGAGTTTTGAATTTCGTTAATCCTAGCTAGAAGAGATCTTTTTTCTTTAAAAATGCTACCAAATTGGTCTCGTCCCCAAGTCTTTATAAACTCAGTGAAAGAGTTGATAGCAGACAATAGACCTTGTTTCTCCATTCATTTTGGAATATATTAACAAAGTTTGGGTGATCGCACCAAATATTTTCTAAATGAAAAATACCCCCAGAACTATGATTAATATTATTAAGCTTAACTATGATAGGTTTATGGCCGGAATGGATTTTTGGGAGCTGGATAATGCTAGACTTAGGAAATTTTTCCAACCATTCCTCATTAGCTAGAATACGATCTAATATTTCCATAATAAGAGCTTTTTTTTTTCCTGTGATTAGACCAAGTAAATTTACTACCCTTAAAACCTAGGTCTATTAAATTGCACGAGTCAATATTATTGCTAATGGTTAAGGTTCTTTTAGATTTTAAGGGACGACCTCCAATTTTTTTGTTAGAGTTTATAATGTCATTAAAATCACCACCTATCATCCAAGGGCCATTATAAGTCTTGGACATTTGGAGGAGGTTCTCCCACATAACATCCCTAATGGAAGACTGAGTGCTAGCACATACTAATGAAAAATTAAAGGGACGTACCTGAAGGAGAGCATGAATCTCTTGGCCAGTACGGGTGAAGTGTTCCACTGTAATGATATCATGGTTATAGGGTACAAACATCCCCCCATTGTCCCTCCGCAGGGACATATATAAGCTCGGAGAAATTAAACTCCTCTAAGAGTGAAGCATGCATATGCATTCTTGTCTCAAGAAGGGCAACCAAACATGGTCTATGGGTATCAAGGAGCTCTCTAAAGTTTCTACGAAATTCGTCATTGTTAGCACCCCTAACGTTCCAAAAAATAATTGTAGTTGCTCTATTCATTTGGGGAAGGTGAGGTTGAGACATTGTGTTATCTCTTTCCACTGAAGTATGACTCCTCCTCCTCCTCGATGGTACCAGAATTACTGCGTGTTTTCCTACGGTGGGATCTTGAGGAGGGAGTACATGCATTGAGCATTTGTACATGGTGCTCGAGTAGCTGAAGATGTATTTATTGCTCCATAATTTCGGAAAGAGTAAGCTTTTTACCTCTTTTAGGCTTAAGAACTCTACACTCGGCTGAATACCTTTTGGATGGGGTTCTTCTTCTTCCTCTACTGGAGGTGGTGGAGGATTTGGTTATGGAGCATTGGCTTGCACATTGTGTGGAGGTGGGTTGACAGGAGTTAGATTTGCTAGATTGAGGGATTCCTGGGTTACTTGGTTGTTCCAGGCCATAAATATGGGATTGATTGAGATGCTCTCCTCCGATGGAAAGAATGGAAGAGTCTGAGGGAGATTGATGAACTGGTTGGGTGTTGGGGTGATATTCTACTGAGGTTGCATTTCCTGAATTAGGGTGTGACTCACTTGAGAGGCTGGGGGGTGGAGGATATTATTTATCCAAATCTGGTTCGTGTAGTTTGACAGCTGCATGCCCTCTGCTATCAGTTGTGCCAAGTACCTGGAGTTTTGGATGATGATCACCATCTTCTGGCCATTGATCTGGATGTTGAATGTTATCGCATATCCCAGGAGGCCTGCTTCCAGCCAAGAGGTGGGATGACAGTGCTGGGGTGGTGGTGGTGATGTGAATAAGAGGGGTTGTGCTTGGAGTTGATTGGGAAGTGGGGGCGGATTTTCCATGTGAGTGATCCTGCTTGGACTGAGAATATGCACTAATATGAACCTCCTTCTTTATGTTAGAGGGAGACGTGGCATTATTTATATTTGAAGGGGACAGATTATGAGAAGAAGCAGTCATAGGGTTTGTGGAGAGGCTGGATTGCTCTGAATTGGAATGATCAAACATGGGAACTGGTGTGTTACTTTTTATAAAATATTTTGGAGAGATAGGTGGGGAAACCAGGTGGTCAGTGGAGGTTGGAACTCCCTGCAATGTCAAGTGTAAGGGATCAATATTTTGGGTAGCCTCAGATGGAGGAGTAGCGAGATCTTTGGAAGATTGTATAGGGACAACCGGGTAATTCCCATTGCTTATACAATTGGAATGTTCCACTAATGAATGGGACGGAACTTCCAATGCATGCTTTTCTTTCGACACTTGTCCAGCTTTGTCTTTTATGGTAGACATGCATTGGTTAGGAGATGTTCTAGAATGGTTTTCATCTAACCTCTTTCCAAAACTATGGGCTCTACTTGCTTAAGGGGATTATCACTGATTAGAGGATTAGTTATTGGAACGTTAGATAATAAATTATTTGCATAGATTAATTTAGTGGGTACAATCAAAGAAGATTTTGCAGCCATACCTGGAGTTGAGTGGTACTTACCTGAACTATGACCAGCTAAGGAGAAGTCTTTCCCTATAGGTTTGGGCTTGTCCTGCTGAGTTAGCTTTGATCCTGCAGCTTTTTTCTTTTTTCCAAAAGAGAGTGCGATCCACTCGTTGTTAGTTTTCAGTTGATTGGTTGTTGCAACCTGCATATGGTTAGTATTGCTTGAGATGGTTGGAGGAGGCAGGCATTTCAAATGAGTGTGTCCTAACTTTCCACAGAGGGTGCAAAGAAAGTTTTCACCCTCATAGTGTACCATCTGCTTGTAATTGCCAATATAGACAAATGATTTTACTGGCTTATCCATGGCCACTTCAATACATAGCCGGGCATATCTACCCCTTAACGTTGAGGAGGTACAAGCATCAATCCTTAAAAGTTTACCAATTGCATTTTCATTTTCGTTAGAATTTGAGAGTCATAAAACTTTGTGGGAAGTTGTGGTAAACGAACCCAAACTGCCGACTTTAACTGCTTAGTTTCGCATGCTACAAAATGGGGTTCCCATCATTGGACTGAGAGATGGAAGCCGTTGATAAATCAAGGACCATTATTTAGTGCCTTGGATATATTTTTCTCCTTAGAAAACTTAACAATAAAATAATCTGCATGTAGGTCAATTAGATTAAAATTTTCATTGGGCTGCCAAAGTTGGGAAATCTTTTTACCGGGGTATTGATGAAGAATGCGTTTTCCCATGAGCTTGACAATGAGAGAGTACTTCCATGGATGGTAGATTCTCTTTAGATCTTCCTCTGAAAGTGATACTTGTAGTTCATCATTGGCTTCCTTGTTATTTTGGAGCTTAGCTGTTGGAGGAGCCAGGGGCTCTGATTGGAAATCCATCTGCATGGATTGGGTTTGAGCCTCACTAATTTGCATGGGATGCCGACTGAATTGACTACTCATAGAGTCTAGTAGAATTTGCTTGTAGGATGAGCTTTGAGTGGAGGCTGTTCCTCTATTGGAGCAGGAGACGAGCAATTATCTGATTGGATAGGATGATCATTATGAGAATAAAAGCTAGATAAATTAGCCATGGGATTGTTTGGGTGTGTTGAGTGGCCTATGTCTGGAGGCTTTGGAGGGATTTGTGTAGTAGAATGGCTATGTAGAGGAGTTAGTTCTATGGAGGATCAAAGGAGTTTAGAGAGAAGTAAGACCTTCTCTCTCTTTCCTGATTTGTACTTTGCCATTATAAAAAGTTAACTGTTGGTAAGTAGTGCTTTTTTGGTATATTTCAGTTGTTCTCTCGACTTTCATGAATTTAAGTTTTTTCTGATTATCGAAACTATTCAATTTGTGAAATGGAAAGTTATTAGAAAGTCAAATGTACGACATTTTATCCTTTAGTTGTAGGAAAAATTCTGTTTTGATTTCTGAGAAATAATAATGCTTATTTTCGCTAAGTAATAACTTGAATAACTGACACTGTGTTTGACTAAAAATCGATTCAATAAACCTTAGTGATTTACCCAAGTACTAACCTAAATCACAGTTGTTAGGAAAATTTTATGATTCAACAATCGTCAAATCATTAGTTATTTGTAATTAAAACTTACAAGCAATTAGGAAAAATAAAACTACAAGATCAAGTGACCAGCATATGGCAGATACCCGACAATGCTTGGCAAAAAGTTCTAGTAAATTATATATATACTTTTATGCAAAATTTTGCGTACATACACTATATATGACGACACTTCTTAAAAATATATGATAGAAAATAAAAATTAATTTGGGACAAATAAGGCTTTAAAATCACCAAAGTCTTAAGCTCAAACTACTTACGCAAGAAAAGTTTAAATTTTCTTCATCTTAAAATATTCCTACCACAAAAATGACAATATATATGCTTCTATTAACTCGATCTGATCAATACATACATTACCATAATAGGTTCCATAAATGCAAACAAGAAGCTAGTGGTTTAAGAAAAGAAATCAAAAACCAAAGTAGAAAAAGAGAAGATCGGCGAGATGAAATAAGAAAATTACTATAATAAGAAGATGTGACGACCCGACCCGTCGTCTTTTGTGTTTCAGCCCCGTTATCCCCGTAATATGTTTTCCCGCGTGTTATTATGTGTTTGGTGAGTTTGAAATGTTTCGGATTGAATTTGGATAGAAATGAGACAAATAGTCTCTTTAAGGAAAGTTTAAGTTGGAAAAGTCAACCGGACGTTGACTTGTGAGTTAGAGCGCTTGGAATGGATTTTCGATGATTCGACTAGTTTTTGGATAGTGATTTGTGACTTGGGAGAGAAAACAGAATAGAATTTGAAGGTCCGGTGTAGATTAGGCTTGAATTGGCTAAGTTGGAATTTAGGCGAAATTCGGTTGATAGGTGAGATTTTGATTCGAGAGTCAGAATGGAATTCCGAGAGTTGCGGTAGCTTCATTAGAATATTTTGGGTATGTCCGCAAATTTTCGTGTTATTCGGGCTTCGTTTGGTTAGTTTCGGCACCGAATGAGGTTTTGAGAAGTTCAAGTTTATCTTAGACTTTGATTTGAGGAAAATGATTATTTTTGATGTTAATGATAGTGTTCTTATGGCTCGAGTGAATTTAAATGGGGATATTTAGTCATATTTGTGTTGTTTTTTTGGACCTCGGGGGGATCGGGGTGATATCGTATGGTTAAATGAGGAATTTTGGAGTTTGCATGAAATGCACCTGTTGCTTCTGGTATTTTCGCGGAAGCGGGCTAGGAACCGCTTAAGCGGCGTCCACGGAAGCGGAAAAGTAGCCGCAGAAGGGGTCAAGGGGAAGATCAGAGACCGCAGAAGCGGTCAGGTGGACCGCGTATGCGAGAGTTGCCAAGGCGGTGAAGCGACCGCAGGGGAAAAGGGACAGACTGCAGAAGCGGGTTATTGAGCGCGGAAGCGATACCGCAGGTGCGATCAATGGACCGCAGAAGCGAAAATGTCTGAGGGTTTAATGTAATCAGTGTATTCGAATTTCACTAGGGTAAAATCATTTTGGGGTGCGAACTAAGGCGATTTTTGGGCGATTTTGGAGAGGCTTCGAAGAAGAATCATCAGGTATGGATATTTGGACTCGGATTGTGATATTATAGTGTATAAACATGAATTAATCACTAAAAATTCAAGGAATTTGGGTATGAAATTGAGGAAATTAGGGCATGGGTTTTAATACTTCAAATTGGGATTTGATAGGTCATTTGAACTCGGATTTGGGAGTTCTTGGTAAGTATGAACTCGTGGCGGGACGAGGATTTCGGAAATATAAGTTTCATTATTTTTCGAGAAGCGGACCCGGGGCTTGGGTTTTGCTAGTTTCGAGATTTTTTGTATATTTCGATTGTTTTCGAATGGGTGTTGTTCTATTAGCTTGTTATGATATATTTGTACTGATTTAGGCTAGCTTCGACGCGTGTGGAGGGCAGTTTGAGGAGCAAAGGCATCGCGGGCTTGAGATTTCACCGGATCATGGTGGGTAATACTTGTAAATGATGTCTGAGGGTTTGTAAACCCCGGACTTGCACATCATAGTGCTGTATTGAGTTGACTTGCACGCTGGATAACGGGAGTGGGGTAGAGCACCACTGGGATTGTGACATGGTCTGTATCGCTTAATAAAAGAACTACCTAATTGCTTGAAATTGAATTGACATCCTAATAAAGATATTAATTATCATGAATTGGACTGATTATCATCTTTGGGGCTTAGTGCCGGATATATAAATCCTTCGGGTATTGGTATCACTGTCTTGATAATACATTTCATATTTTCACCTCGGTATAAATGGTATTTTTGCTACTCAGCATTGTTATAAGATTTGAAAACTTAAACGAGGCTTTGATGACATTTTAGCTGTGAGTGGTTATGATACTGTTGCCTAAGGGGCTTATATGCATTCATGACTATGCATGGGTCGGGCTGCACGATCCGCAACGGATATATATTGAGATTGCGCTTGGGTTGAAGGAGCCCCTCCGGAGTCTGAACCCCCACAATGAGCGCGGGCGCCTTTGCATGGATCGGGCTGTGCGCGACAACGTCATGTTCATTGCATTGCATACATTGGCTTTACTTGTACTACATGGCATGACATTTAGCACTCATACATTACTGGCATACATGTGTAATCTTCCTTATTGACCAGATACCCTGGTGGAAATTGTTAAGAAGTGCTGAGCCCAAGGGGCTGATCTGAGTGCAGACTTGCATTGTTTGAGGTTGTACCCAGGTATTGATCTGTTATAATGAGAGGAAGAGATATTAAAAAGAGATTTCCAAATAATCTACTCGCATATGTTAAAAAGGAATACCCTATGAGTCTACTTCAGTTTAAAGGATGATATTGTACGTTCATAGCATGAGATAGTGCTTTGTGTGGTTTCTTTTTCCTCAACATTATTTACTTTTAGTACCGCTGAGTTGGAAGTACTCATTCGACTCCCTGCACCATGTGTGCTGATTCAGGTACTTGGACGCTTGTCTAGAGCTCCATTTGGGATCGTCGAGATAGCTGCCTGGTGTCCGTAGGATCCGACACACCCCTTATTACTCTGTATTTGTTTATTTCCGCGTACTCTCGGACTTGTAGAGTTACTTACAGTATTGTATTGATATTTTGATAGAGGCTCTTGGCTCGTGACCCCAGATCTTTGGGAAGTTACGTGGTTTTCGTGAGATTTCGGGATATTGTTATAGCTATCATCTTGTTTTGATTTTCTTCACTCTTAATGACTTAAAATAAATGATTTTGAGCTATAAGCTCGGGTTGAGAGTGTATTTGGTTGGGCGTTCCTAGACGTTGGGCTGGGCGCCATCACGACCGTGTTTGGGGTCGTGACATAAGAGGAACAACAGAACAGAATTATGAGCAGCTGCCTTCATATTTGTATATGATGGAACAAAAAAATCCAGGGTCATATACAAATATTGTGAGAGATGAAGAAAACAGGTAAATTTCTTATGTATTGAGTGATTTTTTATGTCCATTATTAAATACGGGACATAGTGGTTTAAGAACACATTACTTCACTGCAATATAGAGAAAAAAATATTAAATTATGTTTTTCCATTTTACTTCATTCTGTCCATTATATTGTACAGGATGTTTGAAGTTGTCATCAAGTATATTTTATAGGATATCTGTATTATATAAGCTTTATGTCCTGTATAATATACGGGATGAGTTCTGTTCAACTTAAAAATTTGTATTTTTAGTTTATTTTATCCAGTATATTATACTGGATGATAATTGAAGTCCAGTATGTTATGCTGGAGCAATATTATAAAATAGTTAAGTTTTGTTTGTGGCACGTAAATTTTATGGGATGTATGGCTTGTATAAGCTTTATCTCTAGTATATTATTATACTTTATGACTTAACTGAATTTTATTTACTTTTCATTTTACAGGTTTGTTTACATGTTTTCCATGTATGGGGCATCAATATCTAGGTGGTAGTATTGTAGACCACTGATTGCTGTTGATGGAACATTTCTATAAATAAATATTGAGGTGTTCTGTTAGTGGCTGCTACCAAAGATGCAAATAATCAGATTTTTCCTATAGCTTTTGGAGTAGTGGATGCAGAGAATAATGAATCATACGAATGGTATTTCAGGGAATTAAGAAAAGCAATTGGCATTCGTAAATGAAAAATACTAATGGTATTTCAGGGAATTAACAATGATGGATTTCATAAATGAAAAATTACAAAGATGGTTCTATGAAAGAAGGACACTTGTAGAAGGAATATTCCGTGATATATCAAATTGGGCAGAAGCAACATTGGAAGCAAAAATTCAACCAGCTTTTACATATAGAGTATTTTACATTAATAGACTGAAATTCAATGTCAAAGAAGGTGGTATAGAATATATTATTGATCTACATAAAAGAACATGTGATTGTTCTGAATTTCAGTTAGATGAGATGCCCTGTGAACATGCAATTGCTGCCATTGAGAGTATACATCAAAGGAAATCGGCATTTTGCTCAGCTTATTTTTCAAGGGAATTTTGGTTGAAAACTTATGAAGGGCAAGTAAATTCTATAGGTGATGCAACAACATGGGTTATCCCAGAAACTGTTAAATAAGAAATCACTAAGCCTCTAGATGACAAAGTACTGCTAGGAAGAAGACAGAAGAATCGACATGTTTCCGGTACAGAATTCAAGAAGGAACAAAAATGTAGTCATTGCAAAAAATATGAGCATACCAGAACAAACTGCACAAATTCTGCTGTAGTTCATCCTTATGCAAGAAAATACAGGAAAAGAAATAATTGAATATATACAATAAAGTTTTATATCCAGTATTAAATAAGATGTTTACTACTTCAACAATACAGGAAACAAAATATTAAATTATTTAATTCAATTTAACTACATATTGTCCAGTATATTTTATGGGACGTCTGCCTTGTATGAGCTTTATCTCCAATATTAAATAACTTGTTTACTACTTCAACAATTTATTACTCAAGTTAATATACAGGAAACAGATTATTAAATTATTTAATTCACTTTAATTACATATTGTCCAGTATATTTTATGGGACATCTGCCTTGTGTAAGTGTTTTCTCCAGTTTATTATATTGGTTGAGTTCTTTATTATTAGTCTTTTGTTTGGAGTGATTTTTCATATTCAGTACTAAATAAAGTTGTTTACTACTTAAACAATATATTACTCCAGTTTAATATAAAGGAAACAAAATATTAAATTATTTAATTCAATTGAAGTACATATTGTCAAGTATAATTTACGTGACGTCTACCTTGTGTAAGCTTTTTATCCAGTATATTCTACTGGTTGAGTTCTATTTAATCTAGAACTTTGTTTTATTTGTCATCACTCTTTTTCAATGGATATTTGTCTTCTTTTTAACAATGCAGTAAATAATTACTGCAATATGTAATTATTTAATTCAATTTAATTACATATTGTCCAGTATATTTTACGGGACATCTGCCTTATGTAAGCTTTTTCTCCAGTTTATTATACTGGGTGACTTCTTTATTATTAGTCTTTTTTTGAGTGATTTTTCATACCCAGTATTAAATAAGTTGTTTACTACTTAAACAATATATTACTCCAGTTTATTATACAGGAAACAAAATATTAAATTATTTAATTCAATTGAAGTACATATTGTCCATTATAATTTACGTGACGTATACCTTGTGTAAGCTTTTTTATCCAGTATATTCAACTGGTTAAGTTCTATTTAACCTAGAACTTTATTTTATTTGTCATTACTCTTTTTCAATGGCTATTTCTCTTGTTTGCAACAATGCAGTAAATAATTACTCTACGACATAGTGGTTTAGTAATATAAGCATCAACTAGAACATACATGAAACAGGAAATAAAAACATATTATATTAATATAAAAGCAATAACATTGACATCATTCACCTGCAAATTACTTCCACAAAATAACCAAGTTTAAAGCATAGAAATAAAAAACGAATCCATATCATCAGAAGAGACAAAGAAACATGCATCCCCATTTCGGACAATTGCTCTCAAGCCTATTCAGCTTGTCCTTTAGTCTTCTTATATCCCTTTCATATTTCTCAATAAACTCATCAAACTTGATCTCAAATGCTTCTATTATGTCTTCTTTCAATTGTTCAACAACTGTTTTGATGGTTGCATCCATTTTTGTTTTGTTTTTCTGTTGGCTAGTAGAACTAGAAGAGTTTGTGTGAATAAATTGGTAAGCGAAATCATACTTATATGGCAAATTTTTTGAAAAACGGTATATGAAAAGACAGACAGAAGGCAACTTAATCATTAAGAAATATTCATGAATAACAATTTAATGAAAATAGTGAGAATGTAATTATTACTTCAACACAACTCCAAATGTGAAATATCAATTATTTTTAGTGGTTAAAAAAGAATCAAACACTGTACCTTTAGTATAATGAATAAGTATCGTCGTGTAAAATTATGATATTCAATTTATTATCCAAAAAATATAATTATTAGCTTAACACAAATCCCAACATACAATATAACTTGTGTCTAAAAATGCATAAAAGACAACACCCAATGGTCATAAGTAGTAATAATGTCATTAAATATTACTGACAGCTATACTACTGTGATTTGTATAAATTGCAGCCTATTCAATAGGGGGTAATAAAAATTGTATGAATATAGGATAAATAAATTTTCATTTCACATCCAGTATTAATTACAGGTCATAGTGGTTTTACAACATAAAACTCTAGTGTAATATACAGGAAATAAAATATTAAATTATTTTCAGATCCAGTAATAATTACAGGACATATTGGATTTATAACATAAAAGTCCAGCGTAATATACATGAAACAAAATATTAAATTATTTTATTCCAGTAAATTATTCTAGATACAAACTTTCCAATATTTTCAATTTCTCTATTATAAAATACTGGAATATATGCATAAAAAGCTGGAATAATTATTAGCTTAACTTAAATCCCAACATACTATATAACTTGCGCCTAAAAATGCATCAAAAATAGCACCCAATGGTCATAAGTAGTAACAAAATCATTAAATATTACTGGCAGCTATACTATAGTGATTTGTATCAATTCCAGCCTATTCAATATGGGGTCATAAAAATTGGACGAATACACTGTCACGACCCGGATTTACCCACTATCGGGAGTCGTGATGCTGCCTACTGTCGAAGCTAGGCAAGCCAACCCTTATAATCATTTATACCATTCGTAAATCTAAAACAAGTGTAATACTAAAATATTTAATTAAACCCGTGGAGGTCTTTTAACAACAATAGCGAAAATAAAGATGCGGAAATTAACAACATACCTCTACCCAGTATCTGGTGTCACTACTCACGGACTACTAACAGAGTACTAAAAATAATAGTCTGAACGAAAATACATAACATGTCTGTTTGATACAATTAAACAAATGGAAAGAAATAGATAAAGGAGACTCAGGGCCCGCGAACGCCAGCGAACTACCTCAAGCCTCTGGACTGAAGGATCACTCCCGGTCTAAAGCTGCGGTCCGTAGCCTGGGTCCTGACCTGTGCACAAAAGGCATAGAGGCGTAGTATCAGCACAACCGACCCCATGTGCTGGTAAGTGCCCGGCCTAACCTCGGCGAGGTAGTGATGAGGCTAAACCGGACCTATCACAACCAACCTGTACAGATATATGTAATAACAAGAAGAAAACAAGAATTTAAGCAAGTAAAAGGGGAAGGGGACATGCTGGGGGAGTCACAGTTCAATTATAACTTCTACAATCAAGGAATGAAATTGAATAAATAATAATTAAACAAGAAAACCAATGAATCAACGGCTGCACGACATCACCCTTCGTGCTTTTACTCTCATTCATTACCAAAATAGTCAAGTATAATGCACCACATCACCCTTCGTGATTTTACTCTCATTTCTTACCCAAATAGTCAAGTATAATGCACGGCATCACCCTTTGTGATTTCAGTCTCATTTCTCACCAAGAATGTCAAATACAAGGCACGACATCACTCTTCGTTCTTCTGCTCTCATTAAACAGTGCACGACATCACCCTTCGTGCTTCTACTCTCATTAAACAGTGCACGGCATCACCCTTCGTGCTTTTACTCTCCCTTCCTCTCCCAATCAATGATCACAGCCAAACGGGAACAAGGAAGTATATATATATCAAGACAAAGCATCCCGGCAATGGAGAACATTACAACAAGTGTTCTCGACAGGGGAGAACAATACAACAAGTGATCCCGACAAAAGAATACAACTCAACAATATGTCCCGGCAAGGGAAAAGTATCAATAATTCCTTTTTAATTCATTTAATTCTCAACTTTCACTTTATAATGCTTGAAATAAGTATTTATCACAATTGTTCACTTGCTTCACAATTTAATAGCAAATATGACATCACGTTCATGCTTTACTCGGGTGCATAGGTAACCGTCACATACCTATTCACGACCCTACATAGCACATAACAAATAACAAATAACAATCGAATCCTATTCCCTCAAGCCAAAGTGAGATTGAACACTTACCTCGAAGCCGAAAATAGCAACTCAAAGCTCAACAATCGCCTTTCCTATAGAATTCGACTCCGAACCAACGATATCTAACATAATTCGATTCAATATTATCAATAAGAATAAAAAAACACAATCCCATAGCCTAGAAATGCGTTTTCTAGCTTACTTTCAAAAATGCTAAAATCCGACACCGGGCCCACGTGGTCTAAACTCGAGGCTCGGACAAAAATCCAATCCCCCATATCCCCACGAGTCCAAATATATAATTAGATTTTAAATTCGACCTCAAATCGAGGTTGAAATACCCAAAATCCCATAAGCCCTAATTAACCCCCAGAACCCTCAAATTCTACCTAAATTTCATGTTTTAGGGCTAGAAGATTGATGATTTAATGAAGGAATGATGATTAGATGAGGTAGGAATTACTTACCGAAAGAGTCTTGATGATTTGGAAGCTTGGAGTTCGTCGATGTGGGTTTTTAGAGAGAGGGTTCTTGAAAAAAATGAGAAATTTCCCGTTATGAATAGTGTTCTGGAATTTATAAATCACTGAGCGAATTTGTGCATCGCGTTCGCGACCAGATGGACTCGTTCGCGATGAATAAGGACTAGGACCATCGTGTTCGAGATTGGGTTGACGCGATCGCGAAGAAGGAAGTTAGGGGTACTGGGTTGGCTTGCGCGGACGTGAAGGCTAGTACGCGAACGTGTAGAGGAGGGAAGCTGAACTACGTGAACGTGGGAGGAGTCACGCGATCGCGAAAGAGGGAAAGAACAGGGCACCGTGAACGCGAGATTATGGCCGCGTTCTCGATGAACAAAATGACTGTTCAGAAAATGCAGAAACCTGCTATGATTTCAAGTGTAAAACCACCCCGAACCACATCCGAATCATTCCCGAGCCCTCGAGGCTCCCAACCAAAAACATACGCTAACTCAATAACATCGTACGAACTTGCTCTAGCGATAAAATCGCCAAAATGACATCAAAATCAAGAAATCAACCCCCAAAACTCATGATTTTCATTTCTAACTTCAAAATTTAATAACTTTCCACTTTTAGTCTGAAATACGTCAAACCACGTCCGTTTTCAACCAAACTTTACAGATAGCGCTTAGCGCCCATTTAAGACTTGTACCGAGTGTCGGAACAAAAATATGAGCCCGATACCATTATTTTTGATCAATTTCCATTTTCATTTTTCCTTAAGCATATTCATAAACAATTTCACAGAAAAGCTCCGAACTCGGCCTGGGACCTCGGATTTCGATTCCTGGAATACGCCCGGGTCCCAAATTTCATTATGGACCCTCCGCGACTGTCACATCACGGGTCCGGGTTCGTTTACCCAAAACGTTGACCAAAGTCACCTATAACAATATTGGTATCAAAATTCATATTTTTTAACACAGAATTCAAATATTTTCACATAAAAATCTTCCGGCTTCGCGCCCGGACTACGCACACAAATCGAGGCAACCCAATAAAAGTTTTCAAGGCCTCAGAAGCACAAGGAAAGGGAGAACTACAGTGATGACCCTCTGGGTTGTCACATACACGATAAATAAATCTGCATTTTTCACATTCAGTATATATTACAGGACATAGTGGTTTTACAACATATAACTCCAGTGTAATATATAAGAACAAAATATTTAATTATTTTCAGATCCAGTAATAATTACATGAAATAGTGTTTTTATAACATAAAACTCTAGTGTAATATACAAGAAACGAAATATTAAATTATTTTAATCCAGTAAATTATTCTAGATACAAACTTTCAAATATTTTCAATTTGTGTATAACAAAGATACTGGAATATATGCATAAAAAACTAGAATAATTATTAGTTTAACACGTCACCCAACATACAATATAACTTGTGCCAAAAAATGTATAAAAAACTTCACCCAATGGTTATAAGTACTAACGAAATAATTAAATATTTTTGGCAGCTATACTACTGTGATTTGTATCAATTTCAGCATATTGTAGTATTAATTACAGGAGATAGTGGTTTGACAATATAAAACTCCAGTGTAATAAACAAAATAATAAATTATTTTATTTTAGTAAATTATTCTACACACAAAGTTTTCAATATTTTTAATTTCTAAATTATAAAATACTGGAATATATATATTCATAAGTGGCATGTCAATGATAATATAGAAGAACCAAAATTGCACAAATAAATGAAAATCAGAATGTAATATAATGAATAAGTAGAGTCGTATAAAATTATGTTGTCCAATTTATTATCGAAAATGTAATTATTATCATAACATATCTTCCAACATACAATATAACTTTTGGCTAAAAATGCTTAAAACAGTGCACCCACTGATCATAAATACTGACGAGATTATTAAATGTTATTGGCAGCTATACTAATGTAATTTGTATTAATTCCAGTGTATTATATATGAGATAAGAAAAATTGGATGAACACATGATAAAAAACAGCAATATTCATTTGCAGTAGTAATTACAGGATATAATGCTTTTACAATATAAAACTCCACTATAATATACAGTAAACTAAATATTAAATTATTTAATTTCAGTAAATTGTTCTAATTACAAATTATCCACTATTTTCCACTTCTCCTTGGTAATATACTGGATTATATTCCTTCATGAGTAGCGATTCCAGCATATACTAAAAGGAGGTAATAAAAATTGGATGAATATAGGATAAAAAGATAGGCATTATTCCATTCCAATAGTAATTGATGAAGAACTGTCTTGTTTTCATAAGAAAAAAACTAGAAAATGTTGGCAAAAACATGCTTACGGGTATGCATATGGGAGTTCCTGCGAAGCAAATATAGTTAAGGAGAAGTCCAAAAAATTTCATATGTGATGGAGACTGGCCACATAAAAAACTAGAACCGCAAGATATTTGCTATTTGTCCAAAAGTTATATTTATCAACTAATTAAAAGAGCAAATGTCTTGGTGCTCTAGTTTTTCATCTGGCCAGTCCCCTTCACACATGAAGTTTTTCGACTTGTCCTTAACTATCTTTGGTTCACATGAACTCCCTAATATACCCAATAAGCATGTCTTAGCCAACACTTTCCTGTTTTTCTTTGAAACATGATAGAAATATATGGATGACTATAAAATTTTCAAGTGAAGCCATTGTTAATATACCCAAATAATGCACCTAACCAATTTAATAATAATAAATGCTTTAACGATTGTTACCTATTTTTTGTCAGAGAAATTAAATGTAAGAACATAAGTAGTTGGCAAAAGAAGTAAGTAGTAAAAAAATATGCAATATTCTATTCCAGTAGTAATTACAGGATGTAATGGTTTTATATTAACAACTCCAGTAAAATATACATGAAACCAAATATTAAATTATTTAATTCCAGTAAATTGTTCCAACTACCAAATTTACTCTATTTAATAGCAATAAATGCTGAAAACATTGTTCACTATTTTTTGTTTGAGAAATTGAATGTAAGAACACAAGTAGTTGGCAAAAAAAGTAAGTTGTAAAAAAATCTTCATTATTTAATTCCAGTAGTAATTACAGAAATATGTAAAACCAGATGCTACATCAAAAACATATTAATATGTAATAAAAAATATAAATAAATTTTATTCTGTGAATGATTGTATTCCATTATATTGTACTGGATAGTTATTATAATAAAGTTTTGTTTTGTTTGACTCCAGTAAAGTTTACGGGATGTCTGCCATGTCTAAGCCTATTGTCCAGTTAATCATCCAGAATAATTTACAGGTACGTAATCTAGTGTGTGTTGTCGTCCTGTATGCTATGCTAGGTCAATTTTCATTGCTTCTGATTCATGTCATCCAGTATAATATACAGGTACGTAGTCTAGTGTGTGTTACCTTGTTGTCCTATATGTTATACAGGAAACTAAATATTAGATTATTTAATACAGAGCGTAAATAAAATTGGATGAATATACGATAAAAAAATCTGCTTTATTCTATTCCAGTGGTAATTACAGGATATGGTGGTTGCCATTAACTACTTCAACCACCAAGCAAAGATCTCTCTCTAATCAGGAAGAGGGTGAATAGTGATTTCATCTCTATTCATCGTGCATATTTCCGGAATCCGGCGGTGGACGGTAGCAAACGTGGTGTCAAAATTACCCCCTTCTCATTCCGAACAATCCCCAGTTGGTTTCTTATCCAAATCCATAACCATTTCTTCAAGATCTTAATTTTATTTTTCAAAATACTGTAGCTCGAAGAATTTTTTTTAAGATTCTTCAATAATTTCTGTTCTTCTCAGTTTTAAAGAACAATGGATGAGACCTCGTTCTATCTCTAGGATTTTGGCATCGTTTTGTGAGCTTGGCAGCCATGGCTGCGTTGATCTCTCCCCAGCCTTTGGCTGTGGGAAAGGTAATTCAAAACCACATAAAAATTAATCCAAAAGAAAACACAAAGCAATCATTTGCTACAACATTACAAGCAAAACAGTCCGCTCCGTAAAAAATAGAGCTGTGTCAAGTTATCTTCGATCATGGTGAACCTGTAATACAATTCACAATGGAAGAGGTTAACAACTTCATTAGGGAGAAGGATTGCATTAGACAGAGTTATAAAATTTTCTTATGGCAGACCTGATCTATCGGAAGTGCGAAGAGTATTTTCGTCGCAATTCGATGTCCAAGGTCAATGTAATGTTGGGCAATTGGAGTTTCGTCACCTGTTAATCAGGTTTGATCTCTTCAATGATTATGTTCACTTTCTTTCAAAGTCGACTGGATATCTTATACCCAAAGGCGGCGAATATTTCTTTACAACATTCCCATGGAATTTGAGATTCAATCCGAAGGAGGAGACGTCGATGGCAGTCGTGTGGATTTCTCTTCCAGGCCTGCCACCAAATTTCTTTAATAAGAGGTCGCTAATGTCTATAGCCTGCGCTGTGGGAAAACCTCTTGCTGTGGACAAGGTGACGCAGGATAGAACAAGACCTAGCACGGCAATAGTTCAGGTTATAGTTGATCTTTTGGATAAACATCCTAAAAAGGTCATGCGGCAGATTTTAGATACAGTTTCAGGTAAATCTGTCGAGTTCCATCAAGAAATATTGTACGAAAACCTTCCTAAGTATTGTACTTATTGCAAGCATCAAGGTCACGATAAGAAGGCCTGTAGAATTAAAAAAGAAAAAGCTGGAGCAGAGGTGGTGGCAGAGGATAATTTGGTCAGTGATCTGCATGGGAACGAGGTGGATGATGTTGACAAATAACAAGGGGATGCAAGGGACTATCTAAATGATAAAAGAACTGGACAAGGTGAAGATGGTAATTCAGGAGTTGAATTAACAAAAGTCTCACAGCAGACTTTAGAAATTGTAGAAGGAGTGATTGTGGAAAATAATGCAGGCTTGAAGGATGTTGTTGGTCGATTTGATTCAGCTGCACAACATGGTATTGTAAAGGATGTTTCAAAAAAGACTGCTGATTTTAAGACTACACAACCTACTCTGAATGATAGGGGTGATGCAGATCAACATGTAATGGCTTGGAGTGCTGTGGTTGCTGGTGTATCAGATGCACCACATGCATCAGTTCCAGTTGAGACTATGGAGGAGGTATTGAAGTTGGATAAAGGACCTTCTAAGCCTTCTAGAGATGTACCTGCTTCTACTATTTATGCACAAACATATGTGGCTACTGCTGGGGCAATGCCGATTACTCCAGATCGTATTACTACTAATGCATAGGCTGGGCAGGTGGTTGATCTTGATGGACAACATCACAGGTGCAATGTACAACAGCTAGGAGCACAAAAAAATGTTTCTGCTACAAATGTTACACCTGCAGAAGCTCTTCCAAGGCCAAAGGGCGATTCTGCCCAGCTTTGTAAAATGCAAGCTACTGTTCCATTGAAGTTGCCTTTTAATGTTGTAAATGAAAATATGGTATCAATTTTGGAACCTAGTGATCCATCTACTGTGCTAGAAAATGACAATGCAAAAAGCAATGAAGAGAAGCTGATCGAGCAGCATTAGATATTGCTGAAGACTAACAATAAAAACACTACACTGTTTGGTCAAGCAAATGGAACTAATTTGGAGGCCTCGGATAATTCAGATCTATTACAGATCATAATGTTTTATCAGTTCAACCAGGGGAGAAGTCAACAGTAACAAATGTACTTAATGCTTCAAAAAATCCTGGACAAAAGCATTGTAGTGAACTGAATAAAGCATCAGCTTTGGTTAATTCTGAGCATACCAAAAAATATGCTGCTGCAAAGGGTAATAACAGTACCAACAGAACATTAGATAATGAATCACATGCTGCAGTTTCTATTTTCTCAGAACTGGATAATACATTTCCTTTGTTATGTCTTGATGTTCGAGCTATATCTGGGAATAATAATCACGATGCTGAGTCAATTATTTCAAATATCAGCAAGTCTTACAGATGATGAGGTTGCGCAGAACACAGTTCGACAAGATAGCTCTCATCAGCCTGATATGGTTTGACAAGGCAGTGTGATCTCTTTGACACATGCATCAGCTGCAGTTTCTAATGAAGCCTTATTTCAACGTGGGTTGGATTTAGAGCCTACTGATGCTACTCAACAAAAAATTGAAGCTGCTCAACCTAATGCAAATAACTGGTCACCGATGTCCAACAGAAAAGCAACTCCAAAAACCAAAAATAAAATGCACATCGCTGATAAGAGTCCAGCTATACATACAAATTCAAACTCATTTGCTGCACTTACCAATGTCAATATTGAGGATGGAATCTTGACTGGAGAGAACTTGCAGATGGCTAAGGATCATATTTCTCCAGACATACATTCCTCTAGTACACATGTGGAGACAATTATCAAAGATTATGGAGATCCTTCAACCTCCACTGGAAATAACAAACAAGTAATTCAAGCTAAGATGAGGGACATGGTCATTAAATCAAACCTGTGGAAAGACCAACGAGATTTTGACGATGAGGATGGCTGGGGAGAAGGACTTGCTGGTTATTCATCTTAAGATGATGACCAAGAGTTTGATGACGACAGTGCAGGAGAGGACATTGATGCTCAGTTCAAGCAAAAATTTAAAAGGAAATCAGCGACAATCAATTGTCCTGAAAATCTGCAACTTGCAGCAAACACAAACAACAACTTGAACCATAATGCTCCAGTATTTGTTCTAAGAAATACTACAAAATCAAGCGAAACATCAGCTGCTAATCGAAACGCAACAACACTGCCATCATCTGCCCAGAATCAGATTGTACCAATAAAATCAATCACTACTTTGAAGGAGAGGAAAATGTTGGATGTAATGACTAATTTTCCTTCTTCCGATAACAAAACAATACCATTTTCACAGATGAGGCAGCACTACCTCATATCAACAGCTCCAACAATCACTCTATAGGACAGTCAACTACTGGATGCGATGGCAGGAAGACATATATATGAAGAAGGGGAGGAAGAGGATATCTTAACGCAATGCCGGGCAGATGCGTCAAGAAAAGGTGATTTGTCACCAATGCATCGTACAAAAAGTAATATGTCTCGTGAAAGGGATAGAAGTTGGGGGCCACTCAAACAATCCTTACAAAGTCCAATCGATCGAGGAACAAAGCATGAATTTTGAAGCCATATTGAGAAAAATTGTGGACGAAGACATTAATCTACAAATTAACTTTTTCTCAAAATTGGAGAAAAGAGAGCAACAACATGGCTTCTTCAACTTTTTATTTTTCCACGTCATTAGTATTATTCTATGTAATATTATCACAGAGCATGTTATAAACTCTGTGATGATCATACTTTTCTTAGTTCTTGCTACTTCTTTCTTCTTACATGCTTGTTAGATCTTCAGGCTTTTATTGGCCTCAATAGGATTAATAAGGTAAGGTTTACGCCGGTTGTTGTTATATGGGTAACAATACCGGTGCTAGTCCCCCCTTATTTTATTTTTCCTATTTGTTGTAATTTTCAATTTCTTATTATTAATGAAAACTAGCCCTAGGCGGTAGCCTAGTGGATTGCCAAAAAAAGGATATAGTGGTTTTACAATATAATGTTCAAGTAAAATATACAGGAAACTAAATATTAAATTATTTAATTCCAGTAAATTTTTTTAATTACCAACTTTCCACTATTTCCAACTTCTCCATTATAATATACTGGATTATATTCCTTCATGAGTAGCGATTTGAGCATATACTATAGGAGGTAATAAAAATTAAATGAATATAGGATAAAAAATCTTCATTATTCCTTTCCCGTAGTAATTACAAGATATATTGGTTTATCAATATAAAATTCCAGTAAATTATACAGGAAACTAAATATTAAATTATTTTAATTCGAGGAAATTGTTCTAATTCCAAAAATTCCCACTATTTTCCACTTCAACCATAATATACACCATAATAATCTGCATATCAATCAAATATATGTATAAAATTATAGGAAAGAACAAAATATTATTTGTTGTTCTTAATCTTGCGTCTTTAAAAAACAGAAGGTTTATCTAGTTGTCACGACCCCAAACCCGGTCATGATGGCACCATGCCGCGAGGCTGGGCATGCCCGACCAACATCTTCTAAAAACAACGAACCAACCCCAAACACGAAGCAATTAAGGAGACAGGGCAACTTTTAACAATACGCTCCTAATAACTGGAAACGGTAAATGTACGAATAGAAAACCACAACTGAACAAGTATTCCCAAGACTTGGGGTCACGAGTATAAAGCCTCTAATAAAACCAAGTCTCTCCTGAATCACCTTCACCTTCTCTAAGGCATCCTGAACTACCTTTGTACACAATAATCTAGACTCCCCGGGCTCGAACCAACCGACCGGAGATCTACACTGTCTCCCATATAAAGCCTCATATGGCGCCATCTGAATACTGGATTGGTAGCTATTATTGTAAGAAAACTCTACAAGGGGCAAGAACTCCTCCAAGAACCACCGAAATCAATCACACAAGTACACAACATATCCTCCAATATCTGAATCATGCGCTCGGACTGTCCATACGTCTTAAGGAGAAATGCTGAACTCAACTCAACCTGAGTACCCATCTCTCAATGAAAAGCTCTCCAAAACTGAGAAGTGAAGTGAGCACCTCTATCTGATATAATAGAAACCGGGACACCATGCAATCGGACAATTTCACGAATAAAAATCACTGCCAACCGATCCGAAAAATAGGTAGTGCACACTGGAATGAAGTGAGTGGACTTGGTCAGCCAATCCACAATCACCCATATCGAATCAAACTTCCTCACTGTCCGAGGGAGACTTGTCACAAAATCCATCATGATTCTCTCCAATTTCCACTCAGGGATAACCATATGCTGAAGCAAACCCCCAGGTCTCTGATGCTCATATTTGACCTGCTGACAATTGAGGCATCTAGCCACATAACTCAAAATGTCCTTTTTCATTCTCCTCCACCAATAATGCTTCCTAAAATCCTGGTACATCTTCGCGACCCCCGGATGGATGGAGTATCGCAAGCTGTGGGTCTCCGCCAATATCATCTCCCGAATCCCATCTACATTAGGCACGCAAGTACGGCCCTGCATCTTCAGAACACTATCACCATCAATAGTCAGATCCTTGGCATCACTACGCTTGACCTGATCTCTAAGAACAAGCAAATACCGTCCATGATACTGATACTCCCTAATGCGGTCATACAAAGAAGACTGAGAATTCACGCTAGCCAACACCCTGCTAGGCTCCGAAATATCCAACCGAACCATCCGATTAGCTAAAGCCTGAACACCAGCTGCAAGTGGTCTCTGCACAACTTGAATGAACGCCAAACTACCCATACAAACCGCTTTCCGGCTCAAAGCATCGGACATTACATTGGCCTTCCCCGGGTGATACAATATAGTAATATCATAATCCTTGAGTAACTCAAGCCACCCCGCTGTCTCAAATTCAGATCATTTTGCTTGAACAAGTGCTAAAGGCTGCGATGATCCATATACACCTCCAAGATACCCCATATAGATAGTGCCTCAAAATCTTCAAAGCATGAACTATAACAGCCAACTCCAAATCATGAACAAGGTAGTTTTTCTCATGGGGCTTCAACTGCCGAGAAGCATATACAATTACTCTACCCTCCTGCTTCATAGCACAACCAATACCAATCCTTGAAGCATCGCAATATACTGTATTAGAACCTGAAGTTTCTGGAAAAATTAGTACTGGTGCCGTCGTCAACAATGACTTGAGCTTTTGAAATTTCACCTCGCATTTATCAGACCACACAAATGGTGCATTCTTCTGCGTAAGCTTCGTAAAAGGCAAAGTAATGGATGAAAAACCCTGAAAGAACCGGTCGTAATAACCCGCCAAATCGAGGAAACTCCGAATCTCCGAAGCTGAGGATGGTCTAGGCCAACTCTGCACCGCCTCAATCTTCTTTTGGTCAACCTAAATACCATCACTAGACACCACGTGTCCCATATAAGCCACGAAACTGAGCCAGAACTCACACTTGGAGAACTTTGCATACAACTTCTCCTCTCTCAACCAATGTAATACCACCCTCAAATGCTCCGCGTGCTCCTCCTGGATACGCGAGTAAACAAGAATATCATGAATAAACACAATCAGAAAAGAATCCAGATACGGCCGAAATACATTGTTCATCAAGTGTATGAATGTTGCTGGGGCATTGGTCATCCCAAATGACATAACCAGAAACTCATAATGCTCATATCTCGTCCGTAAAACTGTCTTCATAATGTCAGAATCTCTAATCTTCAGCTGGTGGTACCTTGAACGGAGATCGATCTTGGAGAATACCTTTGCTCCCTAAAGCTGGTCAAACAAATCCTCAGTATGAGGCAATGGATACTTGTTCTTCACTGTCAATTTGTTCACCTATCTATAATCAATGCACATTCTCATTGTGCCATCCTTCATCTTAACAAATAACATCGGTGCGCCCCATGGCAACACACTCGGACGGATGAACCCCTTATCAAAGAGTTCGTGCAGCTGCTCCTTCAACTCCTTTAACTTTGCTAGTGCCATACGATAGGGAGGAATAGAAATGGGTTGAGTGCCCGGCACCAAGTCAATACAAAAATCAATATCCCTATCAGGCGGCATGCCCGACAGGTCTGCTGGAAATACATTAGGAAACTCCCTTACCACGGGAACCGAATCAAGACTAGGAGTCTTAGCTCCAACATCCCTCACAAATGCTATATATGATAAACACCCTCTCCCAACCATCCGCTGGGACTTTAGGAAAGAGATTACCCTGCTAGGTACATAATCAGTCCAACCACGCCACACAACCCTCGGAATACCCGGCATATCCAACGGGACTATCTTGGTGTGAAAATCTAAGATAGCATGGCATGGTGATAGTCAATCCATGCCAAGAATAACATCAAAGTCAACCATGCACAAAGGCATCAAGTCAGCTCGGGTCTCCAAACCCTCATTAGTAACAAGACAAGACTGATACACGTGGTCCACAATAATGGTATCACCCACCGGGGTAGATACATGCACAAGCAACTCTAGACACTCTCGGGTAGTTCCCAAATGATGGGCAAAGTAAGCAGATACATAAGAATATGTAGACCCGGAATAAAAAAAAAACAGAAGCATCCCTGTGTCAAATTGAGATAATACCTGTGATCACTGCATCTGAAGCAACGACATACCTCCTATTCGGGAGTGCATAGAAACGATCCTGACTACCACTCGACTGCTCATCCCTCTTGGGGAGGCCTCTAGATGACTGACCCCCACCCCTACCAGACTGGGGTGGTGCTGAAACAGATGGAGAAGAAGAGGAGGGCTGATCCTTCTGCTGAAACCTACCACCACAAAGTCGAGGACAATGACTCTTCACATGACCAACCTCACCACACTCGTAACATACGACTGAAACCGGAGAAGGGGATTGAAGGGAACCCCTCGCCGCAGATGAACCCTGGGCTAACGAAGTGGGTGCAGAACTCTGAGCTGGGAGGGCACTGAGTGAAGACTGGCCCTGCTGGTGATCCTGACGGCCACAACCTGAAGAAACTCCACTGTACTCTGGGCGGCATGACTAGGGAGGCCTGAAAAAACGACCTCTGCCCTGATAAAACTGGCTACTAGATGGAGTGCCACCATAGCTGCCCGAACCTTGAGGCCTCTTGGCCTCCCTCTCATCTCGCTCTCGGCGACGATCCAACTCAATCTCCCGGGCTATATCAACCGCCTCCTCAAAGGTATGACTCAGAATCCTCTCTCGAGTCATCAGAATATGAATAGCATAAATGAGTCCGTCCACAAATCGTCTAATCCTCTCCTTATCCATCTGGACCATCCACGGAGCATAACGAGCTAACTCAACAAATATCATCTCATACTGCGTCACAGACATATCCCATTGGCGAAGCGCCTCAAACTGCCTGCGTAACTCCTCCCTCTACGACCTGGGTACCCACTTCTCTAAAAAGATAGTGGAGAACTCTTTCCCAGATAACAGTGCTGACCCTGCCGGCCTACACCGTTCATATGCCTCCCACCAGGTGAAGGCTACGCCTGAGAACTGAAAAGTGGTAAAAGATACCCCACTAGTCACCAAAATCCTTACTATCCTGAGCATGTGTTGACATTTGTCAAGAAACCCCTGGGCATCCTCGCGTGGAACGCCGCTAAAAGTCGGAGGTGAAAGTCTGCTAAACCTCTCTAGACGATGCTGCTCGTCATCTGGCATCACTGGTACCCCATCACCCTGAACTGGAACAACCGGCTGAACAGGGGCAACTGGCTGAACTAGTGGTGCCTCTAGGGTATGCAAACCATGTGCACCCTGCTTTGGAGTGCGAGCTGCGGGGGTCTGATGACCACCCTCCGTCAGAGAAGTAGCTGCCCCCGTGGTAGAGTATACCACCTGAGCTAACCCGGTACAGACTGATAAGATCTGAGGCAACGTTTCCTGGAGACCTGTTATCACAATGGGCACTGCCGGTGCCTGGGTAGGTGCTGCTACGGCCTCAACAACTGGGGGCTGATCCTGAACAGGAGCATTAGGTGAGTCAACTGGTACCGCCCCTAGTGCTCTACCACGACCGCGGCCACGACCGCGTCCACTAGCCGGTGGCAATAGGGATCGTCCGCTACGTCCGGTAGCACGGGTCCTCGCCATCTGCGAGATAATAGAATAAGAAGTTTCAGTTCTCAAATTGATAAAGCCGCACGATAATAATTCCAAAAATGTGAAGTGCTTCCTACAGTTTTGTATCCCCTCGAGGATATGATATAGACATCTGCGTACCAATCCGCGAGACTCTACTAAACCGGCTCATAACTCGTGAGGCCTAGTAAACCTAAGCTCTGGTACCAACTTGTCACGACCCCAAACCCGGTCATGATGGCGCCCTGCCGTAAGGATGGGCAAGCCCGACCAAGACCTTCTAAAAACAACGAACCAACCCCAAACACGAAGCAATTAAGGAGACAGGGCAACTTTTAACGATAAGCTCCCAATAACTGGAAACGGTAAATGTACGAATAGAAAACCACAACTAAACAAGTATTCCCAAGACTTGGGGTCACGAGTATAGAGCCTCTAATAAACCAAGTACGAGTTTGAAAGATGAAATACATGTGTCTGAATAACAAGAATAACTGATATGATAAGAACAAGGCAATCGGTCCTGTAGATGCTGGCAGCTACCTCAATGCTCTGGCAACTGGATAATCAGCAGCAGCAATGCTAAACCTCGGAAGCACCTGGTTCTCCACAAAAGGTGCAGGGAGTATAGGGTGAGTCTACAAACTCAGCGAGTAATAAGCATGTATAAAGACCCGAAGAAATGAAGTCACGAAATAACACAGAGGTGCAATGCAATGCATGAACACTGTGGAACGTGCAACCTGATCCATATGGATACCCGCACTCACTGTGGGGGTTCAGACTCCGGAAGGGCTCCTATAGCCCAAGCGCCATATCATACAGTGTCAATAGTTACCACTGTTTTCATCACAACACACAGTGTCCTTTATTACCACCGTTTCATTACAATACCTAGTGTCCTTAGTTACCACCGTTCCAATACAATAATATACGTTGTCCTTAGTTACCACCATTCCAATACAATAATATACAGTGTCCTTAGTTACCACCGTTCCAATACAATAATATACGGTGTCCTTAGTTACCACCCTTTCCATTTTAAACAGTCCCAAAATAGCGAGATAATACTCGTCAGCCCGAAATATCATTTAAAAATCATTTGAGTTTTCAAAACATATAAATATGGCTGAGTTTGCAAAAGAAATAGTAATTAAACCTAAAGGATCCTACAAGTCGGCACAAGGCCCCAAACATGGCATCAAGCCCAGATAACATCAATATAGTATGCGAAGCAGTCGCCAACGTAGTACCATGTGTCCCTCGGATTGGAATGAGTCACAATTTCCAACACGTACGACCCCGCACTAGCTATGGAGTGCGTGTCTAGCCTCAAAAATAGCGTCACAATGTGATATACCGGGGTTTCAAACCCTCTGGCCGTCATCTACACCCATTAGTCACCTCAAGCCGGCCACAAACTAGCCCGAAATGCCTGTCCCTCGAGAATCTACCTTCGGGGACGCCAAATCTGACCAAAACCAATAGGAATACGTCACAATCGGCTAATGGAGCATAACCCAATCGAAATAACTCAAAATACACAAAAAAACAAGAAGTTGGCGAAACCCGAGCCCCAGGCCCACTTCTCAAAAAATTACGAAATTCACATTTTCAGAATCCTCATCTCGCCACGACTCCATACATATTAAGATTACAAGAATCGGAGTCCATTTGTACCTTCAACTCAACACTTCAATATTCACTTCGATTTCAAGCCCTAACCACCATTTTTTACATTAAAGACCTTGATTTCTAAGTGTTTAATCCGTGATTTTGCACCATAATCACATATTCGAGGTCTATAAGATCATACCTAAAAAATCCCCTCGAAAATATCTCCAAAACCTCTCTCAATCGCCTCAGCTCGAAGTTCTATTGTTCTTCTCCTTCTCAAAATATTAAACCCTCCGATTTCAAAATAAATGGACAATTTCCGCTTCTGCGGTATTTTTCCGCTTCAGCGGTCCTCGCTTCCATGCCCAGTTAGCTGCTTCCACGGTCTGACCATTTCGTAAACGATCGCATCTGCGGTAGATCTTCCGCTTCCGCGACTTCCGCGAACGCGGTCCTTCTGGTCGCTTCTGCGGCTCATTGTCCACTTCTGCGGACACCGCTTAAGCTGTCTCCCAACCGCTTCTGCAAAAATACATGAAGCAGTAGTCATTAATCATGCTTAACTCCAAAAATGCCTCGTTTAACCATCCGACTTTATGGTATTTTGCCCGTATATCCTATAATTATCTCTGATTCGGATGATGATGAGATATATCGAGAAGTTGAGGAGTATTATTCTGATGACACAGATGATTCTTAGTTTTTCCTAATTCTTTTTTAATGTTTTTCTTCTGTATTTTTGTTTTTGTTTTTTTCTTTTTGTTTGACTTCTCCTTCTTATTTATGCTCTTTATCTTCTACTATGTGTGATTGTTCTTTGAAATATTTATTTTATGTATCTAATATTTTCCATTATCTTAAATGCCTTCATGAGTTGCAATTCCAGCATATTTTATAAAAAGTAACCAAAATTGGACAAATATAGCGTTAAAAAAATTGAATTATTCCCGTCCAGTAATAAGTATAGAACATGGTGATTTTGCAATATAGATCTCCAGTGTAATATACAGGAACTAAATATTAAATTGTTTAATTCAAGAAAATTATTCTAATTACCGAGTTTCCACTATTTTGCAATTACCCAATATAATACACTGGCTTATATCACTTCATCAGCAGTATTTCCACCATATTTTATAGGGAGTAATCAAAATTGGACGAATTTAGGTTGAAATAATTAGGATTATTTACGTCCAGTATTAAATACAGGACGTAGTGGTTTAAACATATACACCTCCAGTATAATCTACGGGAAACAAAATGTGAATATTTAATTGTACCAATATAGGGTTAAAAATTTTGGATTGTTCCCGTCCAGTAATATCTACAGGGAATAGTGGTGTTACAATATAGATCTCCACTGTATTATACAGAAACCTAAATATTAAATAATCTTATTCAGGTATAATGTCCTAAATTAACGAGTTTCCAATATTTTCCAATTATCCATTATAATATACTGGCTTATATCGCTTCATCAGTTGTATTTCCACCATATTGTATAGGGAGTAATCAAAATTGGACTAATTTATGGTAAAATATATAGATTATTCACGTCTAGTATTAAATATAAGACGTAGTTATTTAAACATATACACCTCCAGTATAATCTACCGTAAACAAAATATGATATTATTTTAATTGTACCAATATAGGGCTAAAAATTTTGGATTATTCGAGTCCAATAATATCTACAGGGAATAGTGGTTTTACAATACCGATATCCACTGTAATATACAGGAAACCAAATATTAAATTATATAATTCAGGTAAATTGTCCTAAATTAACGAGTTTCCACTATTTTTCAATTTTCCATTATAATATACTGGCTTATATCACTTAATCAATTGTATTTCCACCATATTTTATAGAGAGTAATTAAAATTGGACGAATTTAGTATGAAAGAAATAGGATTATTCACGTCCATTAGTAAATACAGGATGTAATGGTTTAAACATATACACATCGAGTATAATCCACTGAAAATAAAATATGAAATTATTCAACTGTACCAATATAGGATTAAAGTTTTTGGATTATTCCAGTCCAGTAAAATCTACAGGACATAGTGGTTTTGCAATATAGATCTCCAATGTAATATACATGAAACTAAATATTAAATTATTAATTCAGGTAAATTGTCCTATTTACCGAGTTTCCAATATTTTCCAATTATCCATTATAATATACTGGCTTATATCACTTCATCAATTGTATTCCACCATATTTTATATAGGGAATAATCAAAATTGGATGAATTTAGTATTAAATAATTAGGATTATTCACGTCCGGTATAATGTACATGTAATAAAATATGAAATTATTTAATTTCTCTCAATTGTTGTAGATATTATTTTCAACTTCTCAATTATAATATACTGGCTTTAAGCCTTAATAAATATTCTTCCAGTAATATTTACTGGAGATTATGGTTTCACAAGAAAAATCTCCAGTATATTTTACAGGAAGCAACCAAAATAAGAACTCCAATTCTATGAACTTTACTGCATGATATGCTTTCACATATTAGATTCTGCAACATAATATACAGGAAGCAGAATATTTTAAAATTCAAACTACAAAATATGCATATATATCAACAAATTAATTATATTTAACATATAATTAAAAATTATATTTATCAAGTTATTTACAATTCAAAACTGCCATAATTTAAAGGATATTTACAAAAGTTATTTCCTTCATTTCCATAATCATCACTAACCATCTCTGGAGGACTTTCATACCCTGATTTGTGTTTCTATTCTGCCTGCGCCCACAGACTAAAACCAAGATACTGACAATAGTATTTGTTTGTATTGGGCACAATTGACGTAACATCTTTGCCCTGCATCAACATTTCAACAAACCTTATAACAAATACACCACAACTTGTGTTTCCTATCTGTTTTGGTGATTCTTTCCACTGAAGAACAAATGGTTTATACTCATCACCAAATGTAAGATGCAAGTCACCAAATTTACAATACTCCAAAACTATTAGAATAAATTCTTGATATCGACGAAACTTCTTCTTTATGACTTCATACTCATATCCCTTGTACACAGAATCATGCATATCAATGGTCTTCTCATTCAAGTCCAACACTTCCAAGTAATAATGAATGCAACAATTCAAGGAAACTTTACCATCTCTAATTAGTGCAGCAATTCGAATCGGAAAGAAAACTTATCAACTGATGACCATGGAATCCCACACCTACGATTCTCACCCAATACATACTGAATAAGACCAAATCTCATTCCTTCATTCCAAATTCAAATTCAGTAAATTTTTCTGCACATTTAGGCCAGTCACTATATGCAAATTCTAAACAATCACTAAATTCCACATCTGTTGTTGTTGAAGGAAATTGATACTCATTATGTGATATATATGCTTCTTCCTTAAAAGATACATTGACGCATCTATGTGTTGAATATAAAACAAAAAAAATATATCAAAGTAATATTAAAGAAAATCAAAAGTTCAAAACATAAAAGATATATATACCGCATCAGTTAATGTATAGTTATCATCAACAATCTCTTTAAAGAACATTCTTGATCACACTTTCTCATTGTAAAGTCTATATGGTTTTCCTTCCAGTACATGATCTTCTTTGTAAATACCGGTTTTATTCCTAATAAAACAAGGACAAATCAAATATGAAAAACAAAAAAAAAGTGAAATTTTAATAACATATATATCAAATAAAAATTCAATGAACTAAATATCAAAACTCACTTTGATAGACTACCTCTTCTCTTGTTCACCTTTAAATATGCTTCAAAATTATCCTCAACATGTTTGATTGTTTTTTGATAATGCCAACAGCATCTTCGAACATATTTTGGATTCCAATTCAGACGATTACAAGTTCCCTTATATGGAGATTTTAAATACCAACTTGCATTACAAAATCTTTTTCCCCTACCAAGCAATTCTTCTTCTACATTCACACTTTGTGCAATCTGTGGTACTTCTGCTCCTGCCGCTTCTTTTCCTTTACAGGAAGCAAAATTTTCTTTTTCATTTTCACCTTGTTCCTTCTTATCATCCAGTTAGGAAAAAGACTTAGCAACTTTAAGAGAAGAATCATAAAATCCCTCATCCACATTTGAATATAAAACAATATTTTTATCACAATCATTTTTTTGTATATCAGCAGAAATAGGTTGTTCAGCAGGGGTGCAATCAACAGTAGGTTTAGGATCATTTAATATACTTGATTGAGACAAAATATTAAAATTGGGGCGCGAATCCACATAATTCCTCTTTCGTGTCCTAGTGTACAATTTTCCCTGTTTCAAAAAAAAGCAAAAAAGGAATGGAAATATTATTAGAACTAAAAAACATATTGAAATGAAATAAACTATACAGATCCAGTATAATATTCTATTCAAAACAGTCTGCAGATGCTACTTTCCCAGTATAATATACTGGACAACCGCTTAAACTCATTAGAATTCCAGTAAAATATAAAGGAATCAAAGAAAACTCATACATAATATAATTATCCTCCAGTATAACATACTGGAAAGCAAACAAAATCAAATATTTTTTCAAGGTTCTAATAAAAAAACAAAGAAATTGTAACTCAAAAAAGGCATTGAAAAATAAAACAAAATTCCACAATAAAAAGAACAAAATCAAGTATAACATACTATAGAAAAAACCTAGACACAGGAAATAACAAAACTGTGCAAACTAACTTACTGAATCTTTTCAATAATTTCATGAACAGCAAGAGGTGGTTTTCCTTTCAATTCTGTTTCAACACTTTCAACACTATCTTTATTTTGTTTGATGCACATTACAGAAAGATTTTCCAGACCAGTCTCAGCTTCTCTTTCCTTTCCTCCAGATGCTGCATTAATATTCACTAAAGGAATAACTTATTCCACTTCAGGTGTATCCAAAATTATATTTCCTTTTTCAATATCACAAAAAATAGCTTGAACATCTGTACCTACTGTAACAGCATCTGTTGCACTTCCCTGAGAGACTCAAATTGTATTATTTTGCACAATATTTTGACTACACTGTGGCAACCATCTTTTTGTCGGATCATTTATTTTTCTAATTAAAGAATCAATATCGCTACCAGCTGTTAGATCAGTCTCATATGCACCACAATTTGATATTTTTTCATTACAAATAGAACCTTTCATTACATATGCACCACTTGGTCCACCTTGAGCACTGCATTTATTATGTTGTGCATCTTGGAGCGAATCAATATCCATTCCTGGTATCTTTGAAGATACATCTCCACAATTTTTCTTATTATCTGGACTGCAGTGTGGTGTTGATATTTGATATGCCCCATCAGCTATTTTTTGACAGATAGCATCAATATCTGTACCTGTTGACTGAACTTGACCAGGGGCACTATATTCTACTCTTACTTCATCAGAAGGAATTTTCTCTGAAAGTGCATCATTTCTGCTAGTTCATTAATAGCTTCATGTGGGACTGATTCAACATCAATGGATGATGGAATTAATGATACAGCTGTTGTATTTTCCAAAATCTTTTCAGTGGAATGTGGTGTAGAAAACTCTTGCTTCCCATCAACTGTTTTAACAACCAAAATTTCTGTTCCTGTTGTCAGAACTGGTTCAACTGCATAACATTGTGGCCTCAATTCATCACAAGGATCTTGCAATAAAACCAGTACCTGGTACAGCTTCTTCATTAACTTTTGTTGTATCAACTAAATGAATATCCATAGGGAATGGAATTGAATCATCATGTGCTTGACCTTCATTGTCACTATCCTTATTGCACAGTTGATCGTGTTCCTGTAATTCACCATCTCCCTCTTTCTCATTTTGTTCGTCTCCCGACATATTAGAAAAATCTCTATCAAAATAATTATCTCCATCGGAACAATTTCTTTGGTCATCATTCCTTTCATTACTTTCATTTTCCTCGTGCTTTTCCTTGCTTTCCTCATTCTCTTCAGCACTTTCATCTACCTCATGATTTTCATCGCCTTTCACACTGCTTTCCTCATTATCTTCTTTGCTTTCGTCATAATTTTTTAAGTCTTTAATAAACTTTAGAACAACATCAAGCTTGTCATTCATTTTCTGCATTAATGAGTACAATATAATTATTGCAGAAAAAAATAAAATAAATTGTCAAACTAGTTAATTACCTTAACAGAGCTCTTAACATACGTCTTCAAATTTTTATGATTATCATTAATTTTTTTGTCACGTCCTCATACCCGGTCATGATGGCGCCCAACTCAACGGCTAGGCAGGCCCGACCAAATGCGATCTCAACCCGAGCTTAGAGCTGATAACTATTTATTTTAAGCCATTAACAGTGAAGGAAACCAAAATAAACTGATAGTTGTATAAGTATCCTGAAAATCTCACAGAGCAACGTAACTTCCCAAAGACATGGGGTAACGAGTTTTAGAGCATATAACAATACTGAATACATGTCAGAATGAGGGAAATACAAGTGTTAGAATCACTAAAAAATAACTAGAAGATCAGAGACATGGGTCCTGCGGACGCTGGCAGCTACCTCAATACTCTGTCAAACTGATAACCAGCAATCGCATCCGCAAATCCTCTGGAGCACCTGAGTCTATTAACTCAGCGAGTAACAACAGTAAATAAAGCTCCGAAAGCAAAAAAACCCAATAATTACACAAAGTAAGCTAAATCAGTCTATAACAGTATCTGCAACTGAACAACTGAACAAAAATATATATCTGTGTGATGCAAATGTAGGGATGCGATGCAATGCAATGCATATGATGGTACAATCCAGTACCCACTGCGGCGTGCAGCCCGAGCCACCCATATCATTTATCGTCGACGGCGCTCACTGGGGGTGTGTATAGACTCCGGAGGGGGTCCTACAGCCAAGCGCAATAAACAGCCATCTCGTGGCGTATAATCAAACAAGCAACCAACCATCTAGTGGTGAAAATCAATAACTAGCCATCTCTTGGAAAATAATCAAACCAGGTCAGTCCATGTTACCTGACCGCTCATATCACACAGTATCCATGTTACCACTGTTTCCAATCAACGCTACGACGCGCAGCCCGAGTCACCCAAAATTAGTCCAGAAAATATATCACAAGCCCATTGGGCAGTTATAAATAATGATCCTGAGCCGACGTACATTTAAAAGATAGCAAATGAGTTTTGAAAATTTGAAATACGGCTGGGTTTTAAAAACAATGTTGTAATACCATGGACTGATAGTAAATGATATGCAATTATGCTAAAACAGTAGTACCAATTCTCGAAGGATATCACAGGTCGGCACTAGGCACCAAACACGGCATAAAGCCCAATAATAGTCATCACAGTGTGCGTATCATACGCCAATATAGCATAAATCTCTCTCGGGATGGACCAACTCACAATCCCTGATAGTATCCGACCCTGCACTTATAATGGAGGGCGTGTCATGCCTCAACATAACATTACGATGTGAAAGTCCAGGGTTTCAAAGTCTCAGAACAGCATTTACTAGCATTACTCACCTCGAACCGAAGAAATCTCAAGCTCGTGATGCCTTTGGCTCTCAATTAGGCCTCCTCGCGCGTTGAATCTAAACAAAAATAGAGCGAATACATCATAAAATCCCTATGGGGCAATACCCAATCGAAAACAACCGAGAAATAGCCAAAATCTCGAAACAAGCAAAACTCGAGCCCCTGGTCTGCTTCTAAAAAAATTACAAAATTCAAAGTCCTCGTCACGCCACGAGTCCATACATCTCAAATTTACAAGAATCGGTGTCCATTTGACCCTTCAAATCAACACTTTAAGGTTCACTTGGATTTCAAGCGCTAACCACCATTTTTGACATTAAAGACCTTCATTTCTAAGTGTTTAATCCATGATTTTGCACCATAATCACATATTCGAGGTCTAAGAGATCATACTTGAAGAATCCCCTCGAAAAGCTATCCAAAATCGCCCTTAATCGCCTAAGCCCGAAGTCTAAAATGTTCTCCCTCTCCAAATATTAAACTCTCTGATTCATTAAAACTAGATGATTTCCGCTTCCGCGGTATTTTTCCGCTTCAGTGGTCCTCGCTTCTGCGTCCAGTTGACCATTTTCATGGTCTTGCCATTTCCTCAGCAGCCGCTTCTGCGGTCGATGTTCCGCTTCTGCGACTACCGCGAACGTGGTCCCTTTGGCCGCTTTTGCGGTCTCTGACTTCCTTTTGGCCGCTTCTGCGGCTTCTTGTCCGCTACTGCGGACACCGCCTTAAGCGGTCTCTCAGCCTCTTCCCCAAAAATACCAGAAGCAGAAGTCATTTCTGATATTTAACTCCAAAATTCCTCATTTAACCATCCGATATCACCCCGAGGCCCCCGGGACCTCAACCAAAAACACAAACATGCCCTAATACCTCATCCAAACTCGCTCGGGCTATAAAAAAGCTATCTTTACAATCAAAAATCACCAAAATCATTGAATATTTGCACACATACTCGAATTCGCCTAAGAAAGCTAATTCAACTATCGGAATCCCATTCTGACCCCCGGATCAAATTCTCACCTATCAACCGGATTTCTCCGAAATTCCAACTTCGCCAAAATAGGCTAACTTTCACATCGGACCTCCGAATTCACTTCCGTTTTCATTGCCATGTCATAAATCAATATCCAAAACTAGTCGAATCACCGAAAATCCATTCAGGGCCCTCTGACTCATAAGTCAACATCGGGTTGACTTTTTTTTCCAACTTAAGCTTTCCTTCAAGAGACTATCAGTCTCATTGCTATCCAATCCCAACCCAAATCTCTTCAAACTCACCGAACACGCATGTCAACACACGAGGACACATAAAACGGGGATAATAGGGCTGAAATATAAGAGACGACGGGTCGGGTCGTCACATCCTCCCCAACTTAATCAAACGCTCGTCCTCGAGCGTATCAAGAGCTGTGGTAAAAGAAACCCAATAACCAAGTGACACTACCAGGCATATGACTGGGGGATCCCACATCACCCTTACTCACACAGGTACCGGAAATACAACACAGCTGAAATTTTACAGTCCATTAGGCCCATAAACCGTAGAACCACACTGCATTACCTGAAACCATACACAAGATCAGAACCTCACATCTATACTCAGAATCAATCCGAGCCAGCTGTAATAACCCACACCTGCAACCACTGGTGAATTTATACAATATACACCACATTCCAGCACTCAGAACAAAAGTCTCTATTCACAGAAGTCACCCACAGGAAACCCCTTATCTCGCTAAAGCCTTATTCCAACACTTTCGCATATTTCCAACGATAACAAAAACATGCAACGAATAGCAACAATTCTTCAGATCAACCATTCAGGAAGTCACTCCCAAGTGGACTACTACAACAACAAATTTTTTTGTCATACCACAACATTATCCTTCTAACCCGCTGAAATCAAATTTTCTCATGCTCCTTAATAACCCAATGATCACGTCGGGCCCATCACACCACTTCTGGTGATATGATACCTTAATACAGGCCTAAAACACAATTGCATAATACACGCGCCAATAAGAAACAGTCTAACATTGCCCAAATCAGGGCAAATGACTCAACCGGAATAGTTATGCCTCAAGCTCATAAATACCTTTACATAACCAAGTTCAGACCCCGTCTCACTTCATAGGGATATAGTATATGACTCCTCCTCGAGAGGTCTTAATTCCACGTGGCCTCGCCAAAACGCGCGATCCTAACTCAACTCTATTACACCAGAATCACCTCGTGCTACCATGCTCAAAGTAGACAACCATGCACAGATCGATGCCCGCAACTCCATCACCCATCACACTAACGGTGAAACAAGTAATGTACACCATTCCGTACTGGAAGGACACAACCGATACGTTATCTTCAAGCAGTTCTCAATATGGACATTCCCTCGGAAGCAAGGGAGCAAGGAATACAAAGCATCACATGGATAATTATTCTCAACATCACACGGTTGCGGCGCGTAACCCGATCCAGATAACATACTCGTGGCGGCGTGCCACCCGATCCACACAACATGCCTCACATAGGGAGGTACACATCGAGCCAAATTGCTCGTAATAACAAAATACCAACATCAGTCGTAAGCAACTGAGTGCAGAAAGATATTCATATAAGCATTGTAAGCTACATATTCCACTTCCACTACTATACTCATACCGGAGCCATAAGATATGGTGTCCGGCAACAAATAGTTACTGAAATCCACAGTCTCGCCCGGCGACATGCCCATCCACAAGGACGCATCTGAAAAGTCCTTCAATACTGGAACAAAGTTCAATGGTAGAAGCCTCTAAACTGACATCCGCCTTGACGACCCAATTAAGGAACACAATCCTTCCAGCTGACCCCTAGACTCTGGAACACAACCATTCAGTTAGAACATAGTCTGATATACCCCGCCACATAACCTGTGGCATTACCCAACATGACTCATAGCACAATCGTTTAGAATAATCCAACACTGAGGCAATCACTCTACATCTCCAAATCATTTTCAAAAATCAATACACTAAACCAGGAAAGATCTTCTCAACTTCCAAGTCCCAATAACCGCTAGCAACACCAATACAACATCCACGATCCATAACCACTACATAGACTACACCAGAGAACTCCCACTCTCCGACTACTCATAACACACGAATCACTGTACCTGATCCAAATTTCCACAATGCGAAATACCGATTACATCTCAAGTACCCAACTATTCCACGAAAGATACTATAAAAACTCCCTTGCCATCAAACAACTCAGATACCCGCAGTCGATCCCATAAGGAAATACCGTAACACTTATGACATATCATTTGCAGAATTACCCTCTTTTCGAAACATAAGCCATCGTCAAATCATTTCCAATTAACAGTACCAATTCTTGGTTACCTGCAATTACTCATTACCTAAGCCATAGCCAAATCCACCATGCCCTTCAAAACTGAGTCAAAAACTCGCACACGCCCATCTCGGTTATTTACAACATACCGCATACACAATATCCTCCAAGAATAACACAAGAACTTTCATCTCCCTTCTGCGTTGCAGACATTATGCACCCAATTAGTTTAAAACTCTCACTGATCCCATTTAGGAGAAAAATGATTATACCCTCATGCCAATTTACAGCCTTAGAAATGCATCCCTTCAACCTTGTCTTAATCAATAAGAACTCTCCCAATTCCATCTGTACAACTAAACCACCGTGACTGAATCATTTTTAATTACAACACAGTAAGAGAATCGTCAATACCCAAGAACATTGCCGCAAAAATTACATGTGCTAACTCATTACCTCGAATACACAGCGAGAACTAACCATAACCTTACCATGCCGAATCCGGTCCACTAACAAGCTACTTCATTTGCCTAGATTCCTACCTGATTCTTCTTCGACTAGATGTACTCTCATGTTGCAGCACCACAATGTCTCAACCTAGTCTCACTATACGAGACCCAACACCAGACCACACCATCTAAGGCCCACAGGCCACTGAATACTTTCTCAAACGTGCTCAGAATTACTACATTACAAAATACTTTACGCGAAACTTTCTGCGGCTCTAAATCGATTACCCTTACTTTCCAAATACTAATACCTAGAATCCTGTAATCAACATAGAAATACCACAAGTCTTGACCTATGCTAATGAAAACACTGACTTGGTAACATACTCATCCTCGAAACACCCAGGTAATACCTATCGAACCTCAATCACATCAATACCATTCTCAAAAGTAGACCACTCTTATATACACTGTAATTCACTTGACTTAATGAGTTGAACCACTCGTGCCTTATCATCACTCTGACACCACGGAACGAGATCTTATTCCGATACAACCAAACAACTTCTTTCTCCTTACGCCAAGAATTCTTTATCAACAGCTCGAGACATTCCCTTATTTTCCCACACCTACAAAGCACCATAAAACCTTTGGCCAAATTTCGCTTCACTCGCACCACCCTCGACTCACTTTCTGCAACCAGAACTGATTCACTCACATGCATTGAATCGGAATTAACACAGTACATAACAATACGACCATCGCATCCACAACAACCTCCCCAACTTAGCTCGAAGCCATTTACTTCACAACACATATGCTTTTTGCTATCGTAATATCATGGTGAGATTAAACTCACTCCTTCACAAGCTTTTGGAAACACGAACCATCAGAAATTCTAACTTTTTTCCCAATTCTTGCATTCATTCACACAACCTTTAAGCACACCCTTAAGGCGTCAAAATTTCTACTAAGTCTCAAATTTTCCAAAAATTTAGGCAGAGTTTCCTTTATAATTGAGCATATCCACTGGTCAGAGAATTTCTAAAATCATCCTAACAACACGTCCACAACTCGACGTAGCATTACAGTGTATAATAACAACATAATCTCAATGCTACCTGTATTATATTATATAAATTGATACCTGAACATGTGTTGCCTCTGCCCAAATAAACACATATAGAAGTACCTTTTATTTACTCATGATATATTCTAACATACACATAATGATCATACCATTTTATAATATTCTGCAGGAGATACCCACCTGTTTGCTTCAATACAATACTTTGGTACATCATCCACCGTCACACACATTACACAATCACCTAGCAGACCTCCCTTGACAGTACCAAGTCATACAAACACATCACACGGCACCAACGTACTCATTATGAAGCTATCTAGCCACCATTACCACAATTAGAGACAATACTGAACCTATAAGCTCATAACACTAGCTCGCGCCATCAGCACCTTGGCGCTCAAGCGATAGACAGAGATTCGGCCTCAAGTCCTCCAGACTGGCCCAACATTAACTCATAGGAATCATAATTATTCCCTCGACCGGGGAACCACCAGCCCTCAAGGCACATATAATACTAGACGTTCACAGACGCATACAACATGAGGAAGGAATTTCAAGGGCTACTCTTTCAAGCTAACTCAAGGACGCACGATAAGATTTCGAGAAAGTGGAGTGTTTCCTAAAGGTTCTGTAGCCTACTGCCTATAAGTGTGGTTCATTACACACCTATAAACAAGACTCTACTAAACCAGCTCATGACTTGTGAGGCCTAGTAACCTAGGCTGTGATACCAACTTGTCTCGTCCCCAAACCTGGTCGTGATGGCGCCCAACCCAACGGCTAGGCAAGACCGACCAAATGCGCTCTCAACCCGAGCTTAGAGATCATAACTATTTATTTAAAGCCATTAATAGTGAAGGAAACCAAAATAAATTGATAGTTGTATAAGTATCCCGAAAATCTCACAGAACAACGTAACTTCCCAAAGACCTGGGGTCACGAGTTTTAGAGCCTCTAACAATACTGAATACATGTCAGAATGAGGGAAATACAAGTGTTAGAATAACTAGAAAATAACTAGAAGATCAGAGACATGGGCAGCTATGTCAATACTCTGTCAAACTGATAACTAGCAACCGCACACGCAAATCATCTGGAGCACCTGAATCTGCACACAAAGATCAGGGAGTAGGGGTAAGTCTACCAAGTCAGCGAGTAACAACAGTAAATAAAGCTCCGAAAGCAAGAAAACCCAATAAATACACAAAGTAAACTAAAATAGTGTATAGCAATATCTGCAACTGAACAACTGAAATATATATATATATATATATATATATATATATATACATATATGCAGGTATGCGATGCAATGCATATGATGGTACAATCCAGTACCCACTGCGGCGTGCAGCCCGAGCCATCCATATCATTTATCATCGACGACGCTCACTGGGGGTGTGTATAGAATCTGAAGGGGCTCCTACACCCCAAGCGCAATAACCAGCCATCTCGTGGCTAATAATCAAACCGGCCATCTCGTGGCGAATAATCAAACTAGTCATCTCGTGGCGAAAATCAATAATCAGCCATCTCGTGGCGAATAATCAAACCAGGTCAGTCCATGTTTCCTGACCGCTCATATCACACAGTGTCCATGTTACCACTGTTTCCAATCACCGCTGTAGCGCGCAGCCGGAGCCACCTAAAAATCAGTTTAGAAAACATATCACAAGCCCATTGGGCGTAAACAATGATCCTTGGCCGACGTACATTAAAAAGATAGCATATGAGTTTTGAACATTTGAAATACGACTGGGTTTTGAAAAAAATATTTCAAAACCATGGACTGATAGTAAATATTATGCAATCATGCTAAAACAGTAGTACCAATTCCTAAAGGATATCACAGGTCGGAACTAGGCCCCAAACACGGCAAAAAGACCAATAATAGTCATCACAGTGTTCGTATCATACGCCAATATAGCATAAATCTCACTCAGGATGGACCAAGTAACAATCCCCAATAGTATTTGACCCCACACTTATCATGGAGTGCGTGTCACGCCTCAACATGGCGTTACGATGTGAAAGTCCGGGGTTTCAAACCCTCTTAACTGCATTTACTAGCATTACTCACCTCGAACCGATGAAATCTAGAGCTCACGATGACTTTGCCTCTCAATTCGGCCTCCTCGCGTGTCGAATCTAAACAAAAACAGAGCGAATACATCACAAAATGCCTATGGGACAATGCCCAATCGAAAACAACTAAGAAATAGCCAAAATCTCGAAACTAGCAAAACCCTAGCCCCGAGCCGGCTTCTCAAAAAATTACAAAATTCACCTTTTCAGAATCCTCGTCATGCCACGAGTCCATACATATCAAATTTAGAAGAATCGGAGCCCATTTGACCTTTCAAATCAACACTTTAAGGTTCACTTTGGTTTCAAGCCCTAACCACCATTTTTGACATTAAAGACATTGATTTCTAAGTGCTTAATCCATGATTTTGTACCATAATCACATATTCGAGGTCTAAGAGATCATTCCTGAAGAATCCCCTCGAAAATCTCTCCAAAATCGCCCTTAATCGCCTAAGCCCGAAGTCTAAAATATTCTCCCTCTTCTCCAAATATTAAACTCTCTGATTCATTAAAACTGGAAGATTTCCGCTACCGCGGTATTTTTCCTCTTCAGCGGTCCTCGCTTCTGCGTCCAGTTGACCACTTCCGTGGTCTGACCATTTCCTTAGCGGTCGCTTTTGCGGTCGATCTTCCGCTTCCGCGACTACAGCAAACGCGGTCCCTTTGGCCGCTTATGCGGTCTCTAACTTCCATTTGGCTGCTTTTGCGCCTTATTGTCCGCTTCTGCGGACACCGCTTAAGCGGTCTCCCAGCCGCTTCCGCAAAAATTCCAGAAGCAGCAGTCATTTATGATGCTTAACTCCAAAATTCCTCGTTTAACCATCCGATATCACCCCGAGACCTCCGGGACCTCAACCAAAAACACAAACATGCCCTAATACCTCATTCAAACTCGCTCGGGCTATACAAATGCTATCTTTAACATCAAAAGTCACCAAAATCATTGAATTTCATTCTAAGTTAAATTAATCTTTCAAAACTCATATTCGATGTCTACTCGAGTTCGCCTAACGAAGCTAATGCAACTTTGGGAATCCCATTTCGACCCCCGGATCAAATTCTCACCTATCAACCAGATTTCTCCAAAATTCCAACTTCGCTAAAATTGGCTAATTTTCACACCAGACCTCCGAATTCACTTCTGTTTCATTCCCAAGTTATAAATCACTATCCAAAACTAGCCAAATCACCGGAAATCAATTTCGGGCCCTCCGACTCATAAGTCAACATCGGTTGACTTTTTTTTTTCCAACTTAACCTTTCATTCAAGAGACTATTTGTCTAATTTCTATCCAATCCCAACCCAAACCTCTTAAAACTCAACAAACACACATGTCAACACACGGGGACACATATAACGGGGATAACGGGGCTGAAATATAAGAGACGACGATTCGGGTCATCAGATTTTGTTTGCATCTCTATTTTTAATTATAATTATCTGCACGTACGATCTCTTCAACTTTTTTAGACACCCTCTGAAAAGAATAGAAAATTGGCAAGAATTAGAGAATCATAACACATAAACATTCTTATCGAGTGTCAAAACAATTCAATAAACAGTAGAATATAATTTTGTAGAGTAAGACTAAACAATTCAATCTTAATTATCTCGTATACGATTGTAGAAATTAATGAAAAGCAAGACTAAGTAAATTCAAATAAACTACTACTTACATTGACAATTTTGCTAAAATTAACTTTTGCTGAATATTCGTGAAGATATGATGATTCACCTTGAAAAGCTTGAAATCCTATTAATTAAACAGAATTGTAAAATAGGTAGATAAAAATAAAATATATAAGCACAAGTATATATTAAAAAATCACATATTATTAACTTACAGATGTTTTGTTAAAGAAATCATCGTAAAGAGTGGTATATTTTTGACATCTAATGCTGGAGTAAGACAACATCCTTATTGCCCCCCGATCCTCATATTTTGAATATTGACGAAAATCATTAAAGACTTCCATTGTCCATACAATAAACAAAAATGGGAATCCCAATGATGTATAAGATAAGATCCTACCAAACACACATGTCAACACACGGGGACACATATAACAGGGATAACGGGGCTGAAATATAAGAGACAATGGGTTGGGTCATCATATTTTGTTTGCATCTCTATTTTTAATTTATAATTATCTGCACGTACAATCTCTTCAACTTTTTTAGATACCCTCTGAAAAGAATAGAAAAATGGCAAGAATTAGAGAATCATAACACATAAACATTCTTATCGAGTGTCAAAATAATTCAATAAACAGTAGAATATAATTTTGTAGAGTAAGACTAAACAATTCAATCTTAATTATCTCGTATACGATTGTAGTAATTAATGAAAAGCAAGACTAAGTAAATTCAAATAAACTACTACTTACATTGAAAAATTCGCTAACATTAACTTTTGCTGAAGATTCGTGAAGATATGATGATTCACCTTGAAAAGCTTGAAATCCTATTAATTAAACAGAACTGTAAATAGGTAGATAAAAATAAAATATATAAGCACAAGTATATATTAAAAATTTACATATTATTAACTTACAGATGTTTTGTTAAAGAAATCATCGTAAAGAGTGGTATATTTTTCACATCTAATGCTGGAGTAAGACAACATCCTTATTGCCCCCGATCCTCATACTTTGAATATTGACGAAAATCATTAAAGACTTCCATTGTCCATACAATAAACAAAAATGGGAATCCCAGTGACGTATAAGATAAGATCCTACCAACACTTCTCTTTTTCACTGACTCAGTTCTTAAAAGATGGGACAAAGTGTTGATTAGTTCTTCAAAGCAAAGAGTGCCCCATGGAAAAGAAGCACAAAGTACTGGGCCATCTATATTTTTCATACTACATTTACATATATATCTGGTCATGTCTTTTCCCAAAAGAACAGTTTCTAATATATAAATCTGAGCAAGCTTATAGAATCTTCATCGGAGACTTCAACATCATCATGTATATCATATGCTGCACCATCTTGGAACCGAGAACGCTCTTTGATAAACTGATACAAATGTTCTACTTTCAACCCTTTTTTTCCCACCTTAGAGAAATAATGTTCCTTCAAACGATTATCTCTATCATCAACAAAACTATAATCTGCTGCGTCAATCTTTAGTCCAGTAATGGAATGGAAATCTTCTTCTGTAAATGCTACTTCGTTATCAAAAACTCTAAAAACCATTTTTCTTTTATCCTTGTAAAAGACTTGGGAAAGTAACATGCAATGAGTCAACTTCCCAGAGTGACCCACGTCCTCCAACTCTAAAAAGTTCCAAAATACACCATTCTTTAATTGGTCCATTTGAGTTCCACACAAAAATTCAGAAACTGTTCTCATAAATTTTCTATCACCTTTCCAATAACAATCAACAACAAACCATTTTTTAAGACCATAAAATCTATCACCCTCCTAAAATAAAAAATATAACACAAATAAGAAACTCGTATAATTTTCAGATAAAAACTTTAATATTTTAGAAATACGTACCTGCAATATCCTAATTGATGATGTCATTTCTATTAAAACATCGAAACAAACATGTTAAAATCAGATAAATAAATAGAATCAAATTGTCAGTGTATATGTAAGAAATAAATTTCAGGTGATGTCCTGTAAAATAAAGTGCAGTCTAGTAAAATTAACTGAATTCGAACAAAACTTAATTATATTGTTGTCTTAAAAGATATCCTGTATTTTATACAAGAGAAAAAGTTTACATATAGGTAATGTCCCATAAAATTCACTGAATTCAAACAAAAACTCAATTATATTCTTGTCTTAGAACAAATACAGTATAATATACTGAAGATAAAGCTTACAGACAGGTAATGTCCAGTAGAATTCACTGAATTCAAACAAATAAATTATATTCTTGTCTTAAAACTTATCCAGTATAATATACTGGAGAAATATGTTACACACAGGTGATATCTAGTAATATTCACTGAATTCAAACAAAACAATTATATTATTGTCTAAAAAGCTTACAAACAAGTGACTTCCTGTAAAACACACTGAATTCAAACAAATATTAATTATACAATACTTAATTATACTCTTATCTTAAAAGATATCCAGTATACTAGAGAAAAAGTTCACATACGGTGATGTCTCATAAAATTCACTGAATTCAATCAAAAATTCAATTATATTCTTGTCTGGGAACAAATACAGTATAATATACTGAAGAAAAAGCTTGCAGACAGCTGATGTCCAGTAAATTCACTGAATTCAAACAAATAAATTATAACAAAACAATTATATTCTTCTCCAACAACTTATCCAGTATAATATAGTGGAGAAAAAGCATACAAACATGTGATGTCCACTAAAATTCACTGAATGCAAACAAAACCTCAATTATATTATTGTCTTAGAACTAATATAGTATACTATACAGGAGAAAAAGCTCACATACAGGTGATGTCCAATAAAATTTACTGAATTCAAACAAAAACTCAATTATATTCTTCTCTTAGAACAAATCCATTATAATATACTGGAGAAAAATCATACATACAGGTGATGTCCAATAAAATTCACTGAATTCAAACAAAACAATTATATGATTGTCTAAAAACTTATCCAGTATAATATACTGGAGAAAAATGTTACATACATGTGATGTGCAGTAAAATTCACTGAATTCAAACAAAACAATTATATGATTGTCTAAAAACTTATCCAATATAATATACTGGAGAAAAAGGTTGCATACAGGTGATGTCCAGTAAAATTCAGCGAATCAAATAAAAAGTCAGTTATATTCTAGTCTATAACCAGAATATCGACATTAATGAAACACAGAGTATCTACTGGAAATCCACATTACCGAAACATACTTCAATGATTTTTTATGAGATTTCCAGTATAATAAGATGAAAATATATAGAACTTACTCCGATTTATAGATTGACGACAGAAATTTTGCTAAAACATTGATTTGCAGATTGACACCGAACGATTATGCGAACAATTCGATTTGCAAATTAAACCTAACAAAACAACAATAAGAATAGAAATAAAAAATGAACCTAACAAAAAATAATAAGAACGAAAATCAAACACATTATTGTAAAAGCAACAGTAACCCAGAGAATTTTGAAGTAAATTAGAGCCAAAACGATAAAGGATTTTAAAAAAAGTGCTCTAACGTAATCCGCACGCACTGTTATGCAAACGATAAAAGCTACTAAAAATTACTACAGAGTATCTTAAATCGTGCAAGGGCAAGATCATCATTTTACAATCTATTTTAAGTTAAGTGGCTAGAAATCAATGACATCGTGGACGGTGGCTATCTTTCGATAGCTAACCGTAAAAGTGGCTATGCCATGCCATTTTGACGTCATATTCTAGCCATTTATACAGGTTCACGTATGTTGGTCTTACTTGTGGGCCCGGTGTCGGATTTTGGTATTTTTGGAAGAATGATAGGAAATTCATTTTTAGGCTATGCATTTGTGTTATTAAGCCATTATTGATAATATTGAACTAATTATGGCTAGATATCGTTGTTTCGGAGTTAAATTCTAGAGGAAAGGTGGTGTTAGAGGCTTGATTGCTATTTTCGAACCGAGGTAAGTGGTTGTTCTAACTTTGGCTTGAGGGATTAGGATTAGGATACTATTCGCTACGTGTTAACTGTGGAGTCACTACAAGAAAGTAAGGATACGACGACATTAAATAAATGTCGTATAATGGTGCGTAAATGTGTCAAATTCATTTACCGATATTTAATTTACATTTGTATCAAATGTCGTAAATTTTGGGGTCGGGAATTCTCCGAAATTTAGATAAATGTCGGTATGAAATTTACGACATTTATTTATGACATTTTTGGAAAGGTCACATAAATTGCTGACATTTAAAATAATGTTGGTAAATAAATTATTACATTTAATTAATGCTTTTAAAAAAGGTCGCATTATAATTTGTGGCATTTTGGTAAACGTCAGTAAAATATTTTATGACCTTTAAGTGAGTGTCACGTAATTTAGTGACATTTTTTAAAATCTTGTGAAATATCACATTAAAATTTCCATATCAAAATTTCTAATATAAGACTAATAATGTTTTATTTAAATTTTCGTCAGTAATCATATATATTTAATTTGTACATTCATAAATATTAATTCTTAAACACAATGTAACAAATATGAAATAGAAAATTTCTTTAGCCGTTACATTCAAAGAATATAGTACTGAGATAATAGAGGTACTTCTTACAAGTTAAACGTTCAAATCGAATGACATGTTATATCTCAAATAAAATTTAAACTCTAACTAAATCATACAAGATAAAGTAATTTTAACTTCTAAAATAAATTCTGCAACAAAGCTTTATAGATCCATCAAGCATTCCTTTCCAATATGATCTTATATTCTTCAGAAGCTCTGCAAAACAATCACATAAAATCGAATTACAACTATGTAAAAAACCTGAAAAAATTGAAGTGGCTTGCATGTTTTTCAAACTTACCCACTTCTTTTTTTGGGTCCCAAGTTTATTAGTTTCGGTCTTCTTAATTTTGTCAACCTGAGAAAAAATAATAGAAATGTTACTTTGATAGTTTATAGAATTCAAAACTAAGTGTAGAGTACAAGATACAATCAACAAGACAAAGCTTTATGTATTCCAAAATGCAGCAACTTCTACAAAAACAACATAAAAACTTTGAATTATAAGAAAAAGTCTACAAGCAACACTGGAAACATATGATAGCATTTTTATACTAAATTTCCTTCTCTGACAGCATTGTAAAAGTTATTTAAAATTGTAAGCTCTACTATTAAAAAACCATAAAGATATCATCCAGCACAGACCCATCAGTTCTAAAATACTAACAGATAAGTGAATATCAATTAAACTAAAGTAGATATGATTAAGATTTAAGCAACTTCAACCATATACTGACAGAATTTTTACTAATACAAACCAGAGCCGAAGAGACAAAATTCATAAATAAATAAACCATCCAAAATTATCCTACTTATAACTCTCATACTTGTAAGCTAGACAAAAATTATCATATTTATGTGACGACCCGAACCGTTGTCTCATGAGTTACTACCTCGTTCTTCCCATTTTCTACTTTCTTATGTTTCATTACAGGTATGAGGTGCGTTAGAATTGATTTATAGTGATTTTCATAAGAAATGAGATACTTAGTCTACTTTAAGTAAGGATCAATTTGGAAAAAGTCAACCGGAAGTTGACTTGTGAGTTAGAGGGCTCGGAATTTATTTCTGACGATTCGGTTAGTTTTTGCGGATGATTTAAGGCTTAGGAGAGGAACCGAAAGTAATTTTTGAGGCTCGGTGTAGAAGTTAGCCTATTTTGGCAAAGTTAGGATTTTTGCGAAATCCAGTTGGTTGGCGAGATTTTTGATCTGAGGGTTGGAATAGAATTTCGAGAATTGTTGTAGCTTCATTATGTATTTGAGATGTGTGCGCAAAATTTCATGTCATTCGGAGGTGATTTTGTCAGGTGTTTTTTTATCATAATACGTATTTTGGAAGTTTTGGAAGAAATTAGGTGTGAATTTTATGTAACTTGATGGTTTTGATGTTGTTGAGGTGTTTTAATTATTGGAATAAGTTTCAATAATGTTTTAAGATATGTTGGAGTGTTTTATTGAGGTCCCGGGGGCCTTGGGTGATTTCGGATGGCTAACGGGAACTTTCGAAGTTAGAAAATTTCATAATAGATGGAATTGTAAATGAGTGTGCACTAGACCTCATTTTGGATGATCATATCTCCCGTTATATAAGGAGTTGTGTGAGCTACAATCAATCAAATTAAATACCTTTGAATCTAGTTTCCAACGCAACAAACCCCGTGTCATTTAGAGGTGTATAGAGAAAGTTAGGCATGTGTCACTAGCGCGCCCAGATGCGCGGCCGCGCTAAAATGTGCGCGTCCAAGACAGAACATCTTGAAACTAGCGCGCCCAAATGCGCACCCAGCTGCGCGGCCGCGCTAGTGACGGGCGTATTAATGGCCAAAGACCATCATAGAGTGTTCCTAAGTCATTTTTGGGGTTAAGGCTTGCTATCTCAAGAGGATTTCGTCCCAAACTTCATAACTTTGATACAAGGTAAGATTTTTGGAGTACTTTAAGTTGATTACTACTCCTAAACACTTTTATTAACATGGATTGATCTTGAAAATCCTTAGATTTCATTCAAATCCCTAATTGATTCAAGAACATTCGAAATTGGATTCTCAAGATTCTTACTACAAGAGGTATATCTATCATCTCTAACTACTCTGTGGTGATTATTTATGTATGATATATACATTAGAACTCATGGGATGATAATGAAAAACCATAATGCCTAACCTAGGTTGTGTTGGTTGTAGAGATTGTGAAAATGGTTTAAATAATGAGGTTGATCGTTGGGTATGAATGAATGGTCATACATATTTTGTTGGAAGTTATAAATTGGTAAGGAATGATGCTGGAGTGAATTTGTTGGTTAATTGGTGATAGTTGGATGAACCAACACTATAGTTAGGAGTTGTAAATATCTATGCCTGCAAGGTGTTTGATAATATGCCTAAATGGCATAAGTTATGGAGTTTATTACCAATATTGGTCATATTGAATGTTGTATTGTAGATTGAAGTTACCTAACTTTATTGGATCATTGTAGTAGCACTACGGGACGAATTTCAGATATATATATATATATATATATATATATATATATGGGTTACAACCCTGTATTTTAGAAATCGAACTTTATCGATGTTTGTGTGATTTTTTGGCAATATCGACACGCGAGGAGGTCAATACAAGAGGAAAAGTCATTGCGGACTAGTCCATGACCGGCTAGAGGTGAGTTGTTTGTATAGATGATGGCCTGAGGGTTTGAAACCCTGGTTTATCACATCGTGATGCTATGTTAGGGCGTGACTCCCACCCCATGGCAGGTGCGGGATTGTAAATGATTGGGGATTGTGACTTGGTCCATCCTGATAGCTGAGTATGAATTATTAGCGTCTGATACGCATATTGTGTTGTTGATAATTGGGCTTGATGCCATGTTTGGGTCCTTGTGCCGATATGTAATACCCGTCTAGGGTGAATATCTGTGTGATAATATGATTTGCATAATCATTGATCTCAGTCATGTGTTATTCACTGTTAATAAATGCTAAGTCACCGTATTTTTGAAATTGACTAATTAAACTGTATTAACCTTAATAAATTGGAAACTGGAGAAGAAATCAGATTGAATCTGTTATGTGACTTACATGCATATTGTGGACTGAGTATGGATCGGGATACACGCCATAGCGATTATATACAATGGGTCGGGATGGACGATCCGCAGCGGATATATATTGATATTGCACTTGGGATGAAGGAGACCCTCCGGGGTCTGTACATACCCCCAGTGAGCGTCATCGACGTTAAATGGATCGGGCTGCACGTTCCGCAGCGAACTCATGTGCATTGCATTGCATATTTATCTGATACTTGGTTGTTGTTGTGATACTGTTTATGCTGTTAGCCTGAGGCTAAGTTATAGGGTTGATAGTTATAGCTTTACGTTGTGATCTTTCGTGGATTTCTTACTTTAAGTCATTTTCTAGATTTATTATTCATTGAGTCGGTAGTACTCACCCCTACTCCCTGCACCTTGTGTGTATATTCAGGTATACCGGAGGCTTAGCGTATTCTCGTAGTCTCTCGAGATATTTTCACGGTCGTTGAGGTAGCTGCATGCCGTACGCAGGACCTGGCTGCTCTTCATTATTTCTTCATATTAATATTATATATAGTTTCCCAGATTTTGGTTTCAGTATTCAGATACTATTATTATTACTCAGTGTTTTTTAGAGGCTCTAGACTCATGAACCCAGGTCTTTGGGTATGATTATTCAGATTTTGTAATATTCTATTATTATTATCGGATCATTATTCTAAATTACTATAGTATGCTTAAACTGTTGATTTTAAGATTCAGTATTTAATAGAAAGTGATTGTTGGTCAGGCTTACCTAGCTTTAGAGCTGGGTGCCATCACGACCGGGTTCGGGTCGTGACAAGTTGGTATCAGAGCCTAGGTTACTAAGCCTCACTAGTCACGAGCCGGTTTAGTAGAGTCTTGTTTATGGGTGTGTCGTGCACCACACTTATGAGCAGGAGGCTACAGAACCTTTAGGAAACACTCCATTTTCTTGAAATCTTGTGGTGCGTCCTTGATTCATCTTGAAGTAGTAACTCTTGAAATTCCTTCCACGTGTTTGTATGCACGCATGAGCCCTCGCTATTATATGTTCTTCGATGGCTTATGACTCCCTGATCAAGGGGCGAGATGTAATCTTCGTGAGGTTGATGTTGGGCTAGTGTGGAGGACTTGAGGCCGGCCTTGCCTAGGGCTGAGCACTGAGGTGTTGATCGTATGATCAAGTGTTTTGAACGTATATGTTTGGCATCTTCACTATTAGCTGGAATGGCAGTCTAGTGACCGTGTGATGAGTATGCTAGTACTGCGAAATGCAATTATATGACCTGGTAGTGACAAAGGAGTCTGCTAGCTAATGGATGAACCGTCAAGTGATTCGTTTCATATGGTGGTCCGATGAGTAGCCCGACTTGTGGACGCATGTAGAATCTTTTTAAGTCTCATAGTGCGAGTGAAGTAAATTGCACCATATGATATGAGTTCAGCCTCAGGAAGACTAAGTAGCTGTGTAATGTGTATGACGGTGGAAGGTATACAGAAACGTTATATGCGGTGAAGCAGGTGGGTTATCTCCTGCGGAATATTCTGAAGTAATGCGGTTCCTATGTATATTGTGAGAAGACTTTAGGTGTAATTAAAAGGTATTTTCTATATGTTTTGATTTGAACAGGTGCAGTGCATGTTCATGTGTCAATTTTGATAATATAATACGTGTAACATTGGGTTTTCTATTATTGATATACATTGTGACGTCTTGTCAAGTTATGGACGTGTTGTTAGGATTTTTTGGTGATTCTCTTGCAGGTGAATAGGCCCAATTACAAACGAGACTCTGCCGAAAATTTTGAAAAATTTGGGACTTAGTAAAATTTTTGTTGCCTAAAGGGTGGGCTTAACTGTTGTGTGAGTGAATGCAAAAATTGCAGAAGAGTTAAATTTCTAATAATTCGTGTTTCCACTTATGATGGAGAGAATTTAATCTCACCATGAATGTACGACAACAATAGAGTATAATTGCATTTTGATATACGGCTTTGATCCAAGTTGGGGAGTTTGCTATTAAATAGGGTGATTGCACGATTTTATGCTATATTATTTGAATTTGATGCATGCTGGTGAATCAGTCGTGGTTATGGAAATTGGGTCGAGAATGGAACGAATGAAGCAAAATTTTTGATGAGATGTCATGAGCTCGGATGAGAAGGAGATGAGTTTCAATGTTTACGGTAAGTTGGAATTGTCTTTAGCGTTACCTAAGATCGGTGTTGTGTAAAAAGGGTTTTGCGTCCTGGTTAAGATTCTTGATCTCTCTTCAGCGTTAGCGCAACCGGTGATTTGGAGGCGCGCTCCAGATATTGTTGTGGTAAGTTGTGAGAGTGTGTCCACACTGGAAGATTATATAAGTGTGGCATGTGATCACTTGATTGAGAAAAGATGTAAACCAAGTATGAAGTTGTGATGGTGTAGTTAAATTAAAGATTCATGCCTGGAGGGCACTTGGATTATTGGGTTGTGAACTGGGGAGGATTACTCCAGTTGTGATGGTTGTTCTTGTGTGTTGTGAGAAAAATGGGAGTCATTATGAACCTTTGAAAGATTATCAGACTAGTTCAATGTGATCAGAATCGGCTTGAAGTCGATGGATAGACTTAATGTGAATAATGGCTTTATATCAGGCCAGATGTGTGCATTTGTGTAACACGGTTCTCACAGAGGAGTAGTTTGGTTGATGTTTCTTTGTTAGATATTTCGCGTAATGATGCATTGCGCTGTGTGAGTTGTGAACGACTTTAGAACTGCTATGTGTTGAGAATCTTTTTAGGAATGACGTTATATGAGCATGTTGGCTCTTGGAATTCAGATTGTATATCGCACCTCAGTTGTGCTTGAGTTTTGTAGCTTATAACGCTATATGTCCCTCAGAGATATTATTATGCACTTATCATGCGTGCGACCGGTACTTGATATTATGTTGCAATGAGCAAATTTTAGATCGATGTGCATCTCCTTATGTGAGATCTATATGTGGATCGGGTGGCACGCCACCATGAGTATGTTATCTGGATTGGATTGCACACCGCAACAGTGTGATACTTAGTATAGTTTACTATATGCTATTTTGTATGCCTTGTTTCCTATTTTCTAAGAAAATTTCGTATTAATGCATGGGATTTGTAATTCCTTTCAGAGATCGTTTTCTCTTTGTATCGCATTCAAATTGGTAGCCCATTGGCATCTTAGGGCATCATATGCGGCTTTTGATTTTGTCTGAGGTGGCTTATTGCCTGAGCAGTTCGTAATGGGTGAGACGAGATCATTGAATTCGAGATCAGTGCAATCTGAGTATATGAATTAAATTAAGGGTCTAAGACCATTGTTTGGTTAAGAATGAGGCCATAGTTCTTTCCGAAAGTATACAATGAATTGTTGATTCTGCGGCGTTATGAGTTTATGCAGATCTTATATGTCGTGTCGGTATTGTAATAATTTGAAAAAAGACCTATGTATGTCATGCAGAGCATGGGATGTGTAATAATTTTTCTTCTAGATGGGATGAATGGAAGTCCTTGACTAAGTTGAGTACATAAATTTTCATGGTTCGGAAGAGAGGTGAAGTCCTCATGTTACCATAGGATGGTATGGTATACGTGTTATGTTGTGAAGGATTGAGATTTGCGTATGTAAGATTATGGTTCAGTTTTGAATAGAAACTCATAACATTCTTAGGTGGTGCGGGCAGTTGTAGGCGATTAGAGGTTACATGTTCAAAAAAAGAAGAAGAGGCCAATGCGATTAAGTTGATGGCGCTCAATAATATTGGGAGTCAGGTATGATGATGCGTGTGCTATATGGAGTTGGAGACTGGGAGTTCTCATGTACAGGCTATATTGTGGTTGTGGATCGTATGCGTCGGTACTGTTTAGCGACTATCAGGATTTGGAGGCTCGAGTGGATCTTTACTTGCTGTTATGTTATATTTTGTATGTGATGCCAGAATTTAGACTTGTTGTCTCAACTTCGGGGAGTTTTGAACTATTGTGCCTTGGGATACGCCAGAAATGCCACAGGTTGAGTGGCGAGGTGAGTTGGATTATTTTCTACCAGGTTTGCGTAGTATGTGTTATTTGTTTCAATGTGGGTGTAATGAGTTACTCTGGCTCCAGCCATCGATTGAGTGTTGTTGTCGATTTCAAGCATAGTGACTTGAGGTGTTTCCTGTGGAGTAGTATTTGGACAAGATCGCGCATTGCAGCAAAGCTGTGTGGAAACATGCTTGCCGGTAAAATTTGTGTGTCCTATATCTATGGTATGAGACGGGATCTCTTCCTTGTGTTGTGACAGTACTAGTGAATTTAAGGTACAACTCCCTCAATCGAAACATTTTTACCATTTGAGTATGTTCTAACCGTTTCTTATTGGTGCGCATATTATGCAAGATGTGACTTAGTCCTGCATTAATGGGTAATATCACCAGAGTGATGTGTTGGATCCGAAGTAATCGTTGGGGTCATTAATGAATCAATCTGATTTGATTTCAGCATGTTTGATGGGCAAACATCGAGATTCGATTAAAAAAAATTGTTATGACAACTGCTAGAGGAGAAACGACATCATGAATGGTTGATCTGAATAATGGTTATGATTTATTTCGTGACCAATTATCGTTGGCAGTATATGAAAGTGTTGGAATAAGAATTTAGCTAATAAGGGATTTCCTAAATGTATTTAGTTGTTGTGGGCAATTGTAGTGAATAGAAGTTATTGTTTCGAGTGCTTGAATTATGCATTATATTATATGATTTCACCCGAGGTTGCAGGTATGGGTATTACAGCTGGTTCGAGACCATTCAAGCATAGGTGTGAGATTTTGATCATATTGATGGTTTCAGAAGTAAAAAGGTAGTTCTATGATTTATGGACGAAGCTGGATTATGTAAATTCGATTTACATGTGTTATCGGACCTATATGAGATAGGGTGACATGGAATAACTCCTGGATTTATACATGGTAAGGTTATCCAGCAATTGTTAGGATTTTGGAACAACTCTGGGCATGTTCTAGGACGAACGTTATTTAAGTTGGGGAGAATGCGACGACCCGACCCGCTGTTTCATGAGTTACTACCTCGTTCTTCCCATTTTCTACTTTCTTATGTTTCATTACCGGTGTGAGGTGTGTTAGAATTTATTTGGAGTGAATTTTAAAAGAAATGAGATACTTAGTCTCTTAAAGGAAGGATAAATTTGGAAAAAGTCAACCGGAAGTTGACTTGTGAGTAGAGGACTCGGAATTTATTTTTGATGTTTTGGTTAGTTTTGGGGGATGACTTAAGGCTTAGGACAGCAATTAGAAGTAATTTTGGTTCGGTGTAGAAGTTAGCCTATTTTGGCGAAGTTAGGATTTTGGCAAAATCTGGTTGGTTGGAGATATTTTTGATCTGAGGGTTGGAATGTAATTTCTAGAATTTTTGTAGCTTTATTATGTGATTTGAGATGTGTGCGCAAAATTTCATGTCATTCGGAGGTGATTTTGCCGGGTTTTTGAACATAATACGTATTTTGGAAGTTTTGGAAGAAATTAGGTGTGAATTTGATGTAACTTGATGGTTTTGATGTTTTTGAGGTATTTTAATGATTGGAACAAGTTTCAATAATGTTTTATGATATTTTGGAGTGCTTGATTGAGGTCCTGGGGGCCTCGGGATGATTTCGTATGGCTAACGGGAATTTTTGAAGTTAGAAAATTTCATAATAGATGGAATTGTAAATGAGTGTGCATAAGACCTAATTTTGGACGATCATATATCCTGTAATATAAGGATTTGTGTGAGCTACCATCTATCAAATTAAATCCCTTTGAGTCTAGTTTCCAACGCAACAAACCGCGTGTCATTTGGAGGTGTATTGAGAAAGTTATCACCATTTTACTGGGCATGTGTCACTAGCACCGCAGATGCGCGCCCGCGCTAAAATGTGCGCGTCCAAGATAGAACGCTTCAAACTAGAGCGACCAGATGCGCACCCAGGTGCACGGTCGCGCTAGTGACGGGCCTATAAATGCCCCAAAATAGGTCTAGAGTGTTCCCAAGTCATTTTTGGGGTTAAGGCTTTCTCTCTCAAGAGGATTTAGTCCCAAACTTCATCCCTATGATACAAGGTAAGTTTTTTGGAGTACTTTAAGTTGATTACTACTCCTAAACACTTTCATTAACATGGATTGATCTTGAAAATCCTTAGATTTCATTCAAATCCCTAATTGATTCAGGAACACTCCAAATTGGATTCTAGAGATTCTTACTACAAGAGGTATATCTATCATCTCTAACTACTCTATGGTGATTATTTATGTATGATATATACATTAGAACTCATGGGATGATGATGGAAAACCATAATTGCTTAACCTAGGTTGTGTTGGTTAGTAGAGATTGTGAAAATGATTTAAATAAGGAGGTTGATCGTTGGGTATGAATGAATGGTCATACATATTTTGTTGGAAGTTATAAATTGGTTAGGAATGATGGTGAAGTGAATTTATTGGTTAATTGGTGATAGTTGGATGAACCAACACTATAGTTAGGAGGTGTAAATATCTATGCCTGCAAAGTGTTTGATAATACGCCTATATGACATAAGTTATGGAGTTTATTACCAATATTGGTCCTATTAAATGTTGTATTGTAGATTGAAGTTACCTAACCGTATTGGATCATTGTAGTAGCACTAAGGGACGAATTTCAGATATATATATATGGGTTACAACCCCGTCTTTCAAAAATCGAACTTTACCGATGTTTGTGTGATTTTTGGGCATATTCGACACGCGAGGTGGTCGATACCAGAGGAAAAGGCATTGCGGACTACTCCATGACCGGCTAGAGGTGAATAGTTTGTATAGATAATGGCCTGAGGGTTTGAAACCCCGGTTTATCATATCGTGATGCTATGTTAGGGCGTGACTCGCACTCCATGGCAGGTGCGGGATTGTAAATGATTGGAGATTGTACTTGGTCCATCTCGAGAGCAGAGTATGAATTATTGGCGTCTGATATGCACATTGTGTTGTTGATAATTCGGCTTGATGCCATGTTTGAGGCCTTGTGCCGATCTATAATACCCGTCTAGAGTGAATATATGTGTGATAATATGATTTGCATAATCATCGATCTCAGTCATGTGTTATTCACTGTAAATAAATGCTAAGTCACCGTATTTCTGAAATTTACTAATTAAACATTATTTACCTTACTAAATTGGAAACTGGCAAAGAAATCAGGTTGAATGTGTTATGTGATATACATGCATACTGTGGACTGAGCATGGATCGGGCAACATGTTGTAGCGATTATATACAATGGGTCGGGCTGTACGTTCCGCAACGAACTCATGTGCATTGCATTGCATATTTATCTGATACTTGGTTGTTGTTGTGATACTGTTTATGTTGTTAGCTTGAAGCTAAGTTATAAGGTTGATAGTTATAGCTTTACGTTATGTTATTAGTGAATTTCTTACTTTCAGTCATTTTCAAGATTTATTATTCACTGAGTCGGTAGTACCCACCCCTACTCCCTGCACCTTGTGTGCAGATTCATGTACACCGGAGGCTTAGCTAATTCTCCTAGTCTACCGAGATATTTTTAGGATCGTTGAGGTAGCTGCATGACGTTCGCCGGACCTGGCTGCTCTTCATTATTTATTCATTTTAATATTATATATACTTTCCCAGATTTTGGTTTCGGTATTCAGATACTATTATTATTACTCAGTGTTGTTTAGAGGCTCTAGACTCGTGACCCCAGGTCTTTGGTAGTGATTATTCAGATTTCGTAATATTCTATTATTATTGTCAGATCATTATTCTAAATTACTATAATATTGTTAAATTGTCGATTTTAAGATTCAGTATTTAATAGAAAGTGATTGTTGGTCAGGCTTACCTAGCATTAGGGCTGGGTGCTATCACGACCGGGTTTGGTCGTGACAACTTATATCTGAAAAAATATAAGGTCACCACCATATACTCTTCCAACAGACTTTCTAGCTCCTATTTTCATCACTTTGATCAAGACACTCCCACATATTTTTCAAAAAATGATATCATAACACCTAGACAATTAACTCGCAACTTTGATCTAAAACTCACCTTATTTTTGTGAACAACTGAAATCGGTGATAATGATTGTTGGAGAACTTCAAGTGAGTTATCAAAAACCTATCACAAAGAGGGAGATTATTATAATTAAAAGAAAAATATATAGCAATACTAACTTTAAGTGAAACAAGTTTGTGAATGTGCATATAATTATTTACCTGCTCATTACTGATTGATTTACTATTTGAACCAATTATTATAGACACGTGATTTTGGACCCTTCTCGAGATTTTATACTTTTCATCTTTTAGATATTTAGTTTAGGACCTAATATTGCTATTTTACCTAGATTTTACTATTTTACTTTATTTTGTCACAAAAATAAAAATTACAAAAAAATATTTTTCTTTTATTTAGGTAATTGAGATGTTATCTAGTTACTTTTAGTTTATCTGCCTCTCATAAAATTAAAAAATAAAATAAAAATAGTATTGATATTTTAATTTTCCAAAAAGATAAGAAGAAAAATTTCAACAAATATATATCAATAGTTACTTAGTTTAATTTAAAAACTGTAGGCCATTAATAAGTATTGAGTAGTTTAAAAGATTCTTTAGTTTAGCTATTATATTTTTATTTTTAGTTATTTCCTACTAATTAAATAATTAGTATTTCTCACTTATCTTTAATAAAAAGAAAGAAAGAAAAATTTAAAGCAAACAAACAAGAAAGGTTGAAACAAGACAAGAAAACAAAGAAAAATAAAAAAAGGCAACAAAGAAAAAGCAGAACGGAAGTGTAAAAGTAAAGGAAGAAATTGAAAATCCAAAATGGGCTCATCCTTGTTTCATTCATATATATTCACGTGTCCTATAAATCTGACTCCAAGTAATTTACTTTTTCCTTTTTTATATTCTCTTAAAAAATTCAATAGATAAGGAATAGAAACAAAGGGGCACAAGGTCATTTAATATGCATAAGTGCAAATGCTGAGAATTTGTATTTTTGGATATTACACGGGCCCACACGGTTTTGGGCTCTTCTTTTTTCTCCAAGCAATAGTTTCATTTAAAGATGGACACACAGAGCTAAAAAAAAAAGGACCACGGGGATGAAACCTCTTCTTCTCCTTCTTTAACAAAAACCTAGCTGAACCTGGGTACATTCAGTCGCCGCCCGACTAGAAGCCAAGCACCACGACCTCACTTGACAAAAACCAGAAGCCACCCATCTCCTTCACCTTCTGCCACCTCTATCTTCAACCCAAAAAACTCGCCGGAAAACGCCCCTTCAACACCAGCCTCGTCAACCTTCACGTGAACCAGCCGCCTCTCCCTCCTCACATCCAAGCCACAACCATCGTCAAACCTCCAATCAGCCTGTCACGTCGTCGACCAGCGACGCGTCCAATCGACCACCGCCTCCCCGTCGTCGTCAAATGGACAGTCATCTTCCTTCACCTCCCAGCTCACCATCGATCCTCCAGCCCCACTTCACGCCCGAACTAGTCGTCAAATAACCAGAACAAACCAGCGGCATCAATTGGAACACCCACGAGCCACCATCGCAAATAAACACCGGAAAACATTCACTCACGACCACCCCGTCTCTTTTCTCCCTCATATCCATCGTTTAAGCTCAGCCACACACACATGAGAGGGGAGAAATAGTGACGTGAACACACTTATGAATATCATAAAACAAAATAGAAATTTAAAAAAAAATGTTCTGCTTATTAACTTTTCAATTCCTGAATTTGTTCAAAGATGAATTTTGAATAAAACTTGGGTTTGATCCGTGTTTGGTTGAGTTTTTCCAGTGTCGATTGATGATCGGGTGTGATTTGACGAAAATGGTTTGTTGAGGTGTTGGAGTTCGAGTCCCAGTGCCGATTTGAATTTCCGTCCGCGATTCGTCATATTCTCAAATTCAAGGTTGTGGCACAATTAAATTTCAGATTTAACGAGGTCCATCTCTCCCTTGTTTTGCTGATTTGCTTAATATCACATTTTCCTTACTTCGTTGATAGTCACTTATCTGCCTTGTTGATCGTTTGAGTTTTTGCTCTATTGTTTTTTTCGGATTGTCTCACTAATGCTTGCTTACTCTGTTCTGTTCTGTTGATCATCATTTTGGTTGTGCCCTTGTTTAATCTGTTTGGATGGAATTCTGATTGTTTGAGTTATGGGAATTAGATTTTAAAACATGGAGGGAATTGGGATTGAATAATTTTATTTCTATCTTATTCTTACTCTAATAAATTTGATCGATAGTAGCATGCGTAGGCCGACTTCACCTAGGTAGGCAAACTTTAGAATTTTTGTTAATTTGAGGCGAGAGGTCGTTCCCGTAGTTAAATTTATCCGGAAAATGTCCCATGAAGTTTGTATATATTATTATTTGGGGTATGCCCGAAGTGAATGTAAATGAAGGCCAAAGACGAAGTAACTCGAGGAAGCATAGAATAGTACTTTATTTTTCTTTTGTTTTTCCTTTATTAGGTGGGACGACCTTGAGCCTCTTTGATTTTCTTAGTTTCGTGTTTTCGCCTCAATTTGAATATTTTAAAAGCCAACAAGATCAAGTACACAACCGTGACCTTCACGGAATTTGGGGAGTACCTAACACCTTCTCCTCGAGTCAAATGAACCCCCTTACCCTAATCTCTAGTGTAGACTTAGTTTCAGAGTTCAAAATGTTCTAAAAGGAAAAATCATTTAAGAAAAAAATGGTGACCTCGCACACTGAAATTAAATGTCAGGTAATGATTCTGAGTTTATTTTCTTTTGAAACACAATTTTGTCACTTTTCAAATTGAAAACCCTTTTCAAGCTTTTACTAAAATCTTTTTATCTATTTAAAGAGGGTTTAGTGAGAGTTTGGTTTTGAAAAAAGGGGTGTGACATCTTTGGCGACTCTGCCGGGGAGTTGCAGGTTCGAGCTAGTATTTGATCTTGTTGGCTTTTAGGATTTTCGATTGAGGTTTTTTTGTGTTTTGTTTGCTTTATTTTATTTTTATTTTTGTTTATGTCGTTTTAATTGGTTATTTGTTTACGTATTTTTGCTTTATGTGTTCACTGCTTTATAACTGTCATCATTTGCATAACCCGGTCAATTCTTTCTGCAACAAGTCTCGGAGCACGCGCCGCGTGCACGAACTCTTTATTGAGTCACCCTTAATTTAGGAGGGGGGTCTGTCGGACGTATGTAGTGGGGTGAAAGCTTGAGCAGCCACTATCGACCATACGCTCCCCAGAATTTCCTTGTTTGTGAACCCGAAACTTAGGTCTGCCTCAGGTCATTTCTATTTGCATCATATGATTTTCACCTAGTAGGGCTCGGTCCCAGGTATTGTGTCCCTTTGTAGGTAGCTTGCCCAAATTTTGTCAAAAATGGGCCCGTGGAAAAAAAATGACATCTAATAATCCTTTTTGCTAAATGTTACCTCTCAGAGGATAAAAAGGTCATTTGGCGGACCGATATTTGGAAAGAAAGGTGAAAAATAAAGAAAGTAGGGCCCACCCAGATTTTTCTTTCATAGTTTTCCAAAAATCAAAAAATGAAAATGAGAAAATCCAAAAAGATTTTACACTCTTCCATTATTTTTAAATAATTCAAAAAAAAAGTAGAAAATGAAAATCCAAAAAATATTTTATACTTTTCCATTATTTTCCAAAAACTCAAAAAAAAAGAAGTAGAAAATAGAAAATCCAAAAAGATTTAACATTTTCTGTCAATTTCAAAAAATTCAAAAAAAAGGAGAAAAAGAAAATCCAATAAGAGTTTACATTTTTCATCGTTTTCGAAAAAAGACAAAAATATAATTTTTTCAAATTAATTGCATTTTTCCGAACTACGCGAACCTGATTTTCATCTTTCTAGGTGAGATACGTAGGCAACCTATTTATAGGAATGGTCTTCCTAGTATTAGGTGCTTGGCTTTGTGGGGTCTTAGCCAAACCTTGCATGTCTAGCCACTTTAGGCCACATCGACCATTGCTTCAAAATGGGGTCATTTTCGTAAAAGTGGTTCAATTACCCATGTACTAAGGTCCACAACTAGGTGTCATAGTACTTTAAGGTCCTTCATATTTGAGTTTGTATTTTTAGCCACATTTGGCCATAAAGGCCATTTTTGCACAATGGGCCATTTTCGCAAAGTAATTTTTTTTAAGGCCATTATTGTTGAGATGTAAGAGTCAATGAGTCATGCATGCTTTAAATGGATTATTTTTCATGCATTAGAGGGTCAACTTTTTCAAGTTTGCACTAATAGCCACTTTCAGTCACTTTTGGCTACGTAAGCCTTTTTGCAAAAATATCTTTAATCATGCCTTGCATGTGTATAAAAGAAGGTGTTGTGGTGTTACACGTGTCTTGAGTCACTACCTCTATTTGATCATATTTTTCGCATTCAGGTATGGAGGAATTTGCTAGAGTCTGAGCATGAGAACCCCAGGACCACTGCATCTAGGAGCTGCTTATAGATACTTTTATGTTTTGAGTATGTCATTCATGTTGTCTTTTAATTATTAGTCTCGTACAAAAGTATCGATTCTGTCAGTCTAGGTAAGATTTTCGAGTCTTTTGTTACATTACTTCCCATTTGTATATGACAAATAGTCATAAATGAAAAATTCAAAAAGACTTTTATTTCTTAGTTTATTTTGTCCATTACGTTTTAAGAACTACGCTTGATCTGATTCATGAGGGACATGATACATAGGCAACCTACATAGGGTTCGATCGATTCATTATTAAAAAAAGAAAAAAAAGAAAAAAAGAGACGAAATTGGGGGCATGAGAAATGTGAAAAAAGAAGAAGCGATAATCAGAAAAAAAGAGGGTGATAGAAATGACAAATCAGTCGGTGTTTGAAAACAAGAGGAGGAAGGAAACGAGGCAAAAAGAGTGAAATTGGGATGATGCCATATGACCTCCGCGCCCTCGAAGTTATTCTAGAACCGTAATTGTTGCTAGGGAATGGCACACATTGTTGTATTTGTATCTGCTAAATGCCCTAACGCTAACGTGTTGGTTTTGTTTTGCTCCTATTTGTTAGTTTCATTGTTATTGTAACAGAGGGTGGTTTAGTTTGTGGCACTTTGGTGATTTGTCCGTACAACACAAGGTCAACAAGTAAGGAAACCATGGCTAGCAAAAACTTGGATAAGAGAGTTGTCGACCCCTCGAGGAAGATTATGGAGTCAGAATCTTACTTGAACGAGGAGGTCCAAAGGTTGAAACAACACATGTCTGAAATGTGCCAAGCATGAGCCAATAGTCAAAGACCGCCCCTTTCTTATGCTTTCCCAGAATTTACACCCATCTCTGCTACTACCACTCTGATTTCATTGTCCGATCAATCCATCCATCCAGGTTCAGTCCTTATCCCAATTGCACGACTATAGTTTAAACTTTTGTTGTGCACTCCCAAAGTGTGCCATTGACAACTAGTTAGACAACTACTACAGTTATGCTTGTCTTTACCATCCCATAGCCGACGGTGGTGCAGAGAAAAACTCATGAGTCACAAATTGATTCCCAGCAAGAATAATATCACTCTCCTGAGTACCACTCTTACCTATTTGATCTTCCTGCAAATATTAAGATGCCTGGGCCGAAGGTAGCATCTGAAGAAATGACCCACAGACTAAAAATCTTAGAACAACATTTGATAAATATGCAAGGGCCGGCGGGTCAGAAGAGTATTGCCTTCAAGGATCTATATATGTTCCCTGATATTTGTTTGCCACTTGGTTTCAAGACTCCCAAATTTGAAATGTATGATGGACATGGAGATCCTGTAGCCCATCTGAAAAGGTATTGCAATAAGCTAAGAGGTGCAGGAGGAAATGAAGAATTGTTGATGGCTTGTTTTGGGGAAAGCCTTACGGGTGTAGCCTCCGAATTGTTTATAAGTCAAGACACATCTTTCTGGTATGTCTGGGATGATATGGCACATGCTTTTGTCAAAGAGTTCCAATATAACATCAATATTTCTCCAGACCGCAATTCCCATTCAAACCTGAAGAAGAAACTAGCTGAAAGTTTCAGGGAATATGCCATTAAATGGAGAGAACAAACAGCTAGAGTTAAGCCACCCATGGATGACCAAGAGCTAATCACTGTCTTCCCTCAGGCTCAAGAGCTCAATTACTTTCAAATGTCTGCAGTTGGTAAATCATTCTCGGAAGCAGTCAAAATGGGAGAAATGGTAGAGAATAGCCTCAAGACAGGCAAAATCATAAGTCAATCAACTCTCAGAGCTGCTACTCAGGCTGTCCAAATTAAATCTGGTAATTTTAGTGGCACGAGTGAGAAGGTTGAAGAACTCATGATTACATCAAGGTCGAGAAGAGGTCTTTGAAGAACATCTCGAAGGCATGACCAACCTCGTTTGATTTTTGACGATTCCCCTAAGAACCCACAATACTCTGTTGCTTTACCCTAGTATGTGGTCGAGCCACCAAGACACCCCAGAAGGCTAGCACCATCTCCGCAAAATCTCCACCAGCCTCTGAAAAATTTTCAGGTGCCCCATATCTCACATCCAAGCCAGGGGGACAGAGGTAAAAAAAGTTGAAAGACAATTTTACACCGATATGAGAGTCCTACGCAAGCTTGTTTGAGAAACTAAAGCATTATGACCTGATTGCACCTATTCCTCCGAATCATGTGGACAAGCTTGCAAGAAGTTTTGACCCTTCTAAAAGGCTTGAATACCATTCCAATGCCCAGGGGCACAATGTCGATAGTTGTCAGGATTTGAAAAGAGAGATATAAAGAATGATTCAGGAAAGGATAATTGTGGTCCAGGAAAGTGACAACCAAAAAATTTCACAGAATCCTTTACCTGTACTTGATGATGCACACGTTGTGGGGATGATGCATGGTAACACGGAGTATGAGAATCCTTATGGGAACTTGCTGATTGAAGTAAATGATATTGAAAGTGGTGAAGGTCCCAGTAATTTTGATGTGCAGCCTAGTGGCTAAGACATCGAGCTTGCTGGTTGGAAAGACACTCATTTCTTGGCTAGCTAGGGAGGAGTTTTGGTGGTTTATTTTGTTGTCATTCTGCTTGTCTGGGTCATTTCAGGGTTATAATCCGGACATTGCCTTGTGGTTCAAACTCTTCTTCTTCTTTTTGCTTTGTTCGTTTTATTGTAGTAACTCATCTAGTGTTATCTAGGATTGTTCCAAGGTTATAACCCATGTCTATTTTGCTTATTTTTTTCAAACCCTGTTCACCATCTGTCTTATGCAATCTCTTGTTTTCTGTTAGTTCTAGTCAGTCTTTTGTTTAGGTCACTTTTCCTTTTATAATTCTTTTCATGTTGACTGTAGTGACATGAAATGCACGCATAATTCTTAGATCTTGAAAGTTAGTCTAATCATGAAGCAATGACACAATTTTGAATATGATAAAACGATGCGTTTGAGGAAATAATTAAAGATTCACACATTCTAAGATAACCTGAAGCTTAAATAGAGTGAAATTGAGGTAGTAAGTCTAGGAAATTAAGAGGTTGATAAGTGCACACAACAAGGAAATGACTCTCAATTTGTTTGAGGTAAATCAGTCAGTGCTGAAATTCATTCTTCCATATCAAGACAGGGTTGAGTCGGGTCTGCTTCAAGCTGGCGAGGACATTCATTGAGACAAAGGTAATGCCCATTCGCACTTTTTGTTTGTGTTGATGCCATCAATAGATACTATGTGTGATTTGTTTGCTTGTCTTCAATTGCATGCTTGTACTTGGCATTTTTGAGTTTGGTATGACGAAGGCATTTTTTCTGCTACCCAAACAATTTTATCTCTTGCTACCTATTTTGAGCCATACTTTTTGTTTAATACCCCTCTTTAGGAATCAGAAATACAGTTACGAACTAGAAAAGGAAAAGAAAAAGAGAAAAAGAGAAAAAGAAAAGAAACAAAAGAGAAAAAAATAGAGGAATACAAAAAAAAAACAAAAAAAAAAACAACTTTGTCATTTGAACTACGTTTGACCTGATTCTTGTTACCACAAGATACGTAGGCAGCCTCACGGTTTGGTCACATTAAATAAAATATTTTATAATCTTCAAAATCAATACCGGGGCAAATTTTCTTAGAAACCCCATAAAAAAGAGAGAGAAAATAATCTCCACAAACTCTGAGAAACTGGGGCAGAAGTTTTAATTTTGCGAAAAGGCTTGATTCCAAAAGTTGTAATTTTGAACCCTTCTATTTTAAATTATTTTGAGCCTTCATACCACCCTTTCTTTCCAACCCTGTCCAAAAGCCTGCATTACGGTCCAAAGAAAGACCTCCCGACCAATCTTTGAGGATGCCAAGTAAAGTGTGTGGTAAAAGCATGATCTTGTGTCTTGAGTAATAACTTTGTTCTTAGTACAAAGAGAGAAAATGTTAAAATGAGAGAGTCTTATCGATGAAAACCCTTTGGGCACCTTAAGGCAATTGTGAGTTGAGAAAAGAACAAAATGAGAGAGGCTTGATGGTGAAAACCCTTCAGGCACTACAAGTCGATTGAGGATTGTGGATCAGATGGGACAATTGAAGTGCTGAAGCCTAGTTTCACAGTGAAGAGGTACAACAGGAGTTAAATATTACACTTTCTTGAGGGATCAGGCCGCCTAATCCAAAATGCATGTCATGGTCAATGGAAATGTCCTTCAAATCAGCTTAGTTTCTTCTTTGTTCGTTTTCCTAGGTAATGATATTTTCTTGTTAGATACCATCTTTTCTTTTGTCCCTTATTTTGTTCCTATTGTTTTGTTTGTGTCCTTTCTTTAGTCTGTTTTGTCAGACAAATGAGAAATAACTTCAAAATTAGCTACAAGCTTTCCAATTGCACAAAGGGGAGTCTGGCAAGCACATCAAATGGCATAAGATACAGAAGAATAATGTGTGCACTGAGTTGGGGATAATGGATGTTCTTTGGGATTGGTGTAAAATGCAAGGATTGGATGAATGTCATAACACTAGTGCAATGCAACGGGCATAAGGTATTGGACTTGAATGAATCATGAATATTTCTTTTTGATAAAGTTTGAAAGAAATGGGACGTTGATAACATGCAAGATCTTCCAAGTTGAAATCAAAGTTATCTTGGCAAGTGCAGAAGCAGCCACCTTCAAGGTGAATTCAACAAACTAACCACCACATTCTTAAACTCACAAGTTTTCTTTGTTTGAAACATGAACAAATCAGTGCAAGCAAGTGGTTCAAAAAAAAAACAAGGAGAGAAGAGCCGACAAAGGAAAATTTCTTAAATCTTTACTTTTATCTCTCTTGCTAGTGTGCATAAATGTTGCCACCGCTCGTCATATTTTTCCTCCTAGGATAAAAGTCCTAGTCTGATAGATTTTCCTCCCAATCAAATCTTAGTCTAATGAAATTTTCTCCTAGGATAGAAAACCTAGTCTGATGAGTTTTCTCCTAGGATCAAATCTTAGTCTGATGAATTTTTCTCCTAAGATAACAAAAAGAGACCTAGTTTGATGAATTTTCTCTTAGGATCAAAAATCTTAGTATGATGAATTTTTCTCCTAAGATAAGAGACCTAGTCTAATCAATTTCTCCTAGGATAAAAATCTTAGTCTGAATCTTTCTCCTAAGATAGAAGACCTAGTCTGATAAATTTTCTCCTAGGATAAAAATCTTAGTCTGATGAATTTTTCTCCTAAGATAGAAGACCTAGTCTGATTAACTTTCTCCTAGGATCAAAATCTTAGTCTGATGAATCTTTCTCCTAAAATAACAAAAAGACCTAGTCTGATGAATTTTCTCCTAGAATAAAAATCTTAATCTGATGAATCTTTCTCCTAAGATAACAAAAGAGCTAGTCTGATGAAGTTTCTCCTATGATCAAAATGTTAGTCTGATGAATTTTTTCTCCTAAGATAACAAAAAGACTTAGTTTGATTAATTTTCTCGTAGGATCGAAATCTTAGTCTGATGAATTTTTCTCCTAAGATAACAAAAGACCTAGTCTGATGAATTTTCTCTTAGGATCGAAATCTTAGTTTGATGAATTTTTCTTCTAAGAAAAGGGACCTAGTCTAATGAATTTTCTCCTAGGATCAAAATCTTACTCTGATGAACCTTCTCCTACGATAGAAAACCTAGTCTGATGAATTTTCTCCTAGGATCAAAATCATAGCCTGATGAATCTTTCTCCTAAGATAACAAAATAGACCTAGTCTGATGAATTTTCTCCTAGGATCAAAATCTTAATCTGATGAATTTTTCTCCTAAGATACAAAATCTAGTCTGATGAATTTTCTCCTCGGATCAAAATCTTAATCTGATGAATTTTCTCCTAGGATAAAAATCTTAGTCTGATGAATCTTTTTCCTAAGATAGAAGACCTAGTCTGATGAACTTTCTCCTAGAATCAAAATCTTAGTCTGATGAATCTTTCTCCTAAGATAACAAAAAGGGACCTAGTCTGATGAATTTTCTCCTAGGATCAAAATTTTAGTCTGATTAATTTTTCTCCTCAGATAAAAGACCTATTCTGATGGATTTCTCCTAGGATCAAAATCTTAGTCTGATGGATTATACTCCTAAGATACGAAACTTACTCTCTTGAATTTTCTCCTAGGATCGATATCTTAGTCTGATGAACTTGCTAGTCAAATACTCTTGGTTTTATTCACAGGAGACGCACATCCTAGTCAAGTCTTTAGCCTTACTCTCATTATTGCATCAGTAGCATAAGTATGTTTACAATTTTGATAACAACTCACCGATCTCCCTAGTGCAACCTGGGGCAGAAAATTTTGTTTGTTTTGTATTTGATTGCAGGCACCAACCTGCAAAATGAGGGAAGACATTTCAGAGTTTATTTCAGAATCAGATCAAGTTTCAAGTGAGTAGCGGACACCCACCTGAAGAAAAAGGGAAGTCATTTCAAAATTCAATTCAAGTAAAAGTAGCAGAAGCTTGCGGCAAGAATACGAGTCAACAATCATAGGTGACCAACAAAAGTGGTTTCAATCCAAAAAAAAAAAAGAGAAAAAAGAAAAAAAGAAAAAAATGAAAGAAGGAGGAAGGAACGGAATCCAAAATGCAGAAGCCGAGACAAGAGGTGGGTTGCTCATGGTATGTACGGTCTTGATCCGAAAAAGCTGAAAAAGAATGAACCGGCACCTGCAGCAAGCGAGCGTCAAAATTCAAATCTAAAGTCTGCATGAAGAACCATTCAAGACTCAAGATCAAGCTTCAGAAGACTTATAGATAGGAATTTTGTAACTCATAGTTGATAGGCTTAGTTAGTATTTTTCACTTTTAATTTTGGTGTAGTAACAGGACCGCAGACCGGAACCTCGACGGAATGGCATCTTGATCGGCTCTCCACCCGGTACACTCCATCATCTCATTCACTTCTGAACTACACGTGACCTGATTCCTTTATAGCCAAGGATATATAGGCATCACGGATACCAGGGCTCGGCCACATTCTCTTTTCTCTTAAGTTTACTCTCTCCAAATAAGGGCCGGGTCAAAAAACATGTCTAATCGTTCTTTGCCTGAAAATACTTCGTATTTCCAGTCAAAGAGGGGCAGCTGTAGACACGTGATTTTCGACCCTCCTCGAGATTTTACACTTTTTAGATTTTAGATATTTAGTTACGGCCAAATATTGTTATTTTACCTAGTTTTAACTATTTTACTTTATTTTGTCACAAAAATAAAAATTACAAAAAAAAATATTTTTCTGTTATTTAGGTAATTGAGATGTTATCTAGTTACTTTTAGTTTATCTACCTCTCATAAAATTAAAAAAACAAAATAAAAATAGTATTAATATTTTAATTTTCCAAAACAAGATAAGAAGAAAAATTTCAACAAATATATATCTATAGTTACTTAGTTTAATTTAAAAATAGTAGGCCTTTAATAAGTATTGAGTAGTTTAAAAGTGTCTTTAGTCTAGCTCTTATATTTTTATTTTTAGTTATTTCCTGCTAATTAAATAATTAGTATTGCTGGCTTATCTTAAAAAAAGAAAGAAAAATGAAAAGCAAACGAACAAGAAAGGTTGAAACAAGACAAGAAAACAAAGAAAAATAAAAAAAAAGCAACGAAACAAAAGCAGAACTGAAGTGTATAAGTAAATGGAAGAAAAGGAAAATCCAAAATGGTCTCATCCTTGTTTCATTCATATATATTCACGTGTCCTATAATCTGACTCCAAGTAATTTAGTTTGTCCATTTTTATATTCTCTTAAAAAGTTCAATAGATAAGGAATAGAGACAAAGGGGCACAAGGTCATTTTTTATGCATAAGTGCACACACTGAGAGTTTGAATTTTTGGATATTACACGGCCCCACACGGTTTTTGGGGGCTTCTTTTTTCTCCAAGCAATAGTTTCATTTAAAATGGACACACAGAGCAAAAAAAAGGACCCCGGGGATGAAACCTCTTTTTCTCCTTCTTGAACAAAAACCCTAGCTGAACCCAGGTACCTTCAGTTGCCGCCCGTCCAGCATCCAAGCACCACGACCTCACTTGACAAAAACCAGAAGCCGCCGATCTGCTTCAACTTCTGCCACCAACATCTTCAACCCAAAAACTCACCAAAAAACACCCCTTCAACACCAGCCCTGTCAACCCCCACGTGAACCAACCGCCTCTCCCTCCTCACGTCCAAGACACAACCATCGTCGAACCTCCAGTCAACCCGTCACGTCGTCGACCAGCGACGCGTCCAGTTGACCACTACCTCCCCATCGTCGTCAAACGGATAGTCATCTTTCTTCACCGCCCAGATCACCATCGATCCTCCAGCCCACTTCACGCCTGAACCAGTCGTCAAACAACCAGAACAAACCAGCGGCATCCTTCAATTGGAACACCCACGAGCCCCCATCGCAAACACACGCCGAAAAACATTCACTCACGAGCAGCCCGTCTCTTTTCTCCCTCATCTCAATCGTTTAAGATTCAGTCACACAAACACGGAAGGACAGAAACAGTGACGTGAACACACATGTGTTTATCATAAAACAAAACATAAATTAAATAAAAATGTTCTGCTTATTAACTTTTCAATTCCGGAATTTGTTCAAAGATGGATTTTGATTAAAACTTGGGTTTGAATCCATGTTTGCTTGAGTTTTTCCGGTGTGGATTGATGATCCCGTGTGATTGGACGAAAATGGTTGGTTGAGATGTTGGAGTTCGAGTCCCAGTGCCGATTCGAATTTCCGTCCGTGATACGTCACATTCTCAAATTCATGGTTGTGGCACAATCAAATTTCAGATTTAACGAGGTCCATCTCTCCCTTGTTTTGCTGATTTGCTTAATATCACATTTTCCTTTAGTTCGTTGATAGTCACTTCTCTGCCTTGTTGACCGTTTGAGTTTTTGATCTATTGTTTTGTTCAGATTGTCTCACTAATGCTTGCTTACTATGTTCTGTTCTATTGATCATCATTTGGGTTGTGACCTTGTTTAATCTGTTTGGATGGAATCTGATTGTTTGAGTTGTGGGGATTATATTTTAAAACATGGAGGGAATTGGGCTTAAATAATATTATTTTTCTCTTATTTTTACTCTCATAATTTTGATCGATAGTAGCATGCCTTGGCCGACTACACCTAAGTAGCCAAACTTTAGAATCTTTTTTAATATGAGGCGAGAGGTCGTTCCCGTAGTTAAATTTATCCAGGGAATGTCCCATGAAGTTTGTATATACTATTATTCGGGGTATGCCCCGAAGAGAATATAAATGAAGGTCAAAGAAGAAGTAACTCGAGGAAGCAATAGAATAGTACTTTATTTTTGCTTTTATTTTTCCTTTATTAGGTGGGGACGACCTCGAGCCTCTTTGATTTTTTAGTCTCTTTTTGCTTGTTTTTGCCTCAATTTGAATATTTTAAAAGCCAACCAGATCAAGTACTCAACTCTGACCTTTACGGGACTTGGAGAGTGTTTAACACCTTCTCCCCGAGTCAAATGAACCCCCTTACCCTAATCTCTGGTGTAGAGTTAGTTTTAGAGTTCAAAATGTTTTAAAAGGAAAAATCATTTAAGAATAAAACAGTGACCTGGCACACCGAAATAAAATGCCAGGTGGCGACTCTGAGTTTATTTTTTTTGAAACACAAATTTTTCACTTTTCAAATTGAAACCCTTTTTTATCTATTTTAAGAGGGTTTAGTGAGAGTTTGGTTTTAAGAAAAAGGGGTGTGACAATTATAATACCCATACTCTCTAGATATGCTCGGACCCCTGCCTTTACTTTACCATCTATTGTTGCTTTCATATCTTCTTTTGCTTCTACCAACTTTTTATCCATATCAGCTTGGATAGATATGGTAGCTTTTTGTACTTCTATCTCAACCCTTGCATCAAAATGTCTTTGCTCAGCTTTGGACCATTTATATACTGGACCGTAAACAAAACTTGGAGCTGCTCTTTTCCCTAGAGTTCGAACGATCCCATGAGTGTCTGGTCCCATAATTTGTGCATACACATTATTAGGAGCACTTCCAGGGACATTTAACTTAGGATACACCTTAGCAAGTTCATCAATTTTTTTCTTTTTGAAAGAATAAAAAGCAAATATAAGTTAACAAAATCTTATAAGCAAATGACAGTATCTTTATACTTATAAAGAATGAGAATTTACCATAACTTCACCAGCTATCTCATTTACTGGTTGATCATTCTTTCTTAAATGTGTTTCTTTAAACACATCAATACGAATTCGTTTTATGCCACCATTATTATTTGCCATCTGTATTGAATAGTAAAAAATTGTAGTAAAGTATTCAAGAAAGTAAAAACTAGAACATAAACTGAAGATAGTAGATAACGATTATATCATGCATTATATATAATTTGAGAATGACTTTTTCGTCCTGATGTGTGTGGCGTAGTCAACTTCTTTTAGCTTTCTTTGTTTTTTTTTTTTTTTTAAATCTAAACTGTCATCTTTATATTAATATCAACGAAAGGGATATACAATATGATCCTAAAGTAGTAGTATGGACTTCTACTACTCACTATTCCTCATCTAGTTAAAGTATGCATCTAAACTTTAACATAGAAATTAACTGTGCATAGTCTATACAATTTCTAAAATGCATCTATGGAAAACTATTTAATTGTTGTAACCCCTTTGTCCATTTACTACTGTGTTTGCCTCGAATGTGGATCAACATGGCAACTTCTCTGGCAGCTCGATCCTCATCATATACTGTATTTTGAAACCTCATTGTGTTCCTTGCCTTCCAAATCACAGCAATTACATTTATAAATGCAGCAGCTGTAATTGAGTTCCTCCATGCAGCACTTCTAGCACTTCTGCAGATCATTGTTAGCTCCTCCTCCCAGGTGAGAATTTGTCTAGGACATCCCAGCCAATAACATATACGAGACCACAACTTTCTAGTAACAAAACAATCAAAGAAAAGATGATGGAATGTTTCCTCTAACTGTTTGCAGAACACACACAGTAGAGGAATTTGGATTCCAACTTTGGCCAACCTATCCACAGTGGGAAGTCTTTGATGTGCAGCCAACCAAGCAGTGAATTTGTGTCTAGGGATCACATTTTTAATTAGTAACAAATTCCTCCAATTGACTCTGTCAAAACTAGGCAGCATAGCAATGTAACATTTGTGAATTAGGAACTTGCCCATACAACAGACTGATTGTAGTCTGTCATACAGGTTGCCTGCCATCTGCATATTCTCCATGACATTTTCTCTACACTGCATGATTTTTCTAATTACCCATGCAGCTTGTTTAGGAACATTGGATGTTCCAACATCTCCTCTCTTTATGTAGTAGCAGTGTATCCACTTTACCCACAAACAATCCTTCTTCCTTGCCAAATCCCATAGCAATTTGGTCACTGCTGCCTTGTTCCAAGTTGTCAGATTCATTATGTTCAGCCCACCTGCATTTAAAGGGGAGCAAATTTTGTCCCAAGCCACTAATGCCCTCCTAGAGTAGTTGGCAGTACCAGTCCAGAGGAATGTGCGACATATTGAATCAATAGCTTTGATAACTCCCTTTGGCAAGATGAATATTTGTGACCAATAGGACTGAATTCCAAATATAACAGATTTAATAAGTTGACACCTACCTGCATATGATAACAGCTTTGCAGACCAACATCTAATTCTAGCTGTAATCTTCTCAATGAGAGGAAGATAATGTTGGATAGATAGTTTCTTTGAATCCAGTGGAATACCCAAATATCTGAAAGGAAGAACCCCTTCACTGAATCCCAGACTGCTGATAATAGCTGCTTTGAACTCTTGAGAGACTCCAGCTAGATAGATTGAACTTTTTCTAGGATTTGCTTCCAGTCCTGATGCCTTGGAGAACTTTGAGAATGCTTGATAAAGTATCTGAATAGAAATAGTATCAGCTCGACAAAACAAAAGTAGATCATCAGCAAAACAAACATGTGAGCAATTCAACTTTCTGCATTTAGGATGGAAATTAAAATTCCCATTCATGTGCAATTGTCCCAATATTCTACTCAAATATTCCATAGCCATCACAAATAGGTAAGGGGACATTGGATCCCCTTGCCTTAGTCATCTCTTTGCTTTGAATGGTTTAGTAAAACCACCATTCATCATAAGGGAGAAAGATACAGTAGTAGTGCAGGCCATGATCCATTCTATAAACTTTGCTGGAAAACCATAAGCCACCAAGAGTTGTTTAAGAAAAGACCATTCCAAGGAATCATAAGCTTTCCTCATATCCATCTTCAATACACATCTAGGAGAAACACCTTTCCTAGAATAGCCCTTGAAAATCTCATGACTTAGTAATATATTATCCACAATACTCCTCCCTTCTATGAAAGCAGACTGAGCCATTCCCACAATATCAGTAACAACCTCCTTTAGTCTTCTTGTGATTATCTTGGATATAAGCTTATACAGAGTAGTGCAACAAGCTATTGGCCTATAATCCTTGACAGTAGAAGGGGAGCTGATTTTAGGAACCAAGGCAATAGCTGTAGTATTAATGTACTGAAGGCATGCTGCTGGTCCTGAAGAATTCCTTTGTGGCTGCTAGAACATCATTCTCAATAATCTCCCAGTTCTTGGTGAAGAATTCCACAGGATACCCATCTACACCAGGTGCCTTGTCCCTTGGCATATCTTTCAAAGCTTCAATAACCTCTTCCATACTAATATCTCTGATAAGTCTCCTTTGTTGATCTAAACTAAGGCATTTCCCTTCCTTCACAGTAGCAATATCTACACTAGTCAATTCTTCAGCTTTTCCTCCCAGCAACTCTTGAAATACAGACATGAATTCATTCTCCACTGCAACAGGATCAGAAATATGGTCTCCAGTATCAGTATATATTGAAGTTATAGTATTCTGACAATTTCTAATCTTCCATTGTGCATGAAAGTATTTGGTATTTGCATCTCCACATTCAATCCAAGTGGCCTTAGATTTTTGCCTCATGCCTTGTTCCTCAATGTTGCTCCACCTTTCAATATCTGCCAGAGCTTGCCTTTCCTTATTGAATAAATCCTGTGATTGAGGATTATCCTTCAATTGGGACTGGACAATATCAAGCTGCTCTGTTGCCTGTATAATCTTCTGTTCATAGGTTGCCATATACTTGTTTGTCTCCTTTAACTTTAGTTTCAACATCTTCAGTTTTGACCAAATCTGCTGCATATAATCACCAATGAAATCCTGCTGCCATACATCCTCTAATATAGCATGGAACTATGGGAATTCCATTACACCAGTATATAATCTAAATGGTTTAGGATGAAGGAGCTTTTGGTTGCCAAACTTAATACAAATTGGAGTATGGTCAAATACAGAGGGATTAAGGAACTCAGCTTCAATATGCCCATATTGCTGCACCCATTGAAAGTTTCCCAAAGCCCAATCAATCTTACTATATACATGTTTGTTTGTCCAAGTATAGTTCCACCCTATCCTTCTTAGAGGTGTTAGTTGCAAATCATAAATGAGTTGTTTAAAACCCCTAACCTCAGCATCAGTCACTATAGAACCAATTCTATCCTCAGTTGATAGAACATTATTAAAATCACCACTAAGTAACCATGTGTCTTGGCTGGGAATAGACACAGCTTTGAGATCAGCCCACAACCTTTCTCTTTGAACTCCAGTGTTATGAGCATACACTATACAAAGATGAGTCTTCACATGACTATAAGGATCCTCTATGTGACATTGAATCATTTGATCAGTTACACTAGAAATAGTGACCTGAACATGAGGCTTCCACATCACCCAAATCCTGCCATTTACAGCTTCAGAGTAGTTGCAGAACACCTTCCAACCCTTGGCTATTTTTCCTTGAATTTCTGTGCTTTATGTGCTTTTACTCTAGTTTCAAGACACCCCAACACATCTACTTTATTTACATTTAAGAAACTTTTCAGTTCCTTTTGTTTATGGGCTAAATTCAGCCCTCTTATGTTCCAAGTAACAATTCTCATATATATGATGGTCCTGGATCATGCTGGCCTTTCCTACCAGCTCCTTCCTCATCCATTTTGGCTTTCCCCCTGTTGCATTTGTCCGCACGGTCTGCATCTACTTCATTTGCCATTACTGCCTCTGGGTTGACATCAACAATAGAATTATCTGTTTGCTGCATAGTAATTTGATTCATGCTTTCCCTATCATCTGAGTTAACACCAACAGTTATCAATTGTGTGGTCTGATCCATAGTCTTCCCTGCTACTATATGAGTTTCCTCACCTTCAGGCTCAACATCCTTAGGAGCATGGACTTTTTTCACAGTCCACCTTTGCCTATTAACTTTAGGCTTTTCAGGTCTCCTAGTTGCTTCCTGCTTTTCATTCTTAGTTTCTTCTTCAGCCTTTGCACTATACCAGCATTCACTAATATCATGGCCAAACTTTAGACAGTGATTACAAAAGGTGGGCTTCCAATCATAATCAATCAACTGAATTTTATGCCCATAAGGAGTCTCAATATCAACATGATCAGGCAGGGGCTGTGAGGCATCCACCTCCACTAACACTCGAGCAAACGATATTCTCTCATAGTGTGCTATGATTTTGTCAGTATATAATGGTGTCCCTATAGCACTAGCAAGCTTGCTTAGTACTTCTGCTGACCAATACTCAACTGGTAGCCCAGGAAATTTTACCCAAATAGGTATAGTACTCAATACATCACTTTGAAAAGAGAAATCAGTTTCCCATGGCCTCAATACCATCGGCTTGTTCCTAAAGGAATATGGCCCTGATTGTAACACCAGATCCATATCCATTTTGTTTACAAACCGAAAAATACAATATCCTTCTGCATGCATTAGAATCTGAGGTTTAGAGACAAAATTCCAAACATGCATAACGAAATTCTCCATTGCTTTTTCAGTTATGTACCCAATTAGTGAATCCTTCCAATGCTCAGCTTGTGGCTTCAACTCTTCCTCCTTAATGGTGACTATCACCTTCCCATCCCTATTAACTGGAGGTACAAACTTCAGAGTATTACCCATGTGAGTAAGTCGGTTACCTCGAACTGCTTCAGCAAATGAAGGGGAAGGAGTTTCAGCATCAACAACATTTGAGAACTGCAATTTCCTCACAATCTCTTCGTTTGGCTTCTCCTCTACTTGCATGCAAGCATCTGTGACTTTCCCCAATTTTACACCAGATTGTAAAATTGGTGGTAGGAAACTTCCAAACGTGAGTGGTGCTGGAGATGTAGTCTGCATAGGTGCTGGAGTGATGGTCTGTGAGGCATTGGGTGGATGAAGGCGACGACGGCGAGCCATTTCCGGCGAGTTTAGCTCCTCGCTAAAATGCGCCTGCAATGGCAATGGAACAGTGCCTATCGTGCGCCTTAGCTTTCTTTGTTCTTCTTGCTCTTTTCCTATAAAAGTTAAATATAATATTACATTAGAGAATAAACACAGTTCACCACAAAAAATGATAAAAAATAAAAAGAAAAGTTAAAAAAAACAGAGATATAGTGACAAGAATGCTATAGGCCTAAGGTGCAACAGAAGAAAATGCTTGATATTCTGGAATACCTTTGCATCATTTGAGCTCCAATAATGAACTAATGAATGCCACTGATCTTCTTCATCCTTATCTGGACAATGAGCTAAGCGCTTAATATCAGTAACATATGGTTCATAACCAAAATGTTTTGCTTCATGCTTCCATTCTTTCCATTTAGATCCAACTGATATCATCACCATGCGTCTCATATCATCAGTTGAATATGTATTTTCCTACACACGTATGTAGCATAACTTATCTATATAGAATAATATATTAATAAAAATATTTTAGTATGTAATTTTTGATTTAGTACTAAGCACCTTAATATGAGCCCATATTATGTCCTTCAACATCTTTGGCCAAGCCTCAAATCTTTATAATTCAGTGGCGCTAGGATACCATTTCGTGCTATAACATAAAGTTTAGAACTCAATCTAGATGCTTCTGTTCCAATTAGTTAGCCATGTTCATTCAACTCAACATGTAAATTGCCACCATCATTTCCCCATCCTGAGTGCATCATAGTGGGACCCCTTAGTTGCTTAGATTGTTCTTCACTTTCATTGGAATCTATAAATAATCAAAGATAAATGAGAGGTGCATTTATACTAGTAAAAATCAACATTTTTGGATTATGGCATGATAAATTTGGAGTCAGATTAATAATTTGAGATGGTATTCCCATCGTTTCTGTATTTTGGTCTTATGTGTAGTGTAATAAATTTAGTTCAAAGAAATTCAAACAAAATGACAAAGGGGGTGGAGGGAGGGGTTAGGTTTGTTGTATTTGAGGATAAAAGGTCATTTAGTATTTTGGTTTTGAACCTATGAGATAGGCCGCATTTATTGTAAATGAACTTTAGCTTTCTCTACTTCTACTTGTGTTTTATAATGGGTAATGGATGCCTATTGCTTTATGTAGTCACTAACAACTTGCAAACAAGAATGCTTGACATTACCAACACATCAAGAATATTATGTTCTGCTTATGGAAATGTTTTCAAATAACATCGAATATTCTTCCTTGCTGCAGTTTTCAAATAACATCAAATGAAAATAAGATATAACTTTAGTACCTGAGAAATTTTCCATATCATGTGAATCATTTATTGACAAGTTATCGGATCGAGCTTGTCTTTCACTTTGTGGCCAATTTTGAGGTGTCTCAGGCATTGCTGTACTGTCCATTTGTTGTTCTTGTTGCTCTGAAGAATTGGATAAAAGCCAACCTTGACTAGAATTTCTTTGCCTTTTTCTTACCATCTCACCAAAGTTGCTCAAATATTAGATTCCTGTCAGATTGAAAATTAATTTGTACTATCCAAAAGCATGAAATAATATTCAATTACCAAGTCAAACAATAAGACATGTAAGAACAAGAGATTTAAACGACTTAATTGCATAATAAGAAATATTAATTTGTTCTCTGTTTAATAACCATCTTTACTAGAATAGTAATAATACTATGATAATATTAAGAACTAAGATATATTGTAATCTTCATCAAATGCTTCAGTACTTTCCATAGTTTGAGGGTCATTTCTTTTCTCGGCACTCCTTCCATAACCCATTCAATATCTTCTTCACTTTCAAATGTAGTATCATCTAGTTGTTGCTCAGGCCACAATTCCATATGACCGTCCATATGCCCAGTTGCTTGTGTGTTTTCACCTAAACCATAAAAACCTCTTGGCTTAAGTTTGACAAGAATTTGCTACTCCTCTGCCATTGGATAATGGACATAAAAAACCTGTTGAGCTTGAGAAGCAAAGATGAAAGGTTCATTTGATAATTGATGCCTCGTGTAAAGCAGATGCTTAAAATTCACAAGAGTAAATCCATAATCATCTTTCTCGATAAGCCGCTTGTTGTTGTACACACATTGACAACCAAACAACACAAATATGAACTTCTTGGGATAATATAACTAAATTATGCTTTTCAGGACCCCATAAAAAGAGATTTCTGCCAATATGTGATTTTTATCTTGCGCTTGCATAACTTTAAGTTGTAGCCTTTACCTTAATTCCACTATTTTGAGTTTTACGCTGCGCATCACGAGACTTTGTTAAGTATCTAATCCCGTTACTTATATATCCAGTCATCCTTTTTGCTTGTTTTGATGGACCAATAGCTAAATATTGAATTTTTTCAGATATTTTCCCACCGGCCATATGCAACTTCTCAACTTGTCAAATAAAATTAAAGATATGATTGAAAAGAGAAATATTTACAACTCTAAGAATATCTTTGGAAAAAGATTAGCTGGTTCATAATTACGTGTTCTCTAAACCATATAGGAAAGTTTTCATTGTGAATCTAATCCACTTGATGTCTGGATAGACGAGGATTGCCCTCCTTGATTTCTTTTATATGTTCACTGTCATAAGTAGAACACGTAGAACTTAAAAAAAAACTACAAATATTATTACTTATTAAATTAATTATAAAATATAAATAATTATTTAATACTTACTCGTGATATGGAGTTGTGGAGGCAGAATTCAATAAAACATATATGTGTGCTTGGGCATGTTTAATGTCATCAAGCCTAAGCCCTTTCTCTTTACTTGATCGACGACCGTCTTGGTTAGCTGCTTCATTAGATGAAGCACAATTTGTCAAAGGCCTACTCAACTTTGTCTCCACATCATGTAGATATATTGAGCAGAATGTCATGCATTCTTCTATCTAGTATCCCTCTGCAATTGAACCTTCTAGACGACTTTTACTCCTTACATAGTTTTTAAGAGTAAGCAAGTACCTTAAAAAACTTTCATAATAGTTAATTAAAATTCATTACAAGTACTATGAAATAGAGTAACTTAATAGTACCTTTCGAATGGCCACATTGAACGATACTATGATGGTCGACCAATCATTGGTTCTTCAGCTAAATGAATGACTAGATGTTCCATGATATCAAAAAAGGATGGAAGAAATATTCTCTCCAAATGAAAAAGGGTTATTGTAACTCGATCTTGGAGCTTTTCTAAGTAACCTGTACTCATAGATGTTAAACAAATTCCCCTAAAAAAGTTACTTAATTCGATTAATGGCTTCAGGACATTCATCGGAAGTAGACCACGCAAGGCAAAAGGAAGGAGTTGTTGCATCAAAATATGGCAGTCATGACCCTTCAACCAATGCATAGTGTGTTGCTTAATATTAACACAATGTGATATATTGGAAGTATATCCATCTAGTGCTTTCACATCTCTTAAAACTTGCAAGAGCATTTCTTTTTGCGCGTTACTCAATGTGAAACATGCTGGAGTTAGATAATATTTTCCATTAGATCTTTTCTTAGGGTGCAAAGCCTTCCGAATCCCCATCTCTTGTAAACCCAAACAAGAATTTAAATTGTCTTTTCCTTACCATCATTATTTAGTAATGTCCAAAATACATTGTCAAATACATTCTTTTCAATATGCATTGTGTCAAGATTATGATGTATCATATTGTCTTTCTAGTAGACTAACTCAAAAAATATGCTCTTTTTCTTCCACACATTTTGCAATTAGGCATCATCAACATGATCAAAATCATTACATTTTATTTTATTAGATTTGGTCGATGGACCTTTTCCGAAATTATTTTTAATACCTTTCAATTGATCAAAACCTCAATACCTGACAACCGTTTAGGTGCCACCTCTAACTCCTTAAAACCATTAAAAGTAACTTTATATTTTCAAAACTTTTTCCCATGGGGTAACCATCGCCTATGTGAAATGAAGCAATATTTTCGTCCATTTCTCAATCTAAAATTTTGTTTTTGTCAGACAACATGGACAAGCATATCTAGTTTTCAGACCATATCCTGATAAGTTACCTAGTGCTGGAAAATCACTGGTTGTCCAAAGAGCATTTGAAACATATGGTTGTTTGATATATCATAAGTGTCAACACCAACCCACAATTCTTTCAACTCATCAATTAAGGGTCAAAGATAGATATCTATATCATTTCCAGGTGCACAAAGACAATCTATAATCATTGAAAATATCATTTATGGTTGCTTCATCCATAACCATGGTGGCAAGTTATATGGAATCAAGACAACTGACCATGTGCTATGTGGGATAGACATTGACTTGAAAGGATTAAACCATCTGAAGCCACGCCAATTCTAGCATTCCTAGGATCTTGAGAAAAACTTGGATGCAATTCATCAAAAATTTTCCAAGAAATGCTATCAGCAGGGTGCCGCATTACCCCATCTCTTGTGCGACCTTCAGCGTGCCATCTCATTTGAGTAGATGTTTTAGCTGACATGAATAACCTTTGAAGCCTTGGTATCAATGGAATGTATCTAAACACCTTTGCTGGAATTTTTGAGGTTTCCATACTGCTACCTGATCCACCTTTAAACTGTTTGTACCTTGGAGTTTTGCAAAACTTACAATTCGTTCTATCTTTTGTCTCATTCCAGTAGATCATGCAATCATTTGGAGATGCATGTAATTTTTTATATTCGAGTCCTAAATCTTTTATAATTTTCTTGGCATCATTAAAGGACTTGGGTAATACTTCACCTTCAGGAAACACATCTTTTAGCAGCTCAAGCAACACGTAAAATGAATTGTTACTCCACCCATTGAGACACTTTAGATGCAATAGACGCACAAGAAAAGAAAGTAGTGAATATTTGCTTCCAGGGTATAATTCACACTCAGCTTCTTTTAGTAAGTTAAAAAATATTTCAGTCTTCTTATCAAACCCCTTCCTATGTTGATTTGACCCACCAAATCCATCACCACTAGTGTCCATATCAACAAAGTCACTACTAGGAGGAACTCCAAAAGCATCATGTACTAAGGCGTATATTTCATCCCCTTTATCTGACTGATTCGTAGACTTTGATGAATATGATATCTCACCATGAAAAATTCAAGTGGTGTAACTAGTGAGAAACCCATCAACCACTATATGTTTGACAACCAAATCTTTTGATACAAATTTCATATTACGGCACTTTCGACATGGACACAAGATTTCAGATGCATTAGGCCTATCAAATGACGTAACTAAATAAACTATTTGGCTCCGATATCATATAAAGGATCATTCCTATTCAATATGGTTTTCCAATTCATATCCATTAAGAATATAACCTATACATATAGCAACAAAAAAATCAATTTCAGTAATTCTCCTTGAACCTACTCTAGTGTGAATATGTTTTACACCATCGGTAGATACACTTAGAACTTCAGATAATATTTACGAAAGTGTCAAGAGTCTGCAAATATACTTAAAAGAGCTTCAAATATACTCTACAAATAAACTTACGACTTCAAATATACTCTGCAAATAAACTTAAAGGAGCCTAAATAACTAGAAACGTAGAAACTCTAGTAAGCACTTCAAAACACAAAAATACTTTATCTTAACTATCACAGTATAAAGAATGAGATTTTCATTGTATTAAATTAAATAAAATACATATACTAACCTGCAAAAGCCTCACCAAGAGCTGAAACCTATATCAATGTTCTTCCAATAGCTTGCCTCTCTTTTCCCGTTTTCTTAAATCTCCAATTAAATTTCTAAAGTATATTGCAAAATGAAGTTGTTTAATGAATTCTAACTAATAAAGAAAAATGTAATTTTAGAATTAGGAGGAGGGAAGCCAAAAATTCTTACCGCCAAAATCTTTTCTTTCTTAATCTCCCATACTCTCCATACATAGCTTTCTTCGGAACCACAATTTGGAGAGGAGGAATATTACGGAGGTAGAAATAAAATTTGACTAAAATTAGAATGGGTTTGCTAAAATATTGAGCCTTTGAGAATCCCCCAACATTTAGGTCTTTAGCCGTTTGAGGTTCTTACCAATTGCTGACTTTTGGTCTTTATTTATAGATTGTTTTACTTTTGTTTACTTCATTTTTAAATTCAACTTTTAACAAGTACTAGTAATATTATTGACTAAATGTAATATTTTAATTTTTTTATTTATAAAATAATATAATAATGAGAACATAGAAAGTGCATTAAAAGTCTAAAAGTTTATAAAGATTAAAAAAACTCATAAAAAATAAAATATCTAACATATTTTTGCAACTATAAATAATGCAATGCATCAAATGTGACATGTAAAATAAAAGTCACAATCGTTTTGATATTTTGTATCAAGTGTTTGTTTTAATGACATTTTGATACAAAATGTCATTGTTTTTACGACATTTTGTGTCAAAAGTCATTATTTTTACAACACTTTTATTCAAAATGTCATTTTTTACTGCATTTTGTTACAAATGTCGTTATTTTTTACTACATTTTATTAAAATGTCGTTATTTTAACGATTTTTTGTCATAAATGTCGAGAAATTTAATTTTTTTCGATATTTATTTTAAATGACACTAAATAAATATCGTCGTAGCCTTACTTTCTTGTAGTGAGTACGGTGTATAGGCATGGTGACATTTATCTATGCACTAGAGTCTAGCATGACCCTAAGTTGTAATTGCTTTTAAATTCGAACGATGTGATACAATTGAGTTGTTTAATTGGTAATTTAATTATGAAATAGTACCTGAGAAAGCAAATGAGTTAAAGGAGGAATTGTTGCATTTTGCCTTGCCAGGACTATTTGTTGAATTGTTCTCCCTTGCCAGGATGTTTAATCTTATTGGTTATTCCCTTTCCCGATTGGTTGTGTGTGACGACCTAGCCCGTCGTCACGTGAGTTACCATCCCTTTTTTTCCCGTTTTATGCTTCTATATGTTTCGTTATGCGTGTTTGAAGAGTTTGAAGTAATTCGGACAGAGTTTGGTTGGAAATGAGATAGTTAGTCTCTATAAAAGAAGGTTAGTTTGGAAAAGTCAACTGGATGTTGACTTATGAGTTATAGGGCTCAGAATGGATTTCTGACGATTCGACTAGTTTGGGGGGATGATTTGTGACTTAGGGGTGAAATCAAAATTAAATTTGGGGGGCTTGGTGTAGAATTATGCTTGAATTGGCTAAGTTTGAATTTTTGCGAATTCTAGTTGATTGGTGAGATTTAGATCCGGGGGTCGGAATGGGATTCCGAGAGTTTTTGTAGCTTCTTTAGGTGAATTTGGATATGTGTGCAAAGTTTCAGATCATTCGGAGGTGTGTAAGTCGTGTTTTTGGTCGAATATGCAATTCGGAAGATTTTAAGAAATTTATGCTTTGAAGGGATTTTGATGTTAACGTTAGCGTTTTTATGATTTGATCAAGTTTGAATGAAGTATTAGCTTGGTCTATGCTTTTGGTTGAGGTCTCGGGGGCCTCGAGGTGAGTTCGGGTGGTTGAACGGAGGTTTTTGGAGTTGTTCCATAAAAATAGGATTCAGGCTTCTGGTATTTTCGCATCTGCGGAAAAGGAGCCACAAATGCGGCCAGGTCATCGCAAAGAGGCCTTGAGGGGCTAGGCAGGTTTCCGCAAAAGTGGTCATGGGGTCACTTCTGCGTGTCCGCAGAAGAAGAAGGCGAGCCGTAAAAGTGGGAAAATGAGGTCCGCAGAAGCGAATGTTGGATTGCAATGGCGAAGGGCCGGGATTTAATGAGGAACTGCAGAAGCAGTAGGGAAACCGCAGACAGTGACCGTAGAAGCGGTTAGTGGATCGCAGAAGCGGAAACCACTGTTGGCAGATGGGTTAAAACATTTACTTCATTCCACGAGTTCATTTATAATTTCCTCCATCTTTTCACAACCTTGAGAGCTTGTTGGTAGAATTTTTTTACGGGAAGTGATTGGAGGTAAGTCTCGAGGCCTAGAAACACTATTTAATTTAAGATTCATCCGTTGATTCTCTTAAATTTAAGTAAAAATTGAAGAAAGTAGGGCTTGATTTTTGAAATGAAAATTTGGAATTTGATGGCCCATTTGAACTCCAATTTGGGTAAACTTTATATGTACGGACTCGTGGCGAGACGATGAGTCCGGTGATGTGAATTTCATAATTTTTTGAGAAGTGGGCACGAGGCTCGGGTTTAGCCAACTTTGTGTTTTGAGCGTTTTGGAGTTCTTTCTATTGAGTTATGTCCCATTAGCCTATTATAACCTATCCTTGTGAGTTTTGTCAGATTCTTCACCCGAGGAGGTTGATTTGTGAGGAAAGCACAAGGCGAGCTAGGATTTTGGCTAGTGTGAGGTGAGTAATGGTTATGAATGATATACTGAGGGTTTAAAACCTTGTATTTGCACTATGCGGTGCTATGTAGAGATGAAACACCCGTCGGGTAGGAAGAGTGGTGATGTTACTGCTGGGGACTCGGACTTGGTCCATACCGATTGATGACTTACCGCACTTTTGACTAAGACTGAGCTTGTACCTGTATATCTTTGGCTAGATGCCATGTTTGGGGCCTTGTGCAGATCTGTAGAACCTTTAGGGAGCATACTAAGTTGATTGACCTCACTTACCTATTGGACACCCACTATCTGTCCTGACTTTAACTGTGAATCATAAAATGAATTGGACGTAGTAACTTGACCCTAAATGAGCAGTACCTAGGGTTGAATACCCTTTTTTAGCTGAGTGGGCCCGGGAGGACAAGTCTATATCGACTGAGATGGGTTAAGGACCCCGTAGTGAGGATATTTGATATATACCAGATCGGGCTGTACGCCGCAGCAGTATATACATATACATGTATTGGGTCGGACTACACGCCGCAGTAGTATATTATATGGATCGGAATGCACGCCATAGTGATATATAATAGGGACCAGACTGCAGGCCGTAGTGATATATTATATGGAGCGGACTGCACGCCGCAGTATGATAGAGCTTGGGCTAAAGGAGCCCCTCCAGATTCTGTAGACACCACCAGTGAGCGCAGTCGACTATGTATATTGGATCAGCCTGCACTGCACTACTATATAAATTATATTGGATCGTGCTGCGCGCCGCTGTACTATATATATATATATATATATATATATAAATATATATATATATAATATTGGATCGAGCTGCGCGCCATAGCAGTGTTAGTAACTTTTCGGACGGAATAGAGAAGTATTTATCGGTTTCCTTTCCCTGTTTAGTACTTATTTACTGCCTTTACTGCGGATATTTGAACTGTATAGTGTTATTACAAGATTTTTTACATTCAGTTGTTATTTGTTGCTATTATTGACTGAGTTGGAAATACTCACTCTACTCCCTCCACCTTGTGTGCAGATACAAGGATCCGAGAGGCTTAGCTGCTATTATCTGCTATTTTTCAGTTTAGTACCGCTGTTATCAAGGTAGTGGCTGGCGTCCGCAAGACCTGATCTCTATTATTACCCATCTTTTGCTTCCGTAGCTAGTTTTCCTTTGTTTTGGATACTGTTTGGTTGTACTAAGAGGCTTTGACTTGTGACGCCGGATCCTTTGGGTTGTTGCTATATTTGGTTACGGTTTCTGCAGTGTTCTATTAACATTAAACTGAGAACTTTATGCTAAACCTGGTATTCAAGTTAATGATTTGGATGGGAATTGTCTAAATGGTCGGGCTTCCCTAACAAGGTGTTGGGCGCCATTACGACCGGGGTTCGGGTAATGACAAGTTAGTATCAGAGCCAGGCTACCAAGCCTCATGAGTCATGAGCCAGTTTAGTAGAGTCTCGCGGATCAGTACGGAGATGTCTGTACTTATCCTCGAGAGGCTGCAAAACCATTAGGAAAAACTTCATATTCTTGAAATTCTTGTCGTGCGACTTTGTTGATACGAGAACTAAACTTCTGTATTCCATTCTCTCACAGATGGCGAGGACACGTGCTACCGGGCATGGCGTACGACCACCATCGCCAACCATTAGAGACCGAAGAAGCGCCCATGGACGTGGTCGAGGCAGAGCAGCAAGGGCAACACCAGTTGACCCACCCGTTGCCCCCATTCAGGATCACCCTCCAGCTGTAGAGGTTTCAACAACACCTGCTCAGGCACCAGCTGTGCCTATTGTGATTCTGGGTCTTCTGGAGGCCCTAGCTCAGATCTTATCGGTTTGCACTGGCTTGGCTCAGGCAGTCTCGGCTAATACCCCAGCTACATCTCAGACCGGGGTGGTCATCAGACCCCCGCAGCTCGCACTCCGGAGTAGGGTGTACTGGGTTTGCAGACCCCAAAGGCACAACCAGCTCAACTAGTTTCCCATGTTCAGCCAGTTGTTTCGGTTAAGGGTGATGGGGTGCCAGTGATGCCAGATAACGAGCAGCATCATCTTGAGAGGTTCAGCAAACTATCACCTTCTACGTTCAACGGTGTTCCGGGCGTGGATGCCAGGAATTTCTCGAAAAGTGTTGACGCATGCTCCGGATAGCAGGGATCTTGGAGACTAAGGGGTGTCTTATACAACTTTTCAGTTCTCAGGAGCATCCTTTACATGGTGGGAGGAATATGAGCGGCATAGGCCGGTTGGTGCAGCGCCGTTGTCTTGGCAGGAGTTCTCCACTACCTTTGTGGAGAAGCGGATACCACGGCCGCAGAGGGAGGAGTTGCGCAGGCAGTTTGAGTGGCTTCGTCAGGAGGTATTTTTGTGACACAGTATAAGGTGAGATTTGCAGAGTTATCTCATTGTGCCCCGTGGATGGTTCTGACGGATCAGGAGAGGATCAGACAATTTGTGGACGGGCTCATTTATCCCATCCGTATTCTAATGACTCGAGAGAGGGTCCTGAGCCATACCTTTGAGGAAGCAGTGGATATTGCTTGTGATATTGAGATGGCTCGCCGTCAGGAAAGAGAGGAAAGGAAGGCCAAGAGGCCTCGAGGATCGGGTAGCTCCAGTGGCGCTTAGCGTAGGGCCTAGTTTCAGCAGAGCAGGGGTCGTTCGTTCAGGCCCCCACAGCCAGCTCGGTCAGAGTACTGTGTTCATCTTCTGGTCAGGGTTATCAAGGCTCTCAGCATGGTCAGCCATCTCTAAGTGCCCTTCCAGCGTAGAGTTCGTCTTATTCCCCAACTGTTCACGGTTCATCTCGGCCGAGTTCTTCAGCCAACTACTCTAGTGCGAGGGGTTCCTTTCAGTCCCAGGCCCCAGCGCTAGGAAGTTTCTATGAGTGTGGTGAGTTTGGGCGTATGCGGAGGGAGTGTTCCCGATGTTCTTCCAGTTCATCTCAGTAGAGGGGCCAGTCCTCATCTTCTGGCCTAGTATCTTTAGCACCCGCCCAGTTAGCTCGGGGTGAGAGTCAGGCAGTTAGGAGTCGCCCAAGAGGGGGAGGCCGATCCGGTGGTGGTCAGGCTCGCTGCTACACTCTTCAGGACAGGCCAGATGTTGTTGCTTCGGATGCTATTATCACATGTATTATTTCAGTCTTCCACAAGGATGCCTCAGTATTATTCGATACCGGATCCACTTATTCCTATGTATCTTCTTACTTTTCTCATCATTTAGGTACTACCCATAGGTGTCTTGTGTTACTTGTGCATGTATCTACCCCGATGGGTGATAATATTATTGTGGACCACGTGTGTCGGTCCTGTCTTGTTACTATTGGAAGTCTGGAGGCCTGAGTTGACTTGCTGCTGTTGAGCAAGGTAGATTTTGATGTTATCTAGGCATGGACTGATTATCCCCGTGCCATTCTATTCTGGACTGTCACGCCAAGACATTAACATTGGTTATGCCAGGTATTCCGAGGATCATGTGGTGTGGTACGACTGATTATGTACCCAGCAGGGTAATCTCTTTCTTAAAGGCCCGGCGGATGGTTGGGAAGGGATGTTCATCATATCTAGCATTTGTGAGGGATGTTGGAGCTGAGGCTCCTAGTCTTGATTCAATTCTTGTGGTGTGGGAATTTTCTGATGTATTTCCAGCAGACCTGCTAGGCATGCCGCTGAACAGGGATATTGACTTCGATATTGATTTTGCATCGTGCACTCAGCCCATCTCTATCCCTCCCTATCGTATGAAACCAGCAGAGCAAAAGGAGTTGAAGGAACAACTGCAGGAACTCCTAGATAAGGGGTTCATTCGCTCGAGTGTGTCGCTGTGGGGCGCACTGGTGTTATTTGTGAAGAAAAGGGATGGCACGATGAGAATGTGCATTCATTACAGACAGTTGAACAAAGTGACAGGGAAGAACAAGTATGCACTACCCCGTATTGAGGTTTTGTCTGACCAGCTTCAAGGGGCAGTGGTATTCTCTAAGATTGTTCTTCGTTCAGGCTATCACCAGCTGAAGATTAGGGATTATGATATCATGAAAACAACTTTCAGGACAAGATATGGGCATTATAAGTTTCTATTTATGTCATTTGAGGTGACTAATGCCCCAGCCGCTTTCATGCACTTGATGAACAATGTATTTCGGCCGTATCTGGATTCTTTTGTGATCGCGTTTATTGATGATATACTGGTGTACTCGCGTAGCCAGAAGGAGCACGCGCAACACTTGAGGGTGGTATTGTACAGGTTGAGAGAGGAGAAGCCTTATGCAATGTTCTCCAAGTGTGAGTTCTGGGTCAGTTCCGTGGCTTATCTGGGACACGTGGTGTCCAGTGATGGTATTCAGGTTGACCCAAAGAAGATTGAGGCGGTGCAGAGTTGGCCCAGGCCTTCCTCAGCTACTGAGATTCGGAGTTTCCTCGATTTGGCGGGTTATTATCGTGGTTCATTCGGGGATTTTCATCTATTTCTTCGCCTTTGGCGAAGTTGACGCAGAAGAATGCTCAATTTGTGTGGTCGTATGAGTGCAAAGAGAGCTTCCAAAAGCTCAAGTCAGATTTGACTACAGCTCCAGTACTAGTATTGCCATCAGCTTCAGGTTCTTACTCGGTGTATTCTGATGCTTCGAGAGTTGGGATCGGATGTGTATTGATGTAGGAGGGTAGAGTTATTGCGTATGCTTCACGTCAGCTAATTCCCCATGAGAAAAACTACCATGTTCATGACTTGGAGTTGGCTGCTATGGTTCATGCTTTGAAGATTTGGATGCACTATCAATATGGCGTATCCTGTGAGGTGTTCACGGAACATTGCAGTCTTCAGCAATTGTTTAAGTAGAAGGACCTCAATTTGAAACTATGATATTACCATATTGTATCATCCGGGAAAGGCCAATGTAGTGGCCGATGCTTTGAGCCGAAAGGCGGTTATTATGGTAGCTTGGCGTTCATTTAAGTTGGGGAGAGGCCCCTTGTAGTGGATGTTCAAGCCTTGGCTAATCGGATGGTGAGGTGGATATTTCTGAGCCCAGTATGGTGTTGTCTTGTGTAGTTTCTCGGTCTTCTTTGTATGATCGCATTAGGGAGCGCCAGTATGATGATCCGCATTTGCTTGTCCTGAAGGAGAGAGTCCAACATGATGATGCCAGGGATGTGACTATCGGCGATGATGATGTGTTACGGATGCAGAGCCAAATTTGCGTGCCCAATGTGGATGGGCTTCGAGAGTTGATATTAGAGGAGGCCCACAGCTCGCGATATACCATTCATCTGGGTACCGAGAAGATGTACCAGGACTTGAGGTAGCATTATTGGTGGAGTAGAATGAAAAAGGACATCGTGAGTTATGTGGCTCGGTGTCTCAATTTTAAGCAACTCAAGTATGAGCATCAGAGACCCGGTGGTGTACTTCAGCAGATGGATATTCTGGAGTAGAAATGGGAGAGGATTACTATGGACTTTGTGAGTGGTCTCCCTCGTACCTCGAAGAACTTTGACTCTATTTGGGTGATTGTAGATAGACTGACCAAGTCTACGCACTTCATTCCGGTGTGTACCACCTATTCTTCGGAGCGGTTGGCTGAGATTTTCATCTTCGAGATTGTGCGGTTGCATGGGGTTCCAGTTTGTATTGTCTCAGACAGGGGTACTCAATTTTTTCCCAGTTCTGGAGGACTTTCATCGGGAGTTGGGCATTCAGATGCATATGATCATGTCTTTTCACCCTCAGATAGATGGGTAGTCCGAGCGCACTATTTAGATATTGGAGGACATGTTGTGCGCGTGTTTTATTGATTTTGGAGGTTTTTGGACTGAGTTCTTGCCACTTGCGGAGTTTGCTTATAGTAACAACTATCAGTCCATCATTCAGATGGCGCCGTATAAGGCTTTATATGGGAGACAGTGTAGATCTGCAGTTGGCTGGTTTGAGACCTGTGAGGATAGGCTATTGGGGACGAAGTTAGTCCAGGATGCCTTAGATAAGGTGAAAGTGATTCAGGAGAGACTTCGTACAGGCTCAGACCCGTCATATGAGTTATGCGGACCGGAAGGTTCGAGATGTATCTTATATGGTGGATGAGAAGGTCTTGTTTAAGGTTTCGTCTAAGAAAGGCATCATGAGGTGTGGAAAGAAGGGGAAGCTGAGTCCGAGGTTCGTTGGACCTTATAAGATACTCAGGAAGATTGGGGAGGTGGCCTATATGCTTGCTTTTCGACCCAGCTTGTCGGGAGTTCACCCGGTGTTCCATGTTCCTATGCTCAAAAAGTATGTTGGGAACCCGTCTCATGTATTGGACTTCAGCACGATCCAGTTGATGAGGACTTGACCTATGATGTGGATCCAGTGGCTATTTTGGGGCGTCAAGTTTGAAGGTTGAGATCCAAGGATATAGCTTCAGTGAAGGTGCAATGGAGAGGTCAGCCCGTGGAGGAGGCCACTTGGGAGACCGAGCAGGAGATGCAGAGCAGATATCCTCGTTTATTTGAGGCTCCGGGTATGTTTCTTGACCGCTCGAGGACAAACATTTGTTTTAGTTGGGGAGAATGTGACGACCCGGCCCGTCGTCACGTAAGTTACCGTCTCATTTTCCCTGTTTTATGCTTCTATGTATTTCATTATGCATGTTTGAAGTAATTCGGATACAGTTTGGTTGGAAATGAGACAATTATTCTCTTTAAGAGAAGGTTAGTTTGGAAAAGTCAACCAAATGTTGACTTATTAGTAATTGAGCTCGAAATGGATTTTCAATGATTTGACTCGTTTCGGGGGATGATTTGTGACTTAGGGGTGAAATCAGGATTGAATTTGATGTTCCGGTGTACAATTACGCTTGAATTGGCTAAGTTTGAAATTTGACGAATTTCGTTTGATCGGTGAGATTTTGATCCGGGAGTAGGAATGGGATTCTGAGAGTTACTGTAGCTTTGTTTGGTTATTTTGGATATATGTGAAAAGTTTCAGGTCATTTAAAGGTGTGTATGTTGGGTTTTTGGTCAAATATGCAATTTGGAAGATTTTAAGAAATTTAGGCTTTGAGTTGATCAAAATTTGGGATTTTGATGTTAACGTTAGCATTTTTATGATTCGAGCAACTTTGAATGAAGTATTAGGTTTTGTCTGTGCTTTTGGTTGAGGTCTCGGGGGCCTCGGGGTGAGTTCGTGTGGTTGAACGGAGGTTTTTGGAGTTGTTGCATGAAAATGCGATTCAAGCTTCTTGTATTTTCACATCTGCGGAAAAGGAGCCGCAAATGCCGTTTTTCAGATGCGGCCAGGTCATCGCAAAAGCGGCCATGAGGGGCTAGGCAGATTTTCGCAAAAGCGGTTGTTGGGTTGCTTTTGCGGGTCCGAAGAAGCGGAAGGCGAGCCTCAAAAGCGGGAAAATGAGGTCCGCATAAGCGGAGGTTGGATCACAAAGGCGGAGGGCCGGGATTTAATGAGGAACCACAGAAGCGGTAGGAAAACCGCAGATGCGGTGACCGCAGAAGCGGAAACCACTGTTGGCAGAAGGGTTTAAACATTTACTTCATTCCGCGAGTTCATTCATAATTTCCTCCATTTTTGCAGTACCTTGAGAGCATGTTTGTAGAATTTGAAGGGGATTTTGATGGGAAGTGATTGGAGCTAAGTCTCGAGGCCTAGAAACACTAATTAATTTAAGATTCATCTTTTGATTCTCTGAAATTTGGGTAAAAATTGAAAAAAGTACGGTTTGGTTTTTGAAATGAAAATTTGGAATTTGATGGCCCATTTGAACTCCGATTTGGGTAACTTTATATGTTCGAACGCATGGCGAGACGAGGAGTCCGGTGATATGAATTTCGTAATTTTTCGAGAAGTGGGCTCGGGGCTCTAGTTTTTCCAACTTCGTGTTATTGGGTATTTTTGAGTTCTTTCTTTTGGGTTATGTCTTATTACCCTATTATAACCTATTCCTTGTGATTTTGGTCAGATTCCACACCCGAGGAGGTTGATTTGCGAGGAAAGCGCAAGGCGAGCTAGGATTTTTGCCGGTTTGAGGTGAGTAATGATTATGAATAATATACTAAGGGTTTGAAACCACGTATTTTCACTCTTCGGTGCTATGTAGAGATGAAACGCGCGCCGTGTGGTAAGCGTGGTGATGTTACTACTGGGGACTCGGACTTGGTCCATCCCGGTTGATGACTTACTGCACTTTTGACTGAGACTGAGCTTGTACCCGTATATCTTGGGCTAGATACCATGTTTGGGGCCTTGTGTCGATCTGTAGAACTCTTAGGGAGCATGTTGAGTTGATTGACCTCACTTACCTATTAAACACCCACTATCTGTTTTGACTTTAGCTGTGAATTATAAAATGAACCGGACGTAGTAACTTGCACCCTAAATGAGCAGTACCTAGGGTTGAATACCTTGTCTTAGCTGAGTGGGCCCGAGAGGCCAAGTCTATATTGACTGAGAGGGGTCAAGGACCCCGTAGAGAGGATATTTGATATATACTGGATTGGGCTGCACGCCGCAGCAATATATGCACATACATGTATTGGATTGGACTGTACGCTGCAGTAGTATATTATATGGATCAGAGTGCACGCCGCAGTGATATATTGTATGGATCAGACTGCACGCCGCAGTGATACATTATATGGATCTGACTACACGCTGCAGTATTATAGTAATTGGGTTAAAGGAGCCCCTCCGGACTCTACACACACCCCCAGTGAGCTTAGTCGACTATGCATATTGGATCGGGCCGCACGCCACTTTACTATATAAACTATATTGGATCGGGCTGCGCGCCGCAGCAGTGTTAGTAACTTGTCAGACGGAACAGAGAAGTATTTATCGGTTTCCTTTCCCTGCTTAGTACTTATTTACTGCCTTTACTGCTTGTGAGCATGTGATTTTTTCCTCACATGAATTACTCCCACAAAATCAAAACAAAAATTGTATGTTTTATTGTGTGCATTTCGAGAATTTTTCGTGATATTTTATCAATTGTTTGCATTGGTGTGTGCATGTTTATTTATATAAATTAATAGAAAAATACAAAAAAATATATCGCATTTGCATTTGGGATTTAATTTTATAATAAGAGTAATTAAGCTTGTTTTACGAAAATGAAAAATCACAAAAAATATGCATCGTTTGCATTTTCAACCTTTAATGTCCAAATCATATGATTGTATTTTAATTGTTATTTAATTTTGTATGATAATTGTTATTAGGAATTAATTAGTGTTTTCATCAGTTGATGTGGTTCTATAATTTAATTTAGGAAGTTTATTTTAGTTTTGGAAAAATGAAGGAAAAGAAGTGGAGCTGCTGGGCCGTGTCCCATTTAATCCAAAAGGCCCAAACCCCTTCCCTCAACCCATCCGCGGCCTACACCCGCCGGGTCGACCCGACCCGGTCCTCTCCAGTACCAATGACCCCACCTTTTCAATCTCTTCTAACTTTACGATCATTCTCAAAAATTCTATCTCCCAAACACCCGCCGCCTTTCTCATGAGCCCCGTCCCAAACAATCTTCCACTGTTATCGTCTTCTTCAGCAAAGACACCCCACGACCTCTCTTATTCACCCGCCTCCTCTCAAAGCCCAGAAACAACCCCCATGCCAGCAGTCACACCGAGCCACCTCCTTCTACATCGTTCTTCTTTTGCTTCACTCACCATTTCCACCCAAATGAACTCCATCTCCGTTCTCCTCCCTCACGTCTAAATGACCAGCAACAAAAGCCATGCTCAACAGCACCGGAGAACACATGCACACACGACCGAACAAACCAGAAAAATTGGGCTGAAAATGGATTGAAGAAAGGTTGGTTTAGGTTCAAATTTCAGATGCCATTTGTTAGTTTGTTGCTGCTATGACTGGTTGAGATGCGGCTAAGTCGAGTTTTTTTCGTTTCCTGTTTGAGTTCCATACATAGTTCATCGGATTGAGGTTCATTGATAAACCTTGTTATTGATTAATTTGTAGTAGTTCTTCATTGTGTATTCTGATATAGAATGAATTTCTGCTCGATTTTAGTTTGCATAATATCGTATATGTTGTGTTTTCGTGTGGTTTTGGTTCTGTCATAATGAATCAGACGTTTTGGGTTTATTTATTATTATCCATCTTGAAATTTCTTATTAGTAACTTGTGCTCTGTATGGGTTTATTAAGTCTACTGTAGAGTTGGGTTTTATATTTTAACAAAGTTAGGTGCACATATATTTTTTTCTTAATCATTCTTTCAAAAGTGTGCTGCAGTAGAGGTGCATTCCTCAAACCTTTATGTTGTTTTATCTTATTATTCTAGTTTGGGTGAAAGATTATGATTAATTTTATATTCTGTTATGTTGGTGCTTGTATTTGTTTTCATAGTATCCTCATTTGGTTAAGTGTCTTAAATCATGGTAATATATCATTCCTTAAGTCCCATAGGTTTGATCCTGTAGAATTTGACCCATTTTCTCATTGAACGAAAGGTACGAAATAAATCAGATTGATAAAAGTGGTAGTTCGATTGTGGAATTTCTTTGTTTCTGTATTTCCGGAGTATGAGTGTGTGACTTGTTATAATTGATCCTATTGATAGTACAGAGAATGGGTCTGTCATCTTGATAGAGATGGTTCTACTTCGTCAAATATTTGTTCTAATATTTGTAACACGAAATAGATTAAGAAATAGAATAGAATGAACTGATAAAGACGATTGTCTTTCGTGCTTTGAAGTCTATGTGTTATTTGGTTAAACCAGATTTGTTTTAATGTGTATATGCTTGATAAGGGATGTGGATCGATTATACAAACCTGAACCCTTAGTCTTCATGTTTGGTGCCATGTCTGATGGAATCTAAGCTTTAATTTAAATGATTATTTGGGTTAATTGATTAGGAAAGATTGGATATAGCTGAAAGGGTAGAAAAGTAATTTAAGTAGTTTCAGAGGGGTATTTTGGGATTTAAAAATTTGGCAAATGGTCTAATCGAGTGGATTGTCAGTAAGTATTTAATTAACCATTAAAATAATGTATATTGGGAATAAGTCTTAGTGACATGGTAAGTGGGGAGCAAGACTTATAACATACCACTAATTAGGGAATACAAGAACAAAACATAGTGGTATGGGGGGCATTATGTAATAAGTAGTACACTAATGTGTTAGTCAAAAGAGGAGAAAAATTTAAGTGGGATTTAATAGTAATAGACAATTATTAGTGGAAGACCACTATTTAAGTTTTGACTATCCATTAGGACCTAAAATCCGGAAAAGAAAAATGGGACTGCCTTTGGTATAAAAGAGGAGTCATTTGACACTCAAATAGGGACAGACATTGGGAGAGACTTTAGACGGGGAGTAAGAGTTTAGAGTCAACAAGAGTCTAGAGCATTCTGAAAAAATATTGAGAGCAACAGGGAGGAGGTTTGAAAACAATATTAAGCTTAGATAACAGATAGAATTGAACACATAGGAATACTGGAGAAAAAAAACTACATGTTTCATTGATGTTTTTTATAGTCTTTGAAGTTTTCTACTTCTTCATTTAATTCATTTTCTCTTATTTTTCAAGTTTCTAACTTGTTGAAGCAACCCATAGAATCTTATCGGTAACACTCCCAATCCCCAGCTGAAAAGTAATACAAATGAGAGAGTCTTATCGGTGAAAACCTTCATGGGCACCATAAGACGATGAAAGCTCAGAGAAAACCAAAATGAGAGAGACTTGACAGTGAAAACCTTCGGGCACTACAAGTCGAATAAGGGTGAGAATCAGATAGGGAATCACCAAACAAAGATCTTGAAAGATCATTGACGACGGAGGATAGGCCATATGTGCATGTCATGACCATTAGAGTTGGTATCCACGTTTGATAGGTTTTGATTTTACAGTTTCTCTTCTTAGAGTGTCATCGCTTTTCTTAGCCATTTTTTTGTTCCTTTTATTTTCTCCTTTCATTGAAAAATCCTCAGTAGAGTATGTTTGGTTAGTACAAGTGAGAAATGACTTCGAAATATGCCATTAGCTTTCCAATTATGCAAGACGAGATCTGACTAGTATGTCCAAGTTGTATAATTCAGGAATGAAAAAAACAAGGCCAGTATTAAAAAGGATATCCCCAGCATGAGGACATTGACAAAGGGATGGATCAGTGTCAAGAATGATATCCTGCAGGAATAAAAGGTTATAGGCCTCAAGACCAAGGGTAGTGAACAAATCAAGGGAGAACGACGTTAAAAGTGACGGGCATGAACTGGAGATTCATATGAGACTCCAAGGTCGGGGAAAATGCCAGTTCCCCAGTTATGCCACAAAAGAAGAGGAATATCCCTAGCAGAAAAGGTATTTCAGTGATATCAGATAAATGAAGAAAGTGGTTCATCAGTAAAATATGTAAAATTCTCAAGCAGAAAGTGCGTTTAGGCGCACGTTAGCACGACGCTTTCTCCGTTGATTATGGCTTGTCTCCGGCGACAACCAGCACCTCCTGCCTCGCAAATTGTTACTCCTGCTCCAGGAGTAACAAAGGAACTAGAACCATTGACTTTCGGGAACTTTCTGCCGGAAAAATTTCAGCCTAAGATTGCTTTGCATGCAGAGGAAAATGTTGATGTTGAGCCTCAATTGAAGATGAATGAAGTAGATGGGGATAACATAGCTGTGAGGAAACTGCAATTTTCTGATATTGCCATAGCTGAGCAGTCACCTCCTACTATGGCTGAAATTGTCAGAGGTAAGCATAATATGGGTAAGGTTTTAACGTTTGTTCCTCCTATTGATAAGGATGGAAGGAAGATAGTTAAAATCACTGTTGATGAGCTGAAACCCCAGTCGGAGTACTGGAATACTTTACTTATTGGATACGTAATTGGTGACAATCCTACTGAGAAAGCCATGGAGAACTTTGTTCTGCATGTATGAAATTTTGTGGCTAAACCACAGATTCTTATGCACAGTGATGGTTATTGTGTGTTTCGATTCAATTCTGTTGAGGATAAGAATCAAGTGCTGCAATATGGTCCTTACTCTTATAGGAATAAGCCTATGATATTGAAACCATGGGATGTGGATTTCTCAATGCAAAATGGTGTTCTTAGTACTATTCCTATTTGGGTTCGATTTCCTGGATTACCAGTGGGTTACTGGTCCCCTGAAATACTCAGCAAATTAGCGAGTACTATTGGAAAGCCTCTTTATACTGACAAAATTACAGCTTACTTTGAGAAGATTTCATTTGCAAGGGTTCTGGTAGAAGTGGATGCTACATTTCCATTACCTGAGGAAGTTGAAACTGGGACTCCTTTTGGTTTGAAGATCCAATGCATTGATTATGACTGGAAACTTGAATTTTGCAACCATTGCTTAAAGTTTGGGCATAGCTCATTTGACTGTTGGTATAATAGTCACAATGAAGGGGACCAGGAACAAGCAGATCACAGTAAAGAAGTGAGAAACAGGTTTAGAGGTAAGAAACCAAGACATGAATGGACACCCAAAGCTAATCTTGTCAATAAAAGTACTCTGGCAAGTGATGATGTGAGCACCATAGCAGTACCTAGTTTGCCAATACATACTGAGCTATCTAACCCAGACTCATTGGTTAGTGAAGCAATTGCTAATACATTGCTTAGCAAACCAGTGAGTATTGATCAACCTGTTGATAGGATGCAGAGGATTCAAATAAGAACTGATATGGTTGCTAGTCTTGAGTCTGTAGATGGTCATGGTCATCAAGATAGTGAAGATAGTGATTTATCTGGTTCACTGTTGGAGCAAGTAGGAGATAATGCTACTGCTGGATTTATGGATGATGGTAGAAAAGGCCAGCAGCAGGATCCTGGGCCTTCTTTATGTTCGCCACCTAATATTTCATGATTATTGCCACATGGAATATTAGAGGGCTTAATAAAGCTCATACGCAGAAAAAGTTAAAAAACTTTCTGCTTAGGAATAAAGTTAATATTTTTGGTTGTCTTGAAACTAGGGTCAAAGAGCATAAAGCCCCTGGAATTGTTAATAAAATTGCAAAAGGATGGAAGGTTCAACACAACTATCTAAATGCTACTAATGGCAGAATTTGGCTAATCTGGAAACAACATATTCAAGTTCATATTGCTAGCATCACTGAGCAGTTTATTCATTGTCTGGTAGAAGATGCAGCTACAAAAATTTGATTGCAGCTGAGTATTATATATGCTTATAATACAGTCACCCTGAGGAAGCAACTGTGGAATGATCTGAGAGGCCTAAATATTCCTAGTCATGATGTATGGTTGTTAAGTGGTGATTTCAATTCTGTCCTATTTTCTGATGACAGAATTGGATCACCTGTAACAGATGCTGAGGTCAAGGACTTTAAGGAGCTCATATTTGATCTACAACTTACTCCTCTCAGGTCAAAAGGCTGGAAATACTCATGGACCAATAAACAGGTTTATAGCAAGATTGATTGGGCATTTGGCAACTATCAGTGGATTCAACAGTTTAGTCATGTTGAAGCAGATTTTTTGAATCCCTCAGTCTCTGATCAATCTCCCATTTTCATCCAGTTTGGGAGGCAAAGGCTACTGCATCCTAAACCTTTTAGACTATATTATGCTCTCATGGAGGATCCTCAATTTTCTACTATTTTGCAGCAGGTATGGTCTCAAGAGAGTGAAGGATCATCCTTACAGCAGTTATGGCACAAGTTGAAGAATTTGAAGTAGCATCTTAAAGAGATAAACAGGCATATGGCTTCTTATCAACAGAAACCGATTAATGCTAGGGAACATCTGGATATTATTCAAAGCCAGTTGTTGATGAATCCTTTTTCAGCACATTTGTTCAAAGAGGAGAAAGAAGCACTTCATGCCATTGAGAAGTGGAGTAATATAGAGGAACAAATCTTGAGGCAGAATCAAAGGCTAACTGGATTGATTGTGGAGATGCCAACACCAAGTACTTTCATGCTCAGTGGAGGATAAGAACTAGTCAGAACAATATCACATCCATCTATACTGAAACAGGTTTGAAGCTCACTGATCCTGTAGCTGTAGAGCAGGAGTTTATTGAGGTATTTAAATCACTGATGGGTAATAGTTCTGCTGAGTTGCCATGTCTTAATTCTGCTACTGTAAATGAAGGAATATGCCTTACTTTAGATCAGCAAAGAACACTTACTAGAGAGGTTACTATGGATGAGATTACTACTGCTATTAAGGATATGCCAAAAGATAAAGCTCCAGGTGTTGATGGATTCCCTGTGGAATTCTTCACCAAAAACGAGGAATTTGTCAAGAGTGATGTATTTGCTGCTACTAAGGAATTCTTTTCTACTTGTCAGATGCCACACATGATCAATACTACTGCCATTGCTCTTGTTCCTAAGGTTAAAGCTCCAAAAACAGTGAAGGATTACAGGCCTATTGCATGTTGTACCACTCTCTATAAGATCATATATAAGGTCATTACCAAGAGGTTGAAAACTGTTATTGATGACATTGTTGGAAAAGCCCAGTCAGCATTCATTGAGGGTAGAAGCATTATAGATAATGTCCTGCTCAGTCATGAACTATTCAAGGGATATAACAGAAAAGGTATATCCCATAGGTGTGTATTAAAGATGGATTTGAGGAAGGCTTATGACACCCTTGAATGTAGGTTCTTAAAACAAATGCTCATTGATCTTGGTTTCCCTGCAAAGTTTGTTGACTGGACTATGGCTTGTATCTCTTCTGTGACCTATTCTCTAGTGATTAATGGTGGACTAACCAAGCCTTTTCATGCCAGGAGGGGAATTAGGCGAGGAGATCCTATGTCTCCTTACTTATTTGTACTTGCTATGGAGTATCTTAACAGAACTTTGGCACAGGTGCATAAAAATGGTGACTTCAACTTTCATCCTAGATGCAGGAAGCTCAATTGCTCCCACATTTGCTTTGCTGATGACTTGCTATTATTCTGTAGAGCTGATATAATATTCATCCAGTTACTGCATGATGCATTACAAACATTCTCTGCAGCTTCTGGACTGTTTGCCAATTGTTCTAAAAGTGCTGTGTACTTTGCTGGAATTTCTCAGAATGAAAAGGTGGATATTCTTGTGAATCTGGGATTTATTGAAGGGCAACTTCCCTTCAAGTACTTAGGCATTCCACTCCATTCAAAGAAGCTGAATATTCATCACTATTTACCACTGGTTGAGAGAATAACTGAAAGAATTACTTGCTGGTCTGCTAAATTTCTGTCTTATGCAGGCAGAAGCCAACTTATTAAATCAGTGCTATTTGGGATTCAAACCTACTGGGCACAGATTTTTATACTGCCTAAGAAGGTAGTGAAAGTAATTGAAGCTGTGTGTAGGTCTTTTCTTTGGACTGGCAATGCAACAGTGTCCAGAAGATCACTGGTAGCCTGGGACAAGATCTGCAGACCAGTTTCTGCTGGAGGACTCAATTTTATTGACATACAGATTTGGAATAAAGCTGCTATTACTAAGCTATTGTGGGACTTGGCAAGGAAAAAGGATTGCCTTTGGATCAAGTGGATCCATTATTACTATATAAAGTGCAGTGACATTGAGACTATGGCTACTCCCAAGAATGCTTCTTGGGTAGTCAGGAAAGTTATAGATTGCAGGATTCCTATCTTGAATGCTAACAATTTACAAGGGGGTCTATTGCACAGATTTGCAGGTATGTGCAAAGCTGGTAAATTTCAAATTCAGACACTGTATCATTCTCTGCTTCCAGTTTATCCTAGGGTGGAGTGGAGGATCTTAATGGTAACAACTAATGTCTTGCCTAGACATAAGTTTACTACATGGCTGGCTGCCCATGGTCGACTTCCTACAGTTGACAGATTACTGAAGTTGGGAATTTGTGTGGAGGAAAAATGTGCATTCTGTCAACAAGCTGTTGAAGAGTTTAGCCATTTATTCTTTACTTGTCTAGTTACAAGTAAAATATGGTATAGAACTTGCTGCTGGTTGGGGTGCAACAGAACAATAGGCTGCTGGAATGATGAACTCCTTTGGATTTGTTGCTCTGCTAGGAGTAAAGTGTGGAAGAAGGCTGTGGTGGCCACTGCTTTTGTCACCACAGTATCACTCATTTGGAGAAGTAGAAATGCTATCAGATTCGAGGGGAAGCCTTTTGATGAAAATCAAGTATGCCGAGAAATTGCAATACTTATACATGCTCGGGGAAGGAAATGTAAGAAATGGCAAAAGGGGTTGCGACAACTAAATCACTATCGTTAGCTAGTGTTAGAGGTGTATTAGCTTAGGCAGCTTTGTATTGTAGTAGTTAGTCTATACTACTACAAGAACTCATATTGTACATTTGTTGATATCAATGGAAACTAACGTTAAAATGAATAAGGAATCGACAATAAGGTCAGAAGTTATCGACTAAGTTTCAAGATGGCCAGACGACGCAAGGCAAGTAGAGTCATGCTAAGACCAACAAATAACATCCTCCCCAGAAAGTTTTGATAACGTGATGGAACGCAGAACATGGAAAGGAGAAAGGGAAAAACCATCCACAGGAGGAGTGGCACAACCACTCACTAGTTTAAAGCTAATAAATTTTCTTTGATTGGAATCAGGTAAAAGAAAAATGGCATTGATGGCGGAAAGGTATGAAACGAGGAAGATTATCAAACTGGGGCAGAAAATTTTCCTTTCATTTGGAAAAGTTTCTGAAAAATCAGGTACCCACTCGGGAAAAAGGAGGTGTGACAGCTCTAGCGACTCTGCTGGGGATGGATTAACCCAGAACCACTGGTTCAGGGTTAGAAATTCGAGCTTAAAACTATTGTTCTATTTGGCTTATTTTATTATCTGATTTTATTACATGGTTTGGCTTAAATAAGCTAAATATTGTTTTACCGCTTTGATAATTTTGAACTATAAATATAAATTGTTTTCTCACACATCCCATATGAGTCTTATTGAAATCAATATTGAGCATTTGCTTGACATAGCCCGCTTTCTTTGAGATAGCTGAGGTGCTTGGCGCCCGGTGAAAGATTTTAGTCACACATGTTTTAGGCGGGGAGCGCCGCCAGTTAAGCCGGAAAGCAATGCTACAGGATACGCTGGCCCTCCTCGGCTTGAGTCATCCGCTCGGGTAAGCCAGGTCTAGAACAATAAACCCTGGTTTAACCTAGTACAACAAAACTTCATGCCGGATCCCTAGTAGGAACGTTTATTTGCATCATGTGCAATTGACTTAGGGGACTCAACACAGGTGTTGGGTTCGTCTAGGACAAGCAACCTGAAGTAAAAAGACCATCCTGCTGGATCATGTTTGTTTTATGCATTTATTTGTTTCAGACTAGCATACTGACAGGTTGTTGAATATAGGAAATACTGGAAAATCGGGAAAAAAATAAAAAAATAAAAAGGAAAAATAGAAGTGTAGAGTGTTAATTACATGTTTTTAGAAAATCAATTTCCAATTGTTGTCGGAACTTTGCCGAAATTTTGAGAAAAAAAAAAGAAAAATTAGGAAAAAGAGTCTTTTATTTTTGGAAAATTGTTTGTTGAAAAAAGAAATTGAAAAAGAGTCATTATTTTAGTTTGGAAAAATATGTTGTTTATTGAAAATGAAGAAAAAAAGGAGTCGTTATTTTGTCTTGTTTTGTCTTGCCATAAAATGAAAATGTAAAATAGACTTGTTTTGTAAAATAGTTTTTTTATGAAATTCCAAAAATGAAAATGAAAAAGAGTCTTATATTTTAAAATAGTATTTGCTTTTGAAATACCAAAAATGAAAATGAAAATGAAAAAAAAGAGTCTTGTTTTAAAAATAGTTCGGGTAATTGGGCGAACTACGCCGGTTTGATTTTCACAGGGTGTGAGATACGTAGGTAACCCTCATCGGGTCCAACCTCCCATTTTGCTAAAATAGCCACAAAAAGAAAAATATCAAAGTTTTTATTTTCGCCATAATTAAGTAGGGTGATGTTGTTTTTATAAAAAATAGCCGAATGTTCCCGAATGGGGGTGTCGGAAGGCTGACTTTGCATAAACAGCCACCTTTGGGTGATATTTTTAGATTTTGGCAAGCTGACTCACACAGCCTTAAAATCTTTGTCCCCGAAGTGCTGAAAGGCCGTCTTTGCAAAACTTGGCCTTTTATTTTAATTAAAAAAAAAGAGTTAGTGGGCAAGTGATTGCCGTTCAAATGTTTAGTCAAAAATAAGCCGAGCCAGCTTCGGCGATATCTTAAGCCGTTCTTGCCGAGATAGCCTTAGAGTATCCTTCAGTTGTCGAAAGGCTATTTTCATTAAAGAATGGACAAGTTTGAAGAGTGTCGTGAAATAATTTTTCCGGTCTCACAATTCATGGGAATTGGGAGAGGGCCACATTAGCAGAAATTGCCATTTGGCCGAAAGTGGAAAACAGAGAAATGAATCTATCCATTTATTTTTTAGTTTGTAATTATTTTAATAGAATATGCTGGTTGTTTAATTTTCGAGTCCGTATGTTGTCTTTTCGTCAAATTTTGATTGTTTGGTCCGTTTTTAACCATTGTAATTAAAGTTGGTTTTACAATGAAAGTTCAAAAATTCCAAAAATTGTTTCATTGTTGTTTATGTTTTATTGGTCCGAACTATGCAAGTTCTGATTCATGCGGGGTCATGATACCTAGGCAATCTCCAAAAGATTCGACCATACAAAAAAATGAAGAAATAAATCGAAAAAAATGATGAAAAGAAAAAGATGTTGTTAGTAATGAGGACAGTCTAAGTCAATTCTAACATGCTTTGTTTTGAATTTTGAGAATAAGCTGGAGGCGCAAGATCCAGAAAAATTTAATTCAAGACAGTGACATCCTTTACATGAACATGATGATGCACACTTTGTGGGGATGATGCCCGATGACATGGGGTATGAGAATATACTGACTAAAGCTGAAAATCTTGAAGCAGATAGTCGTCTTGGCATTATGGATGCGAAGCTCAATGGCTAAAAATGTCGTGCTTGTTAATATGAAAGACGCTCCATGTCTGGGTTAGTTGGAGGGAGTCTTGGTAGTAGGCCTTGATATCTCTTTCACGTTTTCTGGATAATTCCAGAGTGTAATCCAAATTTTATTTTATTTTTAGCAAAAGAGTGAACACTGTTATCCCCTGTTTTATTAAAGTAAAAATTTTCTATTCTTGCTTTGTTTAATTTTATTTCTTCTTCTTTCGCTTTCTGAACAGTACTCTTTTTACTGGTTTTGATGATATCGCATGCACGACGGATCTTCGTCCCAGTCTAAATGATCAATCTAATTCCGAGCTAATTATACAAGAGATCGACTGTGATAGTGAAGCGGAATATGATGAGGATGGAGTCTTTGAAGAGGTAAACAAGGGACTAAGCCAGTACGAAGAAAAACCCAAGCTCAACTTAAATGACACTGAAGCTGGAAATTAGGAGAATGCCGACAACGTGAGGGAAACGAAAATCAGCATCCATATTGAAACGGATTCTCTAACATCAGAAAATTTGAAGTTGGGCAACAGGTATTGAAACGGGTGTTGAAACACGTTCTCAATACATACTAAACGTGTGTTCATATTTGTAGGTTTTGATAAATGACAAACGACGCGCAATTGACATATGACGAGGTCCAAGCACAAGCGCGCAATTGACACATAACGAGGTTCAAGCACAAGATGAACAAAGATCATGATCAAGCAAAGAAATAAAGTTATACATGAGTCGTTCTTTAATTGTGATCTTGATCCGACAATTGACTCAAGACTTGGCTTCTCTCGTAAAATCATTTTTATCAAATCATGCATATTTAATTTAAAGCAAAATGCTTTTCAAACATTTTATTTTAGCCAAAATGATTTTTAAACATGCCTCTCAAATCTGGACAAAGATAATTGATTAAGTACTTTATGATAACCGATTATGTTAAGACAATGTACACCAGATTTACAAAGCTGAACAATAATCGATTATGTACCTTATGATAATCGATTATGTTAAGGCAGTGTACATTAGATTTTTCAAAGCTACAAGATAATCGATTATGTATCTTATGATAATCGATTATGTTGAGGCATTGTCCATAAGATTTTTCAAAGCTATAAAATAATCAATTATGCACATTATGATAATCGATTATGTTGAGGCAGTGTCTATCAAATTTTATAAGACTGTAAAATAATCGATTATGTACTTCATGATAATCGATTATGTTAAGACAGTGTAGTCCGAAGTTTTCAAAATATAAAAGATAATCGATTATCCTTATAGCATAATCAATTATGCAAATGACCGTTGCCAAAGTATTTTTAAACTCTGAAAGATAATCGATTATACACAATCTGATAATCGATTATGCTAAGTAAAATCTGCATATGATTTTTTGAACGTTGTTAGGTAATCGATTATACACAATCTGATAATCGATTATGCTAAGTAAAATCTGAATATGATTTTTTGAACGTTGTCAGGTAATCGATTATACGATTTGGATAATCGATTATTCTGCTTAAAATCTGGGAATGATTTTTGAACGATTGGAAAATAATCGATTATGCAAATCAGATAATCGATTATCTTAGCACAAACTCAGCAATTCTTGATTGGCAATTAGGCAACGGTTGTGGGGGTTTTGAACACTATAAATACAACTCAAAATCAGTCTTCTAAGTACAACAACTGATCATACTCTTGCTAAAGCTTGCATACTCTCATATACATCATTTTATATTCATTTCATAAGTTTTTGAGGGCCAAACTCTTGAGGAAAGTTGTTGTGTTCTTGAGCGTATTTATTTTACTCATATCTACTCTTAAAAAGAGTCTTGTCTTGAGTGCTAAGTGTTTGTATACACTTGAAGGGAAGTGTTAATCCCTTGTGGTTGTAAGAAGGAACGTTTTCATTCCTTCGGTTGAAGTCTTGAAGTGTGGTATCTTCGAGCAAAGGTTGTTGAGGCTTGTGTGACTCAAGTTCTCAGTTTGTAACGGTTTGTTAAGCACCCGTAAGCTTAACGAAGTTAGTGGAATCTCGAGAGAGTCTCTCGGGGACTGGACTAGCCACAGGTTGTGGTGAACCAGGATAATTTCGGTGCGTTCGTTCCTTATTATTTACTTACCGCACTTATTTCAATCCTGCAATTTTTAATTCCGCAAGTTTATATTGTTTTTTATTATAACGCTATTCACCCCCCCCCCTCTAGCGTTAAGCGTATATTATAACAATTGGTATCAGAGCCCAACTCTCTAAAAGACTTAACCGTTTGAGAGAAACAATCCATGGCTTCTACTCGTGACTTTAATGCAGGAATAGGTGAAGGACAATGCTCCACCAGACCACCACTATTCGATGGCACAAACTATACGTACTGGAAGGAGAGGATGAGAATATTCATCCAATCGAATAATTTTCATCTATGGAAGGTTATAACGAAGGGAGAACAAATTCCAACCAAAAAGGTTGAAAATGAATGGGTTCCAAAATTCGAAGATGAATACGATGCGGACGATATCCGAAAAGTGCAGAACAACGCTAGAGCCATCAACTTATTATATTGTGCTGTAAATGCTGATGATTACAGAAAAATATCATGTTGCACAACGGCTAAGCAAATGTGGGATAAGCTGGAAATCACGTACGAAGGTACGGACCAGGTAAGAGAAGCTAAAATTGATTTTCTAACCCATGCATATGAACTGTTTCACATGAAGGAAAGCGAGAGGATCGATGACATGTTCGAACGATTTTCAAAAATCGTCAATGACCTACATGCTCTTAAGAAGACCTTCACAGATAAGGAACTTGTCCGAAAAATTCTCCGAAGTCTCACTCCGGAATAACGCTCCAAGGCCGACGTGATTCAGGAGTCTATCGGCGTTTCAAATGTCACCATCGACGGACTAAGAGGTAATCTTAAAACCTATGAATCTACTATACTTAACCCTCCGTTTAATGATCAAAGGAAACAAAGAATCGCCCTCAAGGCAAGCACGGCTCAACCTCAAAATGATGAGGACTCAAACAACGGAGATAACGAGTTCGGACTTGTTATTAAGATGTTTCAAAAGTTCATGCGAAAAGAGTATGAACAAAAAGGCAAACAACAAGGAGATCAAGTAAAGTGCTATGGATGCGGAGAAATCGGGCACATTAAATCAAATTGCCCAAATGTCAAAAAGGAGAAGAAACCCTTCAAGAAACAACGAGCATACATATCTTGGGGAGGTGACTCCGGAGACGAATCAAGCGACGATGAAGAAGACGAAACCGCAAATCTATGTCTCATGGCACACGAAGACAATCAAGAAGAGGTATGTCAAATTTCTTCAAAAATTTCTATTCTCTTGAGGAAATGCAAAACGCTTTTGATGAACTGTATAGTGAATTCATTAAAGCTTCCAAAACTGTTAGAGACGTAAAGAAAAATTCCTCTTTGAAAGAAAAAGATTTTGAAAAACAACTCTCTTTGAAAGAAAAAGATTTGGAAAAATTGATTTTGGAAAATGAGAAGTTGAAAGAAGAAAACAAATTTTTCGGCAAGAGAAGCGCCGACAAACCCGAGAGTTCTAGTAAAAATTGTATTTCTTTCATGCATCTAAAAGATGAAGTAGAAAGACTTAAGGGCACCCTAGATAAGTTCAATTCTTCTCATAAAAATTTGAATGATGTTCTTGTCAATTTGAAATCGACCAAACATGGCATAGGTTTCAAAAACGAGCCTAAAGAAAAAGTTGAAGCCATCCCCCAACAACCCAAGGCTCAACCTAGGATAAATAAAATAAACATTCATCCTAGAAATAACCATCCTAGAATCAATATGCATCCTAGACCAAGCACTAGAAGAAACTTTGAACATTTTAGAACGCCTAGAAATGGCCTTCAACAATCGCAACCTAGACATACTCGACCTAGAAACAATTATTCTAGAAACGCTGCATATCCTAGAACAAACAGTAGGAGAAATGATTTTCAAGGATTGCGCAATAGCCATGTTGTCAAAAATAGAGCAAACGATCTTCGTACCTCCAACTACTACCAACCTAGAAGAATGCATAATCCTAATGTCATTTGTCATTATTGTAGTCGAATAGGACATATTGCTCCTGCTTATTTTACTAGACACAGACACTTCACTGCATGTCAAGCACAAAAGCATTTTACACCTAACTCTCAAGGACCCAAAACAGCTTGGGTATCAAAAACTCATTAATTTGTCTTGTAGGTATGTTTGAAGGGATCAAGTGTACTTTGGTACCTTGATAGTGGATGCTCCAAACACATGACCGGAGACGCATCCAAGTTCCTTCAACTAGAACACAAGGAAGGAGGAAATGTTATTTTTGGAGATAACAACAAGGGAAAAATTATCGGCATTGGCTCGGTCGGTAAGAATGAATCTTCTTCCATTAAGCATATATTGCTAATTAAAGGTCTAAAACATAATCTCTTGAGCATAAGTCAATTATGTGACAAGGGATATCTTGTTTTGTTTGATTCGGAAGAATGCTTAGTTTTTCATCGTAGTGATTTTAAAATTATTCTTCGTGGTTTTAGAATTGATAACATCTATATGGTTGATCTTGAAAACTCTTCATCAGAGTATGTGAATTGTCTTACGAGTAAAGAAGATGATATGTGGTTATGGCATCGTAGAGTAGCTCATATCAACATGCATCTTTTAAACAAATTGGTTTCACAAAATTTAGTTATTGGTCTTCCAAATTTGAAATTTGAAAATGACACTATTTGTGATTCTTGTCAAAAAGGGAAGCAAACAAAAGCATCTTTTAAATATAAGAATATTGTTTCAACTACAAGACCTTTGCAACTTCTTCACATGGATCTCTTTGGACCATCTCGCATTGAAAGTCTTGGTAGAAATCGTTATGCTTTTGTTATTGTTGATGATTATTCTAGATTTACATGGACACTATTTCTTGCTCACAAAAGTGAGGCTTTTCAAAATTTTAAATGTTTTCTTAAACGTGTTCAAAATGAAAAGAACACAATGTCACTTCCATAAGAAGTGATCATGGGGGAGAGTTCGATCACAATCTCTTCGTGGACTTTTGTGACGAACTCGGTATTGAGGACACCTTCTCTGCTCCACGTACGCCACAACAAAATGGAGTGGTGGAACGGAAAAATAGGTGTCTCGAAGAGATGGCTAGAACCAGGCTCGATGAGGCAAAGATTCCCAAACAATTTTGGGCGGATGCCGTGAGTACCGCATGCTACATTTTAAACAGAGTAGTCATAAGGCCAATACTCATGAAAACTCCCTATGAACTGTACAAGGGAAGGAAATCTAACCTCTCCCATCTTAGAGTATTCGGTTGTAAATGCTTTATTCATAACAATGGAAAAGATAATTTGGGAAAGTTTGATGCCAAATCCGATGAAGGAATTTTTCTTGGTTATTCATCACGTAGCAAAGCATATAGAGTATTCAATAATAGAACCGAAACTGTTGAGGAATCCCCTCATATTGTGTTTTCCGAAAATAATGCTCGCTTGGCGAGAAAGGATTCTGGTTTTGATCTTGCAGGTATTTTAAACACAATAAGTCCTCAAGACAAAGTACAAGAGGAAAATCCAAAGGAAATTCAAGATGAATTCTTGAAACAATTATCGGAGGAAGCGCCACCACTGGTGAAAGAAATGAAACTGCCTAACGCGTGGAGGACAATCAAAGACCATCCTCTCGACAAGGTAATTGGCGACATTGAACAAAAGGTAAGTACTCGAAACAATCTTAAGAACACCTTAGGACATACTGCTTTCGTTTCACAAATTGAACCCTCAACCATTTCCGAAGCAATTGGGGATGAGCATTGGACCTTGGCAATGCAATAGGAGCTTAACCAATTCAGACGAAATGACGTTTGGGAATTGGTGCCAAGACCCGACAATCATACCATAATTGGTACGAAATGGGTTTTTCGAAATAAATTAGATGAAAATGGTGTAATCACTAGAAACAAAGCTAGGCTTGTAGCAAAAGGTTACAATCAAGAAGAAGGAATTGATTATGAAGAAACGTATGCACTCGTAGCAAGGTTAAAAGTTATTCGTTTATTACTTGCTTTTGCCTCCTCTATGAATTTCAATTTATATCAAATGGATGTAAAGAGTGCTTTTCTAAATGGTTTTATTCAAGAAGTAGTTTATGTTGAACAACCCCCGGGCTTTGAAGATCTTAAATCTCCCGATGATGTTTTCAAACTTAAGAAAGCCCTTTATGGTCTTAAACAAGCTCCCCGAGCTTGGTATGAACGATTGAGCAAATTTGTTTTGGACAATGAGTTCATTAGGGGGAAAGTTGACACCACAGTATTTATTAAGCATAAAAATAATAATATTTTATTAGTTCAAATCTATGTGGATGATATTATTTTTGGTGCTACTGACAATGCTTTGTGCAAGGAATTTTCTGATTTAATGACAAGCGAATTTGAGATGTCTATGATGGGTGAGCTAACCTTCTTCTTGGGGTTGCAAGTGAAACAAATGAAGAAGGAACTTTCATTTGTCAATCTAAATATTGCAAAGAGTTGCTAAAACGATTTGAAATAAGCAACGCCAAAGCAATGGCCACTCCAATGAGCACATCCGATCATCTTGACAAAGATGAGAAAGGTAAGGAAGTCGACACCAAGAAGTATCGAGGTATGATCGGATCCATTCTTTATCTTACTGCTAGTAGACCGGACATAATGTTTAGCGTATGTTTATGCGCTCGATATCAATCATGTCCGAAGGAGTCGCACCTAACTGCGGTTAAGCATATAATGAAGTATCTTGTTGGTACTATAAATGTGGGACTATGGTATCCCAAAGGTTCTTCATGCCAGCTTGTTGGCTATTCCGACTCCGATTTTGCGGGTTGCAAATTAGACCGCAAGAGCACTAGTGGCACTTGCCATTTGCTCGGTAGCTCTCTTGTCTCTTGGTTTAGTAAGAAACAAGTAAGTGTTGCGTTGTCCACAACCGAGGCTGAATATGTAGCCGCGGGGAGTTGTTGTGCTCAAATCCTTTGGATGAAACAACAACTCTCGGACTATGGACTAAGTATCGATCATATCCCTCTTAGATGTGATAATACTAGAGCCATAAGCTTGACGAAGAACCCCGTTCTTCATTCAAGAACAAAACACATTGAAATTAGGCACCACTTTATAAGAGATCACGTTCTCAAAGGTGATGTCGAAATTGAGTTTGTTGAAACCAAATCTCAATTGGCTGACATTTTCACAAAGCCATTAGAGAAAGAGTCCTTTTTCCGAATTCGTAGTGAACTCGGGATTCTTGACTCCACGTTGATCTAAGTCATGCATTGCATTTTTTTTCTTTTCATTACTAACTTGAGCGTCGGAGGCGCCTAATTCTGTTTTGCAGGTATCGCCCCAAAGGAATTATAAAGCACTGGTGCAGAATAATCGATCTTTTTTAAGAATAATCGATTTCTCTTAAGTACATAATCGATTATCAAGTATCAATAATCGATTATGTTGACATTATATTGTCCCTTTTATAATTGCAATATTGGTTAATCATTAAACTAGTTATTTACTTATTTTTTTGCTAATGTCAAAAAGGGGAAGAATAAGGGCTATGCACTTAATATTTATTGGCATAAATTGAGGGGGAACTAACTGCATATCTATATACTTGTCTTGGATCGTCATTATGAATTATCTAATATGCATATCCCGATATTGGTTTTCCATTATCAAAAAGGGGGAAATTGTTGAAACACGTTCTCAATACATACTAAACGTGTGTTCATATTTGTAGGTTTTGATAAATGACAAACGACGCGCAATTGACATATGACGAGGTCCAAGCACAAGCGCGCAATTGACACAGAACGAGGTTCAAGCACAAGACGAACAAACATCATGATCAAGCAAAGAAATAAAGTTATACATGAGTCGTTCTTTAATTGTGATCTTGATCCGACAATTGACTCAAGACTTGGCTTCTCTCGTAAAATTATTTTTATCAAATCATGCATATTTAATTTAAAGCAAAATGATTTTCAAACATTTTATTTTAGCCAAAATGATTTTTAAACATGCCTCTCAAATCTGGACAAAGATAATCGATTATGTACTTTATGATAATCGATTATGTTAAGACAATGTACACCAGATTTACAAAGCTGAACAATAATCGATTATGTACCTTATGATAGTCGATTATGTTAAGGCAGTGTACATTAGATTTTTCAAAGCTACAAGATAATCGATTATGTACCTTATGATAATCGATTATGTTGAGGCAGTGTCCATCAGATTTTTCAAAGCTATAAAGTAATCGATTATGCACATTATGATAATCGATTATGTTGAGGCAGTGTCTATCAAATTTTACAAGACTGTAAAATAATCGATTATGTACTTTATGATAATCGATTATGTTAAGACAGTGTAGTCCGAAGTTTTCAAAATATAAAAGATAATCGATTATCCTTATAGCATAATCGATTATGCAAATGACCGTTGCCAAAGTATTTTTAAACTCTGAAAGATAATCGATTATACACAATCTGATAATCGATTATGCTAAGTAAAATCTGCATATGATTTTTTAAACGTTGTCAGGTAATCGATTATACACACTCTGATAATCGATTATGCTAAGTAAAATCTGAATATGATTTATTGAACGTTGTCAGGTAATCGATTATACGATTTGGATAATCGATTATTCTGCTTAAAATCTGAGAATGATTTTTGAACGATTGGAAAATAATCGATTATGCAAATCAGATAATCAATTATCTTAGCACAAAATCAGCAATTCTTGATTGGCAATTAGGCAACGATTGTGGGGGTTTTGAACACTATAAATACAACTCAAAATCAGTCTTCTAAGTACAACAACTGATCATACTCTTGCTAAAGCTTGCATACTCTCATATACGTCATTTTATACTCATTTCATAAGTTTTTGAGAGCCAAACTCTTGAGGAAAGTTGTTGTGTTCTTGAGCGTATTTATTTTACTCATATCTACTCTTAAAGAGAGTCTTGTCTTGAGTGCTAAGTGTTTGTATACACTTGAAGGGAAGTGTTAATCCCTTGTGGTTGTAAGAAGGAACGTTTTCATTCCTTCGGTTGAAGTCTTGAAGTGTGGTATCTTCGAGCAAAGGTTGTTGAGGCTTGTGTGACTCAAGTTCTCAGTTTGTATCGGTTTGTTAAGCACCCGTAAGCTTAACGAAGTTAGTGGAATCTCGAGAGAGTCTCTCGAGGACTGGACTAGCCACAGGTTGTGGTGAACCAGGATAATTTCGGTGCGTTTGTTCCTTATTATTTACTTACCGCACTTATTTCAATCCTGCAATTTTTAATTCCGCAAGTTTATATTGTTTTTTATTATAACGCTATTCACCCCCCCTCTAGCGTTAAGCGTACATTCTAACAACGGGTTCTCCCGCATCAGTTTGAGGAAAAGGGTAAGTTCGCTCGGAACTATCAGTTCCCCCGACCTTGGAGTTTCATATGAATCTAGAATTCATGCCCATCGCTTTCAGCGTCGTTCTCCCTTGATTTGTCTACTGGCCTTGGCCTTGAGGTCTATAACCTTTGATTCTCGCAGGATATCTTTCTTGACACTGATCCATCTATTTGTCAATCTCCTCTTGCTGGGGATATCCTTTTTAATACTGGCGTTGTGTTTGTTCATTCCAGAATTATACCACTTGGACGTACTAGTCAGTTTTCATTTTGCATAATTGGAAAGCAGATGGAAGATTTCGAAGTCATTTCACACTTGTTCTAACCAAACAGACTCTACTGAGGATTTTTCTATGAAAGGAGAAAATAAAAGGAACAGAAAAAACGACAAAGGAAAGAGATGACACTCTAAGAAGAGAAACTATAAAATCAAATCCTATCAAACGTGGATACCGACTCTAATGGTCATGACATGCACATATGGCCTATCCTCCTTCGTCAATTATCTTTCAAGATCTTCGTTTGGTGATTCCCCATTTGATTCTCACCCTTTTTCGACTTCTACTGCCCGAAGGTTTTCACTGTCAAGTCTCTCTCATTTTGGTTTTCTCTTGGCTTTCATCGTCTTATGGTGGCCATGAAGGTTTTCACCGATAAGAATCTCACATTTGTATTACTTTTCAGCTGGGATTGGGAGCGTTACCGATAAGATTCTCTCTACTGGGGAATTCTTTGGCAATCAACTATGTCGGGGATTCCTTTGGCTAGCAATTCTGCTAGGGATTCCTACAGCTATTCTGCTGCGGATTCCTACTAGTAGTTCCCTCAGCTCATGATCTTCCCTCGTCCGGGGATCAGTGTATTATTCCTGGCTTCCACTTGCTTGACTGGGCACCTTTCGGGTACTGATCGGGAGGTCTTTTTTGGTTATAACATGTGGGTTTTATGGGATTGAAAGAAAAAGAGGTATCAAAAATTCGAAGTGACTTCGATGGGTGAGAGACTACAACTCTTGGAATCAAAAATTTTCTTACAACCTAACTTCTGCCCAGTTTTCTGCCTGGGGATTTTTGATTTTTCGCGGCATTTCTTCACACTATGACCGAGCCGTGAGGCGCCTACGTATCATTTCTTGAGGAATCAGGTCAAACGTAGTTCCTAATGTATTTATTTACTTATGATTTTCTTATCATTTTTCTCTTTTTTTGTTTTTTCATTTTTTTGTTTTTTTTTGTTTTCATTAACGATTCCAAGAGAGGAGTATGAAAGAACAAATACGACTCAAATGGGGAAATAATGGTTGACAGTGTTTAGGTAGAAGAAAGAATTGCCTCCTTCATTTCGTTATCCAATGAACACCAAGTACAAACAAACAAAATAATAATAAATACATTCAAGGAATTTACACATAGTATCTCTTGACTGCGTCAGAATTGATAGCCACGTCAATGCATCTTCCTTCGACATCCGTCAAGCATAAAGCGCCATTGGATAATATCCTGGTCACAACAAATGATCCTTGCCAGTTTGGGGCGACTTACCCTTTTCCTCGACCTGATGCGGGAGAATCCGTTTTTGTACCTGCTGCCCTACTTCAAATTTCTTGATGTGGGAGAATCCGTTTCAATATGGACGCTGATTTTGATTTCCCTCACATTGTCGGCATTCTCCAAATTGGCAGCTTCAGTGTCATTTAAGTTGAGCTTGGGTTTTTCTTCGTACTGGCTTAGTCCCCTATTTACCTCTTCAAAGACTAGAGTCGCCATATGGGAGATTTATGGTGTCCCAACTCACCGGCTGAATCCCGAATCAAGGAAACAATTGACTCTGTTTAACAGTCCGCAAACAAAATATCCGGATAAGGAATTTTATTAATCCGGGAGAAGGTGTTAGGTATTCCCGAGTTCCGTGGTTCTAGCACGGTCGCTCAACTGTTATATTCGGGGTATTATCTGATTTTAATACATGAAGAGTCTATGTGCCAACTTTAACTTTTAATCGTTTTTATACATTTTTAGAGAAAATTACAGCTCAGTCGGGCGAAATAAAGCAACAAACCTTGGACTGAAACACCAAATTACAAATCGGAACCTCGAATCGACACCAGAAAACTTAAAATTGGACGGAACTCAACCAAGCTTAGATTCAAACACTTTTCAAATTAACCGAGCTTCTTTACAGCCTCCTCTCAAAACTCATAATAACAAGATGTTTGAATCTTTATTATTCTCCAAGCCTACATGGAAGTCACCATAAGCAAACTTTCTTTTCCTTATTCAAAAATACAAACTAACTTTTTCATTTATCTGTTTCAATCTATATATAAACCCAAGTATTTAACTCCATTAGGTTCATACGTTTGGGTCCATGAAGAAGCAACGGTTGAAAGGTCCCCTATTTCCGTTTTCCCAACTTCCTTCGTTTCCCTTTTCTATTCGTGCGTTCTTTGAAATTAGGTAGTGTCCATTCCGTTATTTGTTAATTCCTAATTCCCTGGTCGCTTCTCGTTGTTCTATGTGTGTAATGAGCAACTGCTTCTTTCTCTTTTTTTTTTATGAGTAAATGAAAAAGCACAAGGGATCCTTTCCGTCATAAACACCATACCCAATCTTAAAAATACTCTGCCAAATTCATAAGCACTTCATTTTTGTGCTAAAACGAAATTCAATACCACTGAATCCAAGTAGTAATACCAGACGCAACATAGAACAAACATGATTTTCACAAAATTGAAAAGAAGGCAACTATTTCATGCTTGGTCAAGTTTTACCTCAATAGTCCATAGTTCAATTATAACATAATAACATAGCAAAATCCAACTGACAAACAACTAAATTACATTGAATTGGACGGCTAAGCATACAAACATCATGAAGAAAATATAACAAGAACAACACAGATTTGACGTCATGATTCCAATTCTCATTTCATCTTCATTATCAAACCTACAATCAATAGAATTCAAGAGAATGTACCTGGTTTCAACAACAAGACAAATAAAGCCAAAAGGAGTGAGAAGTCAGCAATAAACAGTAGTAGCCCGCCCAGATTCAACGATTGGAACAGTGAAATCCAACCAGAGGACTCAATAAAAAGGCAAACCAATCAATCGAACTTAAACAAGCTCTCCCCAATACCCAAATTCAGTCTATTTTTACCCCAGATGAGTCAAGGGTTGCTTCAACAAGTTAGAAACATGAAAAATAAGAGAAAATGAATTCCATGAAGCAGTAGAAAACTTCAAAGACTATAAAGAAACTTCAATGAAACATGTAGTTTTTTTCCAGTATTTCTATGTGTTCAGTTCTATCTGTTATATCAGCTCAAGATTGTTTTCAAACTTCCTCCCTATTGCTCCCAATATATTTTTAGAATGCTTTAGACTTTTTTTGACTCTAAACTCTTACTCCCCGTCTAAAGTCTCTCCCAATATTCGTCCCTATTTAAGTGTCAAATGACTTCTCTTTTGTACCAAAGGCAGTCCCCTTTTCCTTTTCCGGATTTTAGGCCCCAATGGATATTCAAAACTTAAAAAATGGCCTTCCACTAATAATTGTCTGTTACTATAAAATCCCACTTAAATTTGTCCCCTCTTTTGACTAACACATTAGTGTACTACTTATTACTTAATGGCCCCCATCATACCACTATGTTTTATTCTTTTATTCCCTAGTTAGTGGCATGTTATAAGGCTTTCTCCCCACTTCCCATGTCACTAATACTTGTTCCCACTATACATTATTTTAGAGGTTAATTAAATACATACTGACAGTCCACTCGATTAGACTATTTGCCAAATTTTTAAATCCCAAAATACCCCTTTAAAAACTTCTAAAATTACTTTTCTACCCCTTCACCTATATCCAATCTTTCCTAATCACTTAACCCAAGCAATCATTCAAATTAAACCTCAGATTCCTTCAGACATGGCACCAAACATGAAGACTAAGGGTTCGGGTTTATATAATCGATCCACATCCCTTGTCAAGCATATACACATTAAAATAGATCTGGTTTAACCAAATAACATACAGACTTCAAAGCACGAAAGACAATTGTCTTTATCAATTCATTCTATTCATTACCATGGTTTAAGACACTTAACCAAATAAGGATACTAAGATAGCAAATACAAGCACCAACATAACATAATACAAAATTAATCAAAATCTTTTATCCAATCTAGAACAATGAGAAACAACATGAAGGTTTGAGGAATGCACCTCTACTGCAGCACACTTTTGAAATAATGATTAAGAAAAGAACATATGTGCACCTAACTTTGTTAAAATCCGAAATCCAACTCTACAGTAGACTTAATAAACCCATACACAACACAAGCTACTAATAAAAAATTTCAAGATGGATAATAATAAACAAACCCAAAACGTCCGATTCATTATGACAGCACCAAAACCAGATGAAAACACAACACTGCTGATATTAGAACTATATAGTGTTCTTACCGGATTTCTTACATTAAGTTGTTATTTATTGCTACTATTCACTAAGTTGGAAGTACTCACTCTACTCCCTGCACCTTGTGTGCAGATACAGCGATCCTGGAGGCTTAGCTGTGATTATCTATTGTTTCTCAATTCCGTACCGAAGTTATCAAGGTAGTTGTTGGCGTCGCAGGACCTGATCTCTCCTCTTATCTATCTTTTGCTTCCGTAGCTAGTTTTCATTTGGTTAGGATACAGTTTGGTTGTACTTAGAGGCTCTGACTTGTGACGCCGGATCGTTTGGGCTGTTGTTATTTTTGGTTACGGATTCCACAGTGTTATATTAACATTAAACTGAGAATTTTATGCTAAACCTGGTATTCAATTTAATGAATTGGCTGGGAATTGTTTAAATGGTTGGGCTTTCCTAACGAGATGTTGGGCGCCATCACGACCGGGGTTTAGGTCGTGACATTGTGATTGTTGATTGGGTAAGGAAGAGCGACTATGCACGAAGAGTCATTCCGTGCCATGTTTTGATAATTATGCACAAAGTGTCATTCCGTGCCATATTTTGAATAATTGAGCACGAAGGGTCATTCTGTGCATTTATATGAGAGGTATGTGTGAAAAAACATGAAGGATAATTCTGTGCACTATATTCGACGGTTTTGGTGAGAAATGAGAGTAAAAGCACGAAGGATGGTGCCATGCAGTTGTTGATTTACTTTTTCTCTATTGTTGATGTTGTTTATTCAGTACCATCTCTTTGTTTGTTTATTTTATATCTGAATTGTTACACCCCACAGCATGCCCCCTCCCTATTATCTGTTAAAATTATGTATATTTTTCCATTGTTCACATATTGTACAGGTTAATTCTGGTAGGTCCGGTCTAGCCTTGTCACTACCTCGCCGGGGTTAGGTCAGGCACTTACCAGCAAATGGGGTCGGTTGTGCTGATACTACACTTCTTTGTCCTTTTTGTGCACAGATCTGGGAGGAGCTTACAGACCGAAGCAACTGGTTGGGAGCGTACCTTCAGTCCAAAGACTTCTAGGTAGCTTGCTGACGTTCACGGGCCCCGAGTCCTTCTATTTCATTTTTGTTTGTTTTCATTGTATCGAAATAGACATCTTATGTATTGTCTTTTATACTCATGTTCGTAATATTTCATAGTAGTCTCTGAGCATTGTGACACTAAATTCTTTGATGGAGGATGATATTAACTTTTTTCGTATATCTTTCAGTTAATATTAAACTGAGACTTCCGCTTTAATTTATTGTTTTTATTATTATCTTGTTGAATAAACGTTGAGAGTTAATGATTAAGTTGGCTTGCCTAGCTCCGACAGTAGGCGCCATCACGACTCCTGATGGTGGGAAATACGTGTCGTGACAAAAGACTGAATGTAAAGAAGACAAGAAATTTTCTATGTGAAAAAATCCCAAACAAGGGGATCAAAAAATCATGACCTACTCTTGTAGGCTTTTTACTCAACTAACTTGTAATCTACCTATTACGGTCACTTTGCAATACTTTTGATTGCAAAGACTTCAAACTAACTTGTGATGCAACAACCACAAACCCCTTTCTAAATCTCCTAGTTAAAGAGGATTTAACTTATGACTATTCATAGTCACAACATAAACTCTAAAGTTTACGAATTTGGTTTGTTCGTAAAGCGGTGCTTCTAAGAAATCAAACCAAGAATTACAATGTAAAACAATTAACAAGATTACAACTCAACTATGGATGTACATAAGATTCGTTTAGAAACTAATCCTTAGTGGAGTTATCTTCTTGTTCTTCACACACTAGTGACTTCAATGTCGGATGAATGCTTTTTCTTCTTGAGAGAATATCACTGAATGCAAAAGTGATGGTGTGTCTTTCACCTGGTTGTTTTATCACAAAAGATATTACAAGGGATGTGATGTCAACTCGTGGTGTACTTTTTCCCAGTGATAAGTGACTGCTGCACGTCTGCACATCCACTTCTGGGAAGTTGCGTTCCAGCTGGATAGTGGACTTTGTACTTCTGTCAGGACACACTAACGGACCAGGTCCTCGTTATATTCCTCTTCTGTAACATCTCCAGATGGTCACTTTCTTCTGCCACGTTCCAACTATGCACTTGACATGTACTTCTATCAGAGAATCTCCAGGGATTAGGTCCTTGTTGTGTTTCTTTTTATATTGAATGCGTACATTCTCTAACATGTGCTTTTGCCGGAGAACCCCAGTGGACCAACGCATCGGGTCCCTGTTGTGTTCCTCCCTGTAGTCATTCATCTATTTGCTGATTTTCAGACATCGACCAGTTCATATCAGATGTGTATCCTATGGGACACAGATCTCTATCTGGTTCTTCAAAACATGTTTGTTAGATCATCAAAACATAAAAAGCATAAGGCTAGAACTTTTGAAAACCCAATGATTTTCTCCTTTTTGATAATGACAAATTTGCATGAAAAGCATTGATTAAGATCAGAATTAACGATTAATTAACCAGATGAGACGTGAGATCTCTCTCCTTTGATCATCACAGTAATAGTTCCCCCTTAGTTTTCTCAACCCCATTTGTTTTCAACCTTTCAAAACTATCTATTCTTCTCTTTTGACATTATTAAAAATAACAAATAGTAGGACGAAGAGCACAACATAGGTAATAAGCATAAAGAAGTCTAACACAGCTAGCTCATGCCACATATGTGCACACAACATGACAGAAAAGAGAAGCCAAAGGAACACAATGTTGTACATGCAAGGAAATGGGAGCTGTTTCATTAATGTTTATACTGGACTAACCAAGTTGGGAGCAGTTATGGTTAATTTCAACATTCCATCACACAAAAACAATACAAGTAAACACCAGTAAGACGGAAGCCACATGCAGCTGGAACAAAAATATCAAGACACTAGGGAGGATCTTAGGGAACATTAAGGAAGAAGGCTTGGAGGAAGAGACAAAATGGTTTTGAGAACCAATTTCGGTCTAGCATTTGCATCCAGTTGTTCTTCAAGTATTTGAGCATGGAGTCTCTTATTTTCCTTTCTCAGTTGGGCAACCTCCTCATGTACAGAGTCAGGTCCCTTAGCTGCTTCGCTAAGCTGAGTTTCTAGAATGGCATTTCGAGCCATCGGCCTTCGTATTTCCTCAAAGGCTATATTTTGGGCATTTATCAGCTTAGAAATGGTCTATATGTTCCGCCAAATTTTTCTATTCATTCACATTCTTCTAAAGTGATCTTAGAAAATGTTTTCTTGCGTGTGCCCACTCTAGGATTTCCCAAGGGAACATTATAGAATCTGAACACTTGAGTGAGGAGAAAGCCATAAGGTAACCCATGTTTTCCACCCTTAAAATTTGCCACCTTTTACTTATGATCTATCATGATTGCTGGCAAATTGATTGGTAAAAACTCATCAAGCTCTTCCATCAGAACCAAATATGACTTTGTAGCAATGTAGAGTCCTTCAGAGTAGGGTAAGAGTACTTTATTAATAAATTCAAACAGATGCTAGTACACAAGGAAGCAACACCTTCTTATGGACCTTTCCTCCCGTTGAATAGCTTGCTATTTCATGATGGCTCTCCGAAAGCTTATTCCAGAGACATCTTTAACTGAGGACACACCCTCACATAGAACTCTGAGAATTTTTCCCAATGTTGAAAAGTCGAGTATGATATCCACTCCATTTACAAGCACATAGATGTGATACCCCTTAATAGTGAAAAGAGATGAGTAGAAGGTTTGCACTGCATCTTCGTACACCAGAGGCATGCTCCATTCAAACATGTGTTTCCATTGTTGAAATTCCACAATCTCCATAATTTGTCCCGTACCTGCCCTTTTCGAAATTGCTGGATCATACGTTCGACCCCACAAGACTTTTTGAGTTTTTACTCCTATCACCGAACACTATCACAGGTCAAGGAACTTGCTGGACCAGTTTCCTTAATGGTTTCCCTTTCTTGTTTGTTGGTCCCTTCAATAGACTTTCCTTTCCATCTTGCTGCCCCCACGGTATTATCCTCAAAGATGGCTAGCCCAGTTTAATTCTGTTTAGACTTGCTGTTCTGCATACTAGATGACCTTTTCTATTCCTTAACATTTTCCTCAATCGTCTTAGATTGTTGCACTGAAGAACCTGGCTCGCCAGAGGCATCTTTGTCTATCTGGTTTACTGACATGCTCTTGATGAAGTCCTTTTGATTCATTTTCCTCTTTTTCCTTGTCTTGATGCTTCTCTCACTTTTCTGCGATGAGGATTCAAGATTATCTTGCTGTAGTGACTTAGTGATGGGTAATTTTGAGGAAGACTCCAAGAGCTTGGAATGAACATAAGGTGCAGGTGTGAGTTTGCATGGAAGTGAATCAGGTTCATCAGAAGACTTTTTTGAAAGTATCTCATGGGCCAAGGACTCAAGGAGTGTTGTGGTTCTTACATCCCCTAGGAATGGTAGGTCTTCCCTGTGATATTCTAAAGAGATATAAGCTCATTCATTCATCAGACTCTTCGAAGATATAGCCATACTGTTATGAGCAACTTCCTTTTTTGGTGACTCCTTGAGAGTTTCTGAGTCCAAAATAGAGGTTCTCAGGTACTGGTCAGGATCATCCTCAGGGGCTTCTGATGCGTGAGGAGTAACACCTCCTGTGTGATTCTTGATGAGATCGTACGATTGACTAGACATAGGATTCTCAAAATAATGGTAAACATGGTTTATCAGAAATGGAAAAATTGTAGGGATGGAGGAGGTCCCTGACGTGTATAAAGTGGTAGAGGGCATGAAATAATGATCCTCTAGGAATGATTTCAGGGATGATGATGAAGTGGGAACAATTTAATAGGGGAAATGCGAAGATTATTCGATCGCCATTGGATGGGTACTTAGTATACGAGTTGAGAGAGGACGGGATAGATGGGAAGAGGATCCTAGATATACATAGGGGATGAAGGTTCATAGCTTTCCGCGATAGAGAGGAGAAGTTCTTTGTTGGAAGAAGAACTAATGATGAGTGGAGAGTGAAACAGGTTCTTAATAGTTCTAAAATGGTGGTAGATTTGTTGGGAAGGGTTAGCGTACAGAGGGGATGAAGGATTTGACTGACAAGACATGACACTCAAACATTGAAAAGTTGAGTAACTTTGCAGCTAAATTACAAAATATTTATATGATTGTTTTGTTTATAATGGCATGCAAAAATTAAGCATATTACTACTAATCTCGAATATGGGAACCTGATGCCAGAGCAATTTTTGAACAATGTTTTAGAAGCTTCCCTTTTCAGTTCATAGATGTACCTTTGGCTTCTATGATCGTTATGCATGTTTACCTACAAAGGTATTGATGCGAGTTAGGTTTGGTCAGAAAATACTTTATGTAACTTTACTTAAAGATGTGTTACACAGCTAACAGATGGAGAATCAAGTTTTTCATTAGATTCTTCTGACCTCGTTTTTACCTCGATTTATACAAAATATTTTATACTTGAGGCATTGATGCAGATATCTAGAATTTGGTCATCTATTTTTCCAAAGATTTCCACAAACCAGTCCATCCTTCATATTGACCCTTAGAGGAGGATCTCATCCTTCAATGTGTTTTCGATTTTCTCTCAAATTGTTGATGAGCTCATTTCGCCTTGCTTCCTTATCTTCCAGAAGATGAGACATGAATCATGACAGGTGCACTTTGAATTCCCAATTTGAGACAGAAGTTGGTTGAAGATAAACATAAGGAGGTTAATTTTATTTCCTCACACTTTGTGTTCTATTGTTTATATAGTGCCACGAGCTACATCTTTACTTCTTCCTTCAACGTCAATGGTAGCAAGAGGTGTACCGGGTTCTTCGTGAGACATGGAAGATGATGTTGCGTTGTATCTCGCCAGTCTCCTTTATCTTCCTCACTTTTATCATCCTCCTGATTTGAAGCCTCAAATGTTTCCTAGAGATAGTATTGGTTCATCATATTAGTTCATGTTTCTTTCCTATCAGGGAAGAGTGTCTTGATGAATACCTCACGAGCGTCTTTTGTCATCTAGTGTTTCCTTTGTTGGAGACCTTTTGGACTTGTTTTGTGGGCTGTTCCCGAGAAGAATTCATTCACTTGTCTATTTGCATTGTGCTTCCCAAGTTGATCATTCCTCATGTTAAGATTAAAGCATTTTCCTCTACACCTGGTTCTCAAGGTAGAGAGCAGTATTCATTAATGGTTTCCTCTAGATAAGCGCATATCACTAGAAGTCATTTCTTTCCTCTTAAATAGAGGCAATTTTTTCTTCTAAAGTGTGTTTCTTATTGCTAAGACCTTCTATTGTTTCGTTCAGATCAACAACTACTACCATCAGATCATTTCTCTTATTCTCCACACTGGTTATTTTTTAATTTAGGGCCTCCTTCTCTAGTTCAATATTAGCTATGGTCTCATTTAAGGCCACTACACGGACCACTAGATCATCTCTAGATTGTTCGGCCTCTCCTAGTTCTATGGTAAGGATCTCCTTATTATTTATATGACTATAATAAGCATCAATTAGGACATTTGATAAAGATCTTTTCTTGAAAGAATAGGATTTTAAATTTCTCTGAACATCCCTGAAGTTTACCTCATCATCTTCATCTTCTTAATTATCATCATCTAACTGAGCCACCAGCGTGAATAGTGAATCGTACTTCGTTGTTTCAGCTTCCACTACCATCATGGAACTGTTTTCTGCATCTGATTCCCTTCTGGATTAACTTGAGTAGTCTCCCAAGTAGCAAGATCCTACTTAACGATATTGTCTGCAACACTTTTTCGATTGAATCTTTTTTCTGGAAACAGGTTCCTTTTTCCTGTTTTGCCAAGAATTTGGTTGTGTTACTCCTGCTTCACGAGTTGGCAGTCTTTAATAAATGCCCTGACTTTCTACATCTGTGACAAAGATAATTGTTCCTTATTTTACTTGAACTTCTCCACTTTGGTATGCCACAATTTCTTCGAACCATTTTTGACATCTCTTAGTAAGATAGGACATGTCACTATCTTCATCACTTGAATCACTCCTTTCAGCCATAAGCACCAGGTTCTTCTCCTTCTTAGGCTTTTTTCTTTCACTGTCTTTCTTTCTTTTTATCTCGTATGTTTTCAGATTACCAATCAACTCATCCATGGTTAGAGCCTGTAGATATTTAGCTTTCGTGATCGCATTTACCTTACTTTCCCAAGACCCGGACGGAACACTTAGATTTTCCATACAAGCTTGTTTCTGGGTATGACATCTCCGAGTGAGTGAAGCTCATTTATGATGGAGGTGAATTTGGTGTTCATATCTTGTATGGACTCATCATCCTTCATCCTGAAGAGCTCGTATTCAGTGGTGAGCATGTCGATCTTGGATTGTTTGACTTGATTGGTTCCTTCGTGTGCAGTTTGTAAGGCTTCCCAAATTTCTTTGATAGTATCACAGGCTGATACTTTGTTGTACTCATCAAGTCCTATGCTACACATCAAGATTTTTTTGGCACGATAGTTCTTTTTTGCAGCTTTTCTGTCAATGTCGTTGTACCCTCTTCTCCCTATGGGAACCAATGGTCCTGTTTCTTCAAGTTTCTTCAGGGGAACATGTGGACCATCATAAATGATGTCCCACAGCTCTGAATCTTCAGCCATTATGAAATCATGCATCCGAGTCTTCCACAATCCGTAGTATTGGCCATTGAATCTGGGAAGTCTATAGGTTGATTGTCCTTCTTCAAAGTTTGGTGGAGTAGCCATTTAATATCCTTCCTATGTGTTAGCCTGATAGGAGGAACCTGCTCTGATACCAATTGATAGCCCGGGTTCACCAAACTATAGAGTACTAGTCCTGTATGAGGCTGATTCATAGAATGCAGTAAAGACTGAATCTAAAGAAGACAAGAGATTTTCTACGTGGAAAAATCTCACACATGGGGATCAAAAAACCACCACCAACTCTTGTAGGCTTTTAACTCAACTAACTTGTAATCTACCTATTACAATTCACATTGCAATACTTCCGATTACGAAGACTTTAAACTAACTTGTGATGCAACAACCACAAGCCACTATCTAACTCTCATAGTTACAGAGTATTTAACTTATGACTATTCCTAGTCGCAACATAAACTCTAGAGTTTACGAATTTGATTTGTTCCTGAAGCAGTGCTTCCAAGAAAGTAAATTAGGAATTATAATATCGAAATAAGTTTGTTACATCATCAAAACATAATAAGCATAAGGCTAAGACATTTGAAAACCCGACAGTGAACATCAAACCTGGAGAGACATCCAAAATAATAAAGAATCTTTGTATTTCTGCACTGTCATATTGCTTTCAAGGTAAAATTAATAATTTTCTACGTGATAGGAATAGGTTTCCCCAATTTAAAGCCATCCAGTAGTTCCCTTTTCTACTTGAAAAGGCATCAAGTTTGTTTGAAAATAATTAGAACCGTCAGTTAGAAATTAATATGAAGTGTTACATCCTTTCAAATAATTTTAGTATTTTCATTTAATTATTTTTAAAATATAAAATTTAATTTACTTAGAATGGTATTTAAGTAATTTAATTTTTTAGTTAAGGGCTGCATGTGTATATATATACTAGTTTTTCGACATGTGCATTGCACGTGGATCCCCTGTTAGTTAGTACAAACTTTTAGAACCATCCTTAAAGTTAAAAATTTCAAGCTGAATTAGTAAAATGTGAAAGAAATAGTACTGCTATATGTGACAGCATAATTAGTTAAACTAAAATGTATATTTAGATAAAACATTTTTATTATACAAAGATCATATATAATTATATTGTAAAGCAACGTAATAATATTACGGTGAAAATTGATTGCCTAAAACTTTGCTCTTCCTTCCTTCTCCTATTCTAAACAAAAGAGTCAAATTGTTTTTGTTTATAGTAGTAGAACATTTGTTCTTTTGATATTATAGACCTTTGCATGACTCCTGATTAAATTACAAGGAGTAACTGATACATTGACACAATGTCTTTTCATTTGCTATAATATTATGGATGTTTAATATGAACTTAATGTATAATCGGGAGTATAAAAATTAAAGAGAAGTGGAGGAGTTTCAATTGCATTATTACATTAGCTTAGTTGAGAATAAAAATAGATTTCGAAAAGTTACAAGACATCTCATGCGTACATCTTGCATTTTATATTTTCATTATTTATTAATATAATAAAGAGTAGTAGAAAATTATTGGAATAATATTTGATTGTGAGGGCAAAGTAAATTTATAAATTAACTTTTGTTTTAAAGTTAATTAGACTAATTAATTAATTGCTCCACATAAAGTTATAGTTCAAATAAATTATTAAGTAAAGGGTAATTTGGTCATTCAGCTTTTGATAGATATTTTAGTCTTTTAACTTTGATTTAGGGTCTTCTGACTTATAATGTAGCACTAGTTCTTACGCACATGCGTTGCACGTGTATACCAAATTATAAGTAAATAATTTTATAAAAAATTTTAATATTAGTAAAATAAAACTTTGAGTAAATAACTATACAAGATCAAATCGGCCATTCATAAAATAGTAACACTTATTTGGTTTAAAGAAGTTTTCCACTTTTTCACATGATTATTAAAAAGTATTGTTTGGATCTTGTCCCTTATTAAAGATTTAACCAGCAATTGATATTATTAATAAAGGCTTATAAATAAGTAAAAAATATAAATTTAAAATGGTATTACCTCTTTTTCGATTAATATCATAAGCCTAAAAACAACTTTGTGTCTTGAATTCTTGTATGATCCATCACCGCGTAAACTGAATAGGGACGATGATAGAGTTTAATTTGATCATTTCTCTTGGGCTATGACAAAAAGTATGAAAATGACTTTGAGAAAATAGGCCAATAATCCTATTTTTTTTAATTGTTTCCCAATAATAAAAAGACCATAAAAAAAATTTGTGACTTGTAATAAAAAGAAAAAATAAAAATAAAATAAAAATAGAGAGATGATGGAAGTCCTCAAACATATATTATCTTGGTTCAAAACGTGAAAAGAAATGGCGGTGACAAAGAAAATAAGGAAAATACTTTTCGATTTCGGCTATGGGTTCAACTGAACCATAACTTTTTATACGGGGTATGAAGTTTTATGTAAAAATTTACTAAAATCTCAACAAATATTAGATTTGAACTCATAATTTTGATATTACAATGTTAAATTTCTTAAAATTTAAACCTTATATAAAGAAGCTTCATATCCTCTATGGCTGCATATCCTATCCAGGATTTATTTTTATTTCTCTTTGTAATTTACTTTTAACTCTTTTACCAAGTTAAAGCACGGTAAAGAATATTATTACTGGTATCATCAAGTTATTCATTACATTAATTTATTTTTTAAAATGATATTTTATTCTGTTTTATGCAATTTGGAGTATGTACTATATGCGTCAGGTCTATTTGTCGTATTTTCCTTCGTATTCTATTTATGAATTATGTTTATTCTCTTCCTTTGGTTTTTCATTTTCAGTGTATCATTTTGCCTTGCTTTGGGAACTTGCAGACTTCCTTTGAGAATAACAACGAGATTGAATAATTCAGTTTTTGGTAAAGTGTTGGTAAAAGCACTTTTAATATGAAATTCTGCGTTCGACGCTTTTAAAACCTCTTTTGGCATCAGCTGATTTGTGTGCGCAGTTCGAACGCGTAGCTGGAATGCCTATATATGAAAATTTATGAAAAATAATAAATTTTGTCTATCAAATAAATAAATTTGACTTCGATCAACATTTTAGATAAATAGACTTGGACCCGTGATTTGACGGTCCGAGGGTCAGTAAGAAAATATGGAACTTGGACGTATGCCCGGAATCGAATTCCGATGTCCCAAGCTCGAGAAATGAATTTTTAAAGAAAATTATTTTCTGAAATTGTTTAAAGGATTTGGAAATGAATTTTGATTAGAACATGTTGGTATCGGACCTGTATTTTGGTTTCGGCATGCGATACAGGTCTTATATGTGGTTTAAGATATTTATGTGAAGTTTCGTAAGAAACGAAATCCGTTCGACGTGATTCAGACCTTAAATACAAAATTTGATGTTTAAAGAAGTTTTGAGAAATTTCACTAATTTTGAGGTTTAATTCGATGTTAATGATGTTATTTTGATAGTTTGATTACATGAATAAGTCTGTAGGATGTTTTTTAGGTTCTGTGTATATTTGGTTTGAATCCCGGAGGGCTCGGGTGAGTTTTGGATAGGCCACGAGGTGCATTTTGGACTTAGAAAAATTGCAGGTTTTTAGCTAATGTGCACAGGTCTGCAGGCTTTCGCAAATGCGAAGCCTGGCTCGCAAATGTGAGACCTCCATCGCAAATGCGAAAATAGGAACTGGGCAGGCCTTATAGTAAATGCGACCACTTGGCTCGCAAATGCGGAAGGCCAGTGGCAAATGCGACATTGTTGATCGCAAATGCGAGACTTCAATTTTCCTAATGGGTTCGCAAATGTGAGCCCTGCCTCGCATTTCCCAACCTAGCAGAGGTCGGGGTTCGCAATTGAGAATCCCTGTTCGCAATTCCAAAATTTGAGACCTGCAACTTTTATACTTAGACAATTTTCAGCCCTTTTTTCACATCTTTTCAAAACACAAACTCCCTAGGGCGATTTTTCAAGAACAACTCTTCTTCCAAATCATATGTAAGTTATTTTCAACTCATTTCCTTCAATTAGTAACATCTTTTAACATGATTTCAACTCAAAATTATTGATTTTTATAGGGGAAATTGTGTGTTTTGGGTAGAACGTAGGTTTTTCAAAAATTAGAATTTGGACCTCGATTTGAGGTCCGTTTTCAAAATAAATTATATATTTGGGTTCGTGGAATAATGGGTAATAAGGTTTTGGTTCGAACCTCGGGTTTCGACCATGTGGGTCCGGAGGCAATTTTCAACTTTTTGGGTAAAACTCTGAAAAACTTATTTTCATGCATTGGGGTTGTTTCATTTAGCGTTTATTAATGTAATTAAGTAACTTGGCTAGATTCGAGCAAATTGGTGGTGAAATCAAGGGGTAAAGCTATAATTGAGACGTGAATTGTGTTCGTGGTATCGAGGTAAGTGTTCGGTCTAACCTTAACTTGAAGGATTAGCAGTAGTGTCCTATTTTCTACTTGTTTCTTGTTGAGTATGACGTATATACATGGTGACGAGTATCTATACGTTGGTGTCGAGCATGACCGTGAGTCTTATATTGTAATTTTTATGACTTTGTTGTATCGTTCATGCCTTGGTGAAGGTTTCTATTTGTTGTGTACCGTTTGTAGAAAGAATTGTGACCTATGAACATTAAGGAGTGTTGCCTTAAGTTGTATAACGAATTGTGAAAGTATAAGGGATAAGTGAAACTTTAGAGCATTGGCTCGAGTTTTGAAGTGAATTGTGAAGTAAAAGTGAGACAGAGAAGAGATCATTCTGTTTCCCCCTTGCCGGACCATTGTTGCTTTATTTGTTGTCTCCCTTGCCGGAATGTTGATGTTACTGATGTTGTTATCTTGGCGGGACTTGACTGTTGAGTAGTTGTTCCCTTGCATTGTGTTCTTATTTGATATTACGGATGCTTAGGTTGATGGTTCTTTGTATCGGGTAAGGATTATGGTTATTCTTGTGGAACAAGTTTTGTTATAGTCGAGGTAGTTAGTCATTGGAACAAGTTTGGTTATAGTCGAGGTAGTTAGTCATTGAAAAAAGTTTGGTTGTAGTCGGGATACTTAAATGTTGGAGCAAGTTTGGTTATTGTCGAGATAGTTAGATGTCAGAATAAGTTTGATAATAGTTGTTTCTCCCTTACCACGACATAATTACTTATGCTGTCGAACCCTTGCTGGGATAGTGTAGAGCTTATTGATCCCTTGGTGGGACTCTTGTTATGATTGTTGTTGATTCTATATGTGGATCGGGTTGCACTCCCCAATAATATTATATGTGGATCGGGTTGCACGTCGCAATAAAATTATATATGGACCGGTTTACACACCGCAACAATAATATATATGGGTCGACTAGCACGCCACAACAATATTGTATGTGGATCGGGTTACACGCCGCAACAATATTATATGTGGATCGGATTGCACGCCGCAACAATGATAGATATGGGTCGGGTTTAATGCCGCAACTATACTGTTATATATTAGGATCGTGTTGCACGCCAACAGTTATTGATACAAGTGTGTTTAGCCTGGATATTGGTTTTTTTTTGGTTTCGCTGTGAATTCGAAGCTGTCCTTAGACTGTTACTCTTGATTTACTATTATACTGGTATACCCCCGCATCATGTATCCCCTCCCATCCTTACTTGTTTATTTATGTTTTATTTTCCGTTTTACATGATATACTGCAAAGATTTACTTAGTAGTCTGGTCCTAGCCTCATCACTATTTCGCCAAGGTTAGACTAGGCACTTACCAGAACATGGGGTCGGTTGTGCTTATGCTATACTCTGCACTCTTTTGTGCAGACCCTAGTGACATTGGACCGCAGTGGGATTGATAATTCTTGTTTATCAAGCGACCCGAGGTAGACCTGCAGGCATCCACATGCCTTGGCATCTCCTTAAGTCTGCTATTCTTGTTTCTTTCATGCATTCCGGAGACAGTATTATATTTATTTCTTTCAAACCTTTATTTTTAGTACTCTTAGACCGTCTATGAAACTGTTACACCAGTTGTGGGTAGTCGAGACTACAACAGTTGTATTAGATATTCATGTTTAGATAGCTTATAGTTTTTCTTCTGTAAGTTAAATTTTCTTGTTTAAATGTTATTTCTTCGTAATTGTTAAATGAAATGGGTAAACAGGTAAATTGATCAATTAATTGGCTTGCCTAGCTCATATTAGTAGGCTCCATCACGACTCTTAAGGTTGGAAAATTCGGATCGTGATAAGTTGGTATCAGAGCACTAGGTTACATGGGTCTCACTGTTCACAGACACGATTAGTGGAGTCTAATGGAACGGTACGGAGACGTATGTATTTATCCTCAGAGGCTACAGAGTTAGGAAAAACTTCACATTCATTTTTTCCTGTCATGCGATTTTGATCTCTCAATTGTACGTTGAAACCTTTATTATTGTCCTTTCGCAAATGGCAGGGTCATGTACCGTTTCTTCAGCCAAACAGCAGCAGACCGGTGATAGATCATCTACGTCTTTGGAGGCTTTCTAGAGATTGGATAGGTTCACCCAGCTCTTCACTACAATTTCAGTGGTGCATCTTCTGAGGATCCCTAGGATTATCTAGATAGTTGTCATGAGGTTCTCACGAACATGAGGGTAGATAAGACCAATGGGGTTGATTTTACTACTTTTTGCTTGTCTGGATCCGCCAAGACATGGTGGAGGGATTACTATTTGGCTAGACCCGCCGGATCGCCACCTTTGACTTGAGAGCATTTTACTCAGCTATTTCTGGAGAAGTCTCTCCCCATCGCTTAGAGAGAGGGCTAACGGAGGCAGTTCGAGCATCTCCATCAGGGTTCTATGACTGTTACTTAGTACGAGATCAGATTCATTGACTTGGCTCGTCACGCTCTTATCATACTTCCTACTGAGAGAGAGAATGAGGAGGTTCATGAGGGGCTCGTCTAGCCTGCTCAATTAGCTAGAGGTGGAGGTAGAGGTATTAGAGGTGGAAGTGCAGGTAGTGTTTTAGTTTGTAGTAGAGAAGGCGTCGCTTTATTTTACACCGCATCTGGTCTACCTAGTAGCTCTTTTGGTGCTCACATTTATGTGTCTACACCGGTGGGTGATTCTATTGTGGTATATCGAGTTCATCGTTCATGTATAGTTCTGATTGGAGGTATTAAGACTCGTGTAGATTTGTTTATTTTGGACATGGTCTATTTCGATATCATATTAGGGATGGACTAATTATCACCTTACCACACTATCTTGGACTTCATGCCAAGACTTTGACCTTAGCCTTACCGGTATTACCTCATTTGGAGTGGAGAGGAACTCTTGGCCATTGTATCTGTAGTGTTATTTTATATGTTAAGGCTCGATGTATGGTCGAGAAGGGGTGTTTGGCCTATTTGGCATATGTTCGTGATTTTAGTGCTGAGGTTCATTCTATTGATTCTGTGCCTATATTAACTTTTGCATTGATTTGGTTCCGGGAACTCAGCCTGTTTCTATCTCGCCGTATCGTATGGCCCCGCTGAGTTGAAAGAGTTGAAGGAGAAATTGCAAGACTTGCTTGAGAAGGGTTTTATTATACCTAGTGTTTCGCCTTGGGGTGCACCGGTGTTGTTTGTTTAGAAGAAGGATGGGTCTATGAGAATGTGTATTGATTATCAGCAGTTAAATAAGGTTATAATCAAGAGTAAGTACCCATTGCCGAGGATTGATGATTTGTTTGATCAGCTTCAGGGTGCTAAGGTATTTCTGGATATTGACTTGATCTAGCTACCATCAGTTGAGGATTAAGGCATCCAATATTCCCTAAGATAGCTTTCCATACTCGGTACGGGCATTATGAGCTCTTGGTGATGTCATGCGTGTTGACAAATTCCCCAAATACTTTTATTGATTTGATGAACCGAGTGTTCAAGCCTTATTTGGATTCATTCGTGAGAGTCTTCATTGATGATATTTTGATATTCCTGTAGCCGGGAGGAGCACGAGCAGCATCTTAGACTGGTTCTTCAGATCTTGAGGGATAGTCAGTTGTATGCTAAGTTCTCGAAGTGTGAGTTCTGGCTGAGTTCAGTTGCATTTCTAGGTCATGTTGTATCGTAGAGGGTATTCAAGTTGATCCGAAAAAGATTGAGGCAGTCAAGAACCTGGACCAGCATTAGCTACAAAGATTCGGAGTTTCTTGGGATTGGCAGGCTGCTATCGTCCATTCACGGAAGGTTTCACATTAATCGCAGCCCCAATGACCAGGTTGTTCACCCAAAAAAGTGCCCAAATCAGATGGTCAGACGAGTATGGCACGATCTTTTAGAAGCTCAAGACAACTCTGACTACGACAACGGTGTTGGTTTTGCCACAGGTTGAGGGCCTTATATAGTTCATTGTGATGCGTCTCGTATTGGGTTTGGTGCAGTATTGAGGCAGGATGCCAAGGTCATTGCCTATGCTTTGCGGCAGTTGAAGATTCATGAGAAGAAATATCTGGTTCATGATTTGGAGTTTGCAGCCATTGTTCAAGTATTTATGATTTGGAGGCATTATCTGTATGGCGTGGCATGTGAGGTGTTAACGGATCACAAGGGTCTTCAGTATTTGATCAAGCAAAAGAAGTTGAATTTGAGGCAGAGGAGGTGGTTGGAGTTGTTGAAGGATTATGATATCACCATCTCATATCATCTGGGAAAGGACAATATGATGGCCGACGCCTTGAGTAGGAAGTGAGCCAGTATGGCAAGTCTTGCTTATATTTCGGTCAGTGAGAGGCCACTTTCTTTGGATAATCAGTCTTCGACCAATAAGTTCGTGAGGTTGGATGTTTCTGAGCCTAGTCGGGTGTTAGCTTGCACAGTCACTCGTTCTTCTTTATTGGAGCGTATCCGTAATCGGCAGTATGATGATCCCCATTTGTGTGTCCTTAGAGACACGGTGCAGCACATAGGTGCCAAGAAGGTTACCTTAGGTGATAATGAATTTTTAAGATTCACGGTCGAGTTTGTGTGCTTAATATGGATGGGCTCCGAGAGTTGATTTTAGAGGAGGCCCATAGCTCCCGGTACTCTATTCATCCGGGCGCTGCGAAGATTATTAGGATTTGCAGCAACATTATTGGTGGCGAAGAATGAAGATTGATATCGTTGCATATGTGGCTCGGTGTTTTAATTGTAAATAGGTTAAGTACGAGCATCAGAGGGCCGGCGGTTCATTTCAGAGGATTGAGCTTCCCGAGTGGAAGTGGGAGCGGATCACTATGGGTTTCATTGTAAGACTTTCGTAGACTAAGAGGAAGTTCAACGCGGCATGGGTCATTGTTGATAGGCTGACCAAGTCAACGCATTTCATTCTCGTGGGAGTCTCCTATTCTTCTAAGAGGTTAGCTGAGACTTATATCACGGAGATTTTTTGCCTTCATGGTTTGACAGTGTCTATCATTGCCGACTAAGATATGTAGTTTACCTCATGTTTATTGAGAGAAGTTCAGCGAGATTGGGCATGCGGGTATTGTTGAGCACAACATTTCATCCTCAGACGGATGGGCAGTCCGAGTGGACCATTCAGATTTTAGAAGATATGCTCCGAGCTTGAGCCATTGACATTGGAGGCTCGTGGGATCAGTTTTTGCCTTTAGCAGAGTTTTCCTACAACAACAGCTACCAGTCTAGTATCCAGATGGATCCTTGTAAGGCTTTATATGGTAGGCGATGTATGACTCGGATTGGATGGTTTGAGCTGGGAGAGGCTTGGTTGTTGGGTACAGATATGGTTCAGGATTCCTCGAACAAGGTCAGGATTATTAAGGACAGGCTTCGTACAGCTCAGTCCAGGCAAAAGAGTTATACCGACCGCAAGGTTCATGATTTGGCATTCATGGTTGCTGAGCGGATATTGCTTCGAGTGTCACCTACGAAGGGCGTGATGATATTTGGAAAGAAGGGCAAGCTTAATCCTAGGTTTATTTCCCATTTGAGATTATCGATCGAGTGGGAGAGGTGGCTTATACACTTGCATTGCCGCCGAGATTATCACCCGTGCATCAAGTGTTACATGTGTCCATGCTTCGTAAGTATCACGTCGATCCATCCGATGTGCTAGATTTCAACACTGTCCAGTTGGACAAGAATTTGTTATAATGCGGAAGAGCCGGTAGCTATTCTAGACCGGCAGGTTCGTTAGTTGAGATCGAAGAGTTTTCCTTCTATTTATGTTCAATGGAGAGGTCAGAGTCCTGAGGCATCGACCTGGGAGTCCGAGTCCGATATGTGGAGCTGTTATCCCTCAGAACTATGATTTAACCACATTTTATACCCATTCTATCCTAAGATTTGTATGTGAATATCCATAAATTATCACTAAATGATACAAGTTGCACTTGGTTCCAGGTTTGAGAGACAAGATGACAAATGTCAAAGATCGGCTCAAAAAGGAGTGAAATCTTCCAAGTGCCAAAGACAAGTGAAGTGGGGAATAAGGAAGCCTAGCGCGGACTGTACTGCTTTGCCATGCGGTTGCGCTAGAAGTTCAGAGACTCGGTATTTTCAGTTGCAACTTGTGTGGTCCTTGCTCATTCCTACGCGGTCCGCGCCTGTGGGAGTTCAGGGATCAAAGAATGCAAAGCAAAATCCATGCGGACACGTTACAAAACAGTCAGTCCGCGTGGAAGAGATTCACAGACTAACAAATTCAAGGCTAATTTCACGCGACCGCGCACCAAAATAGTGGGGTCTGCGTGGATGACATTCAGAGAGTTTAACTTTTGCCAACACTATCCAACGTGGCCACGCCCCTCTTATGCGCGACCCGCGCCCATCAGCTAGCGCAGCCGTGCCACCTTCTTGCGTGGCCCTCTTCCCCTACTTCAGAGAAGAGAGTTGAAGGCCTAGACCCCTGTACGGCCGCGCTACATTTATGCACAGTCCGCGCCAGCCCCGCATGGGCATTTTTGTCCAATTTTTCCTATGAACTATAAATAGAACATTTTACTTTTTTAGGTGATGTATTAGATATCAGATTGCTGCTGCACTCTTGAGACTCAAGTTTTAGCCTATTTTGGGCAATTTCATCTTGTTTTATCGTGGATTATTGTAGATTAAATTGTAGTTAATTAATATGTCTATTCCCATTCTATTTCTTCAATTTCTGTTTCTATTATGTCTAGCTAAACTCGTTAGCTAGGGTTGTGGCTCAACCCTAGTATGGGTATTTAATGGGTGTGATTGTTTAATGCTTGAATGATGTTGGGTGTTTGATATTTGAGTTAATTCAATGATCTAATTAGGATTTGGTGGTTGCAAATAATAAGTCTAGCTTAGTGGGTCTTGACTCTTCTTGAGAAAGAGTGTCTATGACCCCAAAATTGACACAACAAGGAATTGGGATGGACCCATGAGAATGGTAGTCCCAATTAATGGGTTAAACATCGAGAGAGCAATTACCCAACTTGAACCCTAAGTTGCTTGGGAAAATTGGCCTACCCAATTGCTCTCTCTCGAGAGTCAACTGGGCAAAATCATTCTCTACCAAGAGATGTGAGAGTGAGTACAATTGTGCAATGGTTAAAGTATAAGCCCCATAATCATCATTCTTGTATTAGGAATCTCTACCCTTTAGTTGACCACATAGGTAAATGCCACGACCCTAGTGCCTTTCTCTATCTTGCATGCAACCTAGAATTAATATCTTAGCATAAATTAGTTATAATTAGTAGTTGATAATCATAAAAACCCAAAAATGTTAGAAGTACAATTAGGAACTAAAATGCATTTCAATACCAAATAACTACTCGACTCCATCCCAAGCTCCCTATGGAAATTTACCCCGATACCGCTATTGGGTAAAAGTCTTAGTGACCCCTCTTCCTAAGGTTGAGTCCGTCGCGATTACGTTTTGGCGTCGTTGCCGGGGAGGTTACGGTGTTGTCTATTTGTTTAGCTAGTTTTGTGTTTTGCTTGTTTTTCCTTCTTTTTACTAATTTTATTTATGTCAATTCACTAAGGTACACATGGCTTTAAACACAAATGGCCCTCTTCGCAATGTGGTCGTGGGGGAGGAGGTTGAGGATCTAGAATAAGAAGATGTATTACCTCATGCTCCTAGGAGAGGTCGAAATGCCAAATGCAAATGAGAACATACCAGACCCTCCTCCACCTCCACCAGGAGTGGCACCAAGAGTTCTACCCAATCAAGGGAACGCAAGGGAATAGTTCTTCCCGGAATACGGGCAGGGAACTTCCAGATTACAAATGTGATGCTCACCTTGCTCGACAACAAGGTTATTTCATAGAGGCCGCTGATCAGAATGCTTATAAAAACTTGAAAGGGTTTGTGGATACTTATTGGAGTAACAAGCAAACAAATGTTTTGGAGGATGCATTGAGACTTCGAATTTTCCTATCTCACTTCGGGGAAAGGCATTAGATTGGTTGGAGAGGCTCCCCAATAATTCTACAACTATATGGGATGAGTTGGCAGACAAGTTCATCGCTAAGTTTTTCTCTCCAAGTCACATGGCAGCTCTACGGGACGAGATTCTAGCCTTCAAGTAAGAGCCAACTGAACCATTACACGAGATATGGGAGAGGTTTAGAACGATGGTGAAAGAGTGCCCTAACAATGATATGAATGATATGATGATGCAACAAACATTCTATAGGGGCATCAACACAGCCAACCAATGTATTGTGAACCAGGTGGCGGGAGGAAATTTTAAGAAGTTTCCGTACAATGAAGCTTGTGATGTGTTAGATGAGATGGCCGATACATCATCGGCATGGCAAAGCCGGGCTAATGTTCCTCAAGGCAATCGTAATGTTATACATTTGCATAAGGAGTTGCATGATCATGTCCAAGCCATTGCTGACTTACAACAACAATGATTCAGTTCGCGAAAGCGCAGTTACAACAAGTTCAAAACCCGTGCCAAGTAAACTCCATGAAAGGAGTGAATATGATGAAAAGGAGGCAAAGAGGGCAACAACTGCAAGGAAATTTCTATAAATATGATGATGGTGGTGGCTACTCGAATGAATTCTATGATGATCAAAGTGAGGAAGTCCAATGCTTAAACAATTATTAAGGGAATATAGGCAATCAAGAGAACCAACAATGGAGACCCCAAGGAAATTAGGGCAATCAACAAGGTGGTAATTGGGAAAATAACAACAACCACAGAGGAAATTGAGGGAACAACAATTCGGGTAAACAAAGGAATTGGAGCGAAAAAAACAACAACAGTTGGAACAACAAGAAGGGGCAAGGTGGGTGCAATAACAATGGCGGTCAAGGAAATCAGGGCAAGGCTTTCAAAGGCATCCGATGTTTCAACAACCGAACAACCCGCTACCGTTTCAATATCAAGGGTCTACTTCTTCAGGAAATGAATTTTGTCGCATTGAAGTCATGTTTGAGCAAATAATGAAGAAGAACAAAGACTCCGATGCTCAATTGGCCTCGCACAAAACTTCTATCCTCAACTTGGAAGTACAACTTGGCCAAATTTCCTAGTCTTTAAATTCTCTCCCAAATGGTGCTCTACCAAGTGATACGGTAGTGAACCCTAAGTGTGCGCACAACAATCATGTGATGGCGGTGACAACATGAAGTGGAAGAGGTGGTGATGTGCATGCCTCAAGAGGAAACCAAGTTATGGTGGATGAAGATGAGTTACGAGATGATGAAATGCCTTTGGTGGTTGAAGATATAGTTGACCCAAATATGTGAGATGACGTGCGGATTGATATCCATGAGGTTGAGGAGGAGAAACAAGAGGTCGTGAACCCATCTAAGGAATACGTGATTGATATGCCCGAGCCGGTGGTGCCCAAATCAAAAGCACCCTTTCCTCAGCCTCCTCTGCCATATCCTCAACGGCTGTTCAAGGAAAAAGGTGACAACCAGTTTAAGAAATTCGTTGAGATGATGAATAGTTTTACTATCAATGTCCCTTGGTGGAGGCACTCAAGCAAATGCTGGGGTACGCAAAGTTCACGAAAGATTTGGTTACAAAAAAAAGATCAATGGAGTGTGAGAAAATCAAGATGACCCATGAAGTGAGGGCAATTGTACATGCTATGGATCCGAAACTTGAGGACCCTGGTGCTTTCTCTATCCCATGTACCATTGGAAGTGCCGATATTGCAAAGCCCTTGTGACTTGGGGGAAAGTATCAATCTAATGCCATATTCCATCTTCAAGACCTTGGGAATTAGACAACCTCGTCCAAATTTTATGAGGCTTCAAATGGCAGACCGGTCGATGAAGCGACCTTTGGGGATTATTGATGATGTCCTTATTCGTGTTCATAAGTTCATATTGCCGGCTGACTTCGTGATCTTGGATTGTGAAGTGGATTTCTAGGTGCCTATTATTCTTGAAAGGCCTTTCCTAGCTACGCGGAAGGCCTTGGCTGATGTTGAAGTGGGAGAAATTGACCTTCCGTGTTGGTGATGAAAAAGTGATGTTCCACGTGTGCAAGTCTATAAGGCAACCAAATAGCACCGTGGTGTGCTCATTTTTTGACATTGTCACGGTGGTGATAGTTGATGAATCAAGCGCAATGCTAAATGTTAAGGACCCACTTGAGATCGTGCTCTTGAACATGGATGTTGATGATGATGCCCGGGTAAATGCTTTGCATGGTATGGGCTCGTACTCTTATGAGCCTAGGAAGTTATCCTTGGATATTGAGAATAGCAAAACTCCCCCAACCAAGCTATCTATTGAGGAGCCGCTGATATTGGAGTTGAAACAACTTCCTCCTCACCTCAGGTATGAATACTTGGTCCCTAGTTGTTATAATAAAAATTAGCGTAAACTTTGCGGAATTAAAAAATTGCAGGAAGTAAATAAGTGCGATAAATAATAAAGTACGCACCGATGTATTCTGGTTCACCACAACACGTGGCTAGTCCAGTCCCCGAGAGACTCTCTCGAGATTTTCCACTAACTTGTCAAGCTTACGGGTGCTCAACAAACCTTTACAGCTTAAGGACACAAGCCTTAACACCTTTGCTCGGAGATACAACACTCCAAGACTTCACTGTTAAGCTTACGGGTGCCTAACCAACCTTTACAACTTAAGGACACAAGCCTTAACACCTTTGCTCAGAGATACAACACTCCAAGACTTCAACCAAGGAAACACAAGTTCCTTACAACAAGAGAATCACAATTCTCTTACAAGTGTATAGATAGCATAACAAGGTGACTCGAAAGGATCATTCCTGTTGTCGTTTCTTGACCAAATGCTTGATTGTCTTGTGGGTCGGTCCTTCTATTGCTTTTTAGATGGGTATTCGGGGTGCAATCAGATTCTCATCGCCTCGAAAGACTATGAAAAGATGACCTTTACTTTTCCCTATGACACATTTGCATTTTCGAGGATGTCGTTTGGATTGTGTAATTTCCCAACAACCTTCCCACGATGTATGATGGTAATTTTCACCGACATGGTGGAAGATAAATTGGAGGTCTTTATGGATGATTTTAGCGTGGTTGGGGACCTTCTATTGGCCCGATGTGAAGATACAAACCTAGTACTCAATTGGAAAAAATTCCATTTTATGGTAGAAGAGGGTATTGTATTGGGTCACAAGATTTCGAAGAGAGGTATTAAAGTTGACAAAGACAAGATTGAAGTCATTTCAAGGTTAACTCCCCCTAGTTCTATCAAAGGGGTGAGGCATTTTTTGGGGCACACGGGGTTCTACCGAAGGTTCATCAAGGATTTTTCTAAGTTAGTTAACCAGTTGTGCAAGTTGTTAGAGAAGGAGGCCAAGTTTGTCTTTGATGAGAAATGCATGAAGGATTTAGAGCTTCTAAAACACAAGTTGACAAAAACCCATATCATTACCACACCCAATTGGATTTTTCCACTTGAGCTCATGTGTGATGCTAGTGATGTTGCGGTGGGGGCGGTCTTGGGCCAAAGAATCAAGAAGATGTTCCATTCGGTGTACTACTAAAGTAAGATAATGAATGAAGCTCAAAGGAATTACACGGTCACCGAGAAGGAATTTCTTGCTATTGTTTTTGCCATGGAGAAGTTTCGCCCGTACCTTATGTGGGCCAAAGTGATTATCCATACCAATCACGCCGCCCTTAAGTAACTGATGACCAAGAAAGACTCAAAGGAGAGGTTAATGAGATGGGTACTATCTCTTCACAAATTTTATTTGGATATTGTTGATAGAAAAGGAAGTGAAAAACAAGTGGCGGACCACTTGTATCGATTGCAGGAGGAAAGGAGGCCTTCGGACGACCTTGAGATAAATGATGTTGTTTTGGATGGACAACTCCTCTCGATTTCAATGTAAGACATGCCATGGTTTGCCGACATTGCCAACTATCTTATTACTGGTGTAGTCCCTTTCGAGCTCTCTTCTACCAAAGGAAGAAGCTCAAGCGGGATTGTTTGGACTATTATTGGGATGAGATGTATCTTTTCAAAATTTGCACTGATGGTGAAATTCGCCAATGTGTTCATGAAGAAGAGCAATTGAGTATTGTGGATGTTTGTCACTATTCGCCCTATGGTGGCCATCATGGCGGGGCGAGGATGGCGTTTAAAGTGCTTAGTTGTGGATTATTGGTTTTGTTCAAAGACTCCAGTGACTTTGTCAAGAGATGTGATGAATGCCAATGAGCTGGAGGGATTCCTAAGAAAGATGAGATGCCCCTTAACATGGTTCTCCAATTTGAAGTTTTTGATGTTTGGGGGATCGACTTTATGGGGCTATTTCGTGAGTTCTTGTGGAAACACCTATATTTTGTAGAGGTTGATTATGTGTTGAAATGGGTCGAGGTCGTCGCTTTGCCCAACAACAAAGATTGAAGTGTTGTGGCCTTCTTGAAAAGGAGTATTTTCACTAGGTTTGGCACTCCACGTGCTACCATTAGTGATGGTGGTTCTCATTTTTGCAACCGCGCTTTTGAATCTTTGCTAGCCAAGTATGGGATAAATCAAAAGGTGACCATAGCTTGTCATCCTAAAGCAAGTGGCCAAGTTGAGGTTTCCAACCGAGAGATCAAGAGTATTTTGACAAAAATTGTCAATGCTAATAGGACCGATTGGTCGAAGAAATTAAATGATGCTCTTTGGGATTATCGTACTGCTTTCAAGACCCCGATTGGTGTGTCTCCGTACCGGTTGATGTTTTGGAAGGCTTGTCATCTTCCACTGGAATTATAGCATAAGGCTATGTGGGATTTGAAAAAGTTGAACTTATAATGGGATGTCGCTGCAAATCTCCGGGTTGAGCAACTAAAAGAAATTGATGAGTTAAGGTTTCATGCCTACTCAAGCTCGTCCTTTTACAAGGACAACATGAAGTAACTTCACTACAAGTATGCTCTAGAGAGGAATTCAAAGTTGGTGGCATGGTTCTTCCTTTTAACTCCCAGTTGAGGTTATTTCTGGGCAAGCTAAAATCTACATGGAGTGATCCATTTGAAATCGTTGGTGTAACTCCTTTTGGTGCCATTGATCTAAAAAATAAGAGTGGTGAAGTTTTCGCCGTCAATGAGCATCATGTCAAGCACTAGTTGGGAAATTCTGATGAAAGTCACGTGGTGGCACTCATTTCTTTGAAGTGACTTTGATGGTAACATGCGTCGTGCCGCGACGTTAAATCACGCGCTTCTTGGGAGGCAACCCATGTCTTTTTCTATTTCTTTGATTTTCCTTGTAGATTAGAATTTTTGATCTCATGGTTGGTGAGATGTTACAGGGATAATGTTGAACCAGTGCAGGACAAAAGTAAAAAAAATGCCAGGCCTCTGAAGTTTGCCCATGCGGTCATGCACCAAAATAGTGCAATCCGCGTAGGCTGGTGCGATGGGGAGCTAAGTCTCTAAAGTTAGTTACGTGTTACGCGTGACATTTTTGTGAGGTAAGCGCTGGGAAGAAACAAAATTACATGCTCTCTGAAGTTTCCCACGCGGCCACATTCTAAACAGTGCGGTCCGCGTGGGTTGTGTAGTTAGTTGTGAAGGCTGGAAATCCAGCACGGTTCGCGACCATTTCTGCGCGGCCGCACTGTTAGGTAGGTGAAGGGGCCCAGGGTTTTTCTATAAATAGAGTCCTTAGGCCCCATTTTACCCTTTTCGCATTATTAATACCTAAGCTCTCATTTTAACTATTCACCAAGTCTATAGCTTCAAGTATGAATTTTCAGAATCCCTGGTAACACTCCTTGTTAATTTCATACTTAGCTTTAATTTTTGATTATTTTACTTGCTTCCCATTAGTATAACTTCTTTTTATTTCTCTTTCTTCTTAGTTTAAATTGCTAGGTTAGATTTTGTGTGTTTATTTGAACAATGAACATGAATTAATGTTCATTAATTGAGTAGGGACAACTAGGACCCAAAATTCAATAAAAAATCGGACTTAATTGAAAAATTCCCAAATAATTAATTATTAGCCCTACACGGCCGCGCGACCTTTCTACGTGGTCCGTGTTGTTTCTCTTGTTTCTCCTAAGTCTCTTCTATGCAGTACACGTAGCGCGGCCCCGGTCCATATCAGTGCAGACCATGTTGGTAAGGTTCAGAGAAAGGTGTTTTTGGGTCATTGACATACGCGGTCTGCGCTAGGCCAATACGGCCGCTGTCCAAATCAGTGCGTACCGCGTTGGTGAGTTCAGAGAGGGGTGTCTTTTGAACCCTGTCAAGCACGGTCAGCGCGCCAAGTTCACGCAGTCTGCGCTACCTTAGTGCGACCGCGTGACTCTTTTGCGCAGTCCATGCCTCCTATTCTGCTACACTTTTTCTGAAAACTTGAACTCAATTGTAACATCTAATTCATTGCATGTGCTTAAACCAACTGTGATAGAAACGTGGTGGAAAAGAACAAAAGCAACCCGGGAGAGGTGGTTCCTCTCGAGGGGGCAAAGTAAAGTTTGTGGTTAAACTAACTCCCCAGGTTAGAGAGAACATAAATGTTGGCCCAAGTTTCATTTGAGTTTTGAAGATTGACAAATGAACTGATAGAAGGACCTGGTCCATCGTGTACTACACAGTCTGAATCATCAAGGGCCCATGCAGAGCACGTGAGGAAGATAATGCACCAAAGATCACGCATCATTATCATCAGAACATAATCGAAAGGGTTGCATTTGGATAAGGAGGACAGTCTCCTTATATAAAGAGAATTTAATCCTAAGTTAGGATAAGAGTTGGATTTTGCGTTGGCTACGGACTCGAATTATCGACTGATAAGAAGTGGAGTCTTGATCAAACTCTACCTGCTAACTCAATATATGATTGTGTTAGTTCTATTTTATAGGTAACACACACAAGCAGAAGTAAAGCATATTTGAGAGCAAAAAGAGCGAGTCTAATTTGCAAGCAATATGTGAAAGTTACAAGTGTTTACGCCTACAGCTACATGAACCTAGAGATGAACTAGTTCCATCTGATTGTTTTATTTCTAGTTCAATTGTAGTAGGTTTTGTATTGTACCTTTCAGCTTTCCTAGAAGCCATTGTATTAGGTACACTGTGTCATCAAGTTATAGTTAACTTGATAAGTGTCGCAGCAGTTGAGGCTGTATGCCTCACAAGGATTAGAGTTTAATCATTAGGTTTACAAAGAGTTTTTGTAAATGCTGTTTTGGCTCATTGATTTTAGCGGAGTTTGGGAAAATCCTACAGAGTAGTAGGTCGTGGTTTTTTCACCTTTTGATACAAGTGTTTTCCACGTAACAATATCCGTGCACTTTACTTTCAGTTTTTATTATTCTGCAAACTGCAGTAGTTAGAACACTTAGAAGAACCAGGTTCTTCTAACGCAAAAATTAGGTACCACACAAATCACCCTCCCTCTTGTGTGGTATTAACGTTTATTCACATCAATTGGTATCAAAGCAGGTTATCCTTGAAGAGGTTAACACCTTAGGAAAAATATCAACATGAGTGCACCACCTGGGAACTAGGAAGGACAGTCTACTGCAAGGCCTCCACTCTTCAATGGGCTCTACTATTCTTAGTGGAAAAATAGAATGAGAGACCACATCATGGGTGAAGATTATGATCTTTGGGACATCATCACTGATGGTCCTCTTGCTACAACCAAGAAGAATGCTGAAGGAATGAATGTTCCAAAAACTAGAGCAGATTGTATTGCTGAAGATCTAAGGAAATGGGAGAAAAATGCTAAAGCTAAGAAATGGCTAGTGTGTGGACTTGGCCCTGCTGAATACAATAGGATACAGGGATGTACAACTGGCAAAGAAATTTGAGACACTTTACAAATGGATCATGAAGGAACACCTCAAGTGAAGAGGTCCAGAGGAACCCTACTGTATCCTCAATATGAGAATTATACTCTGAAGGATGGTGAAACTATCCAAGAGATGTATACTAGGTTCACTACACTAACAAATGAACTTGAGTCTCTTGGAAGGGTCATTCCGGAAGAAAACAAGGTAGAGAGGATTTTAACCAGAGTTTTGCCAATCTCCTGGGAAGCAAATGCCGTTCATGAATCCAAAAATATTGCTACTCCAAAATTGGATGAACTTATCGGAAACTTGACTGCTTATGAATTGAGAAGGCAAACTATGAAGATGGATGCTCCAAAGAAAGAAAGAAGTCTGGCTCTCAGGATCTCAGAAAGATCAGATCTTGAAGATGATGAAATGGCAATGATAACTAGAGACATCAAGAAATACCTTATGCAAGGCAAGGGGTCTTCAAGAGGATCAACATTCAACATACCTAGGTCTCCTGAGAAGTAGACAAATGATGGTTGTTTTAAATGTGGAAAGATAGATCACATGATCAAGAACTGCCCTCAATGGGAGATTGAGTGGAAGAAAGAGAGGGCAGAAAGAAGGAACATGAAGAAGGAACAGGTTCAACCAAGGAGAAACAAAGGTACTACCAAAGCCATGGTTGCTGCACGGGAAGATACGTCACATGAAGACTCAGAAAATGAAACTGAAGATGAGCAAGCTATTATGGCCATTGGAGAATCATAAGATGAATAGGAGGTAAGTATCTATATCTTAAAGAAAATATTAAATTCCCGTCTAAAGAAAAATTGGCTGAACTCTTGATGGACTTCATAGATGAGTCTGAAATAATAAACAATGAGAGAGATGTTCTGTCTAGGGATTGTGCAATACTAGAATAAAAATGCAAAAGACTAGAATCTAGGGCTGATGAGAGTAACAACCTTAATGCTAAGTGGAAGAACCAGGTTCTTCAACTGGAAAACAGTGTCCTAGAACTCAAGTCTGAAAATTTCAAACTGAAAAATAGGGACAGGAAATAAAAAGGCCGATCAATCATTTCTCACAGTAGAAGAAACCTTTGGAAAAATGAAAGATGAGCTGTATAAGAAAGATGAATCAATCAAGGTCCTTAAAGAAGAATTAGGAAAGGTGAAGCATGAAGTAGACAGAACATGGAAATGGAACAAGGCTTCGGATGCACTCTCCTGGCTGCAAGAGCATCACAACACCAACAAGAGAGTACTTGGGTTTGGGACTCAAGCTCCAAAATTGGATACAAAAAAAGAGTATCTGACTCTTCCTGAGAACAAAATCTGAACACATTGTGGTAAGCCTGGCCATTACAAAAATGACTGTAATACAAAAGAAAAGGCCATTCAAACAAGAAAAACACAAATTGCCTGGGTGGGCAAAGAAAAATTTAATTCTTCCTTTTGCCCATAGAAAGGGACCCAAACTAGTTTGGGTTCCTAAGACTAACCCCTAATTTCATTTTGCAGGTCCAAGTAAAAGGAAGTAGCCAAATTTGGTACATGGATAGTAGCTGCTCAAAACTTATGACTGGTAACAAGGACCCGTTTCTCACTTGAGAACCTAAGAGGAGGCAATGTCTTCTTTGAAAATGGAAAGAAAGGTGAGATCATTGGGGTTGGAAAGGTAGGAAAGATAGACTCTCATTCCATTGAGAATGTCTATTTGATAGATTGCTTGAAATATAGCCTGATAAGTGTGTCACAACTGTGTGACAGAGATAATTTAGTGGCTCTCACTTCCTCAAAATGTTTTGTGATTAACCTTACTACTGACAAGATTGTTTTGCAGGGAAGAAGAGTTAACAATATTTACATTGTAGACTTGTCGACTCTTTCTGAAAATGAACTCACTTGTCTGAGTTTGTTAATAAATGATCCTCTCCTTTGGCACAAAAGACTTGGTCGTGCTAGTCTAAATCAATTAAAAAAATTAGCTTCCAAGGACTTGGTGATAGGGCTGCCTAATATCAAGTTCAAGGAAGACAAAGTTTGTGAGGCATGTGCAAGGGGGAAGGAGGTAAGACATCCTTAAAATCTAAGAAAATGGTAAGCTCGTCCAAGATGTTGGAACTGGTTCATATGGATCTCTGTGGTCCAATGAGAGCCATTAGCAGAAGTGGTAAAACATATTTTATGGGGATGGTTGATGATTACTCTAGATTTACCTAGGTGCTATTTCAAACTTCTAAAGATGAAGCATTTGAAATGTTCACAATCTTTGATAGAAAAATCCAGAAATAATTATGAAATCTACTTGCATCTATTTGGTCTGATCATGGAACTGAATTTGAAAATGCAAAGTTTGCTGAATTTTGTGATGAAAATGGAATAGATCATAATTTCTATGCCCCTAGAACTCCTCAGCAAAATGGGGCAGTTGAAAGGAAGAACATGATCCTTGAGGATATGGCAAGGATCGTGTTACTTTCCAGTAAACTACCTCATAGCTTTAGGGCAGAGGCAATAATACAGCATGCTATATAATAAACAAGTGTATGACCAGACCACTGGTAAAAAAACTCCATATGAGTTACTTAAAGGGAGAAAACAAAACATATCCCACCTAAGGGCTTTTGGTTGCAAGTGCTATGTGCACAATAATGGCAAAGATTCCCTTGGTAAGTTTGATCCCAAAAGTGATGAGGGAGTATTCTTCATATAGAAAAGCTTATAAAGTATTTAATAAACGAACTCTATGTGTAGAAGAAAGTGTACATGATATCTTTGATGAAACTAACACTCTTTCTGAGAGACTGGAATGTCAAGATGAAGCCATTGGACTGGTGAGACAACTGACTTAAGTCAAGGAGGCATCCAAGGAAGGAACAGGTGATGGAACATGTCCTTTTACCCTGGGAAACCTGACAAGGGGAGCCAATCTGAGAGAAAATGCTCAAAATTCTCTAAAGGAACATGTAACTTAACCTGTTCCTTTACAACATAATAATGAAGGAGAAACAACCAGAAACCAGCTAGTGGGAAAATCTTACAAGTACCTGAGTTCGCACCCCATTGAGAACATAATCAATGATCCCACATCTGGAGTCAAGACTAGATCACAACTGAAGAATCTGTGTGCATTTGATGCATTTTTGTCCCTGAATGAACCTAAGAATGTGAGTGAAGCTCTACAAGATGCATACTGGAAAATTCTATGCAAGAGGAACTCAATAAGTTTGAATGAAGCCAAGTCTGGCACTTGGTTCCAAGACCTATGGAAAGGTCATTCATTGTGACAAAATGGGTCTTCAGAAACAAGCTAGATGAAGATGGAATAGTTACAAGAAATAAGGCAAGGTTGGTGGTTCAAGGTTGTAGTCATGAGGAAGGCATTGACTAAGATGAGACTTTTGCTCCAGTTGCTAGACTCGAAGCAATTAGACTTCTCATAGCCTTTGCAGCATATATGGAATTCACTAACAAATGGCTGTGAAAAGTGCCTTCCTAAATGGCTATCTCAAAGATGAAGTGTTTGTGAAGCAACTCCTGGATTCGAAAGCAAAGAATGTCCTGATCATGTATACAAACTGGATAAGGCTCTTTATGGTCTCAAGCAAGCCCCAAGAGCTTGGTATGAAAGATTGTCAAAATTCCTTCTGGAGCATGGGTACAAAAGAGGTAAAACTGATAGTACTTTGTTCCTAAAGGAAAAAGGTGAAGATCTTCTTGTTGTTCAGATTTATGTTGATGACATAATTTTTGGGGCCACTACGGAGAAGTTGAGCAATGATTTTCCAAAACTAATGGGCAGTGAATTTGAAATGAGTATGATGGGAGAACTCAAATTCTTCTTAGGATTGCAAATCAAAAAAAGTCCAAACGGTACCATGATTCATCAGCACAAGTACCAAAAAGAACTGATCAAGAAATTTAAAATGGAAGAATCCAAAGAAACAGATACTCTTATTGCAACTGCCACAATGTTAGATGTTGATGAACCTGGTTCATCAGTTGATCAAAAGTTGTACAGTGGTATGATTGGTTCACTTTTGTATCTTACTGCCAGCATACCTGACATTGTTTTCAGTGTAGGATTTTGTGCTCGTTTCCAAGGAAATCCAAAGGAGTCATACTTGACTGCACTCAATAGAATATTGAGAAATATAAAAGGCACAACTGATTTATGCTTGTGGTGTCGAAAAGGTAGTAATTTTGACTTAATCTGATGTGCTGATGCTGGCGATGCAGGTTACATAGTAGACATCAAGAGTACTTCAGGTATGAATGACTTCCTAGGATCTTGTCTTGTATCATGGGCTACCAAAAAGCAGAATTCAGTGGCTCTCTCAACTGCTGAAGCTGAGTATGTTGTTTTCACATCATGTTGTGCTAAGTTACTATGGATCAAGCAACAATTGGTAGATTTTGAAATTGAAGTGGGATGTATACCTATATTTTGTGATAACACTACTGCAATCAGTATGACAAATAACCCTGTTCATCACAAAAAGACTAAGCACATAGATGTTAGAAACCACTTCTTAAGGAACAACTATGAAAAGGGGCTAATTTCGATAGAATTCTGTGCCACTGATAAACAAATAGTTGAACAATGATTTTGCAAAACTAATGAGCAGTGAATTCGAAATGAGTATGATGAGAGAACTCAATTTCTTCTTTGGGTTGCAAATAAACAAAGTCCAAACAGTACAATGATTCATCAGCTGAAGTACACAAAAGAACTGATCAAGAAATTTAAAATTTAAGAATCCAAAGAAATAGATGCTCCTATTGCAACTGCCGCAATGTTAGATGCTGATGAACATGGTTCATCAGTTGATCAAAAGTTGTACAGGGGTATGATTGATTCACTTTTGTATCTTACTGCCAACAGACCTAATATTGTTTTCAGTGTAGGGCTTTGTGCTCATTTCCACGGAAATCCAAAGGAGTCATACTTGACAGCAGTCAAAAGAATATTGAGATATCTTAAAGGCACAAGTGATCTATGCCTGTGGTATCGAAAAGGTAGTAATTTTGACTTAATTGGATATGTTGATGCTGACGATGCATGTTACATAGTAGATTGGAAGAGTACTTCAGGTATGGCACACTTGCTAGGATCTTGTCTTGTATAATGGGCTACCAAAAAGCAGAATTTAGTGGCCCTCTCTACTGCTGAAGCTGAGTATGTTGTTGTTGCATCATGTTGTGCTCAGTTACTATGGATCAAGCAACAATTGGTAGATTTTGGAATTGAAGTGGGATGTATACCTATATTTTGTGATAACACTAGTGTAATCATTATGACAAAGAACCATGTTCATCACAAATGGACTAAGCACATAGATGTTAGCAACCACTTCTTAAGGAACAACTATGAAAAGGGGCTAATTTCCATAGAATTCTGTGCCACTGATAAACAAATAGTTGACATCTTCACCAAGGCACTAAGTAGAGAAAACTTTGAGGGGAACAGGTTGGAATTAGGGATGATTAAGATCACCTGATAGGTCATGTTCAGAATGCACAATGATAAAAAATGAAAAGAAATGAAATTGTTTATTTTTTTGGTTAGTAGTTCTTAAATCTGTGAATATTAGACTAATTCCTACTAAGCTATATACTTTTAAATAAGTATACTCATGTGACATGTGGTTATATAATTCACTAGTCTCTTACAAATTTTCTATGCTGACATTTGAGGCATGATCAAGAGAAGTGTCATATGAAGAAGCTGGTTCATCAATATGTACTCATAAGGAAAGTCAGGTATGTTTCGATACGTTACACAATTAGAAAATTTTAATTTTCAATCAGTAGCAAGATTCCTAGAAATTCCAATCGTCTCAAAATTCTATCCGTTGGAAGCTAATTGAACCAGTTTCTTGTAATTAGAATTCTAAGAATAACGGAACTCTTTTCCTAAACCTTGGAAATTTTAGTTAATTCCTAGGGAGACTAGAACTCAACAATGATAAAGACTCCTACTTACGCATGAAAATGTGTTTTTTCTGAAGCAATAATTACCCCTCTTTAAAAAGCATCTTAAGTCATTTCATAACCGTCATTAGCTTCTAACTCCTGATCATCTCCTTTATCTCCAAAACTCTCAAAAATTCCCAAAAGTTCCTAAATGCCTTATGTTAGATTATACGCTTAACGCTAGAGGGGGGGGGGGGGATGAATAGCGTTATAATAAAAAACAATATAAACTTGCGGAATTAAAAATAGCAGGATTGAAAGAAGTGCGGTAATTAAATAATAAGGAACGAACGCACCGAAATTATCCTGGTTCACCACAACCTGTGGCTAGTCCAGTCCCCGAGAGACTCTCTCGAGATTCCACTAACTTCGTTAAGCTTACGGGTGCTTAAAAAACCATTACAAACTGAGAACTTGAGTCACACAAGCCTCAACAACCTTTGCTCGAAGATACCACACTTCAAGACTTCAACCGAAGGAATGAAAACATTCCTTCTTACAACCACAAGGGATTTACACTTCCCATCAAGTGTATACAAACACTTAGCACTCAAGACAAGACTCTCTTTAAGAGTAGATATGAGTAAAATAAATACGCTCAAGAACACAACAACTTTCGTCAAGAGTTTGGCTCTCAAAAACATATTAAATGAATAGAAAATGATGAATATGCGAGTATGCAAGCATTAGCAAGAATATAATCAGTTTTTGTCCTTAGAAGACTGATTTTGAGTTGTATTTATAATGTTCAAAACCCCCACAACCGTTGCCTAATTGCCAATCAAGAATTGCTGATTTTGTGCTAAGATAATCGATTATCTGATTTGCATAATCGATTATTTTCCAATCGTTCAAAAATCATTCCCAGATTTTAAGCAGAATAATCGATTATCCAAATCGTATAATCGATTACCTGACAACGTTCAAAAAATCATATTCAGATTTTACTTAACATAATCGATTATCAGATTGTGTATAATTGATTAGCTGACAACATTGAAAAAATCATATGCAGATTTTACTTAGCATAATCGGTTATCAGATTGTGTATAATCGATTATCTTTCAGAGTTTAAAAATACTTTGGCAACGGTCATTTGCATAATCGATTATGCTATAAGGATAATCGATTATCTTTTATATTTTGAAAACTTCGGACTACACTGTCTTAACATAATCGATTATCATAAAGTACATAATTGATTATTTTACAGTCTTGTAAAATTTGATAGACACTGCCTCAACATAATCGATTATCATAATGTGCATAATCGATTATTTTATAGCTTTGAAAAATCTGATGGACACTGTCTCAACATAATCGATTATCATAAGGTACATAATCGACTATCTTGTAGCTTTGAAAAATCTAATGTACACTGCCTTAACATAATCGATTATCATAAGGTCCATAATCGATTATTGTTCAGCTTTGTAAATCTGGTGTACATTGTCTTAACATAATCGATTATCATAAAGTACATAATCGATTATCTTTGTCCAGATTTGAGAGGCATGTTTAAAAATCATTTTGGCTAAAATAAAATGTTTGAAAACCATTTTGCCTTAAATTAAATATGCATGATTTGATAAAATAATTTTACGAGAGAAGCCAAGTCTTGAGTTAATTGTCGGATCAAGATCACAACTAAAGAACGACTCATGTATAACTTTATTTCTTTGCTTGATCATGATCTTTGTTCGTCTTGTGCTTGAACCTCGTTATGTGTCAATTGCTCGCTTGTGCTTGGACCTCGTCATATGTCAATTGCGCGTCGTTTGTCATTTATCAAAACCTACAAATATGAACACACGTTTTAGTTTAGTGCCTTGAGAACATGTTTCAACAATTTCCCCCTTTTTGATAATGGCAAACCAATATCGGGATATGCATATTAGATAATTCATAATGACGATCCAAGACAAGTATATAGATATGTAATTAGTTCCCCCTCAACATAAGAATTCCCCCTCAATTTATGCCAATAAATATTAAGTGCATAGCCCTTATTCTTCCCCCTTTTGACATTAGCAAAAAAAACATTAGTAAATAACTTGTTTATTGATTAACCAAAAATCGCAATTAAAAAAGGGACAATATAATGTCAACATAATCAATTATTGATACTTGATAATCGATTATGTACTTAAGAGAAATCGATTATTCTTAAAAGAGATCGATTTTTCTGCACCAGTGCTTTATAATTCCCCATGTCTTTGGGGCGATACCTGCAAAACAGAATTGGGCGCCTCTGACGCTCAAGTTAGTAATGAAAAACAAAAAAAATGCAATGCATGACTTAGATCAACGTGGATTCAAGAATCCCGAGTTCACTACGAATTCGGAAAAAGGACTCTTTCTCCAAAGGCTTTGTGAAAATGTCGGCCAATTGAGATTTGGTTTCAACAAACTCAATTTCGACATCACCCTTGAGAACGTGATCTCTTATAAAGTGGTGCCTAATTTCAATGTGTTTTGTTCTTGAATGAAGAACGGGGTTCTTCGTCAAGCTTATGGCGCTAGTATTATCACATCTAAGAGGGATATGATTGATACTTAGTCCATAGTCCGAGAGTTGTTGTTTCATCTAAAGGATTTGAGCACAACAACTCCCCGCTGCTACATATTCAGCCTCGGTTGTGGACAATGCAACACTTACCTGTTTCTTACTAAACCAAGAGACAAGAGAGCTACCGAGCAAATGGCAAGTTCCACTAGTGCTCTTGCGGTCCAATTTGCAACCCGCAAAGTCGGAGTCGGAATAGCCAACAAGTTGGCATGAAGAGCCTTTGGGATACCATAGTCCCACATTTATAGTACCAACAAGATACTTCATTATCCGCTTAACCGTAGTTAGGTGCGACTCCTTCGGACATGATTGATATCGAGAGCATAAACATACGCTAAACATTATGTCCGGTCTACTAGCAGTAAGATAAAGAAGGGATCCGATCATACCTCGATACTTCTTGGTGTCGACTTCCTTACCTTTCTCATCTTTGTCAAAATGATCGGATGTGCTCATTGGAGTGGCCATTGCTTTGGCGTTGCTCATTTCAAATCGTTTTAGCAACTCTTTGCAATATTTAGATTGACAAATGAAAGTTCCTTCTTTCATTTGTTTCACTTGCAACCCCAAGAAGAAGGTTAGCTCACCCATCATAGACATCTCAAATTCACTTGTCATTAAATCAGAAAATTCCTTGCACAAAGCATTGTTTGTAGCACCAAAAATAATATCATCCACATAGATTTGAACTAATAAAATATTATTGTTTTTATGCTTATTAAATAATGTGGTGTCAACTTTCCCCCTAATGAACTCATTGTCCAAAAGAAATTTGCTCAATCGTTCATACCAAGCTCGGGGAGCTTGTTTAAGACCATAAAGGGCTTTCTTAAGTTTGAAAACATGATCGGGAGATTTAATATCTTCAAAGCCCGGGGGTTGTTCAACATAAACTTCTTCTTGAATAAAACCATTTAGAAAAGCACTCTTTACATCCATTTGATATAAATTGAAATTCATAGAAGAGGCAAAAGCAAGTAATAAACGAATAGCTTCTAACCTTGCTACGGGTGCATACGTTTCTTCATAGTCAATTCCTTCTTCTTGATTGTAACCTTTTGCTACAAGCCTAGCTTTGTTTCTAGTGATTACACCATTTTCATCTAATTTATTTCGAAAAACCCATTTCGTACCAATTATGGTATGATTGTCGGGTCTCGGCACCAATTCCCAAACGTTATTTCGTTTGAATTGGTTAAGCTCCTCTTGCATTGCCAAGGTCCAATGCTCATCCCCAATTTCTTCGGAAATAGTTGAGGGTTCAATTTGAGAAACGAAAGCAGTATGTCCTAAGGTGTTCTTAAGATTGTTTCGAGTACTTACCTTTTGTTCAATGTCGCCAATTACCTTGTCAAGAGGATGGTCTTTGATTGTCCTCCACGCGTTGGGCAGTTTCTTTTCTTTCTCCAGTGGTGGCGCTTCCTCCGATGATTGTTCCAAGATTTCATCTTGAATTTCCTTTGGGTTTTCCTCTTGTACTTTGTCTTGAGGACTTATTGTGTTTAAAATACATGCAAGATCAAAACCAGAATCCTTACTCGCCGAGCAAGCATTATTTTCGGAAAACACAATATGAGGGGATTCCTCAACAGTTTCGGTTCTATTATTGAATACTCTATATGCTTTGCTACGTGATGAATAACCAAGAAAAATTCCTTCAACCGATTTGGCATCAAATTTTCCCAAATTATCTTTTCCGTTGTTATGAATAAAGCATTTACAACCGAATACTCTAAGATGGGAGAGATTAGGTTTCCTTCCCTTATAGAGTTCATAGGGAGTTTTCATGAGTATTGGCCTTATGACTACTCTATTTAAAACGTAGCATGCGGTACTCACGGCATCCGCCCAAAATTGTTTGGGAATCTTAGCCTCATCGAGCATGGTTCTAGCCATCTCTTCGAGACACCTATTTTTCCGTTCCACCACTCCATTTTGTTGTGGTGTACGTGGAGCAGAGAAGGTGTGCTCAATACCGAGTTCGTCACAAAAGTCCGTGAAGAGATTGTGATCGAACTCTCCCCCATGATCACTTCTTATGGAAGTGACGGTTGTGTTCTTTTCATTTTGAACGCGTTTAAGAAAACATTTAAAATTTTGAAAAGCCTCACTTTTGTGAGCAAGAAATAGTGTCCATGTAAATCTAGAATAATCATCAACAATAACTAAAGCATAACGATTTCTACCAAGACTTTCAATGCGAGATGGTCCAAAGAGATCCATGTGAAGAAGTTGCAAAGGTCTTGTATTTGAAACAATATTCTTAGATTTAAAAGATGCTTTTGTTTGCTTCCCTTTTTGACAAGAATCACAAATAGTGTCATTTTCAAATTTAAAATTTGGAAGACCAATAACTAAATTTTGTGAAACCCATTTGTTTAAAAGATGCATGTTGATATGAGCTACTCTACGATGCCATAACCACATATCATCTTCTTTACTCATAAGACAATTCACATACTCTGATGAAGAGTTTTCAAGATCAACCATATAGATGTTATCAATTCTAAAACCACGAAGAATAATTTTAAAATCACTACGACGATAGACTAAGCATTCTTCCGAATCAAACAAAACAAGATTTCCCTTGTCACATAATTGACCTATGCTCAAGAGATTATGTTTTAGACCTTTAACTAGCAATATATGCTTAATGGAAGAAGATTCATTCTTACCGACCGAGCCAATGCCGATAATTTTTCCCTTGTTGTTATCTCCAAAAATAATGTTTCCTCCTTCCTTGTGTTCTAGTTGAAGGAACTTGGATGCGTCTCCGATCATGTGTTTGGAGCATCCACTATCAAGGTACCAAAGTACACTTGATCCCTTCAAACATACCTACAAGACAAATCAATGAGTTTTTGGTACCCAAGCTGTTTTGGGTCCTTGAGAGTTAGGTGTAAAATGCTGTTGTGCTTGACATGCAGTTAAGTGTCTGTGTCTAGTAATACAAGCAGGAGCAATATGTCATATTCGACTACAATAGTGACAAATGACATTAGGATTATGCATTCTTCTAGGTTGGTAGTAGTTGGAGGTACGAAAATCGTTTGCTCTATTTTTGACAATATGGCTATTGCGCAATCCTTGAAAATCATTTCTCCTACTGTTTGTTCTAGGATATGCAGCGTTTCTAGAATAGTTGTTTCTAGGTCGAGTATGTCTAGGTTGCGATTGTTGAAGGCCATTTCTAGGCGTTCTAAAATGTCCAAAGTTTCTTCTAGTGTTCGGTCTAGGATGCATGTTGATTCTAGGATGAATGTTTATTTTATTTATCCTAGGTTGAGCCTTGGGTTGTTGGGGGATGGCTTTAACTTTTTCATTAGGCTCGTTTTTGAAGCCTATTCCATGTTTGGTCGATTTCAAATTGACAAGAACATCATTCAAATTTTTATGAGAAGAATTGACCTTATCTAGGGTGCCCTTAAGTCTTTCTACTTCATCTTTTAGATGCATGAAAGAAATACAATTTTTACTAGAACTCTCGGGTTTGTCGGCGCTTCTCTTGCCGAAAAATTTGTTTTCTTCTTTCAACTTCTCATTTTCCAAAATCAATTTTTCTAAATCTTTTTCTTTCAAAGAGAGTTGTTTTTCAAAATCTTTTTCTTTCAAAGAGGAATTTTTCTTTACGTCTCTAACAGTTTTAGAAGCTCTAATGAATTCACTACACAATTCATCAAAAGCATTTTGCATTTCCTCAAGAGAAAAGAAATTTTTTGAAGAAATTTGACATACCTCTTCTTGATTGTCTTCGTGTGCCATGAGACATAGATTTGCGGCTTCTTCTTCTTCATTGTCGCTTGATTCGTCTCCGGAGTCACCTCCCCAAGATATGTATGCTCGTTGTTTCTTGAAGGGTTTCTTCTCCTTTTTGACATTTGGGCAATTTGATTTAATGTGCCCGATTTCTCCGCATCCATAGCACTTTACTTGATCTCCTTGTTGTTTGCCTTTTCGTTCATACTCTTTTCGCATGAACTTTGGAAACCTCTTAATAACGAGTCCGAACTCGTTATCTCCGTTGTTTGGATCCTCATCATTTTGAGGTTGAGCCGTGCTTGCCTTGAGGGCGATTCTTTGTTTCCTTTGATCATTAAACGGAGGGTTAAGTATAGTAGATTCATAGGTTTTAAGATTACCTCTTAGTCCGTTGATGGTGACATTTGAAACGCCGATAGACTCTTGAATCGCGTCGGCCTTGGAGCGCCATTCCGGAGTGAGACTTCGGAGAATTTTTCGGACAAGTTCCTTATCCGTGAAGGTTTTCTTAAGAGCATGTAGGTCATTGACGATTTTTGAAAATCGTTCGAACATGTCATCGATCCTCTCGCTTTCCTTCATGTGAAACAGTTCATATGCATGGGTTAGAAAATCAATTTTAGCTTCTCTTACCTGGTCCGTACCTTCGTACGTGATTTCCAGCTTATCCCACATTTGCTTAGCCGTTGTGCAGCATGATATTTTTCTGTAATCATCAGCATTTACAGCACAATATAATAAGTTGATGGCTCTAGCGTTGTTCTGCACTTTTTGGATATCATCCGCATCGTATTCATCTTCGGATTTTGGAACCCATTCATTTTCAACCTTTTTGGTTGGAATTTGTTCTCCCTTCGTTATAACCTTCCATAGATGAAAATTTAACCTTCCATAGATGAAAATTATTCGATTGGATGAATATTCTCATCCTCTCCTTCCAGTACGTATAGTTTTTGCCGTCGAACAGTGGTGGTCTGGTGGAGCATTGTCCTTCACCTATTCCTGCATTAAAGTCACGAGTAGAAGCCATGGATTGTTTCTCTCAAACGGTTAAGTCTTTCAGAGAGTTGGGCTCTGATACCAATTGTTAGAATATACGCTTAACGCTAGAGGGGGGGGGGTGAATAGCGTTATAATAAAAAATAATATAAACTTGCGGAATTAAAAATTGCAGGATTGAAATAAGTGCGGTAAGTAAATAATAAGGAACGAACGCACCGCAATTATCCTTGTTCACCACAACCTGTGGCTAGTCCAGTCCCCGAGAGACTCTGTCGAGATTCCACTAACTTCGTTAAGCTTACGGGTGCTTAACAAACCGTTACAAACTGAGAACTTGAGTCACACAAGCCTCAACAACCTTTGCTCGAAGATACCACACTTCAAGACTTCAACCGAAGGAATGAAAACGTTCCTTCTTACAACCAAGGGATTTACACTTCCCTTCAAGTGTATACAAACACTTAGCACTCAAGACAAGACTCTCTTTAAGAGTAGATATGAGTAAAATAAATACGCTCAAGAACACAACAACTTTCGTCAAAAGTTTGGCTCTCAAAAACTTATTAAATGAATAGAAAATGATGAATATGAGAGTATGCAAGCTTTAGCAAGAATATAATCAGTTGTTGTCCTTAGAAGACTGATTTTGAGTTGTATTTATAGTGTTCAAAACCCCCACAACCGTTGCCTAATTGCCAATCAAGAATTGGTGATTTTGTGCTAAGATAATCGATTATCTGATTTGCATAATCGATTATTTTCCAATCGTTCAAAAATCATTCCCAGATTTTAAGCAGAATAATCGATTATCCAAATCGTATAATCGATACCTGACAACGTTCAAAAAATCATATTCAGATTTTACTTAACATAATCGATTATCAGATTGTGTATAATCGATTACCTGACAACGTTCAAAAAATCATATGCAGATTTTACTTAGCATAATCGATTATCAGATTGTGTATAATCGAGTGTATAATCGATTATCTTTCAGAGTTTAAAAATACTTTGGCAACTGTCATTTGCATAATCGATTATGCTATAAGGATAATCGATTATCTTTTATATTTCGAAAACATCGGACTACATTGTCTTAACATAATCGATTATCACAAAGTACATAATCGATTATTTTACAGTCTTGTAAAATTTGATAGACACTGCCTCAACATAATCGATTATCATAATGTGCATAATCGATTATTTTATAGCTTTGAAAAATCTGATGGACACTGCCTCAACATAATCGATTATCATAAGGTACATAATCGACTATCTTGTAGCTTTGAAAAATCTAATGTACACTGCCTTAACATAATCGATTATCATAAGGTACATAATCGATTATTGTTCAGCTTTGTAAATCTGGTGTACATTGTCTTAACATAATCGATTATCATAAAGTACATAATCGATTATCTTTGTCCAGATTTGAGAGGCATGTTTAAAAATCATTTTGGCTAAAATAAAATGTTTGAAAATCATTTTGCTTTAAATTAAATATGCATGATTTGATAAAAATGATTTACGAGAGAAGCCAAGTCTTGAGTTAATTATCGGATCAAGATCACAATTAAAGAACGACTCATGTATAACTTTATTTCTTTGCTTGATCATGATCTTTGTTCGTCTTGTGCTTGAACCTCGTTATGTGTCAATTGCACGCTTGTGCTTGGGCCTCGTCATATGTCAATTGCGCGTCGTTTGTCATTTATCAAAACCTACAAATAAGAACACACGTTTTAGTTTAGTGCCTTGAGAACGTGTTTCAACACCTTCCACAGAAAGTCCTCTTCCCTTAAAACTTCTGTTGCTGCGAAACCATCTAAGAAATCCAAGAACGCATCACCCAAGGTTGCATCCAGGGGTAGAACAACAAGAAGCAAAGTGAGAGAGAGTGAAGTAGAGTTAAAGAGGGCGCTAGAAGAGAGTAACAAGAAAAGACTAGAGAAAGGAAAGGGGAAGGTTGGCGAGTGTTCGGAAACTGTGGCTGAGGAGGACGAAGAGATGATGGAATAGGTCCATCTAGCGAAACAAACTCAGAAGGCTCCTATTGCAAAATCCAAGGAGACTAAGACTTCTTCCAAGAAGTCTTCAAATGTTGTACCTGCTGAGTCCACCCTTGAAAAGAGAACAAGATCTGTCTCTAAAGGCAAACAAGTGGAAATGGTTGTAGAAGAAGAAGAAAGTGACAAAGAAGAAGAAGATGATTCTGAGAATAAGCAGGATTGATTTGCCAATTTTGGCAAAAGAAAAATTCTTAAGGGTAGGATGCTGAAAGACCTGGAGGAGCCAGGCATGTTGAGGCTTCTAACATCTCTTGAAGCTCAAGGTTGGAAGGACATGGTCGTTCAGTTGAATGGGAAATTAGATAGGATGGAACTACCTGAGTTCATAGCAAATAGGTCAGTGAAGAATGGTGTGGTGACAAGTTCTTTAAATGGGGTCAAGGTAAAGTTCAATGCTGAGAAGCTGGGGAGATTTTGAATATCCGTTGTGAAAGAAATGATGATTACACAAGGTAAAGATGGCATTGTTTGGATAGTTTACCTTTAGAGCGACAGATTACTAGAAATTTTTGTGATACCACATCAGATGCAGAAGTGCCTGCGGCCAAGGCAGTGCTAAAGAGTGAGATGAGGCCTGAGCAGAAGGTGCTCTTTGAGTTTGTCAACAAATACCTCCTGCCCAGACAGGAAAGAAGGCATACTGCTAATTATATGGACCTTGTACTCATGTAGTGCTTAACTGAAAGTAAGCAAATCAACTGGCTTGTGTTCATGGTATAGCTGCTATAAAGGGTAATCAATTGTTCAAAGGCTCATCCAATCCCCTATGGATTTATTCTGACTACTGTGCTTGAACGACTACATGTTCCCTTGAAAAATTGGGAGATGGCATCTAGCAAGGAGCACTTTGGCATCAAGACTCTTCAAAGCTGTGACTATCTGCTCAGCACTGTTCCTATTGAACCCGGTTCATCTACTAAGAGTCCTATGAACATCAAAGTCAGGTTTTTAGTTCAGGAGGCTGGAATGAAGGATGCTGAAATAGCAAGGCTTAATACCAGGGTGGCAGGATTGGAGGGAGAAAGGAATGGACTTAGAGCTGAGCTTGCCAAAGAGAAGGAGAAAAATGAAGGCATGCTACAACAAATGCTTAACATGCTAAAAGTCCAACCCTCTAGCTCATCCAAGCCTTAGGAGTCCTGTGCCTAGTATCCTGGCTAGTCCCCCCCCCCCCCCAGTGACAAGTTTATATGGTTCTTGGTCTGTTTTTTCTTTTTGCTCATGGTTGGAAGTTTTATGTTTCTTTTTATGGACTGCTTCGTAAGAACATTTCTGTAATCAATGAATGGAACTTTTCTGGTTCTTGTTAATCTTGTTGTATATAGTTATTTTCAGAGATGATTTTTGATTAACTTGAACATGTGTTCATTTGCAGTTGCCCCAGTTGCCATGAGTAGAAATTAACTTCGAGAATTCACATTATTCATGCAACTTTTCGATGATGCCAAAAGGGGGAAGATATTATGCTTTTAAAAATGTTTTCTGAACTACTGATTTTTATGACCTAAATCTGACCTCCTTAATGATAAGTTAAATCATTTTCTAAGTGTTGATGTCAGCCAAGTCTACAGGTTCCCTGACCACAATAAGCACAGAGTTTGTCATCATCAAAAAGTGGGAAATTGTTGGCCCAAGTTTAATTTGAGTTTTGAATATTGAAAAATGAACTGATAGAAGGACCAGGTACATCTTGTTCTACACAGTCTAAATCAACAAGGGCACATGCAGAGCACGTGAGGAAGATAATGCACCAAAGATCACGCATCAATATCTTCTGAACATAATCGAAAAGGTTGCAATGCGATAAGGAGAACAATCTCCTTATATGAAAAGAACTTAATCCTTAGTTAGGATGAGAGTTGGAGTTTGTGTTGGCTAAAGATTCGTATTGTGGACATATAAGAAGTAAAGTCTTAATCAAACTGTAACTGCAAACTCAATATACGATTGTGTTAGTTCTCTTTTACAGGTAACACACGCAAGCAGAAGTAAAGCATATTTGAGAGCAAAAAGAGCGAGTCCGATTTGCAAGAAATATATGGCAGTTACAAGTGCGTACGCCTACAACTACATGAACCTAGAGAAGAACCAGTTCCATCTGATTGTCTTATTTCTAGTTCAATTGTAGTAGGTTTTGTATTGTACCTTTCAGCTTTCCTAGAAGCAATTGTTTTAGGTACGTTGTGTCATCAATTTAGAGTTAATTTAATAAGTGTAGCAGCAGTTGATGTTGTATGCCAAACTGGGATTAGAGTTTAATCCTTAGGTTTACAAAGAGTTTTTGTAAATGCCAATTTGGTTCATTGATTTTAGTGTAGTTTGGGAAAATCCTACTGAGTAGTAGGTCGTGGTTTTTTCACATTTTGAGCCAGGTGTTTTCCACATAAAAATATCTGTGCACTTTACTTTCAGTTTTTATTATTCCGCAAACTGCAGTAGTTAGAATGCTTAGAAGAATCAGGTTCTTCTAACGCGAAAATTAGGTACCACATAAATCACCACCCTCTTGTGTAGTATTGACATTTATACACATCAATAAAAAAGACCCGTAAGCTAATACACGAAGTTGATAGAGCGGCCTCGCACTCTACGGGGAGTGAGTATGCACAATCCTGGAGCATCACCTCAGAATCAGCTCCGACTCACATGTCCACCTCCTTCCAATTACATGACACCCCTTCACCTGAACCTGTACCAACTTCTAAGAAACAATTCAAGGATGTTTCGGATTCGTCTAATGAGTCCGTATCAAGAAATGAAGAGCAATACTCCACCTCCCCTACAGTTTCATTATCTAGGGAAAGTGAAGGATATTGTAAAGGGGGTGAACCTCAAGTCGGGGGAGTAGAGCGGACCAGAAAACCTAAAGCCTAGGAAGACAGGTTTGTGGGCGATATTTAGGGAATGGTGGCTCGCAAGAAAACTGATCCTACAGAGAGAGTTCATTGATGCTGATCTTCTTCCTCTTAACCCAATTGTGCAAGAACAACTCCGTACTGGAGACTGTTAGGGTTTATTCAAGGAGCATTGTATAGTCGCCAGTAAACATATGGTGAAAGCATTCTATTGTAATGTGCATCATGTGGTTAGGGACTCAAAGGTGAAAAAGCTGCGGGACAAATTGGTGATGTTTGATAGGAAGTCACTGAATGAATACTTGGGGTTCCAAGAAGAGGATGAATTTGAATACTTAGAAAAGCTGGTAATGAAAGAAGAGGTTCATCCTTGGTTGGCCCAGTATTTTGCAGCCCCAGGCACTGTCCCGGTATGGTCAAAGGCAGGGGATTAGATTCTGCTGAACACTCTCAATTTTGAGGCAAAGGGTTGGTTGACGTTCGTGTGTAGTAGACATGATCCCTCCACCCATGATCACTCAATTCCTATACCTCGTGTTGTTCTAGTAGCATCTATCATGGCCGGGATTCCTCTCAATGTGGGCAATATTATTTTGAGGGTGATCTCTATGGTCGGACAAAAGACCAACATAAATTATCCCTTCCCAAACACTCTTTCCTTGTACATTAGAAATTTGTATATGAAAAAGAAACATTTTGATGTCAAGGCAAAACAAGTGGCTCTCTATTCATGGTACAGTCAGTTGGGTCCCGACAACCCAAAGAAGTACAGAAAGTAACAGGCATCCAATTCTACTGCACCTGGCAAGTCTGAGGACCCAGTGGTTATTAAGCACTCTACTAAGCCATCCACCATACCTACTACCGGTGAGATATTGCCCCCGGGTCCTTCTTCTGTTGCTGGTACATCTACTTCAACGGACCCACTTGTCCCTTCATCGAAGACTCACCAGTTCACTATCCACCAGCTCACTTAGTCTTTAGCCAGTTTGAACAACTGGATGTCAGCTGCGACATCCAAGTTGTCCAACTTTGCCACTATAGTTCAGGCACAGTCATCTCCTGCCACTGTTGAGATTCCTCATTCAATTGATGAAACACATAAGAAGATCCAGTTCAATCAGGAAAAGATGATTGAAATGCAGGATGCCTTGACTTAGGAAGTTGGGGCACATAGCAAGGTATTGGATAGGTTGTCTAGGGAGCATAAGAAGTTGAAGAAGCAAAAGGCTTCACAGGAGTCAATGACGAAGTTGAGAGAAGATGTGGATAATATTTAGGCAAACTAGATTCCGTTAGACTTAGTATTTAGGTACCCAACTGTAGATCCAACAGTAGCTCATCCACATTAGGAGGAGGTACCCAAGAAAGAAGAGGAAACTCACTAGCACCAAGGGAGTTGTGATAGAGGTGGCACAGGTTCAGGAGAGTACCTCTAGTGCTCTAACAATTGTTCGACCAGTCCTTGATCGGCGCATGTCCCAGTAGCAGAGCAGCAGCAGGCCTAGAACCAATCTGAGGTTCCCTCCAGTACAGAGGACCAGGGGCCTACTTATCATCACATGGAGACAGATTCGGCCGGAGGGGCCACTCTATGTCATTTCCTGTTATTTACGCTTATTTTGATAGTTGGCATTAGGGACAATGCCAACGTTTATTCGTGGGGGTGCATCCTACTATTTTGTTGTATGACTATCTATATTCTCTCTACTTTTAGCACATTTGAAGTAGATAGATGGTTTGTATATAACTTTTCATTCTAGATGCTTTTCAACTTTATGTATATATTCATTACCTCCAGTTGTATATCCCACTTCCATTTTGTATATATTCATTCGTTTTTTCATTTTGATTTTCTTGGTTTTCTAGTTTTTAAAAATTTTTCGTTTTAGTTGCATAGCTAGGCTCGTAGCCTTTTTGTTTTGTTTTGGTGTTTGCAATAAACCCTTGGTTTTCTTAGTGCCATTGTTCTTTCCAAGGATAGAGTGTTGTGCGAACCTGGTGGCTCTTCCAAATGATTGATGGTGTGACAACTTTCTTAAGGGTTTGAGTCCGATTTTTATTTTTCTTTTTGATTTTCAGGTTTTGTTGTTAAGGGTACCTCAGGTAAAGCTTCAATTGGGCCTAACACATTTTCCTTTAATCCCATGGTCAAAGAAATGATGTTTTGTTTAGGATGGTGAAAGTCATGGCTTTGAGACTCTTATGTTGACCAAACAATCATCATGTGTTCATTTTGGGCTATTATGCGCTTGAACCATAATTAAGGTCGTTGTGGGCCCTCGACTCGATGTATTTAGCGATCATTGAGTGTATGTGGTAAGAACATAAATTATCAGCCTAAGTACCGAGCCGATAGTCTAGAACTTGCCCTAAATATTTGTTGAGGAGAAATCATAGGTGAAACTCAACTTGAGAAGTGATTATAGGCTCTCCTTGATCCAAAATGCCAAATTTCAATAATTCCATGACCTACCAATGAAATGATCCCTAGTTTACCCCTGTTGAGCCTTAAACCTTCTTCTTTCATGAACAAAAGCTACAAGCCTGTACCCTTTCTGAATGAGACCCTCTCTTGGCACCCAAATCTTCCCTTGAGTAATGACAAATGTCTAAGTTTGGGGGGAGATACAAGAAAGGAATCAAAGTGGAAAAAAGGTACAAAAGCAAAAGAAAATTTAGGTAATGAAAAAAAGAAAAAGGAGAAAAAAGAAAAAAGTGAATAAGAACCAAAAAGGGAATCCAAGGACAACCAAAAAGTGAAGAAGGTGTGGAAAAAGTAGACAAAAGGAGAAAGGCTTTGAATTGCATAAAAAAGAGTGACAATGTGTCTCTCTAACCCCTTGACAGAAGTGAAATACTCAAATGAGTCAATAAAGTATGCCAAAATGAATCAAAATAAATGCTTAAGGGAAGATTGAACCCAATTCAGAAAAAACATATCCTACCTTTACCCAAAAGCCTTCACAATGACTCCTCAAAAGCCCTATATGATCTTGAGTTGAGGAAAGCCTATATTAGTGGATACTTACATAATGGGCAAACATATGGTACTTAGAGCCGGACTTATGGCCTCTTCTTTGATAGAGATGAGTGAAAATCTATCAACCTCGGTTTGTGTGTAAATACATTAAAAGGTGAGGTTCACTTAGAGAGAGTTGAGAATGTGTGAGTTTGGGTTCCACAATGACCAAAGTAATTGAAATAAGTTCTTTTATGAATATCTGTCAACTCTTGATGCTCTTGTGTCACACTTGATCGACAAGTTTTCAAAGCTTAAATGTGTTAATGATGCATTCAAATCGAGGGCAATTGTTAGTCCCAATTTATGCTTGTTGAGTTTACTTTAGGATAGACAGGAATTACTTGGATGTTTTCCTATGAGGGATAGGTCTTATTTTATTTTCTTGAGGACAAGCAAATGTTTAATTTTGGGGGAGTTGATAACTGTGATTTTAACACATTTTATACCTATTCTTGTCTAAGCTTTGTGTGTGAATTGCCATAAATTAGTCCCAAAATTCTTACAAGTTGCGCTTGATTGGAGGTTTGAGCGACAAGATGACAGATGTCAAAGATCGGATAAAAAATGAGTGAAATCTGCCAAGTTCCAAGGACAAGTGAAGTGGGGAATAAGGAAGCCTAGCGTGCACCGCACTGCTTTGCCACGTAGCCGGGCTAGGATTTCAGAGACTGGGAATTTTCAGTGGTAACATGCACGGTCCATGCTCATTCCTACGCGGTCCGCGCTCATTCCTACGCGATTCAATCCTGTGGGAGTCCAGAGATCAAATAATGCAGAGCAAAATCCACGCGGCCGCATTACAAAATAGTGCGGTCCGCGTGGAAGAGATCCACAGACTAACAAATTCAAGGAAAATCCCGCGCGGCTGCACGCCAAAATAGTGCGGTCCGCATGGATGAAATTCAGAGAGTTGAACTTTTACCGAGGCTGTCCAACACGGTCGCGCACTGTTATGCGTGATCCGCACCCATCAGCCAGCACAGCCGCGCAACTTTTTTCCGAGGTCCGCTTCCCCAGCTTCATAGAAGAGACTTGAAAGGCTAAGACCCCTGCGCGGTCCGCGCCAGCTCCGTAGGGACATTTTAATCCAGTTTTTCATGTGCAGTATAAATAAAACATTTTACTTTTTTAGGTGATGTATTTATATATCAGATAGCTTCTGCACTCGTGAGACTCAAGTTTTAGCCTATTTTGGTCCATTTTATCTTGTTTTATCGTGGATTCTTGTAGATTAATATTGTAGTTAATTAATATGTCTATTTCATCTTCTATTTCTTCAATTTCTGTTTCTATTATTCTCGCTAAACTCATTAGCTAGGGTTGTGGCTCAACCCTAGTAAGGGTAATTAATGAGTGTGCTTGCTTAATTTTTGAATGATGTTGGGTGTTTTCTATTTGAGTTAATTTTCTGATTTCATTAGGATTTGGTGGTTGCAAACACTAGAGCTTAGTGGGTCTTGACTCCTCTTGAGAAAGAGCGTCTATGACCCCAAAATTAACCCAACAAGGAATTGGGATGGACCCATAAGAGTGGTAGTTCCAATTAACGGGTTAAACCTCGAGAGAGTAATTATCCAACTAGAACCCTAAGTTGCTTGGGCAAATTGGCATACCCAATTGGTGTCGAGAGAGTCAATTGAGCAAAATGATTCTCTCTACCGAGAGGTGTGAGAGTGAGTCCAATTATACAATGGTTATAGCATAATCTCCATAATCGTCATCCTTGTATTAGGAATCTCTACGGGATAGTTGACCACCTACGTAAATGACACGACATTAGTGCCCTTCTCTCTCTTGCATATAACCTAGAATTAATATCTTAGCATACCTTAGTTTTAATTAGTAGTTGTTAAATTGTAGTTGATAATCATAAAAACCCTAAAAATATTAGAAGTACAATAAGGAGCTAAAACATATTTCTAGACCAAACAAATACTCGACTCCATTCCAAGCTCACTGTAGAAATTGATCCCGGTACCTCTATTGGGTAATATTCTTAGTGCCCACTATTCTTCAGGTTGAGTCCACCGCGATTAATCCTCATCTTTTCCCCGACTCAAGTACTTCTTTCTTAAGTTCGTTCGAGGACAAACGATTGTTTTAGAGGTGGGGAATGTGATGACCTTTGGGTCATCACTTGTTTTAAAATGAAATTCTGTGTTCCGAGCTCGTAGCTGGAAATCCTATATGTGAAAATATATGAAAATGATAAATTTTGACTATAAAAGGAATTCATTTTGACTTAATCAACATTTTGGATAAACGGACTCGGACCCATGATTTGACGGTCCCAGAGGGTGCGTATGAAAATATGGCACTTGGGAATATGCGCGAAATCGAATTCCAAGGTCCCAAACTCGAGAAATAAATTTTTAAAGAAAATATTTTCTAAAATTGTTTAAAGGATTTAGAAATAAATTTTGATTAGAACATGTTAGTATCGGGATCGTATTTTGGTTTCGGCGCCTGGTATATGTCCTATATGTGATTTAATATAATTTTGTGAAGTGTGGTAAGATATGGAATCTGTTCGACGTGATTCAGAACTTAAATACAAGTTTTTGTATTTAAAGAAGTTTTGAGAAATTTCAATGAATTTGAGGTCTAATTCAATGTTAATGATGTTATTTTGGTAATTTTATTACACGAATAAGATTGTATGATATTTTTTAGGTTGTTTGTATATTTGTTTTGAGCCCAATGGATCTGGTGAGTTATGGATAGGCCACTGGGTGCATTTTGGACGTAGAAAAATTGCAGGTTTTTAGCTAATGTGCACAGGTGATTTGTGAAGCATGGCTCACAAATGCAAGACCTCCATCGCAAATGCATAAATAGGACCTGGGCAGGTCTGATAGAAAATGCGACCACTTGGCTCTCAAATGCGGAAGGCTAGTCGCAAACCAAAACATCAATTTTCCTGAAAGGTTCGCAAATACAAGCCCTGCATCGCATTTTCCAACCTAACAGAAGTCGGGGTTCGCAGATGTGAAGCTCTGTTTGCAATTCACATATCTGAGACCTGCAACTTTTATACTTAGACGATTTTCAACCCATATTTCACATCTTTTTAAAACACAAACTCCCTAAGGCAAGTTTTCAACTCTTATTCGAAATTGATTGTAAGTTATTTTTAACTCATTTCCTTCAGTCAGTAATATCTTGAACATGATTTCAACTCAAAATCAATGATTTTCATGGGAGGAATGGTGTTTTGGGTAGAACCGTGGTTTTTCAAAAATTGGAGATTTGGACCTCGATTTGAGGTCAAGTTTCAAAATCGATTATAAATTAGGGTTCGTGGAGGCATGGGTAATCGGGTTTTGGTTCGAACCCCAGATTTTGACCATGTGGATCCGGAGGCAATTTCTGACTTTTTGGATGAAAAGATATCCCTGCCCCACGCCAAGCAGGAGAAGGGCTTATACTGCTCTGTCGCTGTCGAGTTGCTCCGTTTAGAAAACTCATTTTCATGCATTGGGGTTGATTCATTTAGAATTTATTGATGTAATTAAGTAACTTGTGGCTAGATTTGAGCGAATTGGTGGGAAATCAAGGGGTAAAGCTATAATTGAGACGTGAATTACGTTCGTGGCATCAAGGTAAGCGTTTGGTCTAACCTTAGCTTGATGGATTAGGAATTGTGTCCTATTTGCTAATTGTTTCTTATTGAGTACGACGTATAAATATGGTGACGAGTATCAATACATTGATTTCGAGCATGACCGTGAGTCTTATATTGTGATTTTTATGGCCGCATTGTATTGTTCATGCCTTGGTGAAGGTTTCTATTTGTTGAGTAAACTTTTGTGGAAAGAATTGTGACCTACAAACATCAAGTAGTGTTGCCTCAAGTTGTATAACAAATTGTGAAAGTATAAGGGATAAGTGAACCTCTAGAGCATTGGCTCGACTTGTGAAGTGAATTGTGAAGTAAAAGTGAGAAAGAGAAGAGATCATTATGTAGCCCCCTTACCGGGCCATTGTTGCTTTATTTGTTATCTCACTTCCGGGATGTTGATGTTATTGATGTTGTTCCCTTGCCTGGACTTGATTGTTGAGTTGTTGCTTCAATGCATTGTGTTCTTAATTGATATTACGGATGCTTAGGTTGATGATTCTTAATGTTGGGTAAGGATTATGGTTATTCTTGGGGAACAAGTTTGGTTATAGTCGAGGTAGTTTGACGTTGCAACAAGTTTGGTTATAGTCGGGATACTTAGATGTTGGAACAAGTTTGGTTATAGTCAAGATAGTTAGATGTTGGAACAAGTTTGGTTATAACTGTTTCTCCCTTGTCGGAACGTAAATTATGTTTTCAAACCATTTGTCGGGATAGTGTAGACCTTATTGATCCCGTGTCGGGACTCTTCTTATTACTGTTGTTGATTGTATACGTGGATCCGATTGCACGCCCCGATAATATTATATGTGGATCGGGTTGGACGTCGCAACAATAATATATGTAGGTCAGGTTGTACGCCACAACAATACTATTTGTGGATCGGGTTGCACGGCATAAAAATATTATATGTAGATCGGGTTGCACGCCGCAACAATGATAAATGATATAGATTGAGTTTCACGCGCAACAGTGTTGCTATATATTGGAATCGGTTTGCGCACCGCAATAGTTATTGATACAAGTGTGTTTAGCCTGGATATTAGTTCTTTTTTTTTTTGCTGTGAATTCTAAGCTGCCTTAGACTGTTACTCTTGATTTACTATTATACTGGTATATCCCCACAGCATGTACCCCCTCTCATCCTTACTTGTTTATTTCTATTTTATTTTTCGTTGCACATTATATACTACACAGGTTTATTTTGTAATCTAGTCCTAGCCTCGTCTCTACTTCGCCAAGGTTAGGATAGGCATTTACTATCACATGTGGTCGGTTATGCTTGTAATATATTCTGCAATCTTTTATGCAGACCCCAGTGTTGTAGACATCGTACCGCAGCCTGATTGTTGATTCTTGTTCATCAGGCGACCTGAAGTAGTCCTGCAGGCGTCCGCAGGACTTGGTGTCTCTTTCAGTCTAATATTCATGTTTCTTTCATGCATTCCAGAGACAGTGTTGTATTTATTTCTTTCAAATATTTATTTGTAGTATTATTAGACCTTCTGTAAAATTGTGACACCAATTCTGGGTAGTCGAGGCTCAAACAGTTGTATTAGATATTCATGTTCAGATAACTTATAGTTTTTCTTCCTCTTATGTTAAATTCCGTTATTTTAAATGTTATTTCTTTGAAGTTATAAAAGAAAATGAAATGGGTACAAATAATTTCCTTGTCTAGCTCATATTAGTATGTCCATTAAAACTTTTGAAGGTGAACAATTCGGATCGTGATATTAATTTGTATGTATTCTTTTAATCTTTGTGCTGGAAGCCCAAGCAACCTGTAGGCCTTTATTCTTAATTTATTAATATAACTGTATGGATTATGGTATAAGAAACCCAGCATTGCATACAATGCATAGATCTAACTCATTTTCTTGGCTCAAGTTATCTTTAACTGAAATACCTTTTTCCGAAACTTTTGACTTGTGCAATCATGGCATATTGACATCCAATTTCAGAACTATGCGGTGGTTTGGCATATCCTTTCTGTCATAGTATTCAGCCAACTATAGCTCCATCTCTAGAAGATAATGTATTATCAAACATATGAAATGGTATTGTTTTTGGTAATTAAGAAATTTCCATTAATCACTATTGAAGCAGCTTAATTAATCAGAATTCTGACAACCTGTCCGGTTGTCATAAAAATTAATGCCCCGATCACCTTTTAACTTCTTTATCCAAGTTTATTTCCGCTAATTTTATTTTTCCGGGATGTTCGGTTTTGAGTTTCGGACAGTTTTGGGACACTTAATCCCTAAATGAGAGCTTAGGTGTTGGAAAATTGATCATAGTCTGAACAGTGTGAAGAAGACCTCGGAATGGAAATCCGATGCTTCCGCTAGCTCCGTTTGGTGATTTTGGGGTTGGGAGCGTATTCAGATTGTGTTTTTGAGGCCCGTAGCTAATATAGGCTTGAAATGTCGAAAGTTGAAATTTTGGAAGTTTCTCGTTCGATAGTGAGGTTTTGATCCGAGGGTTGGAATGCAATTCCAAGAGTTGTAGCAGTACTATTATGCCATTTTGGGCGTGCATGCAAGTTTCAGGTCATTCGTACGAGGTTTGATAGACTTTTTGATCAAAAATGTATTTTTGGAGCTTTTTTGGAATTTTTAAGCTTGAATCGATGAAATGTAGGTGTTCTGATGTTGTTTATGGCATTCCGAAGGTTGGAACAAGTTTGAATGATGTTATAGGATATGTTCGTAGGTTAAGTCGAGTTCCTGGGGCCTCGGGTGTATTTCAGATGCTCAACGGGTCATTTTGAGGTGTTAAAAAGTTGTAGAAATTCAGGTTTAGGTGTTGCAGACTTTTCTTCATTGCGATCGCAGCCTTCCATTCGTGATTGCATAGTGTAATTTCGGAGGAGGCCCAATTCCTTCTTCCCGATTGCATTACTTTACTCGTGATCGCATAGTACTGCCCTTCCTCTTTCATGTTCGCATAAGCCCCTTCTCGTTCGCGTAGTAGAAACATGAGTCGATGCTCAGTAACCAATTTCTTCTTCGCGTTCGCGTGCCTTCTGCAACGATCGCGTAAGGCCATCACTTCCTCTTTTGCGATTGTGTTCACTGTATCTCGTTTGCGTAGGCCATTTTAGAAGCATTCATATTTTAATCTTCACGATCGTAGGCCTTCTTTTGCGATCGCGATTCACAATATACCTAGGCAGAATTTAAAATCCAAAATCGAGGGTTTAGACCATAATTCATATTTTTGACTAGGGAGCTCGGGAGATCACGATTTTTGAGAAGATTTTCACCTGGGCGATTTGGGTAAGTGATTCTTACTCATTTTAGACTAATTTCCACGAATCTTCACTCAAATTTATCCTTTAATTTTTGAATTTTTGTAGAAATTGGGGAAAGTTATTAGACATAGAAATTGAGTTTTGATTGGGTTTTTGACATCCGATTTGAGAGGTTTTTATATGATTAGACTCATGTGAGTGTGAGGATTCTGGAAATATATTAATTTCACCTGATTTCAAGACGTTGGCCTGCGATGTGTTTTGGTCATTTTACATAAATTCATGTATTAGCTTAGAATTTAATTATAGAATCTTCTTATTGAAGAATTATTTACATTATGAAATGGGATTGAAAAGATTTGGGCCATTTGGAGTCGGATACTCGTGGCAAAAATGTGTTTTCGAGTTGATTTTGAGCCGGTTCGTGATAAGTGGCTTGTCTAGCTTTGTGTGGGGGACCTTCCCCTTAGGATTTGTTTATTTGGTAACTGAATTGCCTTGTGCGTGAGGTGACGAGCTTGTACTTGTGCAAATTATTTGAAATATGGTATTTCTTAAAGTATTTATCAGCATGTTTCCTTTTGTTGCTTTATTATACTTACAAATTTAGCATGTTTATAGTTAGTAAAGCATGTTTATTTGACTTAAATTGCATATTTGCTTAAAATGCCTTGATTGCACTCCGTGAAACATATTAGGCTAGAATTACTTGTTTCCATGATATGAAATTTCATTTCTGAATATCTTCTTGATAATGCTGCATATTTACATTGGGACTACGGATGTGGGATTCCGGTAGCCCCCCCCCCCCCACCCCTATGTGTTTACTTTGGGACTACAGGTTAGATTTTCGGTAGATTCCCCTGCACAGTTATATGGAACTACTGAAATGCACCTGGTAAATTCTCCCAGTACTGGGTATTTACATTTGGGACTACGTATCGGGGTTCGAGTACATCCCCGCGCATTGATAACTGGACTACGGGATAATATCCCGGGAGATCCACCGAACAGTTGATGAAAGGGACTACAGGACGGTATCCTGGCAGATCCAGACTTCTTCTATTGGTATTGAGTTGTTCTTATTTTCCGTGTTTACTCGGTTCTTTGTAAATTTTTTGTTGCCTTGTATAACCTGTCTTATTTCAATGATGTACTCACTTATTGTCTATTTCATATGTTGAAACTTTCTGTTACGTTAACCTCAGTAGGGTCCTGACCTTCGTTGTTACTTCCCGACCGAGGTTAGGCTTGACACTTACTAAGTACCGTTATGGTGCACTTATGCCTTTTCAGTGCATATTTTCATATGCAGATCCAGGTACCTCTACCCAGGCGTATCACTATTGAGGCAGAGAGATCTATCAGAGACTTTGGGGTAAATCTGCCATGTCTGCAGACCGAGGAGTCTCTATCTTATTCCACATATAGTATTTATCCTTCTTTCTTTAAATTGTTGTAGACATTCTGGAGTTAGACCATTGTACTATGTTTCTTCAGAGGTCAGTCCAGTAGACCTTGCTCGAGCTACTCACGACCACCGCGTCCTCCTACAGCTTGCTTTGAGTATGGTTACACACGCCATATGGTCAGGTTTTTCCCCAGACTTGGGAGGGGTGCTCCTTCACAGACTTCTCAGTCACAACATGCCACGCAGAGTTCTCAAGCTATGATCATAGCTCCAGCCGCTACCCTATTTGTCCAGCCAGCTATTGGTAGAGGTCTGATAAGTAGAGGTCACCCTAGACGTGCAGGCTAGGCCAGGTACCATGTCATTCCAACCGGTACTGAGGTTGTTGCCTCCGATTCTTCCATCACAAGTATTATACCATATTTTTACAAAGATGCATCGGTTCTATTCGATCCAGGCTCTAATATTCTAATTTGTTCATCTTTTTCTCCGCATTTGGGTCTACCCCGAGATTCTTTGAGTTCCCCTGTTTACGTTTCTACGCCTGTTGTTGATACCTAATTTTTTTTCTATGTATTTTTATACCCCAAAATACTTTCAAAATAGAATTCATATGCATATATAAGCATCCGCAAAGGTTTTAATATTTTTCCTTTTTTTCTAGATTTTAGAATTAATTTATTGTCTATTTAACAGTATAAAACCTCAAAAAACTATTCCCAAATTACCCTTTTTGTGAGTCATCTATATTTCATAATTACATTTATACCAAATATAATTAAGGCAATTTTTGCATTTTTTTATTAATTTATTTGATATTTTTAAGCTAAATTGTTTAAAATTACAATTATAGCCTATGTTATAATTAATTGCGTTTTATAATTATAAAATTATTCCAAATATTTTTTAATTAATAATTACATTTTATTAATTATTTTTGCGCTTTCAATTTATTTAAAAATTATTTTTACCTATTTTAGTTAATTAATAAGGGAAAAATGGCTATTTAAAAGCTAGCCCGTTTCTATTTAAGTTTTAGCGACATTTGATCCCAATTTTTAACCTCAAATCAGCTCAATTGGGCGATCGAATTACATTGTAACCCAATCCCTTTACCTGTTTGTCTAACCCGCCCGTTTTCATCCTTTCATCGTGGTCGTTGATCATTTTGATCAACGGCCCTCATCCATTCCTTATTTTTTAATTCCCAATTATCCCCTAACACTAATCATTTCTCTAAGTCAGCCTCTCCCAAATCCCATCTCCTCTTAAATGCTCTCTAAACCCTAGCAGCCCACTATCGTCTCCGATCAAGAATACACTAGTGTCCACAACTTCTCTGGCCATAGACGACCTATGTTCTCTCCCCCTTCACCCCAACTCATGATTATTCAATATTTCAAGGCTCAACCTTCAACGGACCTGTTCATGTCCTCCGTCGACTTGAGCTCTCCTGGCTAGTGCCTTCACAGCCTGCCTTTCCATTCTTCGAGTGCAGTTCCTTCTTCAGCCTTTTCTTTTTGAATCCTACCGAATCAAGCCTCTTAGGTGGTGACCTTTCTTCCGGATCCGTTCCGGTGTGTTCACGCGCTGAAGGCTTTAGCCATGGCCCAGATTTGCTAAAAAACCAGACCATTCCAGGCCTTCTCGTCTCTAGGGTTTTTGAGAAACACTAAAAAGCTTGATCCGAGGTTTTTCTTTACTTATTTTCTTAGATCTTTAGAAGATCTGTGCCCTATTCCATATTTTAAAATTTTCCCCTAATTTTTCCTTTTAAAATGAGTCTGTTCAAATTAGGATTTTCAAAAATCCTAAAATGACTCTTCTTCATCGTTTTTTTTATGAAATCTGTGTGTTCATACCATGCTTTAGGGTTTTTTAATGATTTGTAATTAATATAGATGTCTCTCTGCCTTTGTACTATTACTGTTTCTACTAATTTTTTTTCTGTAAGCATATTTATATGCCTATTTTTCCTACTGAAAGTGTTTACTGTTACTGATTCTATTTTAACTTCCTTCTCTCACCGTTTCCTAAACTCATATGGCATCTCTTCTCTGAACTGGTTCGAGTTTTAGTTTTTCTAAAACTTGCTCTCTACAAACATTAACTTTACTGCTCTTGACTACTACATATGTCTATGATTCTAGCAAGCATTTGGTTCTGGGGTTCTACCCTAGAAACCCTAGGCTCTCAAACTCATGCTGAGTGCATGGACTGAATTGGAGCTTGCCTTCTTTTGCTTATTCTTGTCTATGCCGATCTCTTCTTCTTTGCTTAATGATAGCATGCTTTTATACGAGGGTTTTGTTCTTTTTGAATTATTTCCATTAGTTTGTGATTGATTTCAATTCCCTTTTACTTGGGCTTAACTGATTTGCTACCGATTTTGACAACTCAACCCTTTCTCTATTTTTCTGACTGAGTACATTAGAGGTTTTTGATTTTCAGACTGTTAGATTATTTTATTTCCTTATTCTTTCAAAACATGGACTATAGTTTCCTACCATAAATAGATTATGTATGTACCTGCCCTGTATTTTGTTACTCTGAGAGATTTTCCCTTTATTAATTACCACTCCCGTTTGAAATCAAATCCCTTTGACTAAGGGGGATTTATTTGATTGACTAAGATTTTATTCCTTGCCTTCTTATCTACTCGTTTTCGCACTATAAAACTCACAGCTTTCACACGTTCTACACACAATGAAATGTTTCAAATCAGCCTTACACAATCACTCGAACACAATTCTCACAAACACTTTTCTGCAATGCATTACTACTACTGCTACACTCTACTTTTCTCTGCTACTGTTGAGCACTCTGCTCCTTTCTCTCTTGCTGTCTTAATCCCCTGGAGTTCTTCTGAACTCAAAAGTACTTGTCAAAGTTCCTTGAGTTTGTTGACTGCCTGGCTATTTATTTGCTGTTACTACTCTGCTATCCTAGAGCTTGCAGCTGGTATATTCTTCTATGTTAAATAGCTCCTTTTTTGTGTTCAACTTCTCTGCTTCTACCCTTCTTTCTTTGTGTGCTTACTTATGCTTTCCTGCGTTATGTGATTATAATGTTATGCCTAATTGTGCTTTCAATCTGTTATGTTTTAATCCCTTCCCTCCATCCCTTTGTATGTGGGTATTGTGCTGAATCATGGTAGCACTTTGAATTGCTTTCTCTGATCCAGAACTAGACTCTTCTGATTCTACTCAATTTCTTTCCCATTCCCTCTCCCCTATATGTGCTGAGCCTTAACTTGGGTCTGTTGGTGTAGTAATCACCATTTAGACCTGATTTTGACTCTCTAAGAGTCCGCTCTTATTTTTTTGAATCTGAGCAAGGGGTCATGGGTGTGCCATTCTATGCCATGGCTGGGTCTGACCACCTCCTGCTAAGGTTCCTCCCTCAGTTTGCACTTACTTCTAGTTCTTAAGTTCTACCCCCCTTTGGTAAGCCATGCTTGGGGACCCTAGAGATCCCTCTTAACTTGGATATCTAAGGGTTGGTAATTCCACACATTCTACTAAGCTGTTACAACATTCACTCTTTAGAGTGTAAGCATTGCCTGGGATCTTGAAGCTACTTGGATATTTGAAACACTCTAAGAGAAGTCCTTGGAATCTGGAATCTAGATTTGGTAAAACCCATGTATTGGATATTGAGATTGCATTAGGCAGTATGGAATTAGCTGTGGGCTATGATGTTTTTATTTTTTTGCCTTTGGCTCTGTAATAATAACTTTGTAAAAGAACTTGGGGATTATATTTGTAAAGCGTATAGGAGGGGTTTTTAGTTATTTGCATGTTAAAGGGTAGAAATCATTCCTATAGGATTTTACTACTTTGAAACACTTAGATATCATGCCTATAGGATTTTACTGCTTTGGATCACCCAGATATCATGCCTATGCGATTTTATTCCTTTGGATAACCTAGATATCATCCCTATAAGGCTTATAACTTTAAATTACCTAGAGATCATGTCTATAGGCATTTCATTCCACACTCAAGCATATAGAAATCAAGCCTAAACAATTGAATAAAAGATAGGCAAACAATAGGGTAATACAAATCTCGCGTGCCTAAAACGTTAAAATAGCAGTGAGTCAATAAAACCGAAGTAAATATCCTGCCTATAGGTTCTCCAGCTAACTTAAGTTATACAAGCAATAATCTGGCAACTATTTCAATAATTTTCAACGGATTCGACCAAACTTTTCTACAACTTAATAAACACGCATTCCTTAAAATCGTTTTCCCAATTCTCTGGCTGAATTTTTTTTTATTCTTGAAGTTACTTTCAAAACAACTTTCAAACTCTTTCATCATTTTATAAGCAATTTACTTCTGAAACTCTGCTGTATATTTCCTTAAACAGCTCTGTCGATTTTCAAAACCTTTTTGAATTTTTACAAGCATCTGCATCCGTTTCAAAACTTTTTCTGTCTTAAGCCCTTAACTAATAATTCGTATAAAATGCTCCAAATCCTAACAATTGGATCCAAGATTCCTAATGTAGACATTTTTTCTAATTTGATGTGTTAAACTGGTCTGTCCACCAATAAAGTTTTAATTTAAGACCTACTAGTACATGTAAGACATGCTAGACTAAATGCTATGTGATTTATGGGGTTTTACACGAGCCTTTGAATTTTTGTTTGTCAATCCACTTTATTTGTTATTTGTTTTGGTTGTCGAGACTAGTATTTATCCTTTTCAAACCCATATATGCCTCTACCCCTTTCTTTTCCCTTCTAAGATTAGGAGTCCTAATACCCCAAGAGTAATAGGTTGGGACATGTACTAGCATGCAATAAATAAAACGAGACTAATCGCGTTTAAATACCTTAACGGGTGGGAAAGGTAGAATATGGATATGATGATTGATGCGTTAATATCTCGTGTGAGAATGATTGCTGGGTATTGAATCAAAGTGATCCATATTATATTTAACCCTACGACCCCTTTTCCTTGTTTATTTATTAATATTTTTCTTAGATTAATGCTTTAACCCATTAAGCTTACTCTTTTCAAATAATTTATGTTTTCTTTCGAAATTTTCAACTTGTTTATACTTCTTACATGCAAACCTTGCTTGTTCATTCCCACTCTTCTTCAAATCACAATTAAGCACGACGGGGAACCAACCTAGTGGATCTTGAGGGGAGCCTAACACTTTCCTCTCGAGATAACCTCAGGCCCTTACCCAAACTCTGGTTTTCTATCCAAATATTCTTCTCTTTAAAAGTGTCCTAATGTACTATAATCGTTAGGTGGCTACTCTAAAAATCCATAACCTAAATTTCCAAGAAGGGGATAAAAGAGTCATTTCATCCATAATTTCGAAACCCGCTTTCGCCTTAGAAAATGGGGGTGTTGACAGCATGGCGACTCTACTGGGGATTTCTTTAAAGCTTTTACCATTACGTGCTCTTGTGACGTTATTGCTTCTTAATTGGATTTACTTTCTGTCCTTAATTGTTTCCTAAAAAATACTAACTTGGCCCTTCATGTTCTTCTTTCTTTTTAATGTCTTCTTTTGTTGCCTTATTATTTCAACCCCGTTGTAATTTTCAAGTATTTATTGTAATCTTTATGAACGTGAAAATACATGCAATTTGCTTCATTATTTTAACTGCATTCTTCAACATCACATTACATTCGTGCCAAAACAAAGCCTATAGCTATGTTATAATGAGTGCTTACGCTCTTCCAATATTATAACCCCCTAAATGTGGCAAAGACATATTTGCGGTAAAACCAGTCGATCAACGATGTAGTCGACGGTTTCGCGTCATTCCCTTTTGAGTTGTCCGCTCAAGGGTACCTTGTCTAGCACTTCAAAAGTAGAAACCTTATTCCATTAAATTGTTCATATATCATGGTCAACCCTAGCCGAGTCAGTTATGTGTCCACATAATGACTCCTTACGATAGCCTAAACCAAAGTCCATCGGTTCCCTCGAAACCCGAACGGACACCTTCATGTTATGTGCATTTATTGGGACAACTAAATGACTTTTTCTAATAATTGATTTAAATAGTCGATTCTGGTGAGGTTAAGGTCCTAACACTTTGTTGTGCAGAAACTGAGGAATAAAGTCCCCACATTCGGTATGGTATCCAACGTTCACCAAAGGTTGCTAAGCTGGTGGGAAGATCTTCATGCTAGCGATCAAACCCTCATTCGCAAGTACTTAGGGAATTTACCCTCCCTTTTGGAAATCGAGCCTAACAACAAGATCATAGAGGCTGCCCCTTAGTTTTGGGATAGTGATCGATCGGTGTTTCGATTTGGGAATTTGGAAATGATTCCTTTACTGGCGGAGATAGGGGGTCTAGCTGGTACCCCTTGGGAGACTCCGGGTCTGCTTATGCCAAAAAACCGCAAAAGTAGAGGCTTCCTAAAGATGATTGGACTCAAGAAAAATCCTGACCTAGCTTGTCTAAAGGATTCCTACATACCATTTGACTTCTAGTACAAGAGGTATGGCCAAAGCAAGCCTTATCGCACCTACACTGATGAGTTCTTCCTCACCTCTTTGGGTCAGATACATAGGAGGGTCTTTGTGTTCATGTTCTGCTTCTTAGGTATGATGCTCTTCCCTATGAAGAAGGTTAGGATCCACACTAGACTAGCAATGGTGACCAAAACCATAATGGAAGAAATTGATGGGCAGACTTTCAGCATAGTGCCCATGGTCATTGCCAAGATATATCGAGCCTTGGGAAAATGTCAACAAGGGGGCTCCACACTTCGAAGGTTGTAATCTGCTACTTCAACTTCAGCTCATAGAACACCTTTAGAAAGGTGACTACATATAGGAAATCATACTTAGGGATTGGGATGACCATATCGTTTTTCACCTCCCAAAGCGAATAAACTTCATACCCAACATGTTCGCTCAGCCAGAGGACGCCAATGGATGGGTACAGTTTTTTGAAAATCTAAAAGAGAGCAAGTTCAATGGATGTTTGAGTGGTACCCGACAAGGACTTCATTGTCTGTTCTCGAGACGCACCATTTCTTGTGCTCATCGATCTGAGGGGAACTCATCCATATGTCCCTCTCCAAGTCATGATGCAAGATGGAAGAAAGCAGATCATACCTAGGATAGACAAAATGAATCATTTCAGGGCTAACTTTCAAGATGATGACGGCTCACACAGGTGTCACGCTCAGCATATGTGGCACTGCAAGCTCGTCTTAGGGAAGGAGTCTCTTGAACCAGACAGGTATCATGCCGGGTGTGTACCTCACTACACGGGTTGGTTGGAAGATGATCATATTGGTTAGGGTCGTCCAGGGTTCATCCATGGTCATAGGATTATTGATGAGAAAACTGAAGCGCAAGTCAAATACAATCAGATGCGCAAGAGGATGCGAGAATCTGAGAATGAGCATCGAGAAATACAGGAAGACCACGAGAAGCTGATCAACGAGTGGAAGGATATGGTTGTCAACGCCAACAATCGGCTAGGGTATCCAGTGCGAGGTCTAGTGAAGTTGGAAGGGAAGTTCTTAAAAAGAATTGAAGACTGTCAGAATGCCGAGGGAAGTGCAGACGGACATTTGGCTTGAGCCTATCTGTTGTTAGGACTGTGAGATTTAATGCAGATGTACAAGGGAGGAAAGAGTACCGAATCAAGGGAAGGTCCTTCTGGGACCAAGTCATTAGGGTCTTTTATTTTTCGCTTTCATAATGTAATAAGGCCACTGGCCATTAGTGACATCATTTATCATTCAGTTGTTTTAAGACTCATGTTGTTTTATCAATAAAATGAGGCATTTAGCATTATAAGTTCTCTAAATTTAATTTGTCGCTAGGCCTACCTTAGGCACAAAGAGGCACCCAAATTAAGGAAAAGACTTACATTACTGCACAACGTGTTTAAATACCGCAATATTATTTTTCAGAACCCGCACTAACTTTTTACCTTTTTGTTTTTTTCATTCATCTTTATTCCCCTCCCTAAAGGTTAGTTCGTGAATACTAGTATCATCAGCATACTCAACAAGATCCAAGGGCCATCCACAACCTCATCCTCCATGTCCTACTAGAAACAGGAACAAAGGCTAAATGGGAGATGGAAGTGCTAGTAAGGAACTTGAGGAAACTTCTCAGAATGCTGCAATTACAAAGGAGATTGCTGCACATCTTGAGCAAACTTTGCTGAGATTTCGAGAGGTATTCGACAAAGTTCGGAACCTGGCAAGCCTGTCAATCACTCTTGCCTCCCCTGATGTTAACACCTAGAACCCTGAACCTCCAAAAAAAAACCCTCGCAACCATCAATACAACCCACTCATGCCCAAGCCTGCAACACGTAGAATAACACTCCACTGATCAATCCCGAACAACAAAATACCACAAAAGACCATAACGCCCCTTATCTTTATGGAAACTATATCCCGCTACACTCAGTCAATCTCAAGTGCACCCGAATCAGTTGACAAGTGCTCCCTCATTCAATATTTAGCCGCTAAACTCAAGAAGTTGGCTAGCCGGGTCCAAGGTTTCGATGGTAGCAAAAGTGTTGAAGGGCTTAACTATGATATCTTTGTGTTCAGCTAGATGTTGAGCTCCCAGAAGGTACAAACCTCCCAAGTTCGAGATGTTCGATGGCACAGCTGATCTCAGGGTCCACCTGAGAATGCATTATGATAAGCCGGTAGGAGTTGGAAGGCACGAGAAATCAATATGAATTTGTTCATAAGGAGTCTGAAAGGCGATGCTTTATCATGATCTATCATCCAGGATGCAAAGAAATGGACAAGTGGGGTGAACATGGCGTCTGAATTTATGGATCAATTTAGGTTCAACACTAAAAACGTACCATATTTGTTCTATATCAAGAATCTAAAGAAGAAACCCACAGAGACCTTTCACGAGTATGCTACTCGTTGGAGGTCAGAAGCTTCTAAGGTCAGGACGGCCTTGGAGGAAGAACAGATGAACAGGTTCTTCGTTCGTGCTTAGGATCCGTAGTTCTACGAAAGGCTTATACTAATAGAGGGTCAAAAGTTCTCCGACGTCATCAAGTTGGGAGAAGGATCGATGAAGGCATCAAAAATGGTATGGTCACTAACCTCAAGGCATTGAAAGCTACCAACAAGGCTTTACAGTCTGGTGGCTCGTCAAAGAAAAAGGATGTAAATTCTGTAATGGCTGCACAGAGGAATAATTCCCGTGTGAAGTACTAGACCTATCCATCAATTCCACTCACATATCAACCTACCATAAATTACCAAGCACCCTCACCCGCGTACCAAATGCCACTGTTTACCAACCACCTCCACCGCCCACATATCAACCCACTTCACTAAGATATTCCCAACATGAGCTTGTGTACCAAGCATACAACTCCCAACCTTCTCATTACCCATCACCACCTGCTCGCCAAAACGTTCCTCGACCTAGACAAAATTTCGACCGAAGACCTCCCACACAATATACCGCCATAGCCGAGCCAATATTATATGAAAAGCAGCCGGTTAGGTTTCACCTATCCCAGCCATAACTCCAAAAATTCCTTCCCAATGGATCAACCCCAACAAAACCTGCACATACCATTCTGGAATGAAAGGACATACCATCGACGAGTGTCGCTCGCTGAAAGATAAGATTCAAACCTTGATTGATAACAAAGTCATTATAGCAAAGGAGCCCACTCCCTATAGGATTTACTACTTTGAATCACCTAGATATCATGCCTATAGAATTTTACTACTTTGAATCACCTAAATGTCATACCTATTAGGTGTAAAACATTAAATTACCTAGAGATCATGTCTATAGGCTTTGTATTCCACTCAAGCATATAGAAATCATGCCTATAGAATTGCATAAAAGATAGGAAAACAATAGGTTAATACAGCTCTCACCTGCCTAAAACGTTAAAGTAGCAGTGAGTCAATAAAATCAAAGTAGATATCCTGCCTATAAGATCTCCACCTAACTTATGTTATATAAGCAATAATCTGGCAACTATTTAATTATTTTTCAACGGATTCGTCAAAACCTGTCTGCAACTTAATAAACACGCATTCCTTAAAATTGTTTTCCCAATTCTCTGTCTGAATTTTTTTTTATTCATGAAGTTACTTTCAAAACAACATTCAAACTCCTGCCTCCTTTTATAAGCAATTTACTTTTTAAACAATGTTGTACATTTCCTTAAACAGCTTTGTCGATTTTCGAAACCTTTCTGACTTTTACAAGCATCTGCCTCTATTTCCAAACTTTTTCTGTAATAAGCCCTTAATTAGTAATTCGTTTAAAGTGCTCCAAAACCTAACAATTGGATCCAACTTGCCTAATGTAGACCTTTTATCTAATTCTATGTGTTAAACTGGTCCGTCTGCCGCTTCAGCTTTAATTTAAGACCAACTAGTACATATAAGACATGCTAGACTAAATGCTATGTGATTTATGGGGTTTTACATGAGCCTTTGCATGTTTGTTTGTCAATCCCCTTTATTTGTTATTTGTTTTGATTTTCGAAACTAGTATTTTATCCTTTTCAAACCCATATATGCCTTTACCCCTTTCTTTTCCCTTTTAAGATTAGGAGTCCTAACCCATATCTTCTTTTCTTTAAAAGTGTCCTAATGCACTATAATCATTAAGTGGCAACTCTCAATAATCCATAACCCAAATTCCCAAAAAGGGGATAAAAGAGTCATTTCATCCATAATGTCAAAACCCGCTTTTGCCTTAGAAAATAGGGGCGTCAAACCCTGTGGGTGATTCTTTTGTTCTGGAACAGGTTTATCGCTCGTGTTCAGTTACTATTCGTGGTTTTAAGACCATAGCCAAATTATTGCTACTTTGCATGGTTGATTTTGACATTTTTTTGGGCATGGACTGGTTGTCACCCATTATTCTATTCTTAATTGTCACGCCAAGACTGTGACACTGGCTATCCAGGTATATCGCGTGTCAAGTGGAGTGGTACTTTATATCACACTCCAAATAGAGTTATCTCTTTTCTTAAATCTCAGTGTATTGTTAAGAAGGGGTGTGATGCGTATTTAGCTTATGTGAGAGATGTCGGTATTGATACCCCTTCAGGTTATTCAGTCCCTGGTGTACGGGATTTTCCCGATGTGTTCCAAGCTAATCTTCCAGGCATGCCGCCTGATAGAGATATTTATTTTGGCATTGATCTATTGTAGGGAACTCAACCTATTTCTATTCCTCTGTATCCTATGGCTCGTCATGAGTTGAAGGAGTTGAAGAATCTGAAATTACTTAATAAGGGTTTTATTCGACCCAGCATTTCACCTTGGGGTGCTCCTGTCTTGTTTGTAAAGAAAATAATGGTTCTATGCATATATGTATCGGCTATCACCAGTTGAACAAGGTTACAGTGAAGAACCGTTATCCTTTGCCTTGCATTGATGATCTGTTTGACCAGCTTCAGGTTGCACATGTGTTTTCTAAGATTGACTTGAGCTCAGGTTACTATCAGTTGATAATTCGGGAGCCAGATATCCCAAATACATGCTTCATGACTCAATGTGGTTATTACGAGTTTCTTGTTATGTCATTTGGGTTGTCCAATGCCCTAGCAGCTTCTATGCATTTGATGCACAGTGTGTTCTGGCCCTATATTGACTTGTTCGTCATTGTTTTCATTGATGATATTCTGGTGTATTCCCAGAGTCGGGAAGACCATGAGAAGCACCTGAGGACCATGCTTCGGACCCTGAGAGAAAAAGTTATATGTGAAGTTCTAAAAATGTTATTTTTGGTAGGATTAAGTGGCATTCTTAGGCCACGTGGTATCAAGTAAGGGTATTCGAGTGGATCCGAAGAAGGTAGAGGTCGTGCAGAGTTGTCCCAGACCGTCCTCAACTACAGAGATTCACAATTTCCTTGGCTTGGCGGTCTACTACCGTCGTTTTGTGGAGGGGTTTTCATTGATTGCATCCCTTATGACTAGATTGAACCAGAACGGTACTCCATTTCAGTGGACATAGGAGTGTGAGGTGAGGTATCAGAAGCTCCAGACAGCTTTGACAACAACTCCAGTTTTGATATGGCCTACTAGTTCGGGGTCTTATACAGTCTATAGTGATTCCTCGAGGGTTGGCTTCGGAGTAGTGTTGATGCAGGACAATAGGCTGATTGCCTACGCGTCCAGACAGTTAAAGATACATGAGAAGAACTACCATATTCACAACCTTGATTAGCTGCCATTGTACACGCCCTGAAGATTTAGTGTCATTATTTACACAGGGTTACCTATGAGATTTATAATGACCATTGGAGCTTGCAGCATTTGTTCAAACAAAAGGATCTAAATTTGTGCTAGAGGAGGTTGTTAGAGTTTGTGAAGTGTTATGGCATCATTATTTTGTATCAACGGGACAAGGCCAATGTGGTGGCTGATGCTTTGAGTCGTCGGGCGAAGAGTTTAGGGAGTTTGGCATATTTACCAGCATTAGAGAGACCTATGGCAATGGATGTTTAGGCCTTGGCCAGCTATTCGGAGTCCAGTGGGGTTCTATCTTGCATGATTTCTTAGGTTTCCTTATTTGATCATATCAAGGACCGGCAATATGATGACCCTCATTTGCTTGTCCTCAAGGACGAGGTTCAGCACGGTGATGCCAGAGATACAACTGTTGGACACGATGGGGTATTGAGGATGCAGTGTATGATTTTTGTACGCAATGTTGATGGGTTTCGAGAGTTGATTCTAGAGGAGGCCCATAGTTTGTGGTATTCCATACATCCGGGTGCCGTGAAGATGTACCGGGATTTGAGGAAGCTTTATTGGTTGAGGAGGATGAAGAAAGATATTGTTTGATTATTGGAAATCCGATTTTTCTTAAAGTATTTATTGGCATGTTCCCTTTCCTGCTTTATTATACTTGCAAATTTAGCATGTTGATAGTTAGAGAAGCATGTTTAGTTGACTTAAATTGCCTTGATTGCACTACGTGAAGCATATTAGGCTAGTATTACTTGTTTCCTTGATATGAAATTTCATTTCAAAATATCTTCTTGCTGTTACTGTTATTACATTGGGACTACGGATGTGAGATTCCGGTAGCTTCCCCCCCCCCCTCCCCTCCCCTTGTTTGTTTACTTTAGGACTACAAGTTAGATTTTCGGTACATCCCCCTGCACAGTTATATGGAACTACGGGAATGCACCCAGTAGATTCCCCTAATACTGGTATTTACATTTAAGACTATGGACTGGGGTTCCGGTAGTTCCCACGCATACAGTTGAATATAACTAACTACAACTGAATACAACTTAATACAATTGTATAAAATACCGGAATACAACTAACTAGTGCTGAATAAAATAATTAAATACATTTGATTAAACTAAATACAAGTGAATACAACTGAAATATACATTCGAATACAATTGAATACAAATAGACGATTTGGGCGATCTACAGAGAGAAACTGCCATATGGCTTCGACGGCCGGCGATCACCCATTAATTCCGGTTGACCAGTCCCTAACACATCTTCCCAATCTCCTACAACAACTATAAACAATCTCCAGCCCTCAAATCCGATTGGCAAGGAAAGCCAAGTAGTTCACTCAAAGAATAAACTTGAATTATTTTCTGCAGAATAAATACAAAAAAGGATAAGGTACTATGCACCCAAAAAAATCCAGAAGACAATGAAAGTATTGTTTTAGTTCTTTGCGAAAAGAAAACCGTCTGCACTTCACTAATGAACATCCGCACACAACAACATAAGAAACATCGGTGAGTAAAAAGATCATTCTCCAATGTGTAAATTCTCACCCCAAAATTTTACTTGGGGTATAAAATTCTCAAGTAAAACAATAATTCCGTAAAGAGTTTGAATGTGGAATTGATAACGGCGGATAAATAGAGAATTTGGGTGGGAGAAGAGTTAAGAAACGAGGGTTTGTGGGAGAAGAGATTCTGGTTGTACGCAAAAATAAAGGGATTGTATTGGGGTTTGCAAATACACAATAATCATGTGAGATAAAATAAAAAAAAGTGAGAGAGAAAAATAATATTTAGCATATATGGTGTCTTAATTGTATGATGTAACTATAAAAGGTATTTATCGGATGTAATATTTTAAAATGATATTTATGTAAAATAAATGGGGTACTAAGGTTTTCTATTGGGTCTAAAAATTCCTTTATTTTTTGATTTTTCTCATTAAAGTTTACGCCATGTCATATTTATGGTAGGTGCTTGAGCTAAAATGACATTTAAGTGACAATGTGAAAGTTAGTTATTTTTAAGCGATAAAAAATAATTGAATGACTTTAATAAAATTGAAACATAGTTGAATGATCTTAACCAAATTATGCTTGAAAGAGCTAAATTTCAAGCATATAAAATGAAATGAATGGGGTAATTATGCTTGAAATTTAGCTCCCAATTAATGAAAAATGCCAATTAAAGACGGGACATTTTTTCTTAATGATATGAATAAGTCATACGTAGGTAATGGTTAAAGAAGACCACCTAAGATGTCTCGGTCTACCTTCTCCTTCATTTTCGAACAAGCACGATCATCATTAGCCATCCTTTGTTTTCTGTTTTACCTGTCAAATGTTTTTTTGTCCATTCATCCCCGCCATGTCCGCTCTTAGACACCTTTCACCACCCTATAAAAGCCACCTTTACCACTCTGTTTAATTCAATCTTTAGCCGCCCAAGTATTTCTCTGATTATAAAGAGAAGTACTAAGAATAAAGAATCGAATAACTCCCTATCAATAAAACCAAAAACTCAAAAAACAAATCAAGAAACTAAAGAAAAAAAATGGCACGCCCAGTAATTGCATTGGCTCTCGTCTTCGTTGCCCTTGTTGCAGGATTGGCACAAGCCATTTCCCCTGCTTCATCCCCTGAAGCAGCTAGCATTCCATCAGCAGACTCAATTTCCATCACCCCTTCTGCTTCTCAAGCTCCAGAAGCGTCGAGCCCTGTTTCATCTTCTGATGTGGAGGCTTCATCTCCTCCCGCACCAGCCAGTGAGGCTAGTGCACCAAATGCAGCTACACCTGAGTCAACAATTTCTGCAGCACCTCAGGCTGGTCCACCAAATGCTGCTTCCCCTGTTGCTGTTGCTGGTCCTGGGGTTTCAACTGCTGCCAGCGATGATTACTACTGAACCACCTAATTAAGGCTAATCATTTGAATTTGTGTACTAAGATGTATTGATCGACATGGTTGAATGATTAGCTGAATGGTGTTTGGGATTAGAGTGATTCTTTTTTTACGATTGTAAGATTTCCCGGAGTTTAGTTAAAATAAAAAGCCATATAGATGGATGTTTTTGAGTAGTTTCAGGATATGCATAATTATTCTTTCTTTGTCATGGAATTTTATTTAACCATGTCAGGAGTTTTTCAAGGGTCCTAAGCAAGATAATTAATAATATTAGTAATAAAAAGTATTCGTTTAAACTATTATTACTCTCTTTTTAGCGTCTCTCTTAATTAATATTCAATTAATCAGAGCAGTGAGGGTGATTTAAAGAAAGAAGTAATACATGCTTCTTGCTGTTCTAAAATGTTAAATATTTTAATTTGGAATAAATTTAATAGGCCGAATAGGTAAAGACTCGCCTAAACTTGTCGCTTTTTAAGGAGTGTACACCTTAACTCCGGGATTTTAATTACCCCCCTATGCTTGCTTTTTCGGATTTTATTACCCCCTAACCTAGTAAACATCTCTATCGTGTTTACACGCGCCGTATACATTTAAATGATTGTTGATCTGGCTTTTGCTCAAAAGATCTATGCATTTTATAAGCAAAGAACAATCAAAAGATATAGAGGTAAATCGTATTCATGTGTAATAATTCCTAGAAAATATTATTGTACTGGGATCGTGGTAGATCTTAAGGTATATAAGGTAATAGAGAGTTCTTGCTATTAGAAAGAGATAGAGAAATGTGGAGATGTTTTCTTGATAACAGTAGAGAGAGAGAGAGGGAGAGAGAGAGCTGGTATATTCAGAGTTATCCAAAATCCTCTATTACAAGGTGAAGGTCCCCTTTATATATTAGGAGACCTTTTCTCGAAATAGATGAAAAGTAGATTACAAGGGTTGGTAGCTTTTTGTACGGTAGAAGCTTGGCCCAAAACAGTTTCGTTCCTCTGCTTAGTATATCAGGACGTCCTTGGTCGGGCCGTCCTCATATGAATGGCAAGGCTTTGAGGGCGTCCTCGTTGTGAGGGGCGTACTTACTTAGACAGTGGCGAGGTGAATCAAATTTTTACCTCATACAGTTAGTCCCTCAGTCCGTTAAGGGGCGTCTTCAATGGACGGACATGTTTTCTTACACGACAGTACGGGGGCGTTGACACTCGACTCCTTCTTTGGGGTGACGTCATCGATTAGGTGCATCATCATTATTTTTACTCCCGAGGCGGTTAAGATCCTGACGTGGATTTTTTGTTTCCCGCACCAGCGTTTGAATGATGCCGCTTCGACTTCCGTGCATCCCATTCCTATAAACAACGAAGTGATTCAAAAACGGTTCATCGTTTGAAGCTTATAAGGATATTTCTCTCTTTTTCTCGTTCTATTTTCTGACGACTACTACTTTTCTTAAGAACCGTCGCTTTCACGAGTCGAGCTTTGCACCTACTCGAAACAATCTTCTTTTGTAAGCTTTAATCATTGTGAAACGATCTCAAGGTACCAAGAAGCCCAGAAAAAATGCTCCTACTAGGGTTTCACCTCCTTCTGACGGTGAGGTGGAGGTGGCCAAAAAGGTTCTAGTTCCTCTATCGGTGGCGAATGTTCTTCCGAAGAACATGAGAAAGAGGAATGATTTTAGTAATAAGGGTTCATCTCCACCCTGGGAATGTAGTGAGTTGGCGACTTCCCACCTGGATGCTCTTAGGATAACATATGAGTTTCCGGAACATGTCGACATAGCGCCTGCAGAGAAAATTATGCCAACATGCACAGGCCCACATTCTTCACATTCTATGAGTATGCATTCTGGATATGCTACAGTTTCCCGCTCAACCCATTGGCAGAGGACCTTTGCCGTTTCTTCAGGGCGTGCCCGGCTCAACTTACTCCTTATACGCTGAAAGTGTGCAGGATACTTATCAGTCACGCGGACAAAGCCGGGTGCGCGGTCACAATATACCACCTTTTGCAGATATTCAATGCGAGTTATTTGCAGGGTTCGATGTTACACCTGACACGTCGTGGTAAGAAAAGCTTTCTGGTGCATTCTGATGACAAGGCCAACCGTGGCTATTGGAAGAAGTTTTTCTACGTCCGGACAGAGCATCTGGTGGCAACCCAGATGGGTTCCCGGAGGTGTGGAACCAGGAGTGTAAGTATTCCCTCGTAATTTATTCAGCGCTCTTTGATGTGACGGTTTAACTCCTCACGGTTCTTTTTATCCGTTATTTGTAGTGGTGGCCCATATGCCCAAGGATTCCTCATCTATTTGTTGTGCGGAAGACATTAGGTAGTGGGTGTAGAGGATGATTCCGCATGTGGAGGAGTGTATTACATGGGCTCAATTTTGTAGCACGTACCGCCCGACTGGTAACGGTCTTTTCCCTGCTCTTTTTCTTTTTTCTTGTTCTTACTCGGGAGTCCTTCAGTTTGACGTACCTTTTCCTTGGCAGGCCGGGGCTTCTCCAAGAGGGCCAGGAGAAGGAGAACTGGTGCCGACCCATCTAGAGTAGAGCCGGACTTTGAGTAGGAGTACGCGCGCATGGAATGCTCGCCTGAAAGTAGTGCGCTCTCAACTTCTCAGTAGGAAGTTGTGCCGGGAGCGGCATATGATATTGCGACCGAGATGATGACGGAAGAGAAGGTTCTGATGGTTCCCGAGGTCGTTCCTGAGAGGGAGACCGAAGTTGCATTTGAAAATAAATCGCTTCCTTTGGAGCCGTCATCACAGCTAGCGGAGGCGGCTCCCAAAGATGAGGATTCCCTCGCAAGTAGGAGGCGGGGGTTGATCGCTGGCAAAGGGGTGGTTGTCGGAGGGGAGAGGTTGGAGTTCCCTCATCACGAGTCGGGACAGTCATTTATGGACGACGCGATTCGCTCGTGGAGGGCCGCTCCTCGGAGGAGGGCTGATGTTGAGGCCGGTCCGCCTCAAACTAGGGAGGATAGTTTGTCGGCTGCAGCGGTGGGGGGGGGGGGGGGGGCCGGTGCACCTTTTGAGAGGGCGATGGAGGAAGGGACTCTCCGGCTCGTGTTGAGATGACGGAGGGTAGGTTCACATGCCGCATTGTGATCCCCAATGGTTATAAGCTTTTGGAGAATTGTCAGTAGGCTACCGCGGATATGACCCTACTCTGTGTAGGCGCCGAGGGTGAAACATTGGCAGAAGTTAATGATAGTGGCCTGTCTAGAAGGGTAGCGGGCGCCGCCTTGCTGGTAACTTTGGCTCTCCTCCCTTTGAAGTCGTAGGGGCGATTTGCCTGTATACTAACTCTCCCTTTAATATTTTTAGGTTCTCGTTTTGGAGGTGGAGAGGAGGCTACGCCTGGCGAAGAGGGTGGATGCCCATAAGAAGTTGTGACAGAGGTACTAGCGGGTCCGCGATGCGCACCAAACGTTGGTCGGCTTGTACAAGCAAGAACCCGAGTTCAGGCTGTTCCGCAAGGGTTTTACCCAATCCGAGGAGTAGCTGAAGAAGCGGTTGGACGAGTTGGATAGGTCAGACGAGCAGCTTGTGACCGTGGTCGCCCGGAACACTAAGCTGGAGGTTCTCTTTCGAGCGAAGGATGATGAATTGGAGCTTGGTCGTGCCGTAGCGGCAGAGACTACTGAGCTTCGAGCCTGGGTTGCGGCCTTAACCGCTAAGCTCAAAGACAAGGAGGACGATATTGAGGCTCACAGGAAGCTGAGCGGTGGGATGCTCACGATATATGGGTGTACCGTGATGCCCGGCTAGTCGTGCATGAAAAAATCTTGGCAACCGGCCTAGTTTCCGAGGAGGACTTGGATAGGCAGCAGAGTTTGACCCGGGTTGCTCATGAGGCGGCCGCTTACCATTTTGATTCGCCCGCTGGGAAGGGTATAACTCAGAAGATCTTAACTGCCTGGCGTCTGATTCTTAGATTTCTAGGGACTACCTGCCAGGATGCGGTGACGGCCCGAGTGCTAATTGTGTCGGCCAGGGTGATGGGGGTTCCTAGGGTTTGCTTTTGTATTTCTTTTGTTGTAAATGGCCCCTTTACTGAGGCCAATCATGTACATACTTTTTTGGATATAACAGTACATACATTTTTCCATTGTTATTCTTTCTTTGTTCCTTGGAACTTCTGTCATGTTTGCAACTCGTTCGCGAAGTTCTTTGTTTTGTCGCGGTCGGTGTTATGTCAGCTGTTAGCGGTGATGGCCTTATCCATGTTTGGATTAAATGGCCTTGGCCGTGCTAGTTGACTTTGATTATCGTCGAGTCTCTCGTTCTGCCACAGTCAATATTGGGTTGACTGTTAGCGGTGATGGCCTTAGCCATTTTAAATCGATGGCCTTAGCTATGTAGAATTGAATGGCCTTATCCATGTGGTTGACATCGATTGTCTTTGAGTCTTTCATTTTGCCTTAGTCGACGTGGGATAGACTGTTTGCTTCGATGGCCTTAGCCATGTAGAATTGAATGACCTTAGCCATGTGGTTGACTTCGACTATCGTCGAGTCTTTCATTTTTCCGTAGTCGATGTTGGGTCAAGTGTTTGAGGTGATGGCCTTAGCCATTTTAATTCGATGGCCTTATCCATGTGGTTGACTTTGGCTGTCACCGAGTCTTTCATTTTACCGTAGTCGACGTTTGCTTGACTATTTGCGGCGATGGCCTTAGCTATTTTAAATCGATGGCCTTAGCCATATAGAATTGAAGGGCCTTAGCCTTTTCATTCATTGAACATGGTTGTAGCCTTTTCATTCATTAGAGACGGTCATAGCCTTTTACACGTTGGAGATGGTCGTAGCCTTTTCATTCATTGGAGATGGTCGTAGCCTTTTACACATTGGAAATGGTCGTAGCCTCATTCATTTGAGACGGTCGTAGCCTTTTCATTCATTGGAGACGGCCGTAGAATTTTACATGTTGCAGATGGCCGTAGCCATTTCATTCAATGAAGACGGCCGTAGCCTTTTCATTCATTGGAGAGGGACGTAGCCTTTTACACTTTGGAGATGGCCGGATCCTTTTAATTCATTGGAGACGGCCGTAGCCTTTTCATTCATTGGAGACGGCTGTGGCCTTTTATGTATTGGAGATATTGCTGTCCAGTCCCTATATCAGGTCCGGATGGAAAGCGTATGGAGGGGCGGGTGTGATACACTTGTCCTACAAACATCCCAGGTGTCCCCTTCGTTGCCTGATTAAAAACCTCCCCAAGAATTGGGACAAAATGCGGGTGGGGGAAAAAGAGTGCAACTTGAGGGGCACCTTTTAAAAATGGAAATATTTGAGGTGGGCGATATTTCAGTTGTTCTGGAGTGTTTTTTCTTCCATTGTTTCAGCTGAAATGCCCATTTGTTTGCTATTGTTGTGATTTTGTAGGGTCCGTCCCAATTTGTGCCTAATTTCCTTCACTTGGGTCTTTGGAGGGCAAGTTCTTGGCTTTGAGGACGTAGTCTCATACTTTGAGCGGCCTTATTTTTGCCGTTTTGTTGTAGTACATTTCGACTTGCTGCTTTTGAGCCACCATTCTTATGTGGGACATTTCCCTTCTTTCCTCGGCTTCATCATGGTCTTGGAGCCTATTTGCGTCGTTTTCCGTTTCGCTGGTGTGTGAATATCTCAGGCTTGGTTCGCCTACTTCGACGGGTATGACCGCGTCATTTTTGTTGACCAATGAGTATGGGGTTTCCCCTGTGCTGGCCTAGGGTGTGGTCCTGTGTGCCCACAGCACTTCGGGCAACAGTTCAGGCCACAACCCTTTGGCGTCTTCAAGCTTTTTCTTCAGTATGTTTAGTATGGTTTTTTTGGAGGATTCTGCTTGTCCATTGGCGGCAGGGTGGTATGGCGTGGAGAGGATTCTCTTGATGCGCCATTTCTCGAAAGAATTCGGTCATTTTTGACCGACAAACTGTCGTCCGTTGTCGCAGCTGATTTCTTTGGGGATGCCAAAGCGGCATATAATGTTCTTCCATATGAAGGCGGTGACCTCATGTTCGCGTATTTGTGAGTACGCACCTGCTTCCACCCACTTGAAAAAATTGTCAGACAAAACAAGCAAAAATCGTAATTTTGCTAGTCCTGTGGGTAGGGGCCGACTATGTCCATTCCCCATTTGGTGAAAGGCCGTGGAGAGGTGACTCTGTGTAGGGGACCCCCTGGCTGGTGGATCATTGGGGCATACTTTTGGCATTGTTCGCATCAGCGGACGTATTCTGCTGTTTTTTCTTCATGGTGGGCCAGTAGTAGCCGACGCGGATGACGCACCGTACGAGGGCGTGGTTGCCTGTATGGGCACCATAGTGACCCTCGTGTACCTCTTTGAGTACTACCCTTGTTTGGTGCGGACCTAGGCATTTGCCAAAGTTCCGCCAAACGTTCTCTTATAGAGGTCGTTGTTGATCAGGTAGTACCGGGCGGCTTGCACGCAGAGTTTCTTTGCCTCTTTTTTATTGTACGGCAGCGTTGCGTCCTGTAGATAGGATATGAACTGGTTGCACCAGTCCCAGTTTAGATATAATGAAAACACCTCGGTGTGATTGATGGTTGAATGGAAGAGGGTGACCATGCTTTCCTTGTTGATGTTGTTGGTGGCTCCGGCAAATTTTTCCAGATTGTCCGCCTCGATTTTCCATGCTCTCAGAATTTGTTCGAAGCGGAACTCGTCGAACTCAGCCATTAGCCTGTGGATTTCTGCATGGTATTTTTGTAGCCTCTGTTTATTGATCTGGTAAGTCCCAGTGATATGGTTTACCACGAGTTGCGAGTCGCAGTGGAGAAGGACCCGCCGGGCTTCTTTTTTGATGGCTAACTTCATACCTGCAATAACCGACTCATACTCAGCCTCATTGTTAGTCATTTCGTGGCATCGTATGGAGTGGCGAATCATTTCACCTATGGGGACCTCGGGGACGTGTCCCAGTCCCAATCCCGAAGCATTTGCGGCACCATCAGTGTGGAGGACCCATAGGTCGTTAGAGGGGGGTCGTGTCGGGCCTCTAGCTCTGTTTTTGGCAGCATTTCTACGCTGAAGTCGGCTATGAATTCGTCTAGAGCTTGAGACTTGATGGCGTTTCTCGGAAGGTACGCGATTTCGTGCTTGCTGTGTTCGATGGCCCATTTTACGAGTCGCACTGATAGCCCGGGCTTATGTAACACACTCCTTAGTGGGAAGGTCATTACTACTCTTATGGGATGGCATTGAAAATAAGGTCGCAACTTTCGTGAAGCTACAACTAGGGCTAATGCCAGCTTTTCAAGGTGCGCGTACCGAGTTTCGACGTCCACTAGTGTTTTTCTAATACAATAGATGGTAGATTGCGTGCCTTTGTTCTCGCGTACTAGGACAACGCTGACGGCGACCTCAGACATGGCTAGATACACCAGAAGTGGTTCTCCTAGGCTTGCTATAGATAGTAGGGGCGGCGAAGATAGGTACGCCTTCGGATTTTTTAGGGCTTCAACGCATTCTTTGTTCCACTAGAGCCCCTGATCTTTCTTCAACACATTGAAGAACTTATGGCACCTGTCGGAGGATCGCGAGATAAACTTGGAAAGGGCGGCTATCCGACCGGTCAGCTTTTACACATGTTTTTTGCTGCTTCGTACTTCCAGGATCGCGTCTATTGCTTTGATCTGATCCGGATTGAATTCGATACCCCTCTGAGATACGAGGAATCCCAAGAACTTTCCCGAGGCCATGCCGAAGGTGCATTTTTTGGGGATCAGTTTCATCTCGTATCTTCTCAATTTTGAAGGCCTCTATTAGATGGTCGAGGTGATCCTCCTTTCTGGATGCCTTTATTAGCATGTCGTCAACGTAGACTTCCATTATTTTTCCGAGTTGTTCCTTGAAATTTCAGTCACCAATCTTTGGTACATTGCTCCAGCGTTTTTGAGTCTGAAGGGCATCGCTTTGTAGTAGTACGTCCCTCGGTGAGTGATGTAGGTCATCTTCTCCTGATCTTGTTCGACCATCATGATGTTATTATAGCCGAAATATGCATCTAGGCAGTTGCGTCTATCAGTTGATCGATGTGGGGGAGTGGGAAAGAGTCTTTTGGGCATGCTTCGTTCATGTCCGTGAAATCCACGCACATCTGCCACTTCCCATTTTTCTAATTGACCATGCCAACGTTGGCGACCCACTCGGAGTATTTGGATTCTCTTATGGAACCATTTGTCAATAGTTTGTCTACTTCTTTACTTACGGCTTCGTTAATGCCGGCACTGAATTTTCTCCTCATCTGTCTCACGGGTGGGGGGTAGTGGGTCGACATTCAATTTGTGAGTAGTGATTTCCCATGGTATCCCTGGCATGTCTGAATGGGAAAAAACGAACAAGTCCACATGGTTAGATAAAAATTCACGATACTTACTTGGATTCAAAAGGTCGTGCCCGATGTAGGACTTTTTTGTGGGATCATGGTCGGCTAGTTGTACGGGATCGAGATCTTCGACCGTAGCTTTGCTGGCTTCTATGATATTCAGATCTTTGATAGCGTCCTCTGTCGGAAGTACCTTAGTCCCCGACAGAGCTGCTTGCTATGCTTCCGCGTTCGCCCCTTGGAGTTGTTTGGTGTGGGTATAGTCTTGAGCTATTTTTTAGAATTCTTGGGCGGTGTGGGGTTCACCCCGTATGGTGAATATTCCCCATGGGGTAGGGAATTTGATCACCTGATAGAAGTTGCAGGGGTCTGCTCTTATGGCATGTATCCAGGGTCGTCCAATGATGGCGTTGTACGCTGTTTCCTGGTTCATCACGTGGAAGTAGGTTTCCAACGTGACTCCTCCCGCCAAGACAGGCAACGCTATTTCTCTGGATGTTCTTTCTAGTGCATTGCTAAAACCAGCCAGCATTATACTGCGCGATATTATCTTATCCTCAAGTCCCATAAGTGCAAGGACCCTTGGGTGGATAATACAAGCGCCACTTTCGTTGTCAATCATAATTCTCCTAACGTCTGTATCTACAATGCGTAAAGTAAAAACTATAGCTTTGTATCGAAGAAAAGACAAATCGTTGGTATCAGACTTATCGAAGGTGATACTATCTTTGAAGTTGTCATACTGTTCGTGGGTGATAATTTTCTTCAACTTGTGAGTGGTGGTAACTTTGACATGATTGATCGCCGAGTCATTTCCATTGCTGATGATCATATTTATCGTGCGTGTTGGCTAGGGTGGCCTTGGTGGCACGTTAGGTTGATCCCGCCCTCGTGTGAAGATAAGTTTCCCTTTATCGCTGAGTAGTTCCCTCAGTAATCCTTGGTTCATCATCCTGACCACCTCGTGCCGTAGGCCTATGCAGTCCTCGGTCTTGTGCCCTCGCTCTTGGTGGAACTGGCATAGGGCGTTTGGTTTCTGGGTGGTAGAGTATGACTTCATCTTTTCCGGCCATTGTACCTTGTTGCCCACCCCTTGTAGTGTGTACACTACATCTGAAGGGAAACACAAAAGTTATGTGCAGACAGTAAAGGAGACATACCTCGTTCATTTCATAGGGGGCGACGTGTCGCTGTAGTGCGTCCGCGTGCCTGGGTGGTGGCGGATGGGATGATCTGATATATAGTAAATGCCTTTCCATATTAGGACGCGAGATTTGCTCTCGTCGGCCCTCACTACGTAGGTCCCTCCTGGTCTCTGAAAGTATTGTTGTTAGTCACCGGGTAGGGCCGTTTATATCGTCCTCATCTGCACGTACCTCAACACAGTATGCGTTGTGAATTTCTTCCCATGTGGTAGGAAGAAAGTTTGATGAGGCGACTTAGCAGCTTCTTCGCCGCCCTCAAACCGTCCCTTTTTAGCCCATTTTGGAAAGAGGCAACTGCCATGCCCTCCAATACTTTCAGCAGGCTCAGCCTGACCCTGTTGAATCTGGCCAGGAAGTCCCTGAGCCCTTCTCCCATAGTTTGCCGAATGGCGAAGATGTCATTAACCCTTGCCTCTGCTTTCTTCATTCCCGCATGTGCTGTGACGAACTTGTCCGCCATTCCCTCGAACATGGAGATACCGTTAGCCGGTAGTTGGGAGTACCATACCAATACCCCACCAGTTAGCATCTCGCCGAACTTCTTTTGAAGTACTGACGGTACCTATTCCTTCACCAAATTGTTTCCTTTCACAGCTGTGACGTAGTGGATCACATGGTCCTCGGGATCGGTAGTCCCGTCGTATACCCTCATATAGGGAGGTATTTTGATGGTCTTTGGGATGGGGTGTGGTGTGGCCTCCTCTGTGTAAGGTTTTTCCATGAACCTCCTTACGTCGCGCTTTGGTAGTAGCATAGGAGCGCCTAGGATCTTGTCCACTCTTTCTTGATATTCCTTCATTTAATCGCGGAGCAACGTGTTTTCGTGCTCCATCTCTTCCATATTTATGAGGATGGCTGCGAGCGTATCGTTGCTAGTCTGAGTGTCAATGAGCATATTTTTCGTTCGCGCGACCTCGGGTTCATCTTCCATCGCGGTAAGATCCATCACAGGCGTGCATCTTGCGCCATGTTGTGGTGGCCTTTCGACCAAATCGGTTAGAGTGCTTACGAGCCATTATTCCAGTAGCTCATTAATTTTCGGGGGTACTTCCTTAGATATAGATGTAGAAGCTCCCCTTTCTCGTGGTTCCGTCGGGTCTGCCGGTAGAGGAGGTGAGGTTCCTTGGCTCATCATGGTACTGGGGTTGCGTTCAAGAGATTAATTTCACCTACCTCATTGAGAGAATCCATGAGGTTGACCCCAATCCCATCTATCGTTTTCATTTTCACACAGTTGTCAGTCATACTTGTTTGTGTGATATAAGGGATGGTTGTCGGTAGTTTTCTTGGCACAGACTATAACTTGATTCTCGAAATCCCCACAGACGGCGCTAAATTGTTTTTCTCAAAAGAACTATGCACTTTATAAGCTAAAAACAATCAAAAAGATATGGAGGTAAATCGTAATCAATTATAATAAGTCCTAAAAAAGGTTATTGTACTGGGATTGTGGTAGACCTTAAGGTATATAAGGTAATAGAGAGTTCTTGCTATCAGAAAAAGATAGAGAAATGTGGAGATGTTTGCTTGATAACAGTAGAGAGAGAGAGAGAGAGAGATATGGTATATTCAGAGTTATCCAAAGTCCCCTATTACAAGGAGAAGGTCCCCTTTATATATTTGTAAAATTTTCTCGAAATACACGAAAAGTATATGACAAGGGTTGGTGGATTTTTGCACGGTAGAAGCTTGGCCCAAAACAGTGTCGTTCCTCTACTTAGTAGATCAGGACGTCCTCTGTCGGGCCGTCCTCATCTGATTGACAAGGCTTTGAGGGCGGCCTCGTTGTGAGGGGTGTACTTACTTAGACAGCGCCGAGATGAACTAAAAGTTTTACCTCATACAGTCATGGAATTTTATTTAATCATGTTAGGAGTTTTTCAAGGGTCATATGAAAGATAATTTATAATATTTAGTAATTAAAATTATTCGTTTAATCTATTATTATTCTCTTTTTAGCGTCTCTCTTAATTAATATTCAATAAAATTGGAGCAGTAAGGGTGATTTAAAGAAAAAAGCAATACATGCTTCTTGTTGTTCTAAAATGTTAAATATTTTAATTTGGAACAAATTTAACAGGCAGAATAGGTAAAGACCCCCCTAATCTTGTCACTTTTTAAGGAGTGTACACCTTAACTATACGGGATTTAGATTACCCCCCTATGCTTGCATTTCGGATTTTATTACCCTCTTAACCTAGTAAACCTCTCTATCGTGTATACATACGACGTATACATTTAAATGATTGCTAATCTGGCTATTCATGTTGGATTAATACGGGTATCCAACTAAAAGAACCGACTCGCCTTGAATATTAACCCATCAACTTTCACCCATCCCCTTTACCATCGTTCACTTGGTCGCTAACAGAGAAAAATTAGGGTTCACTTCCATCATCAATGGCAGAGTCGATTGTGCCTTCTTGAGCTGGATTTTATGAGTCGATAGGAGTCTCCTTTGAGGTGCTGCAAAAAGCCACTGTGGAAGTGTTGTTTAGCCACTGAGTATCTTTGATTCTCGTCAATATTTCTAATGTTTGTACTTTGAGTTTGAAGGTATGTGTGCTTTTTTCTATTAGGGTAAATTCAGGAGTTTTATAATGATTGTGACTTTTGCATGCATGTCGATTAGGGTAAAATTAGGTCTTTTATGTTGTTTGTTACTTTGTGGGGGTCTTTATCGATTACTGTTACTCGTAGTCTTCTATGTATAATCATAAAAAATTCCGTTTAAGAGTTGTTTTCCTATTTCTTATTGTTGTGTAGGGCCCCATGGATACTAAGTATGTGAATCTAAGATGGAAAATTGGTGGGATATTGGTAAGTGAGGTAGGACCTCTATATGTTGGGGGTAGGGTTGAACACGTGACAAATGTCGAATGTGACCACTTGTCAATACCAGAATTAGTTGATTATGCTAAGGATTTTGGGATTACAGAGTTAGAAAAAACTTATACTATGAGTGCTAAGGGTGGCAGTTTGGTTGAATTAACAAACGATATGGATTTAATGGACCTTGCTATGTTATTAAATAATGGGGACACAATTGACATTTTTGTCTCTTCTGACTCACAATTTTAGGAGGTGGATGTTATATAGGGTGGCCAAATAAGCCATGTGGGTGATGCTTTTAATGCATCTTCTAGCACACAACAAGAGAATAGGTAATATGTTGTTCCCTGTGGTCCTCCCTGAAATGCTACTGCTGCAACTCCAGATCTAGGGTTATCTACTCCTTTGAAAACCACACTAGAAGAGGATTTACCTTTCGATTGGACTTCCTCTTCAGAGGAAGAAGAATTTCATGCCGCTGCTTCTGATGGTCTTTCAAACATTGATGTTGATCCTCAACAAGCAGAACCAGCTGGATATGAAGAACAAATAGGAATACCTACCACTCAAGAAGAGGATTCCTTTTAGATTGGACTTCCTCCTCGGAGGAAGAAGAATCTGCTGCTGCTGATGATTCTCAACAAGTAGAACCAGCTCGAGAAGAAGAAGAAATAACACCATGTGATGAATCTGAGAGGTCATTTGATTATGGAAGTGATGTCCGTGAAGAGTTGAGGGTTGTTAAATAAGATCTGAAGAAATATAGACAAAAAAATAGGAGAAAACTTAGGAAGGAAAAACCTGATGGATTTTTAGGTGAAGTTGGAGTTGATGAAGGTTTTGAGAACATAGATCAACCTAAAAATATGAGAGACAAATTAGGGGGTGATGATGAGCCTAACTATGATAGATAAGATCCAGAGAGATTTGAATCTAAACCAGATCTTGAAGGGGAGGGTGATCCTACATTTGATGATGATGTAGATGATGTAGGAAGTTTAAGGGGAAGGAAAAAAACAAATAGAGTTATTCATGATCCTTCTGCCAAAATTGTTACTTTGGAAATTAGGGATGGTATTTGAGAATGTGCAGGAATTTAGAGAACAATTACCAAGTATGCTATAAAGAAAGGTATCCAGCTAGATAAGGATCCTAATGAGCCCCATAGAGTTAGAGTTAAATGCAAAAAAAAGGTTGTCCTTGGTTGTTGTATGCATGTACGGAAGGTAGGAATACAAACTTCACAATCAAGACATTATAATCCAAGACTCAAATGTCATAAAACCACTTAAAACTATCTCTGTAGTTCAAAATATGTGGCAAAGAAGTTCAAGGATTGAATTACCTCATAGCCTAGAATTAAAGGTTGGGAAATTCAAGATACGGTGAGGAAAAAGCTTGGTTTATATGTTGCTAAGGCTGTTTGTTTGAAGGCCAAAAAGATTGTTTTGAAAGAAATAATAGGGGATCATGTTGCTTAGTTTTTGTAGGATTATGGACTATAGGGATATCCTACTCAAAACAAATCCCGGTAGCACATGTGCAACAAAATTAACAAACACAAATGATGGGAAGAAGCAATTTGCCAGTTTCTACATTTGTTTTGCTGCTATGAAACAGGGGTTTGTGGAGGGTTATAGGAGATGTATAGGGTTAGATGGATGTTGTTTAAAGGTTATTTGTAAAGGGCAACTGCTGGCAGCAGTAGCAAAGGATGGGAATAACCAAATGTTCCCAATAGCTTGGGCTGTGGTAGGCACTGAAAAAAAGCAAATCTAGAGTTGGTTCCTCAGGTTACTACAAAGTGATTTGAACCTGGGAGATGGCGGGGAACTCACAATGATAAGTGACATGAAAATGGTATGTACTACTGTTTTTCTATTTTTTTTCTCCTGATTAAATACTACTGCTATTTTTTTAGTTTAAAAACACTGCTATTTTTTTATTTTTTGTTCAGTAGTTGATGAAAAATTGTTATTTTCTGCTTTAAAACACTGTTGTTTTTCTAATTTTGTTCAGCAGTTGATGAAAACTTGTTGTTTTCTGCTTTAAAACATTGCTAATGTTTTATACAGGGCCTATGTTCAGCAGTTGAGGAAATTTTACCTGAGTGTGAGCACAGAATGTGTGCTAGACACATTCTTGGCAAACTGGGCTATAAAATGGAGAGGGATTGAAAGGAGAAAAAGATACTGGAGTGTTGTTAGATCAACATTTGAGTCTGAAATGAAAAGAAAGCTAGATGATCTTGATAAATTGGGTCATAACATTTGTGAAGACCTAGTAACATAGAAAGATGGTGCAAAGCATTCTTTCAAACATTTTTCAAGTGTGACAGTGTTGACAATAACATGTGTGAAAGTTTCAATGCTTGGATATTGGGTGCCAGGCACAAGACAGTTGTATCAATGCTAGAGGAAATTAGGGTCAAAGTGATGAGTAGGGTAGCAAAGATGAGAGAATTTGCAGAAACTTGGCAGGATGGTGTATCTCCAATGGCCATGATGGTGTTCAATACTAAATGTTGAGAGGTCAATGAATATTGACTTCATGTTTAACGGAGATACTGGATTTGAACTCAAAGATGGTCCATGCAAGTTCATTGTAGATTTAAGAACAGGTTATTGCAGTTGCAGCTCTTGGGAACTTAAAGGCATTTCATGTCCACATGCTATAACAACAATGCAGTTCAAGAAACATGATCCTTCAAAGCATATTGTACACTGGTACAGGAAAGAGACCTACATGAAGGCATATTCACACTTCATACAACCAGCTCCCAACATGATAATGTGTCCAGAAAGTAGTAACCCCAAGGTATTACCTCCTCTAGAAAGAAGACCACTTGAATTTGTGTACTGTTTGGATGTAGAATTTGATATACAAGACTTCTTTTTTTTTTTTTGAATTCATGGGGTGGCTGTTTTAGTTGAATTCATGAAATGTCTATTTTTTGTAGATACTGATGGTGGTACTAAACTTTATCTTGTAAAATTTTTTGTCATGTGATATCTAGCTGTATATGGACAGCATAGTTTAACTCGATTGTTAGGTGTTAAATTCTGACTTTTTTTTGTCTAATTACCTACTATGTTGACAAAATATTGTGATTGTGACTGATAGTTTTTGTGGATAGCAGCTACATTGACAATATGTCGTACAACATATATTATTGCTTTAGCTCTATTACATACTACCAAATAATCATTATTCGCACATGAACAAAATCAGATTCAAGAGTAAACTGACGAATAATATAAACTTTAGCATTCTTTACCTCATCGATAGTTTTTTAGTCTTCTTCAACAACCAAGAAATAACAATTTTTACCTGCTCCGGAAATGGAGGTTCATACCAGTGAAAAAACCAACAGCCTTTTCTCTTCAGATAAAGACTACATCCAAAAAATCGCCGCCCGTCATTTGCAGTAGTCCACGCAACTTTTAAATGAGCTGGCTTGCCACATCTACAAAAAATATTCATCTTCTATCTTCCAACTATTGAACAAAAGGCTTTTATTTGGGAAAAAAATAAGCGAGAAAATCTTAGGGGAAAATGGAATTTTGTTAGAGAAATATTGAGAGAAGATTGTTGAAGAAGAAGAGGATAAGGAGCCAATAAATAGGGGTTGTTACCGTTGGGGGGCATTATTACCGTTAGGGATGGAGTATATTCAGCTGATGTGGCAAAAAATATACTCCCCACATGCATTCAGTCATTTGCTTAAACTTCAACTTCCATATGGCAGGTTAGGAGGGTAATAATATCCAAGAAAGCAAGCATAGTGGGTTAATTAAAATCTTGTATAGTTAAGGTGTACACTCGTTAAAAGGTGACATGTTTAGGGGGTCTTTACCTATTCTGCCAATTTAATGTGCCAAAACAACAAATGATATCGACCTAAACTAGTAATGAATTTATACATAATTATTACTTCCTCATCAAATTTATGTGATACTTTTTTTCTTTTTAGTCTGTGTAAGAAAAGATACATTTCTATATTTAGAAACAAATTAATCTTAAACTTTTTATTTTATCTTAGTTAGATGATTTATAGCTATAAAAATATGGATAACTTGTTTTGTACCATAACTTTTAAACGTATTTCTTTCATAAACTTTATGCTTATTCAAACGTCATATAAATTGGGACATGGAGTTCATGATTTATTTATTGCGTTAAAGTAAAGGAAAAATGTATAAGTACCCTCTAATCTATACCCGAATTTTTAACTATACACTTTTTTTTTCCGAAAATTTTATTACACCTCTCAACTTATTTTAAGTGGAATTATTTGCATCCATAACGCTGATGTGGCAGAGCGTGTGTATTTCACTCTTCCAAAGGAGAGTGAGAAGCAAGAAAAAATGATTTTCAAATTATTTTTTATTTTTTTTCCATTTTTTCTTACTTTCTTTTCCTTTTCCATTTCAAACTTTTTCGTTTATTCTCTAATTCCGGCAGATATTCATTCATCGACGACTATGTCTAACCGTTTTTATTTTATTTTTTCTTTTCACATACAAATTAAAGTCTCAAAAAGATCTATTCATAAGCAAAGCAAAATACACTCAGATTTGGGGGAAAAATTCATCATCGAAAAACTTTCACACACTGGAAAAAAAATAATGTATTGAAATTTTAATTGGAAAAGGTTTTCTCAGCTTATACTCGTTTTTATTTCTTTTGATCTTCCTCCCACACATAAATTACACTTTCAATATATATATATATATATATATATATATATATATATATATATATATATATATATATATATATATATATATATAAACACACTTAGATCGGGATAAAAATATGTCGCCGGAAAAAATGGTGTTTGTGAAATTACGACGACCACAATTTTATGTCGTCGGTGGCCAAAATAAAAAGAAAGAGAATGAAATAACAAAACAATTACAATAATAAGAAATAACAAAAAACGATAAAAAAGGAAGAAAAAATAAAAAAAGTACTAGAAATACATATGGGGGCGCGTGTAGCTCACCACTTACCAAGAGTTTGGCTGTCAAGTTTTATGGTGAAAATATTTCCAATTAAAATAAGCTTAGGGGGGTAATAGGATACCCCCAAAAAACGTACAGTGTATAATTGAGAATTGGGGTATAGGTCAAGGGTACTTATGCATTTTCCCTTAAAGTAAATACAAAATTAACCTAGTCGTTTTTCAACTCATCTATCGGAAACCCTTAAGTTATCCGGCTAAGTAGTCCTATCTTGACTATTTAGAACAAAACGAAATGACATTGAATATTGTTAGTGTATGGGTCGGAATCCGACCCCACGATAATTAACAAAATTAATCTCTATTTAAGCGAATTTATGACTAATAATTTATATGACCACTCAAAATTAACGGTATTTAACCCTTATCTTATTCGACCAACAAGGCCACGGCCTATTCACCATCGTGAAGTTGAACCCACAATGTGGTCACAACCACTTATTGACAGGTCATGAAGCTCGCAGCTATAAATACAAAGAGAAGGAACCCTAGAAGGGGGCTTCTTCTTTTTCACTATTCACGAGAGAGAGAAAAGACATAACGACACCCTTGTTATGGAAAAATGGAACACCATTGTAAGGCTTTGAACCCCTCTATGGAGAGGCAGACCACATTAATAATATCAATAAAAGCTTTTAATATTTCTTCTCCTAACTCTGAGTTCTTATTTCCGCTTCATTCAATTGGTCCAAATGATTAAAACGGTTTGCTATGATTTTTCCTTGATTTATTTGTATTGTTCACACTCATAAAGTACATAATAACTTTTGAGTCAAATAAATTGGTGCCATCTGTGGGGATTTCATAGCAAAATCGCGTAGTTCTTCCCTGGCCCAAAAGGAAAGAAATGCCAAAAAATAACCCAGCTCAAACAAGCCAAAGCGGCACATCGGACAAGGGGAACTCGAAGATCACGAATCAAGATCCAACTCCCCTGTCTCTCTAATCTCGGATAGTGCAAATAAGAAGATGAACTCCCCTCCCCCCTAAGGGTGGATCTCTGTAAGGCATCTCCCACAAGCCCGGTACGAGCCTCAGGTGGGAACCGGCATGAAGTTTACAAATTATATCAATAGCCTACAAATCCTGATTGGGAAGATAACATTTAAGAAGCTCAAGATATCGAATCAAAACCGAGCTCTCAAATACCCAAAAAGTGAGACTCGGGAAGATAAAGTTAAATCAAGGCTATGTGCCTTCGCTAGTAAGTTCAACTACGGTCGAACCAAGACAAGCTATGTGCCTTCGCCAGTAAGTTCAACTACGGTTGAACCAAGACTCAGGCTATGTGCCTTCGCCATCAAATGTATCAAAGTTCAACAACAGTTGAACTGAGACTCAGGCTATTTGCCTTCGTCATCAAAATTGACAAAGTTCAACCAAGGTTGAACTAGGACTCAAGCTATGTGCCTTTGCCGTTAAATCAAGGCTATGCGCCTTCACTGTTAAATATCGGCTATGTGCCTTCGCCAGTAAGTTCAACTACGGTTGAACCAAGACTCAGGCTATGCGCCTTTGCCATTAAATAAAGGCTATGTGCCTTTGCCAGTAAGTTCAATTACGGTTGAACCAAGGCAGGTTATTCTTCTTCGCCATCAGAATCGACAAGGTCAACCATGGTTGAACTGGGACTCAGGCTATGTGCCTTCGCCATCAGAATCGACAATGGTCAACTACAATCTATCTGGGACTCAGGTTAAGCGCCTTCACCATTAAATCAAGGTTATTCCCCTTTGCCGTTAAATAAAGGCTATGCACCTTTGCCGTTAAATCAAGGCTATGTGTCTTCTCCTGTAATTTCAATAACGGTTAAGCCAAGACACAGGCGATGCACCTTAACCGTTAAATCAAGGCTATGTGCCTTCGCCAGTAAGTTCAACTACTATTGAACCAAGACAGGATATTCGCCTTAGCCGTAAAGTTCAACAATAGTTGAACTAGGACTCAGGCTATTCGCATTTACCATCAAAATTGACAAAGTTCAACCACAGTTGATATGGGACTCAGGCAATGCCCTTCACCGTTAAATCAAGTCTATGCGCCTTCGCAGTTAAACCAAGGCTATATGCCTTTGCTAGTAAGTTCAACTACGTTTGAACCAAGACTCAGGCTATGCGCCTTCACCGTTAAATCAAGGCTATATGCCTTTGCTAGTAAGTTCAACTACGGTTGAACTAAGACATGCTATGTGCCTTCGCCAGTTAGTTGAACGACGGTGGAACCAAGAAAACCTACTCTTTCGCCATCAAAATCGACAAAGGTCAACCACGGTTGAACTGGGACTCAGGCTACACGCCTTCGCCATCAGAATCAACAAAGGTCAACTACAGTTGAACTGGAACTCAGGCAACGCGCCATTGCCATTAAGTCAAGGCTATGTGCCATCGTCATTAAATCAAGGCTACGCTTCTTTGCCGTTAAATCAAGGCTATGTGCCTTCTCCTGTAAGTTCAATTACGGTTGAACCAAGACTCAGGCAATGCGCCTTCACCGTTAAATCAAGGCTATGTGCCTTCTTCAGTAAGATAAACTATGGTTGAACCAGGATAGGCTATTCGCCTTCGCCATCAAAATCGACTAAAGTTCAACAATTGATGAATTGGGACTCGAGCTATTCGCCTTCGCCATCAAAATTGACAAAGTTCAACCACGATTGAACTGGGTCTCAGGCTATGTGCCTTCACCATTAAAGAAAGGCTATGTACCTTCACCAGTAAGTTCAACTACGGTTGAACCAAGACAGGCTACGCGCCTTCGTCATCAGAATCGACAAAGGTCAACCATGGTTGAACCGGGATTCAGGCTACGTACCTTCGACGTCAGAATCAACGAAGGTCAACTACATTTGAACTGGGACTCAGGCTATGCACCTTTGCTATTAAATCAAGGCTGTGTTCCTCACCATTAAATCAAGGCTATGTGTGTTTGCCATTAAATCAAGGCTATGTGCCTTCGCCAGTAAGTTCAATTACGGTTGAACCAAGACTCAGGCTATGCGCCTTCGCCGTTAAATCAAGGATATGTGCCTTCGCCAGTAAGTTCAGCTACAGTTGAACCAAGACAAGCTATTCGCCTTCGCCATCAAAATCGACAAAAGTTCAACCATAGTTGAACTGGACTCAGGCTACTCGCCATATGAATCGACAAAGGTCAACCACGATTGAATTGGGAGACATGCTATTCACCTTCGCCATCAAAATTGACAAACATCAACAACAGTTGAACTGGGACTCAGGCTATGCGCCTTCGCCCTAAGAATCGGCAACGGTCAACCACGATTGAAGTGGGACTCAGGCTATGCTCCTTTGCCATCAAAATCGACAAATTTAAAAATAGTTGGACTGGGGCTCATGCTACGCACCTTTTCCATCACAATCGATAAAGATCACTACGGTTTAACTAGGACTCAGGCTATGCGGCTTCGCCATTAAATCAAGGCTATGCTCCTTTGCCGTTAAATCAAGGCTATGTGCCTTCGCTAGTAAGTTCAACTACAGTTGAACCAAGACTCAGGCTATGCGCCTTCGCCGTTAAATCAAGGCTAAATGCCTTCACCAGTAAGTTCAACTACGCTTGAGCCGAGATAGTCCATGCGCCTTTGCCATCAAAATCGACAAAGTTCAACAACAGTTGAACTGGGACTCAGGCTATGCGCCTTCGCCATCAGAATCGACAAAGGTAAACTAAGGTTGAACTGGGACTCAAGCTATGTGCCTTCGCCATTAAATCAAGGCTATTCGCCTTCGCCGTTAAATCAAGGCTATGTGCCTTCACCAGTAATTTCAACTATGGTTGAACCAAGGCTCATGCTATGCACCTTCACCGTTAAATCAAGGCTATGTGCCTTCGCCACTAAGTTCAACTATGGTTGAACCAAGACAGGCTATTCACATTCACCATCAAAATTGACAAATTTCAACAACAGGTTAACTGGGACTCAGGATATGCGCCTTCGCCATCAAAATCGACAAAGTTAACCAACAGTTGAACCGGAACTCAGGCTATGCGCCTTCGCCGTTAAATCAAGGATATGTTCCTTCGCCAGTAAGTTCAACTACAGTTGAACCATGCCAGGCTATGCACCTTCACCATCAAATGTATCAAAGTTCAACAATGGTCGAACTGGGACTCAGGCTATGCGCCTTCGCCTTCAAACTTAACAAAACTTGACCACGGTCGACCCAAGATTCAGGCTACGCGCCTTCGTCATTAAATCTAACAAGTTTGACCTCGCTCGAACTGTGAGTATAGATGTCTTCGTCCCCAAATCCTACCACAGTTGAACCAACACTCATGCCAAACACCTTCATCGTATAACTCAGCAAAACCCGACCTCCGACGAATCGAGGCGCACGCTATCACCAAGCAACGGCTCCAACTCGCCCACACCGAGTCGTAGAAAAAAGTCATGAACAATCCAAAATAAACATGCCTACCAGAGTCAAAGTCAAAGGCAAACCACCCATTTGAACGCGTGCAGAGAAAAGTCTAAAGGGGAAGAAGGGAAGATACAAAATAAATACGAAGCAAATAATGAAAAAGGAATTTCATTTATCTACAAAGTTAATTACGGGTCATCCCCGCTAAGACCCGGCCACAGCCGGTCAATATAGTGAAAAAGAAAAAGAAAAACGAGATGCACCTAAAAGGCCAAGCGGGGAATAAAACAAGAAAAAACACAACAAATCCTTTCATCAGTGTCGTCCACGCCACCACCTGCACCATCGTCTACCTCTAGCGTCGCCGCCTCAAAACCATAGTCGGTACGGGCCTCACGAACCTTTTGATGTGCTTCCACAAAAGCAGCTTTGATCACAATGCCAGCCTCCCAAAAATTCTTATATACATTACGTTGGGCCTCAGCAAAGTCCCAAAGCTCACGATCCTGACTGCAAGCGGCGGCTTGGTCCCATAGCCGCTGATTCTCTCTTTTTAAGGCTGTGACCTGATCCGCCATAACTTGGGCCTCCTGCTCAAGAAGACCGTTCCGCTCCTCGAGCCCTGCTTCCCTATCGGCCGTCGTAGCCTTCTCCGACCAACGCTGAGATTCATGCACGCGGATCGCCTTCTCCAACCCTGCGACTCTCGATAAGGCAGCACTCTGCTGAAGTTTTAGAGTCGCAACCTCACTCTCCAAAGCAGTCACTTTCTCACTCTAGTCAGCAGCGGCCTCTGCCTCCTTAGCCTTGCCTCGGTGCTCGAACTCAGCTGCAGCTCTCCTTCCCTCCTCGAGTTCCTCGTCCTTCTGATGAAGGTGCTCCTCGAGGGCACGTGTTCTTCCAAGTATTTGCTGCAACTGAAGCTCCAGCTACGCCATCTCCTCGACCAAGGCCCGGTTACAGGGGTTGGCCCTCAAGCGCTCACGCATCTCTCAGCACCGATCTCGGTAGCGGCGGTACTTCTCCAGCACCCGAAAAAATATCCCCAGGCGAACCTTGGCTAGACGGATGCTCTCTACCTCCGAAAAGTAAGGCTGCAAAGCAGAAAACAACAGTTAAGATAAAGAGTAAACTGAAGAAAGGAAAAAATGAAGCAAGGTCATAATACGTACCATCAGACCCATCACGGTTACCTCATTCATGAGCCCGATATTCGTGACGTCCCTCAACGACGCGTTCTCGGCCTCAGAGCATAGCACATCAAACAATGGCACCAAGCTATTCTCTTGGAGCAATAAGATTGACTCCGTGGGAACGCCAATGAAACGATATCGCCCCTCTGTACGCACCGTTAAATTGGTGAATCCTTCTCAGAATATACACACGTCCTCGAGTCCAAGTCAGATTCAGACCCATACTCATCTACCGCATCCCTTCCACCTTTCGTCGCCCAAGGGGTGCTTGATTAACCAACAATAGTTGCCACTGAGGAACTGCCTCCCGTCTCAGCAACCGGAACCACCAACTGAGTCGGTGAAGCGATGGTATCATCATGGTCTAAGCCAACCGGGCAACCCCCACTATTTGTTTGCCCTCATGGGATGGCGCCGCAGCCGCACTCCTCTCTGTATCTGCTGGGCGGGAGTCCAAATTAATTACCACAGGTGGGCCAGCATGAACACAACCCTCCGTCTCACCAATGGCCTCTCCTCCTCCTCCTCCTCAGGTGAGGCAGATTCTGATATAGGGTGCATAACAAGTGCAACCATTGTTCGACGATTAAAAAAATTTTGCGTGCATGGTTCCAAACCTCTAGGAACCCGGGTAGGGACGCTACTAAATGATAAGTCCTGATATAAAAGAAGTGCTCAAATGGGTGAATCCTGACCTCATCATCCAGTTCTACGGTCAGGTCCCTCGACCCACAAGGGCGTGCTTGAATCATGGTATCGCAGACTCTCTAGCATAGAGACTAAGCACGTGCTGCAGTGTGACCTCCCTTCCGGTCAACTCCTCATATTTGATAAATATCGCCAGCAATTTGTAAAGAGAAGGAGAAGCTGACCCGGGCACACCCTGTAATAACGACAAAAATTAACTACCAACATGGCGAGCGGGAGCTTAAATCCCAACTTGAAGGGATAGGCATAGAACACGTACTATCCCCTGCGGTCGGCGTGTACCCTTTCGTCGCTCCTAGCAAGAGTATGCCGACATAGGTGGGGATGCCCCACTGTTCCCGTAGTTGGGCCATCCCAACTTCCCCCATTAACGGGTCTTCATCCACCCGATCCTCTCCACCATCGATGGTGTAGTCAATATCACTCCATCGGGTAGAGATACTATCTCATCAACCGAGGAAACTTCGTCGATCTCTGTCAGCCCTGCACCTCCCATTGCCGGAGATGGTCCTTCGGCCACCGAAAAGCTGACTGGATAATTTATCAGAAGAATTGTCTGCCATTACTGATTCACTAACAAGAACAAAACAATGTTTGATGGTCAAGATGGAGGTTATAACAATTGAAGAACAAAGATGAAGATGAATTAGCAAGAAGAAAAGTTTCTTCAAAAGCTCTCTCAGGCCAATAATAAGAATATGATAAATAAATGTCTCAACCCGTTATTTATAAGTACACAAGTGGCTTTCACGAACCCCAATAGCCATGATTAACTACATGAACAACCGCAAAACGTTTCATTTTTACAAAAACATGCGTCATTATAACAGACTCGATGAAGCGACTTTTCAGTCACAACCGGCGTCTCGCCGTCAAAACGGTCATAACGATATATGGACGCTAAGGAGACATTCTGCATGCCATAGAAATTCTGGATATCACCAAATGCATATCAAGCGTGCTCTCATCCTCCTCGACCGCACAGATTACGACCCGTCTGCCGTGATCGACGGCTACGCTCCTAAGCAAACATAATTTTCAAAGCATAATAAAGCTCGACCTCACTCGAACTAATGTTAAGGGCTAAATGCCTTCGCCAAAAAGAGAGTTCAACCTTGATCGAACGACGACTAAACGCAATAACAAAACACTAACACTCTACAAGGCTAAGGCCATCTCCAGTGTGTAAACGGCTAAGGTCGTCAATAGTATTAAGGCTAAGGATCATCGCCAAAGAGAATTCGATCTTGACCGAAGCAGCAGTTGACCTCCCTATCTGAGTTTCTCAAACTACAGTCGATGAAGTCCGCTCATCGAGCTCTTCCAAAGAACGATCTCAATAAGTGGAGGGACTAACTGTATGGGTCAGAATCCGTTAATCCTAGTTTAAGCTAATTCATGATGAATAAGTTATATGACCACTCAGAATCAACGGTATTTAACCCTTATCTGATTCGACCAAAAATGCCACGGCCTATTCACCATTGTGAAGGCGAACCCACAACGTTGTCACAACCACTTATTGACAGCTCATTAAGTTCACAGTTATAATTACCAAGAGAGGGAACCCTAGAAGGGGGCTTCTTCTTCGCCACTATTCACGAGAGAGAGAAAAGACATAACGACGCCCCTGTTATGGGAAAGTGGAACAGTATTATAAGGCTCTGAACCCCTTTATGGCGAGGCAGACCACATCAATATTATCAATAAAAGCTTTTAATGTTTCTTCTCCTAACCCTGAGTACTTATTTTCGCTTCTTTCATTTGATCCAAAGGATTATTATGGTTTGTTATGATTTTTCTTTGATTTATTTGTATTGTTTCATACTCATAAAGTATATAATAACTTTTGAGTCAAACAATTTGTTTACTACTCCATGTGAAATTGTAAATGCCCATCATAGAATAAAAATGGCGAGACAATAACTGGAGCAACTATGAATTCGAGAATCCCAAGCTATCGAATTTTTCTCTTTGAAGTTAGTTCAGCCGCAACATGCCCTTGCATATGTTTGATTTCCTCCTTATATTACTGTATAAGCAGGGGCTTATCTGTGTAGAGGGTTAAGGGTAGCACGCTACTCGAATGTTCGGTAATGGCAAAGTCAAAAATTTAATCTAGAATATTCAAACTTTAAACAAGTAATAAAAAGTTTCTAATAAAGGTTGTTCAATATATGTTATATACCACTAAAATCTAATATTATACCTATATATCCGTATAATATTTCGATAAAGGTAGTCAGTTAATCACCCTTTGAGCGACATAGCTTCGCCCCTGATGCTAGGGTAAAATTTTATGTGTGTGGGTATATCTATCTATGTCTATATTATATTAAAAGCACGAAAACTCTTAACGAAATGTCGTTCGCTCTTTTTACCCTTAAAAAGTAAATTTCGTATAGGACAAAAAAGTAATTTAAGTTATTTTCCTAATATAATGGACTTTAAAGTTAGCTAAAATTTTGGTAATCAAAATCCTTACTTTTTTAAATTATGTAAACCCTCTAAGATTCCGGAATTTAAACTCAAATAAAATTGTACTTACATAGACTACTAATAAGAAAAAAAAAAAAGTATGACACATTAGAGCAAGTATACAAATGCAACGATTGTTACGCTAACTACTTTAATGCTTATTAGTGGATTTTAAGGAATGCTAGATACTAAATAATTAAATTACAAAATTAAAATTATTTAGGAACAATTCAATAAACAAAATCTTTTGGAATATTATAACTATATATATATATATATATATATATATATATATATATATATATATATATTGTTATAAATACACTTCTATTTAAGGTGAATGTCTTTAATTAGAGAAATTCTAGAGTCCTATTATTGGTAGCTAGATCATCCCACTCCCTATAAATAAAGGGGTCTTCTACCATTGTAATACACTCCTAACATTCTCTAAGTATCAATAAGAAGAACTCTCTCTACTCTTCTCTCTATTGCTCTTGTTCTTGCATTATTGTTCTTGTCTTTTATATTATTTCATAACACGTTATCAGCACGAGACTCTACCGTCTCAAGAACCATTCTCGAAAAATCTAAGGTATTTCCCTCTTCCTAATTTAATTTTCGATTATGTCTGACATTACGAAAAGAAAGTTCGTTGCCCTTGAAATTTCGGGCAAGAACTATATGACATGGGTGTTGGATGCTGAAATCCACTTAGATGCTATGGGTCTCGGAGACACCATCAAAGATAGAGAAAAAGCATCCACCCAAGACTGTGCGAAGGCCTTGATTTTCTTGCGTCATCACCTTGATGAAGGTTTGAAGATTGAATATCTCACCGTCAAGGATCCACTCATCTTGTGGAACGGCTTAAAGGAGAGATATGACAACCTGAAGTTGGTCACTCTGCCACAAGCACGATATGATTGGGCTCATCTGAGGCTCCAGGACTTTAAGTCCGTTTCTGAATATAATTCTGCAATGTTTAGAATTACTTCTAAATTGAAGCTATGCGGGGATAATATCTCCGATTATGATATGCTTGAGAAAACGTTTACAACGTTTCATGCCTCCAATATGGTACTGCAACAACAGTACAGAGAGAAAGGCTTTACAAAGTACTCTGAACTGATTTCTCTTCTACTAGTGGCTGAGCGAAATAATGGCCTGCTCATGAGAAATCACGAAAATCGACCCACTGGGTCCACACCACTGCCTGAAGCAGATAAGGTGCACTCTCATTATGCCAAACATGAAAAGGGCCATGGTCATGGTCGTAAACGGGGTCATAGCCAGGGACGTAGACAAGGAAGAAATTCCAATGAAGTCCGTCAACCCCCAAGGAGAGATAACCACAGAAAGTAGAAACGGGGTCATGAAGATCCTAAGGCAAATGGTTCAGAAACTATATGTTATCGTTGCGGTGGGAAAGGGCACTGGTCAAAGACTTGCCGTATACCAAGACACTTGGTTGACCTTTATCAAGCATCTCGAAAGAGAAAAGGCCCTGAAACAAATTTTGTCTATGACGACAACTTGGACATCACCCACCTGGATGTGGCAGACTTCTTTGAGCAACCCGAGGGGAAAATAGACCACCTAATCGGTGATGGGTCCGTGATGAAAGAAGATGGAGTTATTTGATTTTGTTCTACTTATTTGTATTAGTTAGTGAATAAACTAATAGTCATTAGTATTAGCTCGTATTAGTTAGTTCATGATGCAATGTTAGCAGTAGTTCTTTAGAATATCTTCAATATGCTCAAATATCAATAATATTTTTATTTTCCAGTAGGGGTAATCGACTAGCCTGAAAAACTAGTCGATTATCTACTATTTTCGCATTAAAGCTGAAAAACAATTGATCAACAATCGATTGTCTTTGTCTAACAATCGATTGTCGTTAAGATAGTGTAATCTGGAATTTTTCAAAAATCATCCACATTCGATTGTCTTTGTCTAACAATCGATTGTCGTTAAGACAGTGTAATCTGGAATTTTTCAAAAATCATCCACAATCGATTGTCTATGCCTAACAATCGATTGTCGTTATAACAGTGTAATCTGGAATTTTTCAAAATAGCCAACAATCGATTGTCGATGCATAACAATCGATTGTCTTAAAACAGTGTGCTCTGGAATTTTTCAAAATAGCCAACAATCGATTGTCTATGCATAATAATCGATTGTCTTAAGACAGTGTGATCTGAAGTTTTTCAAAATAGCAAATAATTGATTGTGTGTTTAACAATCGATTGTCAATGTTCAACAATCGATTGTTTGTGTTTAACAATCGATTGTTTGAAGAAAATGCTTAAACTGAAATTTTCAAACTGCAAAGTAATCAATTATGGATAACATATCTGATTTTGTTAGTCAACTGTTAGCAGCAGATTTTGAAAATATTATGTGACACAAACGAATTGAACTTGTTTATTCTTATGTTCGTGTATCACTTTTGTATGTCAAACTATGGGATAGCAAATATGGATATCTCACAAAGCGAACTTGGATCAACGTCCAACTGTAAAAGTATTTGCCTAGTTGATTCATGTACTACACATACAATACTCAAAGAAAAGAAATATTTCTCTCAACTAAATATGTGTAAGGCAAACGTTACTACAATCTCTGGAAGTAGTAAATTGATTGAAGGCTCCGGAAGAGCAATTGTAACTCTGCCCAAAGGCACGACGTTAAACATAGAGAATGCAATATTCTCCTCCAAGTCTAAGAGAAACTTGTTGAGTTTTAAAGATGTACGCCGGAATGGCTATCATATTGAGACAATGGATGAAGATAATCTTGAATATCTCGTCATCACAAAGAATGTCTCCGGCCAAAAGAGGGTTATTGAGAAATTCCCGTCTTTATCTTGTGGCCTGTATTGGACAAGAATCAGTGCAATTGAGGCACATTCAACAGTAAACCAAAGGGTTACTGATTCCAATACCTTTGTACTTTGGCATGATCGATTGGGACACCCAGGATCGGTCATGATGAGACGAATTATAGAAAGCTCATATGGGCATCCGTTAAAGAATTTCAAAATTCTTTCGAATAATGAATATCCTTGCACTTCGTGTTATCAAGGCAAGTTGATTATCAGGCCATCACCAACAAAGGTTGGGACTGAGTCACCCACGTTTCTGGAACGTATACAAGGGGACATTTGTGGACCTATTCACCCACCTAGTGGGTCGTTTAGGTATTTCATGGTCTTGATAGACGCATCCTGTAGATGGTCTCATGTGTGCCTGTTGTCATCACGCAACCTTGCGTTTGCGAAATTAATGGCACAAATAATTTGACTATGAGCACAATTTCCAGATAATCCAATCAAGTCCATTAGACTGGATAATGCTGCTGAGTTTACATCCCAAGCATTTAATGATTATTGCTTATCAATCGGGATAAAAGTTGAACATTCTGTAGCTCATGTTCACACTCAAAACGGTCTTGCAGAATCGTTAATTAAACGCCTACAGTTGATTGCAAGGCCATTACTTATGAGAACGAGGCTGCCCACTTCGGTATGGGGTCACGCCATCTTACATGCAGCAATGCTAATTCGTCTCAGACCGACGAATTACCACAAGTATTCCCCGTTGCAATTGGTTTTGGGTCATGAACCCAATATATCCCATTTAAGAATTTTTGGATGCGCAGTATATGTGCCTATAGCACCGCCATCCCGCACCAAAATGGGTCCGCAAAGAAGGTTAGGAATATATGTTGGGTTTGAATCGCCCTCCATTATTCGCTACCTCGAAACATTGACAGGCGACGTATTTACTGCACGATTTGCAGACTGTCGATTCGATGAGACACTTTTCCCAAAATTAGGGGGGAGAAGTTGGTGAAACCAAACGGGAAATTTTGTGGAAAAATGCATCATTATCTCATCTTGATCCACATACCTCTATTTGTGAAAGAGAGGTACAAAAGATTATCCATTTGCAAGGAATAGCAAATCAAATGCCTGACGCATTTACGGACTTGAAAAGGATAACGAAATCCCACATTCCCGCGGAAAATGTTCCAATCCGTATTGATGTCCCTGTTGGACAATCATCTAGTGTCATAACCAATGAGTCGAATGCACGCCTGAAGCGTGGCAGACCATTAGGTTCCAAAGATCGAAATCCTAGAAAGAGGAAAAAGAACGATCAAAATGATACGAAAGAATCTCATGATTTAACAAATTCTGAGATTCATGAAGAATCCATTGAGCCCGAGACTCTGGAAAATACTGAACTATCCCTAAATCCTATTAATATTGAGGCAAATATTAATTGAGTGGATATTGTGGTGGATAATGCCTTTGCTTATAATGTAGCATCTAGCATTATGCAAGAATGTGAGGATCTCGAACCTCAATCTGTTGAAGAATGTCGAAAAAGATAGGATTGGCCAAAGTGGCAAGAAGCAATTCAATCAGAATTGAATTCGCTGGCAAAACGTGAAGTTTTTGGCCCTATAGTTGAAACACCTAATGGTGTTAAGCCTGTCGGCTATAAATGGGTCTTTGTACGCAAAAGAAATGAGAAAAACAAGGTATAAAAATATAAGGCACGCCTTGTTGCACAAGGTTTTTCTCAAAGGCCTGGTGTCGATTATGAAGAGACATATTCGCCTGTAATGGATGCGATAACCTTTCGTTATCTCATAAGTTTTGCTGTCCATGAAAAGCTTGACATGCACTTAATGGATGTGGTTACTGTCTATCTGTATGGCTCACTTGATAATGAGATATACATGAAAATTCCCGATGGACTCAAGATGCCAAACGCGCATAATTCAAAATCTCGGGAAATGTTCTCAATTAAATTGCAAAGATCCTTGTATGGTCTAAAGCAATCTGGACGAATGTGGTATAATCGTCTTAGTGAGTACTTGTTAAAAGAAGGCTATATAAATGACGCCATTTGCCCATGTGTTTTTATAAAGAAAACAACATCGAAATTTGTTGTACTTGCCGTATATGTCGATGACATAAACCTTATTGGAACCCCTATAGAACTCCAAAAGGCAATTGATTATCTAAAGGATGAATTCGAGATGAAAGATCTCGGAAAGACTAAACTATGTCTTGGTTTGCAAATTGAATATTTGGCAAATGGAATTTTTGTTCATCAATCTACCTATACAGAAAAGGTACTGAAACGGTTTTACATGGATGAAGCACATCCTTTAAGTACACTGATGGTTGTTCGATCACTTGATGTGAACAAAGATCCATTCCGACCACAAGAAAGGAATGAAGAGCTACTTGGTCTTGAAGTACCATATCTTAGCGCAATTGGCGCACTAATGTATCTTGCAAATACTACAAGGCCTGACATATCCTTTTCAGTTAATGTCTTAGCAAGATTTAGCTCGGCTCCTACGAGGAGACATTGGAATGGGATCAAACACATATTGCGGTACCTAAAGGGAACTACCGATATGGGCTTATTTTATGGCAAGAATTGCAGCCCGGATCTTGTTGGTTATGCTGATGCTGGATATTTGTCCGACCCACACAAGGCTCGATCTCAAACGGGTTATGTGTTTACCTGTGGAGACACCGCCATATCTTGGCGATCGACTAAGCAATCAATTGTGGCTACTTCATCTAATTATGCCGAGATAATTGCTATTCATGAAGCAAGTCGGGAGTGTGTGTGGTTAAGGTCGATAATACATCATATCCAAGACAAATGTGGTTTGAAGTGTGATAAACTACCCACAACTTTGTATGAAGACAATGCAGCATGTATAGCTCAATTGAAGGGAGGATTCATATAAGGAGATAGAACGAAGCATATTTCACCAAAGTTATTCTTCACACATGATCTTCAAAAGAATGGTGATATCAATGTTCAACAGATTCGTTCAAGCGACAATATGGCTGATTTGTTCACAAAATCTCTACCAAAGTCAACCTTCAAGAAGCTAGTTCACAAGATCGGGATGCGAAGACTTAAGGACATAAATTGATGTTATTATCAGGGGGAGTTAATGCGCGTTGCACTCTTTTTCCCTTACAAGGTTTTGTCCCACCGGGTTTTCCTTGCGAGATTTTTAACGAGGCAACCAATAGGCGCATATTCAAACATGTGTACTCTTTTTCCTTACTTTAATTTTTCCCATTGGATTTTGTTTTAAGGTTTTAACGAGGCACATCATTGAATAGACATTCAAGGGGGAGTGTTATAAATACACTTCTATTTAAGGTGAATGTCTTTAATTAGAGAGATTCTAGAGTCCTATTATTGGTAGCTAGATCATCCCACTCCCTATAAATAAAGGGGTCTTCTACCATTATAATACACTCCTAACATTCTCTAAGTATCAATAAGAAGAACTCTCTCTACTCTTCTCTCTATTGCTCTTGTTCTTGCATTATTGTTCTTGTCTTTTATATTATTTCATAACATATATATATATATATATATATATATATATATATATATATATATATATATATATATATATATATATATAAACATAGTAACCATATGAAATTTTGAGACCAATATTCAGGTTTCTACTTTAGCCAATAGTTTCTTAATCCTTCCTTACTAGAATTATGTAATATACCTATAATATATTTCGTATTAAATTTTTTAATATTTAGGACCTAAAAATTAAATAAAACTTTATTTTCTTATTTAAACTATGTAGAAGCAATCGGTACTTTAAATAAATTAAATTTTAATTACCTTATATAATTTTTTTTATTTGGTGATGTAATATAATTGTAATTCCTTTTATGTTACAATTAAATATATGAAACTTTGGATGAACTAATATTAAAAAATTCTGATGAATAAAAAATAAATTATTTCCTTTAATGTTAAGATCAAATAATAAGGTCTAAGAATCCAATTCATTTATTTGTCAAATTCATCATATAATTAAAATTATTTTTTCAAGTTGACAAAACTTTTAGGATACCCAAATGTATTTTTATAAGAATAGTATTGGCGGGAAAAGAAAATTAAAAAAAGAAAAACTAACATTGAAGGCTTTATAGATAAGCATTTTCAACTAAAACTACATATATTTTAAGGAGTATAAGATAATGTTTATTTTATAATACAAATATATTATATAGTAGTACTTGTACGGTTCCCAAAAAAGTTGTATACATATGACTTAGGTACTAGTTATATTGAAAGTGGGAAGCCGTTAAGTCAAAAGTTAAATTACCTTTTTGTCCTTTTAAAAAATTTAATTATCCTACTTATCTATCTATCTATCTATATTATTATGTATATCTATATCTATGTTATTATAAAAGTGGGAACCATTAAAGTTAAAAGTTAAATTACCTTATTACCCCTTTAAAACCTAAATACCTTTTTTATAGCATAAAAAAAGACGCTAGCTTAGCAACCGTCCTGAACGGCCAAACCAGCTTTCATACGAAGGGTTACGAGCTTTGGAAACCATTCGTTATTCATTCATATGAATGGATGTGTATTTTCTTTTGTTCTTTTATAAATCTGATTCTTCCATGTCCAAAGTTGTGTTTTAACATTCACTTCGAATCTTCGATCGTCTTCGTGTCCCTCAGTCCTGAGTTATAATAGTTGAACATATCCATTTTCCAGCGAGAAATTTGTTTCGCTTCTTTACTGTGACGGTTTCAGACCAGCAAATGCCAATTGTAAAAATGTTCTGCCTTCCATAAACCTCGGAAGAATGGAACTTGGGTCCTTACTAAACTAAGATAGGCCAAGGACATCACCAGCATGACGAGTAAGCTAATAAGTCATGGCTAAGTTATTGTATTTAGGTGCACATATTTTTCTATTCTCATTATATTTCATCTTACCTAAAGATTGTGGCTTTTTGTTGACTTAATACCATGCTATCTGATTCTTTTGTTGAGAAACAATTATTTTGATCAAAATTTTGGAGTGAATGGTATGTTCAGTTATTTTTAGCACATTAAAAGTCAAGATCTATTAATTTTTTATATCTTTTTCGAATTTGAAGTGGTATAATTAAAATAATATTTGTGTAATAAAAAAATCTTACAAAATCGAACCAATTCAAATCGATATATATAATTGGTTTGGTTTGGTTTTGATAAAAATCGAATCAACCTAATCCATGTACACCCCTAAATAAAAGTAATATTAGATATTGTACTGAAGTCTCTGATCACTTTAATTGTTTCTTAGATATATTGATTGGTGTATATATGTGGTTTATAGTAAAACAATGCTCTTAGGGTGCATTTCATCTCTTTAACATGATTACTGCTCTATAATCATATCGTTGAAGAAGCGTGCAGCTTCTTCTTCTGTGAATATGAGCACAATATTCAACTCATCATAGGAGGTCATTACTCAACTTCTTTTGTCGTCACCACTACATACAAAGAGGTATCTATGAATTGTATAATCAAAATTAATTAAAGGCTTCCCTAGAAAAGGTTCAATTGGTTCTGTGCCTCATTATTTTTTCCTTAGTTTTATGTTAAATCTCCTAATAAATATTTATTTTACATGTAAGAAATGTAAAAATAAAGTACAAGAGCTATGTTGAACCAATTGCTAAAAAGAAGCACTACGAGTAAGTAATTAAGCATTTCATATCATTTAGAAGCATTATGATATCTATTTTCCAATATTTAGATTAGAACCATGGAGAGAGATTGAGGAATCTTAAATTCCTTCCTCCCTCTCAATTCTTCCTTTGACGAAAAAACTTAATGATTATTTATATCAGATGATATTTAAACTTATCATGTAGTTCATTTTCAAAATTGATGTTGCATTGCCTCAAATAAAAATGTTCATCATACATGTTTTGAATGATACACATTTATTTGTTCAATCTTATGCACTCGGATAAACTCATAGTGCTATGACATAATTTAAAGAGGTCAATACATTTGACAAGCCAATTCAGTTTTGTTTTCTCACATGGCCTCCTTCACGTTACACTTATAAGAGATATTAATATCGACAACAAGAGTTCTGATCAGAGCAATTGAAAATTTGAAACAGGTGAAAAAAAACATACAATAGAAATATTATCTATACAGGAATATTATGCCAGATCCACTTTATTACATATTTGTACACCATAAAATTGAAATAAGTAAAAAATCATATTTATTTAATTAATTTTTATTTGTTTATCTTTTGCATTCATATAATATTCAATCTTTTTTATCTCGATAAACAAGTCACAAACGTTGATGGTTGAAAGTTGAAACCCAACATTCCAGCTGCAAGATCAAATTGGGGTTTTTATGTACTTAATTAATATATTAAATATTTGAAAGAGGGTGAATGGAAATGGAAGGAAATGAAATTTTGAGTAAAATTTTAAGTTTTCCCTTGATAAATGGACATTGTCCCATATTGGAAGAGGAAGGGTTTTTTAATGGATATATATGCAATTACTCTTCTTCTGGCTCTTAAAGAGTTGAGAAGAAGGCAAACCTCACGTCGTCGTCGTCGTTTCTCACTCGACTTCAGCTCAAGATGAGACTTAACGATGAAGAAATAACATTCAATGTGCAGAAATCTATGAGGCGACCAAGTGAATTTGCCAATTGCTCTCTTATTGATGCCGTGGATGTAACTGTAGAAACTAATGATAAGGTGCTGACTATTAAGGACCCCCTGTATCCATGTTTGATGAATTTGGGTGAGACGAATGGAGAGGAACTGGCGGAATGGGTGTTGGCATTAGAAGGCAAAGGGTTCTGGGATAGAAATCTAAAATTTGAACCCTTGCACTTGGAAAGGACAGAAACTCCTCCACCCAAGCCATCCATCGAAGAACCACCAAAGTTGGAGTTGAAGTCGTTGCCCGCCCACCTCAAGTATGAATTTTTGGTACCTAACTCCACATTACCTGTTATTATCTCATCTAGTTTATTAGATATGCAGGCTCAACAACTCTTGCAGGTACTAAAGGAGTGCAAAACCGTCATTGGGTAGACCATGGCAGACATCAAGGGAATCAGCCCCGCATACTGTATGCACAAAATTCTACTGGAAGAGGGACACAAACACCAGAGAAAGCTGAACCCCAACATGAAGTGGTGAAGAAGGAGGTAATAAAGTGGTTAGATGCTGGAATTATTTTTCCAATCTCTGACAGAAGGTAGGTGAGTCCAGTTCAAAGTGTTCCTAAAAGGGGTGGCATGACGGTTGTGAAGAATGATAACAATGAATTGATCTCTACAAGAACCGTCACAACCTGGAGAATTTGCATGGACTATCAGAAGTTAAATCTAGCCACCCGGAAAGACCACATCCCTTCATTGATCAGATGTTGGACAGATTGGCGGCGAGGTCACACTTCTATTTTCTAGATGGGTACTAAGGGTAAAATCGGATCTCCATTGCACCGGAGGACAGAGGGAAGACCTCCTTCACCTGCCCGTATGGCATTTATGCCTTTAGAAAGATGCCCTTTGGCCTATGCAATGCACCTACCACATTCCAACGGTGCATGACGGCCATATTCACTAACATGGTAGAGTACATAATAGAGGTATTCATGGATGACTTCTCAGTGGTAGAGAATTCATTTGATGAGTGCCTGATAAATCTGATGCGTGTGCTGAAACGGTGCATCAAGACTAACTTGGTTCTGAACTAGGAGAAGTACCACTTCATGGTACAAGAAGGCATAGTCTTGGGGCACCGGGTGTCAAGCAAATGAATTAAGGTGGATCGTGCTAAAGTGGATGTAATAGCAAAGCTACCTCCCCCAACTTCAATCAAAGTATCAGAAGCTTCCTTGGGCATGCCGATTTCTACCAGAGATTCATAAAAGACTTCTCCAAAATTGCCAACCCTCTCTGTATGTTGTTAGAAAAAGATCATCCGTTCTTGTTTTCTGATAATTGTAGGGTAGCATTCGAGGAGTTGAAAAAGAGACTGGTCAAGCACCTATCACTATTGCCCCCATTGGAAGAAACCGTTCGAACTCATATGTGATGCCAGTGACTACGCAATGGAGGATGTACAGGGGAAGCAGCAAGTCAAGCTGATGAACCCAATCTGCTATGCTAGTAGAATGCTGACTGGAGCCTAGATGAACTACACTGTAACTGAGAAGGAAATGTCGGTTGAAGTGATTGCTTTTGACAAGTTCCAATCCTACTTGATTGGGTCCAAGGTAGTTGTATATACTGACCATGCAGCTCTTAGGTGCCTAATCGAAAAGAGGGAGCCTAAGCCATACCTGATCCATTGGGTGTTGCTACTGTAAGAATTCAACCTTGCAATTCGTGACCGTAAGGGCATATAGAATAAAGTCGCTGATCTTCTATCATAACTTGAGGGAGATGAAAATGCGGTTGAGGTTGAGGAAATTCTGGAAACTTTTACAAACGAGCAGCTGCTTGACACCACTCTTCAGGAAGCGCCATGGTATGCAGACATTGCTTATTACCTGGCTAGTGGTATAGTTCCTCACGAACTTTTATCGGTACAAAGGAAAACGTTTTATCGTGATAGTCGCTTATATTACTGGGATGAGCCATATCTGTTTAGAATATGTATCGAATATGATCCGGAGATGCATCCTCGAGATAGAACAATCTTCTATTTTGCAGGCTTATCACGCATCGGCGTATGGAGGATATTTTGGAGGGGTCAGGACAGCTGCTAAAGTGCTAGAGGCTGAATTCTTTTGGCCAACAGTATTTAAAGACACGCACCTATGGGTAAATAGCTGTAATGAATGTCAGCGTATCGATAACATTTCTCGTCGCCATGAGATTCCCATGAACCCAATTCATGAGGTGGAAGTGTTTGACGTATGGGGGATAAACTTCATGGGTCCCTTCGTCAGCTCCAATGAAAATAAGTGCATTCATGTTGCTGTGGACTATGTGTACAAATGGGTAGAAGCTGTAGCGTGTCTCACCAATGATGCAAAGGTGGAAGTGGGATTTTTGAAGAAGAACATATTCACCCGCTTCAGGACACTAAGATCGATTATCAGTGACTGAGGCACTCACTTCTGTAATAGAGCCTTTGAAATGCTGCTTGCTAAGTATGATGTATGCCTCAAGGTGGCTACTCCTTACCACCCGCAGACTAGTGGGTACATTGAAGTATCCAACAGAGAAATCAAGAGTGTGTTAACCAAGACTGGGAATGCCACAAGAACTGATTGGCCAATGAAGCTAGACGATGCACTCTGGGCCTACAGAACAACCTTCAAAACACCAAATGGTATTTAACCGTACATGTTGGTGTTTGTAAAGGCCTTCCACCTTCCAGTGGAACTTGAACATAAAGCGTGGTGGGCATTGAAATTGCTGAACTTAGATTTGGAAGCTGCGGGCACAACAAGAATCACTGAATTGCATGAGCTCAACGAGTTTAGATGTCTTGCTTTTGATAGCACAAAGTTGACAAGGAGATAATGGAGAGACTGCACGACCAGAACATCATTGAGTGGAATTTCAAACCCGGGGACATATATTGCTTTATAACTCAAGATTACGGTTGTTCGGGGGTAAACTTAAGTCATGATGGTCTGGACCGTTTTGAGTGGTTGCAGTTTTTCCTTCATGTGCTGCTAAGATTGCCACTGAGAAAGACTCTCGTACATTTAGAGTGAATGGTCAAATATTGAAACAATATGTGGGCATGAGCGAACCAAAAGAAGTGTCTGAGCTACACCTGACTGAGCCACAAAGGTCGAGAGAGCCATAAATTCACACATTTGCATCGTGGCGCAACGTTAAATCTGGCTCTGCGTGGGAGGAAACCCACGAAATTATTGTAAGTGTAAGGTAGGGGACTCTTCCTAATGACGAACCACTTGGACATTACTCTTAAGGGAAATAGTCCATTTAAATTTTTTTTGTTATTTTCCTTTTTTTAGATATTGTATTACTTCCCCCTTGGTTTTTCTTGTGACCACGGTTCTTCTCCAAGGGATTTTCTTGAACCGGGTTAGGTAAATTTTTCTTTGATAGTGTTAGGGCCCATAGGAATCTCTTCGACTGAGGTGGGTGAGAGCAGGAATGAAACCCCTAATGTACACACATGCAAATAACTAAAAGAACTTGAGGGTGCAACGTCTAAGCTTGCAGACTCGTAATCTATGATATAATTTTGTGCATCTTGTCTTGCTTGAATGCTCATGTGAGTGGGTTGACAAACTAATTCAGAACAAGTTACATTCCAAGTTTGTGTGAGATAATACTTGCATTCTGTGCTTGTATGTGATATCTAGAACTTGCCATGTGTGTCTGCAAAGCGAAATATTTTTTTTTTGTTTTAGAGATGATTGAGTGATTTCCTTGTGAAGCCTATATATTTATGAATCAACTTGTACATATTGTCATTCTTAACCCCTTCGAGTCTGAAGCATGTTCTTTGATAACCCTATAATAACCTACATCTTTATGTTTGAATAGTTTAACTATTTGAACATGTACCTCGTAGAAGCACTTGAATCATTAAAGAGCATATAAAAGTCAAAGTGTGGGGTAGTAGTGCAGAAGAAAAGGGGAATCAGGAAAATACTTGAATGATATAATGGTTGTTTAAAAAAACAAAACAAAAAAAAAGAAAAAACAAAGAGAAAAAGGCCAGTTGCACCTAAAGAACAGCGGGGTTAGCCTATGAAACAAAGTGTGGAAAAATGATTGGGCTGCACATGGAAATTGGAATAAAGGGAAAGATTGTATTAAAAGTTCTTAGGGAGGTTAGTCATTATTTCCAAATATATCCTACTCGTCCCGTAGCCTATATTATAACCCAATAAAGACCTCCTCATCTTGGACCGAACAACTCGATTGGTAGAGTATTACACTAGGGGAAAGCTTATGGTGTATCTGTGTGGTATGTGAATGTTCTTTGCTGAGAATGAGTGAATTCTATCTATCTATAGTCCCTTGTTGCTTGATTTTATATGTGCGAAACATCTCTTAGAATTATGTTGTGAGGGCATGTGACTCGGGAAGAAAAAGCAAGTTTTCACTAATATTTAGAGTAACTAGAGTATGCAAGAGTGTGGCAGGGCATTAGAGTTCTCATCTGAGGTTTGGTTGTTGCACTTCTTAGGTTAGTCTTTCATAATGGCGAGTGTGACATAAAACTGGGTAATGCATCAAACGGTTAGGCCAAAAAGCCTGGTTCAACATACTCGAGGACTCTAACGACCCAACCGGTCGCTTTGAGCCCTAGCGCGTCGTTCAGCGCCCTGAGACTGTGAATAGCTTCATTTCAGGTGTTATGATTTGTATGCATGGTTGGAATTTAAATTGAGAGAGAATGGAGTAAAATTTAAATGAAAATTCTCATTTCGGAAGCTTTAAGTTGAAAGAATGAACTAGGATTAGATTTTTGAGTAAACGATCTTGGAATCGGGATATAAAGGTTTCATCAGGTTCATATGATGATTTCGGACTTAGGCGTATGCTCGGCTCGGGTTTTGGATAACCCGGGAATATTTTGGCACCTATTGGCTTGAAGTGCATTTCAGTTTATTGATAACTATGATTTCTACATATTTTACACCCATTCATACCTAATCTTTGTGCATTAGATGCCATATATCAGTCCCAAAATGCTTACAAATTGTACTTGATTGCAGGTTTGAGTGACAAAATGACAAATATCAAACATCGGCTCAAAAAAAGAGTGAAATCTGCCAAGTGTCAAAAGACAACTGAAATGGGGATCAAAATGACCTACACGGTCCGAACTGCTTTGCAACGCGGCCGTGCAAGAAAGTTCAGAGGCAGAGTTATATTACGGTTACCCTGCGCGGTCTCCACTGATTTGCCTCGCATCCGCGCAGGAGAGTTCAGATACCTTGCTTGTTCGAAGTCAACCCACGCAGTCTGCAATCAATTCCACGTGATACGCACTAATGGAAGTTCAAAGACCCAACAAATCAAGGCAAAATCCCACACCGCCACACACCAAATCAGTGCGGTCCGCGCGGGTAAAGTTCAGAGAATCAAAGTTTTGGGAAAAGTTTGCTACGCAGCCGCGTCCCATTTCTACGCGGTCTGCGTTTGTTAGCCAATGCGGTCGCGTGACATATTTGTGTGGTCTGCATTCGCTAGTTCCAGAAGCAAGACATGTAGACCAATTGCCTTCCGCGGCTGCGTGACATTTGAATGCGGTCTGCGCCAGACTCTCAGGAGTATTTTAGCCTGGTTTGTCCTGTGTAGTATAAAGAGAACATTTTACTTTTGTAGGTTAAGTTTTGTTTTATTAGAAAGCTGATGAGTTCGAGACTTCTTAGTATTAGCCTATTTTGGGAAATTTCTTCTTGTATTAAAGTGGATTCAAGTAGTTTAACATTGTAGTTAATTATTATGTCAAATTCATCTACTATTCCTTCAATCTCTGTTACTACTATGGCTAGCTAAACCCATTAGCTAGGGTTGTGGCTCAACCCTAGTATGGGTAATTAATGGGTGTGATTAATTAGTGCAGGAATGACGTTGGATATTTGTTATTTTGATTAATCTTATGTTTTCACTAAGATTTGGTGGTGCAAACACTAAGTCTAGCTTAGTAGGTCTCGAATCTTCTTATGAAAGAGAGTCTGATCCCAAGATTAAGTCCAACAAGGAACTGGGATGGACCCAATTAACGGATTAAACCTCGAGAAAGTAATTACCCAACTTGAACCACAGGTTACTTGGGCAAACTTGCCTACCCAATTGGTCGAGAGAGAGTCAATTGGGCAAAATCACTCTCTCTACCGAGAGGTGTGAGAGTGGGTGCAAAAGAACAACGATTATAACATAAGTCCCATATTCATCATTCTTGAATTAGGAATCTCTACCCGTTAATTGATCACCTAGGTACATGCCACGACCTTAGTGACTTTCTCTATACTGCATATTTTAGCATAACTTAGTTTTAAAATTGTAGTTGAATAATTATAGCTATTAATCAAAAGAAAAATAAAAATGGGTAGAAGATAAATTAGGAGCCAAAACGCCCTTCTAGGCTTAGAAAATACTCAACTCCTAATCGAAGCTCTCTATGGAAAATTTACCCCGATACCACTATTGGGCAAAAGTATTAGCACCCACTCTTTCTTAGGATTGAGTCCGCTCCAATTACTTTTTGGCGCCGTTGCCAGAAAGCTTTACGGTGCTTGACTATTTGATGGCTAGATTTGTGTTTTGCTTATTTTTCCTTCTTTTTAATTACTTTGTTTTTGTATTTCACTCAGGTAAGAATGGCTTTAAATGCACAAGATGCTATTAATGTGGGAGTGGAGGAGGTGGAAGACGTAGAACAAGAGAAGATTTTACCCCATCACAAAGACGGGGTAGAAATGCTAATGCAAATGTTAATGTTAATGACAACATACCAGACCTTCCTCCAATTCCACCAAGAGTAGCACCAAGAGTTCTACCCAATCAAGGGTACGCAAGTGAAATAGTTCCTCCCCGAATCCGGGTGGGGACTTCCAAATCACTAATCTCATGCTCACTTTTCTCGAACAACAAGGGTATTTCACAGGCGCCTCGGATCAAAATGCATACAAGAATTTGAAAGGGTTTGTGGACATTTGTTGGGGGAGCAAGCAGACAAATGTGTTGGAATATGCACTGAGGCTAAGGCTTTTCCCATTCTCACTTCGGGGGAAAGAATTGGATTGGTTGGAGAGACTCCCAAATCATTCCATAACTGCGTGGGATGAGTTGGTCGATAAATTCATTGCCAAGTTCTTTTCTCCATGACATATGGCGGCTCTTCGAGATGAGATTCTAGCTTTTAAGCAAGAGCAGACATAGCCTTTACATGAGATATGCGAGAGGTTTTGGACGATAGTAAAAGAGCGTCCAACAACGATATGAATGATGTTATGATCCAACAGATGTTCTATCGAGGTATAAACACAACAGAATAGTGCATTGTCAATCAGTTGGCCGGTTGTAATATTATGAAGTTTATGATGTTCTTGATGAAATGGCTGATACTTCTTCGGCACAGAAAAGCCGGGCTAATGTTCCTCAAGGTGATCCTAATGTAATACACTTGCATAAGAAGTTGCATGATCACGGCCAAGCCATTGCCGAACTCACAACAACAATGAACCAATTGGCTATTCGTGCCAGGTCAATACCATGGAGAGAGTGAATATGATGAAAAGAAGTCAAAGAGAACAACAACAACCTCAAGAAAACTTTGACCATTATGATGATGGTGGTGGATATTTTAATGATGGTTTTGATGACCAAAGGGAGGAAGTCCCAATATGTTAACAACTACCAAGGGAATCAATAATGGAGACCCCAAGGTAATTGGGGCAACCAACAAGGTAGAAATTGGAATTACAATAACAATCAAGGATGCAATTGGGGGAACAATGATTCCATAACAATCAAGGAGGCAATTGGGGGAACAATAACTCGGGGAATGAAGGTAATTGGAACGGAAACAACAATTGGAAAAAAAACAATAGTGTTCAAGGTGGGTGGAAGAATAATGGTTGTCAAAGTAATAGGGGGCAAGGCTTTCAAAGGCCCCCAATGTATCAACAACCCAAAAACCCGCCTTCGTTTCATTCTCAAGGGTCGAGTTCGTCGGGAAATGACATGTGTCGAATAGAGAATATGTTTCAGCAAATGATGAAGAAGAATCATGAGTCCGATGCTCAATTGGCCTCCCGTAACACTTCCGAAACTTGAAGTGCATCTTAGAAAACTTTCTCAAGCTTTGAACACCCGCCCTAAGGGTGCGCTACCAAGTGATACGATAGTAAATCCAAAGGGTAGAAATACAAATCATGTGATGTTGGTTACAACAAGGAGCAAAGGCAGTGATGTGCATGCCTCAAGAGGAAAGCATGTTGTAGATGTGGATGTTGGGTTTCATGGTGAAAATGTGCCGATGAATTTTGATGATGGAGTTGATCAACGTGTGAACAATGATATGCGGATTGACATAGATGATGAGGGTTAGGAGGAGATTCAAGAGGTTGTGAAACCCCTCTAGGGAACACGTGATTGATATGCCAGAAGCGATTGTGCCAAAAGCCAAGGCACCCTTTCCTAGGACTCCTCCACCATATCCTCAAAGATTAGCAATGCACAAGAGTGACCATAAATTCAAAAAGTTCATAGATATGATGAATAGTCTTACCATCAATGTGTCACTAGTTGAGGCACTTGAGCAAATGCCAGTCACGAAAAAGAGATCCATGGAATGTGAAACAATACCAATGACGTATCAAGTGAGTTCAATAATGCATTCAATGGCCCTGAAGCTTGAGGATCCGTGAGCTTTTACTCTCCCGTGTACAATTAGAAGTGTGGACATCACAAAAGCTCTTTGCAAATTAGGGGCAAACATAAACTTGATTCCATATTCAGTCTTTAAGACCTTGGGGATTGGGCATCCTCGTGCTACTTCAATGCAACTTCAGATGGCGAACCGGTCAATGAAAAGACCCTTGGGTATAGTTGATAACGTTCTTGTGCGTGTTGATAAATTCACCTTGCCGGCTGACTTTGTGATACTAGATTATGAGGCGGATTTCGAAGTTCCAATTGTCTTTGGAAGACCTTTCCTAGCTACGGGGAAGGCCAGGTTATATCTAGGACAGAGAATTGACATTCCGTGTAGGAGAGGAGAAAATGGTTTTTCCGCTGTGCAAGTCCACGAAGAAGCCTATTAGCACCGAGGTGTGCTCCTTTGTTGATATTGTCACTGCTGTGATAATGGATGAAACAAGTGCTGTGATTGATGTTGAAGATCCTCTTGTGTCCACACCTCTAGATCGTGAGATGAATGATGACTCAAGTCGGGTGATGTGCATAGATGAATAATGTGCATAGATGAATAATGTGCATAGATTCTTTGCTTACCATGTGTCTCACAATTTTTTAGCCTGATGCTATCTAGGGGGTTTATGAAGAACCATTGAATGTGGAGCTTCAAGGGAGACTACCTGCAGTAGGGAATGAAATGATACCTACTCTTCATGATATGGTTGGCCCCACAAGGCCCTACACTGGTTGGCGATTTTTCATGAACCACAGAAATCGGAAAAAAGTGTCGTACAATGATTATTATCCTTTGCCTTTCATTGATCGGGCGATTTACAAACTTCCTGGACGTGCACTCTATCACTTCTTGGAGAACTTGATGAGGGCCACGTGGTGGCGCTTCCTAATTTGAGGCATTATGATGGTAAAATGTGTTCTGCCGCGACGTTAAATCAGGCATTTCTTGGGAGGCAACCCATGTATTTTTCTTTTCTTTGATTTTTTGTTGTAGAGTAGGATTTTTGAGCTGATAGTTTGTGAAGTGTTAAAGGGATAATGTTGAAGTAGTATAGGACGATAATTCAAAATGAGCAGTATCTGAATAGTGCCTACGCGGCCGCGCAGCAAATCGGTTTTGTGCGCATATGCTTGAGCAGCTGAAAGACTAAGACTCAGAAGACCCAGCGCGGCCTCGTGACAATTGTGTGTGGTCCGTGCTGGAAAACTCAAAAATGGCATCTCTCTGACAAGGTCTCACGCACCCGCGCACCAAATCAGTGTGGTCCATGTGGATTGTCCAAGTGAAGTGAAGGAAGGAAAACCAGCACGGTCCGCGGCCACTTTTGTGCGGCAACGCTGGTAGGTAAGTTGTGGGTCCCCAGGGTTTTTCGATAAATAGAGGCCTTGGCCCCCATTTAATCCTTTTCGAAAAATTTCCTCCTACACTCTAAATATTACTGTTCATCAAGGTTAATTGTGCACATAGTTGACTTCTCATTATTCCCTGTTAACAACTCTTGATCATTTCAATTCATCGTCTAGTTTTTGTTTCTTTTAATTGCTTCCTACTAGTATAACTTCTTATTTTTGTTTCTTTCCTCTTAGTTTCACTGTTAGTATAGAGTTTTGTGAATTTTTTTTAAATCGTGGGCATGAAATCTTGTTTAATAATAGAGTAGGGACACATAGGACCCAAAATGTGAACAAAAATTGGACTAAATTGAACAAAATCCCGGCTCAGTTAAATTATCCCTACGCGACCGTGCAACAGATGCGCACACTCCGCGTGTCTTTGTTTGGTGTATTGATCAACCTTTCTACACGGTCTGCGTGCTATTTATGTGCGGTCTGTGTGAGCCCAATGTCGTCGCGGTCCAAGACAGTGTGAAGCGCATGGCCAGAGTTCAGAGAGGTTGACATTTGGGTGTTTGAACTGTGAGGACTGCATTCCATTTCTATGCGGTCCGCACTGAACCAACATGTCCGCGATCCAAATCAGCACGAACCGCGTCAGTCTTTTTAGAGAGATGAATGATGCAGTAATTGGCTTATGTGGACCGCGTACATTTTTGTGCAGTTCACGTCCTTCTGTCTGAGTCATTGTGTCTGCACTTGTTGAAATTCAATAACACTGTCTACTTCTCTGTATGTGCTTCTACTAATAATGGTATACATGCATCTCTTATATACAATGGTGCAAAAATGTGGAGGCAAACAACAACAATGTGGGGGCAAAGAAAACAAACCGGGAGAGGTGGTTCTTTCCGAGGGGGGAAAGTTTGAAGAATTGTGAAACTCACTCCCCAAGATAGGGAGAACATAAAGAAAAATAGAAAGATAATTCAGGAGGCCAACAGGGCTGCCTCTCATTCAACAGGGAGTGAGTACGCACCTTCCCGGAGTGTGAATTTAGAGTCTGCCCCCACATACATGTCGGTAGAAATTCCAGTTCATGACTCCCCTTCTCCTGATCATGAGGAGGTTGACACCTCCAAGAAGCCAGTAAATATCGTCTTGGACTCGTCTTATGAGTCCGGAGCAGAAAAGGAAAATGATGAGCAACATTACACTTCTCCCACAGCTTCACTATCAGGGAAGAGTGGAGGGTATGCTGAGGGAGGTGAACCATAGGTGGGAGGCATAGAGCGGACCAGAAAACCAGAGGCATGGCAACAGATTAGTCAGTGAGGTAGCCTTCCATAGATTCAAGGATTGGTGGCCCAAGAGGAAACTGATTCTGGAGAGGCAATTCATAGATGTCGATCTAGTTCCTCACAACCCTTACATGCAAGCACAATTCCGCACGAGAAAGGGTTGGAACTTCTTCAAGGAACGTGTTGAGATGGACAATGAGCACATTGTGAAGGAGTTTGATAGTAATGTTAACCACATAGTTCGGGACTCCAAAGCAACAAAAGTGAGGGACAAGATCGTGCTATTTTATGGGAAGTCGCCGAATGACTTCTTGGGGTTCGAAGAAGAGGATGAATCTCAGTAATTAAAGAAGCTAGAAATGAAAGAGGAGGTTCATCCGTTGTTGGCTGAGCACTTAGCAGCTCCGAGTGCAATCCTTGTCTGGTTGAAAGCACAGGAGAAGATCTACTGGAGCACCCTGAACTTTGAGGCTAAGGTTGGTTGACATTAGTATGCAGTCGACTCGACCCTTCCACCCATGATAACATAGTTCCCCTTCCCCGCGATGTCTTGGTAGCATCCATCATGACATACTTTCCTCTGAATGTCGGTAATATAATGTTGACAGTGATTTCTCAAGTCTGGTAAGAGACCAAAACAAACTACCCATTCCCGAACACACTCTTCCTGTACTTCCAGGAATTGGATATGAAGAAGAAGAAATATGATGTCATGGTGCCTCCGGTAGCCCCGTATTCGTGGTATAATCTGATGGGTACAAACAACCCTAAGAAATGCGAGAAGATTCAAGCATCCACTTCTTCCGCAACTGGCCTGTCTAAAGATCCAGTTGCTTTTGAGCAGCCTATTGAGCCTACTAGTGATGAGATAGTGCCCCAGGTCCTTCCATAGCTGGCTCTTCTAGTGCAGTTGAACCGGTGATTCTGTTATCAAAGACTCACTGGTTAACTACCAACCAGCTCACACATTTATTGGCCAGTTTGAAAAACTGGATATCAGCTGCGACATCCAAGTTGTCCATATTAACCACTGCGTACAGGCACAGGGAGAATCGCTTACTATTGAGATTCCTGCTTCCATTGAGGATACACTGAAGAAGATCTTGGCCAACTAGGAAAAGATGATGGAGGAGCAGGGTAAATTGGCAAAATCAGTTAGGGACCACAGCAAAGCACTTGAAAAATTGGCTAAGGAGCATAGGAAGCTGACGAAGACAAAGGCCTCAAAGGATTCAGTGGAAAAATTAAGGGTAGATGTAGACAAGCTGTTGGCGGATGAGATGCCGCTTGATCTATTGTTCGGGGATCTTGTTATTGAGCCAACAACAGTGCAGCCACAGGAAGAGGAGGACATGCCAAGGAAAAAGAGAAAGCTCCTTATCATAGAGGGAATAGTGATCGGGGTGGCTCTAGTTCAGGAGGGCTCCTCCAGTACTCCAGATGTTGGGCCCTCCACAGTTCTACCAGTCCCAGTAGCACAGCAGCAGCAACCTGGGGACCACTCTGAGGTCCCTACCAGTACATAGGACTCGAGAGCGACTGAGCAGCATAGAGTGACTGATGATGCATGAGGGGCCGCACTATATCCTTTACTGATTTTGATGCTTTATTTGGTAGTTAGCGTTAGGGACAATGCTAGATTTTTTTCGTGGGGGTGTGGCCCTACCATTTTTATTTGGTACTCTGGATGATTGTATATGGTCTTTTACTTTCAGTACATTCATATTTGTAGATGGCTTGTATATAACTATTCACTCTAGATGCTCTTCAACTTCATGTATATATTCATCGCCCCTAGTTGTATATTCTACTCCCTTTTTGTACATATTCATTAGGTTTTCGTTTTTGTTATTTATGTTCGTTAAAATTTTTTGTTTTAGTTGCAAAGTTGGGCTCGTAGCCTATTTGTTTTGTTTTGGCATTTGCAATAAGCCCTTGGTTTTCTTAGTGCCCCCGTTCTTTCCAAGGGTAGAGTGTTGTGCGAACCGGGTGGCTCTTCCCAATGATAGATGGCGTGACAACCTTATTAAGGGTTTGAGTCCATTTTTATTTTTTTTTTGAATTTAAAATTTTTGTAGTTAAGGATATCTCAAGCAAAGCTTCACTTGGGCCTAGCGCATTTGCCTTTGATCCTATGGTCAAGGACATTAAGTTGTGTTTCGGATGGTGAAAGTTGTGGCCTTGAGACTCTTGTGTTGACCAAACAATCATTATGTGGTCATTTAGGGCCATTGGGCGCTAGAACATATCTTAGTTTGTTGTGGTCCCTCGACTCTTTATTTGTAAATCCTTGAGTGTATGTGGTGAGAATTCAATTTATTGAGCCCAAGTACCAAGCCGATAATTTAGAACTTGCCCCAAATGTTTTTTGAGGCAAAATCATAGGCGGAACTTGATTTGAGAAATGATTATAGGCTCCCCTTGATCCAAAAATGTCAATTTGAACAATTTCATGACCTACCAATTAAATGATCCCTAGTTCACCCCTATTGACTCTTGAACCTTTTTCTTTCATGAACCAAGTTATAAGCCTATACCCGTTCTCAATTAGACCCTTCTATTGGCACCCAAATCTTCCCTTGAGTAATGGCCAATGTCTAAGTTTAGGGGGAGAGACAAGAAAAACATCAATGTTGTAAAAAGGCGCAAGAACAAAACAAAAGGAAGGCAATGAAAAAGAGAATATTAATCACATAGGGAATCAAAGGACAACAAAAAGTGAAAAAGGTATGGAAAAGTGGATAAAAGGAAAAAGATTTTGAATTGCAATAGAAAGAGTGGCAATGTGTCTCTCTAACCCCTTGAAAAAAGTGAATTACTGAATTGATTCAAGAAAGTGTGCCAAAATGAATTAAAAGAAGTTCTTAAGGGAAGATTGAACCCATTTGAACAAAATAATATCCTACCTTCATCCAAAAGCCTTCACAATGACTCCTCAAAAGCCCCATATGATCTTGAGTTGAGGGAAGCCTACATTAGTGGATACTTAAATAAAGGGCAAGCATATGGTACTTAGAGCTAGACTTAGGGCCATTGCTTTTTGAGAGATAGTGAGAAATCCATCCACCTCGGTTTGTGTGCAAATAATCAAAAAGGTGATGTTCACTTAGGGAGAGTTGAGGATGTGTGAGTTTGGGTTCTACAATGACCACAGTACTTAATAAAGATTCCTTTGTGTCACACTTGATCCACAAGTTTTCAAAGTTTTAAATGTGTTAATGATGCATTCGCATTGAGGGCAATTGTTGATCTTAATTGATGCTTGTTGAGGTTACTTTAAGATTAACATGAATTATTTGGGTGTTTTCCATTGAGGGATAGGTCGCATTTTATTTGCTTAAGGACAAATAAAGTTTTAAATTTGGGGGAGTTGATAAATGTGATCTCTACAAGTTTTACACCCATTCTTGCCTAAGCTTTGTGCATTATTACCATATTTTAGTGCCAAAATGCTTACAAATTGCACTTGATTGCAGTTTTGAGCGACAAGATGACAAGTATCAAAGATCGACTCAAAAAAAGAGTGAATTCTGCCAAGTGTCAAAAGACAACTGATATGGGGATCAAAATGACCTGCGCGGTCCGCACTGCTTTGCAACGTGGCCGTGCAGGAAAATTCAGAGGCTGAGTAATATTAAGGTTACCCTACACGGTGCGCACTGATTTGCCTCGTGGACGCGCAGGAGAGTTCAGATACCTTACAAGTTTGAAGTCAAGCCACGCGGTCCGTATTCAAATCCACGCGATGCGCACTGATGGAAGTTCAGAGACCCAAAAAAACTAGGCAAAAGCCCATGCAGCCGCACCAAATCAGTGTTGTCCGCGTGGGTATAGTTCATAGAGTCAAAAGTTTTGGGAAAAGTTTGCCACGCGGCCCCGTCCCATTTCTATGCGGTCTGCGTGTGTCATCCAATGCGGCCACTTGACATATTTATGTGGTCCGCATTACCCAGTTCCAGAAGCAAGACTTGTATATCAATTGCCCTCCGCGGCCGCGTGACATTTGTACGCGGTCTACACTAGACCCTCAGGGGTACTTTTGTCCTTTTTTCCTGTGTAGTATAAATAGAACATTTTACTTTTTTAGGTTAAGCTTTGTTTTATCAGAAAGATGTTGAGTTCGAGACTTCTTAGTATTAGCCTATTTTGGGCAATTTATTCTTGTATTAAAGTGGATTTAAGTAGTTTAACGTTGTAGTTAATTATTATGACAATTTCATTTACTATTCCTTCAATTTCTGTTACTACTATGTCTAGCTAAACCCATTAGCTGTGGCTCAACACTAGTGTGGGTAATTAATGGGTGTGATTATTTTGTGCATGAATGGTGTTGGGTATTTGTTATTTAAATTAATATTATGTTTTCACTAAGATTTGGTGGTTGCAAACACTAAGTCAAGCTTAGTGGATCTTGACTCTTCTTGAGAAAGAGAGCCTATGATCACAAGATTAATTCCAACAATAAATTGGGATGGACCCGTGAGAATGGTATTCATAATTAACGGGTTAAACCTTGAGAAAGTAATTACCCAAATTGAACCATAGGTTGCTTGGGCAAATTGGCCTACCCAACTGGTCTCAAGAGAGACAGTTGGGCAAAATACTTCTCTCTACCAAGAGGTGCGAGAGAGGGTGCAAAAGTGCAATGGTTAGAGCATAGGTCCCATATTCATCATTCTTGCATTAGGAATCTCTACCCGTTAGTTGACCATATAGGTACATGCCATAACTTTAGTGCCTTTCTCTATACTGCATACAACTTAGAATCGTAATTTTAGCATAACTTAGTTTTACAATTATAGTTGTTAAATTATAGCTATTAATCAAAAGAAAAATAAAAAATTAGAAGATCAATTAGAAGCAAAAACGCACTTCTAGGCTTAGCAAATACTCAACTACAAATCGAAGCTTTCTGTGGAAAATTGACCTCGATACCACTATTGGGTAAAAGTATAAGCGCCCACTCTTTCTTAGGATTGAGTTCTCTCCGATCAGTTATCAATGTCCATATGGGATTCCGAGACTGAGAGTAGCTCCGTATGGTAATTCCGGAGTTGGGAGCACGATCGGAAGTGAATTCGAAGGTCCGTAGGTCATTATGAAGACAATTGCCTAAAGATAGAAATCTGAAGGTTTTGGAGAAGTTTGACTGGGAGTGGAGTTTTTTATTACGGGGTCGAAATCCAATTCCAGAAGCTTGAATAGCTTCGTAATGTCAATTATAACTTTTGTGCAAAATTTAAAGTCAATCGGACGTGATTTGATAGGTTAAAACATCAGAGGTAGAAGTTGGAAAGTTCAAAGTTCATAAAGATTGAATCAGGGTGTAATTCACGGTTTTAGCGTTATTCTTTTTTATTTGAGGCATCGAGAAAGTCCGTAATGTGTTTTGGGAATGGTTGGTAATATTGGTTGGGGTCCCAGGGGTCTCGGGTGGATTCCGAGTGGCAAACTGATCAAATTTTGAAGTTGAAGAATAGTTGAAGGGATCTGGTTGCTGGAATTTCCGCTTTTGCGGAAATGGGACTGCAAAAGCGGCCCCACAGAAGCGATGAAGGGAACCGCAGAAGCGATGAAAGGAACCGCAGAAGCGGTTTTGCTGTGAGGCTCGAGGAGCGCAGATGCGGTCTAGATTCCACAGAAGCGGGACCACATTCGCGGAAGGAGTATCACAGAAGCGAAACGGGAATGTATAGTGGAAGCCGCAGAAGCGGCTATTGGTCTGAAAAAGTGGGACCGCGGAAGCGGGATTTTCTTCCGCAAAAGCGGAAACCGCTGGAGCAGAAGCATTATTTTAATTCGTTATTTGGCTCATTTCTCTAATATTTTCTTGGCATGGGGAGATTTTGGGGAGCTCCAAGAAGAGATCTTTGTAATCAAGGATTAAGGTATGTTATCCGTACCTATTATGAGTTAAATACATTGATTATGTATGGATTTTTATATGAAAATGGGTAGAAAATTGAGGGTTAAAGGAAGACCAATAAAATTAGGGTTCTTGGATTTAGACCACGATTTTGACTATGGAATTAAGAGAAAATCATATATTTCAGTTCGTGAGTTCATGGATAAACTTTATCTTCGAAAGATTTTGGATTTCGGGCACGTGAGTCCGAGGAAAGTTTGGTCATTTCACAAAACAAAGTTGGAAAATTGTATAATTTGAATTGTTAGCAAGTATTTGAGGATATTCTCATTAATTTGCCTATATTTGGCTAGTTTTGGAGCTCTGTGCATTGGGTCGAGCTTTCTGAAAGATGTGGAGCGCTGGCTATGAGTCTTCGGAGGGAGGTGAGTCTCCTTTCTAATCTTGTGAGGGGAATATTACCCAATAGGTGAGTTAAATTGATTATGTACTCCTAATTATGGGGGCTACGTACGCACAAGGTGACCCCAGTCCATGCATAGCTGCTATTATGCTATTATCCGGGTAGTCTAGGATCCAAAAGCATGTTACACTTGAATTATTTGTGAATCCATTAATATCTTGAATCTCCTAAATCACATTAAATTACTAAATGAATTTCAAAGGGATTAAACTTCATTTTTTAAAATTTGTTAAAGGAGAATTAGTTTTATTTGAATAAATATTCCCCGATAAGCTCTTATTTGACTGATTGAGCATTTATTCTTGTATGTACTTGCGTCGCATGCATGATTCGCGAGCAAGGTATGTGTTTATTATTGGAACGGGCCGATCACCTCAATGAAATAGATGCATTTATGGTATGGGCCGCTCAACCCTCGGTAGTGCACACTTTACATTTCTGTTGGAGCGGGTCGTCGACCTCGGCATGATTTTCGCATGTTTCTGTTGTTGTCTTGAACTTAATTGAATTGTTTCATGCCTCGGTATGGCTCAAGATCATATTGTTAAACAAGAAATCTAAGGAAATTTTCCATGAAAGAATTATATGTTTACTTGTTTCCTCTATCTGGATTAGAATCATGTTATAAAATAAATCCACTGTTTAATATATTTATTAAGGATAAATAATCATTGGACTGCTAGTGAGTGTCAAGGTTGGCCATCTTGTCTCTACCCCTTCAGGATAGGCAGGACACTTATTGGGTACACGTTATGTTTTACTCATACTATACTTGTTGTGCATTTTGTTGCATAGGTATATGTGACACCAGTGGTCTTCTAAGCATAGCAGCGCGGATGATTCTTGGTACTAGGTGAGTTACATCTTTCGAGACGACCGCAACTAGAGTAGTCCCTTCCTTTGTACTGTATTTACTTTCCGTCCATTGTATTTCGGGCGGATGTTGTATTTTATTTCTCTTATCAGTAGATGCTCATGAACTTGTGACACTAGGTTCTGGGATGGTTTGAAGTATTGTATTAATTTTTTAACTTTTAAGTTTGATTTGAAAATATATTCCTCAAAAATTTCTAAACAATGAACTAGATTTAATTTAGTATTTGAGTTGGCTGGCCTGACAACGGTGTCCAGCGCCACCATGACTCTTAGTGGATTTTGGGTCGTGACAACATGGTATCAAAGTACTAGGTTCTCGTGGGTCTCAAGACTCATGAGAAAGTCTAGTAGAGTCTTGCGGATTGGTACAGAGACGTCTGTACTTATCCTCGGGAGGCTACAAGACTGTTAGGAGTAGTTCACTTCTTGTTTTCCTTCTCGTGCGGTTCAATTCCTTTGAGGCTTATGCCTTTGATTCCTTCTGTCATGACCCAAACCCCGCTCCAGTCGTGATGGAGCCTCTCGAGAAGACACGGCCATCCAAACCATTTAAACAACCTTTCTCAACAATAAATAAACATGGACTAAGCAGTTTCAAAATAATTAAATAACATGATTTTGCGGTATACAATCCGACAGAGCCCAAACTGGGGTGTTACAAGTCATGAGCATCTAAAGAGTATAAATAGGACTATAATACCAGCAATATACAAAATGAAATCTAGAATAAAAGTGGAAATACGATGCCACAAACGCAGGTGGTCACCTTGCTCAGCTGTGATAACAAATCTTCAATCAACTCAAACCCGCTACCGGATGGTCAAGTACCTGCATCTGCACATGGGGTGCAGGGAGTAGAGTGATTACTCCAAATCAGTGAGTAATGAATGTGAATAATAGCTTAGCAGTAAGAAATCACGTGTAACAGATCATCATGCTACAAAGAAGCAGGGAAAAACAATTTGAGAAAAATTAAGTGAAAATTTTGAAATCTTTAGAAAATATCTTGGCTCAGTTTTAAAATCCTCTTTTAAAAATGATTTTTCCAAAGGTTGCGAAAATACTTTCAAAACAATTCGTGAAACTATGCACAGAAATCCACTCCTCGGGCAAGATCCTTGTTCCTGGTCAGCCACTCGGGACCCAACATTCAATGATTAGATAGTACCAGCACAGCAGATAAATATCTCAAGAAATATCACAAACAACAACTAATGAACAAATACATGAATGCAATGCAATGCATATGATGGTACAATCCAGTACCCACTACGGCGCGCAGCCCGAGCCTCCCATATATATTTAGCGTCGACGGCGCTCACTGGGGTATGTACAGACTCCGGAGGGGCTCCTACAGCCCAAGCACAATAACAAGCCATCTCGTGGCATCAAATCTAGGCCTTCAGCCTTATATCAATATCAATGCAACCAAAGAGGCTCTCGGCCTCAATATCAATGTAACACTGTTGCGCCGTGTAGACCGAGCCACCCATAATCATTATAATACTGCTACAGCATGCAGCCCGAGCCACCCATAATGCTTCAAGTCACATCACACAGTGTCATTGTTATCATTGTTTCAAGTCACTGCTGCGGCGTGCAGCCCAAGCCACCCATAATTAGTCCACAAAACATCATAAGCCCCTTGAGCATTTATAAAATAGTAGTCCTCAGCCCGAAATAACATTTAAAATATCATTTGAGTTTTAAAAAAATAGAAATGTGTCTGAGTTAACAAAATGGTATTTCAAATCTTGGACTGAAATCAAATGATATGCAACATATACTAAAATAGTAATCTCAATCCCCGAAGAATTAACATAGTTGGAAAAAATGACAATCAACCCAAATTATGATGATAACAAGTACTTTCGGTAAAATTTGCAGTAAAATCAACAACCGGGATGGACCAAGTCATAATCCCCAAAGGTGCTCTATTCCACGCTCATATCCGGCATGCAAGTCACCTCAATACAATACTATGATGTGCAAATCCGAGATTTCAAACCCTTCGAATATCATTTACAAGAATTACTCACCGATGAAATCTCTAGCTCACGACGTCTTCGCCCCTCAAATCGGCCTCCACGCGCGTCGACTCTAACCAAAATCAGAGTGAATACATCACAATATGCTAAGGGAACAACACCCAATTGAAAATAATCGAAGAATAGCAAGAATCTTGAAACTAGAAAAACCTAAGCCCCGAGCTCGCTTCTCAAAAATTACAAAACTCAAATTACAGGATTCATCGTCTCGCCACAAGTCCATACATACCAAGAACTCCCAAATCCAAGCTAAAATTACCTATCAAAATCCCAATTTGAAATATCAAAAAAACTCAACCCCTAGCCTCCATTTTTAACCTTTAATTCCATGGGTTTTCGGTGTTAATCCATGTTTATACACAATGATATCATAATCCAAGTCCAAGAATCCATACCTAATGATAGCCCTCGAAACCCTATTCAAAGTCGCCTCAAAGCCCTCAAGGTTCGGAGTCCAAAATGTTACTCTTTCAAAATTTCACGAAGAAGATGTTCTCACTTAACCTGCCAGTTTTTTTTGCTTCTATAGATCTAATCCCGCTTCTGCACCTTCCTCATATGCGGTCAGCGTCCACTTATGTGGACCTTTCACATAAGGAGATTTTCCGCTTCTGCAGTACAAAATGTTTCAGTGGAACCACTTAAGCGACCCAACTCTCCGCTTCTGCGGAACTTGACCTGGCTTCAATTTCCGCTCCTATGAGACCCATCTCGCTTCTGCAAGACCATATCTGCGCCGCCTTTCCGGAGATGTGAAAACACCTGCTGCAACCCAAAAACCTGCAATTATAACTTCAAATTCCTTCTACTTGGCCACCCAAAATCACTCCGACACCCCCGGGACCTCAACCAAAGTTACCAACACATCTTCTAATGTTATTCAAACTTGTTTCAATCATAAAACACATCCAACAACGCTAAAACCATCAAATTACTTTGGATTCAAGCCTAAGTTTCTTCAAACTTCCGAAATGCGCATTCGATCAAAAACTCAACCAACCAATGTCTGAATGACCTGAAACTTTACAGACATATCCAAAATCACCTAGCAGAGCTATTGCATCTCTCGGAATTCTATTCCGACCCTCGGATATAAATCTCACCTATCAACCGTGTTTCATCAAAATACTAACTTCGCCAATTCAAGCCTAATTCTACATCGAGCCTCCAAAATCAAATCCGATCGCACACCTAAGTCACAAATCACTTTTCAAAGATAACCAAATTATTGAAAATCTCATCCGAGTCTTCTAACCCATAAGTCAATATCCTGTTGACTTTTCCAAAATAAGCCTTCCTTAAAGAGACTAAGTGTCTTATTTTCCACCAATACCAATCCAAATCAACTCGAACACACCCCATACTGATAATGAAACATGAAGGAGTATAAAACGGGAATAAATGGAGCAGTAACACATGAGATGACGGGTCGGGTCGTCATACCTTCCTACTCAATCTTACGCGACATGAGAGCTTGCTAGAAATCGAGAATTTGAAGAATTGAAATGGCACTACAAATGTGGTGCGGGATGATTTTCTTGGTATAGTTGATTGGACTATCATAGTTGCTTTATGGAAGGATATTCTATTGTTCAACTCAGTAACATGACTTCTAAGAACCTTGAGGATTGGCACAGGTTACCATGATGCTTATGAGCAATTATTTCTGCGTTGTTGTTATGATGGTGGGATGTTTTCCCACGTGTCGGGGCAGTGGATGAATCTGAGGGAGTTTTGCTCCGTGTGTAATCAAGGGGTTCAGTATTGTATTTCCGGCAGGGGAAAAGGAAGTCAGGTTAAGAATGATCAGATGAGGGCTAGTGAATGTAATAAGACTTGGCATTTGTAAGTGTGGTGGAGCTTTCTTCAATGGTGGAGTGTCGTGGTCCTATTGGAACATACCAAGTTCGTTGATGTTATAATCTGCTACAATTCGCCTTTATGGATGGATATTTGTAGTATTGGAGATACAACTGCCAGATATCACATAGTGCGGTGGTTTAAGATCGAACCAGAAATTCTAATGTTGACAACTCGATAAAGATGACCTTTGGAAAGGTTTTAAAGTTAGCAGCAATAGTGGATTCAAGTGCCACGAAGATAGATCTCGTCTAAGGAAGCAATCAGCAAAGTATGAGAAAGACATGTGGAAAGTGTCAGGCGGTGTTTAAAACTTCTAGAAGTCCAAGTATGAGGAGCACGATCGAGTGATTAATCAAAAAAATGAGTTTCGACAAAGTGGGAGAGTGGAGGGTGTTGCATATGGGCTTGGTAGTAGGGTGACTACGTGCCATAAGGAGAGTTTGGATCGAATTGGAGATTTTAATGGCTGGTGATCAAAGTCCACGTGTATGATTTGAAGTATGGGCTATTGGGTGCCATAGTAAATGTACCACGTGCAGCAGCGTGGGAAGATGTCAGGAGGTGAGTCCCCTAGGTAGGTTATTCCCCGTGATCAGTTTGGCGGTCACGTGGTTGGCGAAGCTTCTGCGAGGAATTATATTGGTTATTCAACAAGGAGATCGATCAGGCGAACTCTAGAATTGTGGAATGATGGCTTCGAGCTAAGCAGGAGAGTCCTACCGCTTATGATTGGGTTGTATGATTAGTTACTTGCGTGATTTTTTAATATTAGCATATTTATGGATTGTTTCAACTTTGAGAAAAGACCATAAGTGGTAATTCAAGCAAAGGAATTATCGAAATCATGCTACGATTGACCTTATTGGCTTATGTTCGAGATTGGAGAAAGATTCAGGATTTATGCCTCGTATAGATGCAGGTTTCAGAGGAAGTGATTTCGCCGGGTGCTTCGAATGAGAGAGTATTCATGTGTTATAAGATCTATGGATTAAGTATATTCAGGGCCAAGGCAGAGGGGGTGTCTCTGAATGAAGATCCTAGTAAATTCAGAAGTTAAAGTAAGGTTCCCAATGATTTCAAGCCCATGAGTACGGTTAAGAATTAAGCTTTGTAGCAGCTTATGAGAAGGTGCCCAGAATGTTCTACGAAATTTAAACTTGCGGGTAGCGTTTGAGAGATATGAAATAGTTCGTGGGATTCGAGACAACATGATCTCGTGATTCGAGGTTACTCGGGATGAGTGTAAATGGAATATGTTATGTGTTTAATGAAGAAGTATTATTTATAAGGCAATCAAGGATAAAGTGGAAGGAAGTAGATTGAATAGCCATGGTTAACTTAGCACATTGGTAGTGGTGATTAGTTCATCCATTGTGATCAAGTCATTCATGTGATTTGTGGCAGTGCATGTGATGCTTGTCGATCACGGTGATTGATGTTATTCAGAAGCATTCTTCTGTTACGACCTGTTAAGTGGAAGTGGATTTCGAAAAGGCTATGGTGGCTTGGACCACTACTTGCAGATTTTCATATTCTACGGCTATGGGAATTTACCGTCTGTCGCTATAGTTCTCCTGAAGTGAGTTAAATGAAAAGTTTTATATGATGAAGTGTTAGCCTATCAGTGGTTCTAAGGTTGTGATGGAAATCGTATCTATCGTATATCGGCACGTTGGGTGCATTGAGAGTATGAAATTTGAAGTGAGGATCAATGTTACCGCCTGGTAATGACTATCATGTCACGAGCTTGGATGAGCAAGAAAAGAGTTATTATGGGCCTTTAAAAGGACATTAGCCAAGTTGTCACATTCAGAAATCGGCTTGAGATCAGTGGATTGACTTATTTTTGAACAGGGCTTTATATCAGGCCAGTTCTGTTTGATTCAATGAGCGTTCCCTATGGATGAATAGTCGGGGTGTTATTTGGTCGTCGGCTATTCCACCTAATGATGTATTGCGCCGTATGAGTTGTGAAACGGCTTGGTAAATTTCTTATATGTTGAGGTTCCGCGTAGTGGTGATGTTATGTGTGCAGGATGGCTCTTTAGATTCAGATCATGTATCGCACATCAATTGTGCTGGAGTTTTATAGCCTATACCGTTATATGTTTCCCTCAGGGATGGTATTATGCACCGCATCTTGTTTATGATCGATATTTAGTATTTTGATGTAGTGAGCAATTTAGCTCGATGTGTATCTCCTTATGTGAGTTCTACGCGTTTATCGGGTGGCATGCCGCCATGGTTATATTATGTGGATCGGGTGGCATGCCACCATGGTTATATTGTGTGGATCGGGTGGCACGCCGCCATGTTTATGTTGTTGGGATCGGGTTGCGCACCAGAATAGTGTGATGTTCAGTATAGTTCCCCTAGTTTTTTATATGTTTTCTGTTTCCCATTTTCTGAGGAAAACTCGTATAAGTTATTAGCCCGTATCGCATAATGATTCACAGGTGGGGTAATTAGATCCCCGTTTCAGAGTTCGTGTTCCTCTTGTATCATATCCTAATCTGTAGCCTATTGGAACATTGTGGTATCATATGGGACTGTTGATTGCATCTGAGGTAGCTTATTGCCTGATCAGTTCGTACTGGGTGAGACGATATTATCGGATTTAGGATTAGCGCAATCTGATTATATGAAGTATATTAAGGAGCAAAGATCATGATTTTGTTCAGAATGTGGTAATGGTTTTTGTCAGAGGCATAGACTCAATGATTTGTTGATTCGGCAGTTCGTTATGAATTTCAGCCGCATCTCTTCTATCGTATTAGTTTTATAAAGGTTCGAGCAAGACCTATGTAAGTCACGAGGTGCAATGGGAGCGTCTGATTCGTTGAATTTGGGCTACATTGATAGGAAAATGTTATTGTGGTCCTATGAGTAAGTGATGCAAAGTGTGAATTCAGCAAAGTTATGCAGTCATGTTAGGTACAGCGTGTCGTGAATGATTTGGTGATCTCTTGATGAAGACAGGCCTGGCATAGACTTATGAATGTTGGAATTGGGCTCTAAGGCTTATTTTCTTGAATAAAAGTAAATATCTTCGAAATTTATTGAGCTAATGCGATCACCTAAGTTGTGGCAGCACAGGAAGGTGCATAAGTTGCTAAGCAATGATTTGAGACTACTTTGGTGTAATTCTCAGCACTTTCGAGGACGAAAGTATGTTTAATTGGGAGAGAATGTAACGACCCGACCTGTCGTTTCGAGCCCTAGCGTGTCGTTCAGCAGTCTGAGGCCATGAGCAGCTTCATTTCAGGTGTTATGACTAGTACGCATGGTCGAAATTGAAATTCAGAGAGATCGGAGTAAAATTTAAATGAAAATTCCCATTTCGAAAACTTTAAGTTGAAAGAATGAACTAGGATTGGATTTTTGAGTAAAACCTCAGAATCGAGATCTGAAGGTTTTATCAGGTTCATATAAAGATTTCAAACTTAGGCGTATGCCCGGCTTGAGTTTTTGATAACCCCGTAGCATTTTGGAGCCTATTACAGAAGTTAGCATTTTGGAAGAAATTTCTTAAGTTTGGCTTGAAGTGAATTTCAGTGTTATCAATATTCGTTTGGGATTCCGAGACTGAGAGTATCCCCGTATGGTGATTCGGAAGTTGAGAGCGCGATCGAAAGGTAATCGGAGGTCCGTAGGTCATTTTGAAGCCATTTGGCTAAAGATAGAAATCTGAAGGTTTTGGAGAAGTTTGACCGGGAGTGGACTTTATTATATCGGGGTGTGAATCTGATTCTGTAAGTTTGAATAGCTTCGTAATGTCAATTATGACTTGTGTGCAAAATTTGAAGTCGATCAGACGTGATTTGATAGGTTTAAACATCCAAAGTAGAAGTTGGAAAGTTCAAAGTTCATAAAGCATGAATGAGGTGTAATTCACGGTTTTAGCATGGTTTGTTATGATTTCAGGCCTCGAGCAGGTCCGTAATGTATTTTGGGACTGGTTGGCATGATTGGTTGGGGTCCCGGGGACCTCGCGTGGATTCAGGGTGGCTAAAGGATCAAATTTGGAAGTTGAAGAATAGCTTAAGGGATCTGGTTGCTAGTATTTCCGCTTCTGCGGAAATGGGACAGCAGAAGCAATGAAGGGAACTGCACAAGCGGTTTTGGTCTGAGGATTGAGGAGCACAGATGCGGTCTAGATTCCGCAGAAGAGGGACCATATCCGCGGAAGGAGGATCGTAGAAGCAAAATGGGAAGGTTCAGTGGAAGCCGCAGAAGCGGCTATTGGTCCGCAAAAACGGGACCGCGGAAGCGGGATTTTCTCTGCAGAATTAGAAATCGCTTAAGGAGAAGCATTATTTTAAATCGTGATTTTGCTCATTTTTTACATATTTTCTTGGCATGGGGCGATTTTGGGGAGCTTCAAGAAGAAATTTTTGTCATCAATGATTAATGTATGTTATCCCTACCTATTATGAGTTGAATACACTGATTATGTATGAATTTTTGAATGAAAATGGGTACAAAATTGAGTGTTAGATGAAGACTTAGAAACTTAGGGTTTTTGGATATAGAATATAATTTTGAGTATGGAATTAAGAGAAAATTATATATTTGAGTTCGTGAGTTCATGGGTAAATTTTATCTTCGAAACATTTCAGATTCCGGGCACGTGGGCTCGAGGGTATTTTGGTTATTTCCAAAACGGAGTTGTAAAATTGTATTATTTGAGTTGTTAGCAAGTATTTGAGTATATTCTCATTAATTTACCGTTATTGGGCTAGTTTTGGAGCACTGTGCGTTGTGTCGAGCTTTCGAAAAGATGTGGAGCGCCGTCAATGAGTTTTCAGAGCGAGGTGAGACTTCTTGCTAATCTTGTGAGGGAAAAATTACCTCATAGGTGAATTAAATTGATTATGTGCTCCTAATATTGGGGGCTACGTACACAAGAGCTGAGAAGAGAAAGTGGGTAGCTGCTATTATGCTATTGTTCGGGTAGTCTAGGACCCAAAAGCATGTTACACTAGAATTATTTGTGAACCCACTACTGGATTGAATTTCCTACATCACATTAAGTTAGTAAATGAATTTCAAAAGGGATTAAACTTCATTTCGTAAAATTTATTAAAGGTGAATTGATTTTATTTGAATAAATATTTTCCGATAAGCTCTTATTTGACTGATTGACCATGTATTCTTATGTGTACCTTCGACACATGATTCACGAACAGGGTATGCGCTTATTTTTGGAACGGGTTGATTGCCTCGGTGAAATAGATGCATCTATGGTACGGGCCGCTCTACCCTCGCCAGTGCGCACTTTACATGTAAAGCCTCGTAACATTTAAATGTTTATTTGGGCAAACTATGTGCCTAATGACGTTGAGGAACCCTCCTGGTTTAAATAAGCCCAATTAAAATTATCATGGGCATAAACTCTAAGGGATAATTATATTGAAGCTTTTGTGTATAATGGAATGGCAAGTCAACAAAGTACTACTTACCCTACTATGTGAGAGAATATTGCAGCATCTACTTTCTGCAAAAGAACAATTATATGAGGAGAATGATAGTTATAATGTGGCTTTACAACGTGAGGATGAGAGACAAGTTCAATATTTTAATGAATGAGATAGAGACGTAAGGGTCCATTTAGGACAATATAATATTTGAATCACTTGAATTATCAAAGGTTCTTGACTGAATAAGGATTAACAAAATAGAGTCTTCCTCTGTATTTGAAAACGCCAGTGACGCTAAAGGGGGGACCGGTGAACTTGAATCCCACAAGTTTTTTTTTTTATTATCATCAAATAAGCAGTAACAACAATAGCAAGAATATGTAAAGAGTTTTGGGAAAATTAATTTTTTTGTATTGCTCACAAAAGTATATATAGAGTACCGAGAGGTATCAAATCCTACCTACTATAGGACTGTACAATAATGAAAGAAATCAAATCCTACCAACTATAGGACTGTAAAATAATGAAAGAATATTCTACCAATAATAAAAAGATACACACAATATATTCTAATACACCCCCTCAAGATGGAGGGCAGGAGGACACGCCAATCTTGGACATCAGCAGTAGAAGCCGAGGACGAGATAAGTGCTTGGTGAGAGCATCAGCAAGCTGATCAGCAGAGAATACGTGAGCAACACGAAGAGACCCATTCTGAACCAATTGACGAACAAAGTGATAATCAATGGAGATGTGTTTCATGCGCGAATGAAACACAGGGTTGGCACAGAGGTAAGTGGCGCCAATGTTGTCGCTGTAAATGACAGGAGCAGTCGGAAGAGGGACATGAAGCTCGTGCAGCAGGGAATGAAGCCAACGGACTTCAGCGGCAGCAGAAGTAATGGCACGATATTCAGCCTCACTAGAAGATCGTGCAACGGAACGCTGCTTTTTGGAGCTCCAGGAAATAGGATTAGGCCCCAGAAAGACAATATAGGCACCAGTTGAGGAGTGTCCATCACAGTCTCCACCCCAATCAGCATCATAGAAACAATGCAGAGGTATAGCAGATGAAGGACGCAACCAGACTCCGAAGTCACGCGTTCCATTCAGATACCGGAAGAGGCGCTTAAATGCACCCCAGTAGGAGCGTGCATGAACTGTGAGAGTTTATTCACAGCAAAGGAGATATCAGGACGAGTGAAGGAGAGGTACTGGAGGCCTCCAAGGGCCTGTCGATAGGCGGATGCGTCGGCAGGAGCCGAGCCGTCGGCCAGATGAAGGCGGGTGGATGCCGCTGTTGGCGTCTGAACAGGGTTGGATTCCAGCATATTATGACGAGTTAAAAGATCAAAAACATATTTACGCTGAGAAAGAAAACACCCCTTGGAGTTGCGCAGAACTTCAACACCAAGAAAGTAGCTTAGATCACCCATGTCTTTAAGAGAAAATTTAGTCCCAAGAGAGTCAATCACACGGTTAAAGAAAGCAGAATCATTACCAGTCAATATGAGATCATCAACATATACCAAAAAATAGGCTGTAATACCAGAATGCTGAAAGACGAAGAGCGAAGTGTCAGAGGTAGTGTTGACGAAACCCATGGCCAAAAGACATTGGCGGAGCTCACTGTACCATGCCCGAGGTGCCTGTTTGAGACCATAAATAGCTTTCTGTAACTTACAGACATAAGATGGATAGGCTTTGTCAACAAAATCCGGCGGTTGTGCCATATAAACATCCTCTGAAAGTCTCCCGTGGAGAAAGGCATTGTTCACATCCATTTGACGAAGAGGCCAGCCCTTGGATACAGCTAGACTGAGAACCAAACGCACAGTTGCCAGCTTAATAACCGGACTGAAGGTCTCCTGGAAGTCTACACCTGGTCGCTGATGAAAGCCTTCCGCAACATGCAGGGCTTTGAACTTGTCCATAGTACCGTCAGGCTTTCATTTGATACGATAAACCCACTTGCAGCCCACAACATTCTGAGAAGAATCAGGAGGAACAAGATCCCAGGTGCCATTCCGTATCAGAGCATCAAACTCCAATGACATAGCAGCGCGCCAGCGCTCATCAGACATAGCACTAGACAAAGTCTGAGGTTCTGTAATAGCTGGAGAGGTGACAGCAGACATACCAAACTTCTTGTTGGGTGTAAAGATGTTATTTTTGCTGCGAGTTTGCATGTGATGACCACCCTGAGAGGATGAAGGTAGCGGAAAAGGGGGTGAAGCGGCAGCATGGGCCGCTGGCGGTGCCGTAAGAGGCGCTGGTGGCTCGGGCATTGGCACCGGCGGTGCATCCGGTGAAGGATCGCTAGTGGGAGCGGCGGCAGGTACTGGCGGAGGCAGCGGAAGGACTTCTAGGGAGACCGGAATGGGTACGGGTGGAGACTCGGGGTTAGACAATTTGGAGAACGGGAAGATATCTTCATGGAAGGTGACATGACGCGAGACGAAGATTTTAGACGTTAAGGGATCAAAGCATAGATATGCGCTTTGAGTAGTAGAGTAGCCGAAGTGGACACAGGCACGAGATCTGGGTTCCATTTTGTGAGAGGTGTAGGGCCGAAGCCAAGGGAAGCATTGACAGCCAAACGCACGCAGTTTGGCAAGGTTGGGGCGCTTATGGAAGAGAGACTCAAAGGCGGAGAGCATCGAGAGATTTGTCTTGGGAAGAGATAGACTGCTGTGGCAAAGGCATAAGGCTAGTAAATGAGAGGTACAAAGGCATAATAAAGGAGAGTGAGACCAGTATCGACAAAATGACGGTGACGGCGTTCAGCATAGCCATTGTGTTGAGGTGTATGAGGAGGTGAAGTGAGATGTGAGATGCCATGAGAGGCAAGAAAAGAGAGTATAGCTAGGAATTCACCCCATTATCAGTATACAGAGTAATGATTTTAGTAGAGAAATATTTTTCTACAATGGACTTAAAAGTGGGGAAGGTTTGTAAGACATCAGATTTACGGCGTAAAGGAAAAAGCCAAACGTACTTAGAAAAATGATCAACAAAAATGACATAATATTTATATCCTTCATTAGAAATAATTGGAGAGGTCCATATATCAGAAAAAATAAGCTCCAGCGGAGCAGTAGAAGATATACTTGACTCAGAAAAAGGTAACTAATGACACTTATGAAGTTTGCAAGAGACACAAGCAAAATCAGACACACTACTGGACGCTATACTGCTAGAAGACACTAAATGACGCAGGATTTTAGCTGACGGATGACCAAACCGAGAATGCCACAATGACACAGGGAGCTTTTCTGGCGTGAGGGCGGACAGTAGACGGGAAGCCGCTGGCCAGTAGTAGGCGTCGTCCCTATGTGGGCCGGTGACGAGTGTTTCCCACGTGCACGATCCTTCACCTGAAAATCAGTATCAGAAAAAACAACATTAACACTTTGTCATGACATAATTGAGCAACAGAGATCAAATTTTTACGAATATGTGGAACACAGAGAGCCTCAGGCAATAAAAGAGAGGAATAACTGAAAAGTTGTCCAGTATGTGTAATTTTTAAACCTTCACCGCTACCAATAACCACATCATCAAAACCAGTGTAAGGATTGTGAAGAGACATGTTGGAAAGATCATTGGTTATGTGATGAGAGGCACCACAGTCTAGGATCCAATTCGATGTAGAGGGATTTGTCGGAGAGTGATGGGCTGTGTGAGCAGCCGGATAAGATGGCGGAGCGTATGCTGGCCGCGGAAGTGATCCACCGTAAGGGGGCTGATTGGCACTGGAGATAAGATAGGACGGACAGCGGTGTGTGGAGTGGCCAAATTAACTGCAGAGCTGGCACTTCCCATTGTACCCGCGAGATTGGCCATTGTTGGAGTAACCACCGCGATCGGAGGATGAACCACGGCTGCCACGGCTGCCACGGCCGCTCCCGCGGCCACCGAAATGGTTACGGCCGGACTGCTGTCCGGCGACGAAGGCAGCCGACGGAGCCAAATCAGATGCGGCGGAGGTGGCCAGCGCACGAGCAATAATCTGAGCCTCCATGCTTAACAGCTTGTCATGTAATTCAGCAAAGGAGATGGGAGATTCGCGGGCTTGAATAGCATGAGAGAGCTCCATATACGGATCATCAAGACCATTGAGAACCTTAATGACAATATCCTCAGAATCAACAGTAACCCCCAGGAGAGATAACTCATCCACAATCACGCGAATGCCGTGCATCAAATCAGTAACACATTTAGAACCTTTTACCGGATTATGGAGCTGCTGCTTCAGAGCCATGATACGACCACGAGAAGCAGTGCCGTATGTGCGCGCAAGGATGTCCCAGGCCTCTTTAGAGGTTTCCGCAGCGGCAATAAAGGAGATGATCATCAGTGTGATCGACGAGAAGATGGCACTGAGAAAAAGATTGTCCTGACGAATCCAGTAAGGATATGCTGGATTGGGTGAAGTCACCTCCTTGTCAACGATAGTGGCTGGTGGGCACGGCTTCGATCCGTCCAAGAAGCCGAGGAGGTTGTACCCGTAAAAAGGGTTCTGAATTGGAATTTCCACGCCAGGTAATTAGTGAAATCCAATTTGAGTGGGATCTGAGCCGACGCATTGATGGCAATCGGCTGGAGAAGATCGTTTGAAGTCGTAGCGGCCATGAAGAGCGAGACAAAGTAGAGGAGGCGCTGACCGACGTCGAGAGAGAGAGCTGCCGATTAGTGCAGCGACGGCGCGGCAAGACGCCGGAGAGAGGCGTGGACCGAGAAGGTCGGCGGCGCTGGAGGGAATTGTTAGGGTTTCTTTGGCGATAAGCCGCTGGCGTATGATACCATGTAGAGAGTTTTGGGAGAATTAATTTTCTCGTATTGCTCACAAAAGTATATATAGAGTACAGAGAGGTATTAAATCCTACCAACTATAGGACTGTACAATAATGAAAGAATATTCTACCAATAATAAAAAGATACACACAATATATTCTAATAAAATATTGTTCCAGTTTTATTCCAAGGATTCCTCCCAAGAACTTTAAGAAGAGGATTTCTAGGATTACTTCAAGAGGTAATTGCTTGTCTTTTGTTCAACTATGATGAACATTGAGGTTAATGAAGGCATTTAGGTGTTGAAAATATCTTTTAAAATGAGGATTAAATGAATTTTTGAAATGGTTATTATCATGTAGATTGAATCAAGAGCGCGTCAATGGTTCTTGCATGTCATGGAAGGCTAGAATAAGGTAAGTTAAGATGTACCTTCTCTTAAGGATTATTTTAAAATTTTCATAAATTCCAAAGAGTTACTAAAATTCTTTAAATGTTGGTTTAACTTCGTTAGAGCGAGAAGACTGCCAACCATGGTTTAACATTTATAGTGTATTGTATTATTGTATAGTATTGCTTACGTATAAGTCCTGGCGCTGGATATTTTCAAGCTTTCATTCTTCAGTAACACTTTATATTGCATTTTACCAACTTGATTTGAGTTGACAATATTGTGAAATGTTAAACTTTATTTATGAATGCACTTCCAAGTTATTAAATTATCTCCAGAGGAAATATTGCTCACTGGAGATATAAAAAAAAAAAGTGTACAAGACCTATGGGTCAAAATGCTTTAAAGTTATGGTTTGAGGGGAAATATATATATTGAAGGATTACATTTTCCATGTGTGTATCACTTGATGTCCATAGATACAATTCACCGTGCTAGCACTATCGTCAAAATCCCATGACTTTTGGTGAGACGGCCTCGTCACCAAGCGATGGTCACTACAGTTATCGAATATTGTTGCTTATGGCAACTATGGAACTCCCCACAAAAAGGTTTAAAGTTTATTAAAGGTTCATAATCATATAAAGAGCTACAGTTTTATCAAGTGATTTAAATTCTTGAAATGCTTAAATGTTCATCGTTTATCACCACTATTTTTGCAAAGTATTTTACTTATTATGTATCATGTGTATTTTTTGTGTATCCCGAAAGTATCGCTTCAATCTTAAGAGAAGGAGTCAATGATATTTACGGGGTACAATTTCTATAGAAATTGTACTCAGCCTCCTTTGTGGGGCATCTTACCTTATTGTTTCAGATCCTACTCACTTTGGAGGTGACGGTGCGTGCTAAGCGTCTTCTCCATCTTCTAGTTGCTTTTGGTGAGCCCACTACTACTTCTGTGGGTTCATTGTTATTGTAGTATTTCTTTTGGATGAGCCGGGGATTTATGTCTCGTATCATCATTCTCATTTACTTCCTTAGAGGTTCCAGGCACGGTTGTGGGAGGTCTATGGGTTTATGAAAACTATCATTTTATCTTCATGTTATGCTGTTATTTTTATTTCTGCTACTTATGTATTTTGTCATTTGGCTCAACTTATGTTTGGAAACTAGAAGGATGTTTTATCATCGATATTATTTTTGGCAAAGTCTTATTTGATTTATTGATATAATAAGTGGTAGCAAAAAAGGCGGTTCGCCCAGTGGAAGTTAAGGGCACGGGGTGCCGGTTGCGCTAGTTCTTTTTTGGGGCGTAACATTACATTTTTGTTGGAGCAGGCCGTCGACCTCGTCATGATTTATACATATTTGTGTTGTTGTCTTGAACTTATTTGAGTTGTTTCATGCCTAACTATGGCTCGAGATCATATTGTTAATAATAACAAGAAATCTAAGGAAATTTTCTATGAAAGAATATTGTTTACTTATTTCCTTATCCGCATTAGAATCGTGTTATAAAATAAATTTACTGTTTAATATATTTATTAAAGATAAATAATCATTGGACTGCTAGTGAGTGTCAAGGTTGGCTATCTCGTCTCTACCCCGTCGGGATTAGGCGGGACATTCATTGAGTACACGTTATTTGAATACTCATACTACACTTGCTGTGCGTTTTATTACACATGTATATGTGACTCCAGTGGTCTACTAGGCATAGCAGCGCGGATGATTCTGGGACTAGATGAGTCGCATCTTTTGAGACGGCCGCAGCTAGAATAGTCCCTTCCTTTGTACTGTATTTACTTTCCCTCCATTGTATTCCGGGCGGATGTTGTATTATATCTCTTATCAGTAGATGCTCATGCACTTGTGACACCGGTTTCTGGGATGGTTTGAAGTATTGTATTAACTGTTTAACTTTTAAATTTGATTTAAAAATATATTCCTTAAAAATTTCTAAAAAATGAAGGAAAAATCATGTATTTCAAAAAGTGTTAAACGAGATTTAATTTAGTATTTGAGTTGGTTACCCTAACAGCGGTTTCCGACTCCACCACGATCCTTAGTGTATTTTGGGTCGTGACAAGGACGAGCAAAGATTTAAGTGTTGGGTGTTGATAATAGGTGACTTGAACTATAATTAGGCCCTAAAAAACCACGTTCTTGTATAGTTTTTATGGCAAAAGTGATAACATAATGCTCTAATTAGCGCTTTTCATGCTTTGCAGGTTACACGACTAAAGAATGATATGGAGTACTTTTGGGATCAATTATGGAGAAAAAGAGGTCAATCGTACAATATCCGCCAAGTGTACCATGCGAAGGCAGCTCAAACGAGAACTGAAGATGGATTGTCGCGGTCCCAGCGTAATCGCGGTCAGACTGCAACAAAAGGCAGTCACAGATTCTAAGAGGTTGTTTGGCTCCGGTCATGGCGTGACCGTAGTAGGACCGCGAAAGGCAGCATAAAATTGAAGGACTAAAGTACAAAGCACGAAATTCTTAGCCTAAAACCCTATTTTAAACAATAGAACTCACCCAAAGGAGGCATGTAATGTTTAGAGAGTACTTTTGGCAAGAAAAACAAGTGTGAGGGATCACTAAAAACATCATATCTTCATCTTCTTTATTTTTCTTGCAATTATGATTATGAATATCATTATAGTTTTTTTACCCATTGTTATGAGTAGCTAAATCTTTTGTCTAAGGTTTTGATGGAACCTATTGAGGGATGAACTTCTTGATTATGTGAATATAGTTTGCCAGTTTTAATCTCTATTTGTTCAACTACGTATTTGTTATAGTTAATTGACAGTATCCTCAATTAGTTGTGCTAATTTAGTGTGCATAACTCGGAAGAGAGTGCATACTTAGGTAATTGTTGAACAACACCACTCCCAAAGTATAAGAGGGATCTATAACTGCTGGTTTAAAGTCGACATTAAGGATAACGAAGCCTTGGGTGCAATCTAAAGTGAACTGTGACAATCAAAGCTAGCTAGTGCATCTAGTAAATTATAGTGATTACTCGGGAGAGATTTACGTTATGAAAAGTGTTCATGATTGATAGAGATGTGTTGTTGAATCTATATAAAACATAAACAGAAGAATTTCATAAATATGGAAAATCATTACCTTAGCACTTTCTCATTAGTGTTTACAACTTTAACATCTTTAGTTTACAGTCGTTTATTATTTTCAATCTTAGTTATTAAATACATCTTCAATTGTTATTCACAATGTTTGAGGAAGTTGATTCTAAAGAGTTTAGTAAGTCTAACGAAAGTGATTGATAGATTAATTCTTTGTGGATTCGACTTTGGGCATAATACTCAGGTTTTAATTACAACATCCGCATTATCTTTTTATAAGGCATAATTGTATTTGGGAAAAACTGAATTTAAATTAAAGATAATGTGGCATGACACGTGAACTGGTCAAATAGTCAAAGTGTGATAATCAAGTGAAAGGCACGGGAGATGACCGATACGGAAAGAGAAATTTAAACAGGAACGAGAAGGAGTTTAGAAACGAGTCTCGTACCAGTTCAAGTCATTTAATGCCAACGGGTAAAAAGGGCACTGAAGACAAGAATCTGATGACAAAAAGTATTCTAATTTCATTATTAAATACCTGATACGTTAGTGAATCTGTATTTAATGGCAATTATTGTGTAATGCCTCATTAAATTTCCTTTATTATTTAGATTAAGTCGTTACTCCTTATTGACTTTAAAAGGAAGAGGTTTCATCATTTGTAAAGAAAAAAGGTCATCTACATCATATTGAAGTACAAACTTTTTTACTGCTTTATTCATATTTTCTGAAAGCCTATTATTCTTTTTGGTCTCGTGATTATCAGTAACCCGATTTCTTTTCTTTAGCTTTGACCAAATTATATTTTTTAGTTAAACAAATTGGTTTCGTTACCGAAAATATGATAATCCATCCTATTAACATCATGTCAAAAAACAATGACAACAACAATTATGAAAACCAGATCTATCAAGTGGATGGCGATGAACTCAATAATGTTATCCCTCGAGCTTCTCCATGTGGATCTCGAGAAGGAACTCCTAATGATATGTCTGAACATGCTGACGGAGGACTTGAAATAATAGATGAACTTTTACAGAAAATAATTGATGCACGAATTGACAAAGCTTTGGAAACTTTAGTTAATCGATTGCTTGTTGCGCCAACAACGCCTAATAACAACACGTTAGAAGACCCCCGCTCAGGTATAGTTAATTCTGGTAATGGAGCAACCCATAAAAGGTTAGTCACCAAAATAATTCAACAATATTTAGGAAAAACTATGGATGTATATATAGACGATATGCTCGTCAAAACCCAGCATTCTCATGATCATATCTCGCATTTAACTGTTACTTTTACGATTTTGCGAAAATTCAATATGAAACTCAACCCTGAAAAATGTGCATTTGGAGTTGCTTCAGGTAAATTTTTGGGTTTTCTTGTTTCTAACCCTGGCATTGAGGTAAATCCTTCTCAGATTAAAGCAATTGAAGAAATACCTGATGTCCTTACCAATAAAAGGAGGTTCAAAGATTAACAGGGAGAATCGCGACCTTAGGGAGATTTATTTCTAAATCTTCAGAAAAGTGCTTCAAATTTTTCTCTGCGCTCAAAAAGCAAGATCATTTTGAGTGGAATGAAGATTTTCAACAAGCCCTTAAAATTTTGAAAGTTTACTTGTCAAATCCTCCTCTATTGGAAAAACCTAAGGAATGTGAAAAGCTACTCATTTATTTGGCGGTTTCAGAAGTAGCGGTAAGTGATGTTTTAGTCCGTGAGGACCAAGGTAAGCAATCTCCTATTTATTATGTAAGTAAAACTCTACTAGACGCTGAGACAAGGTATCCGCACCTAGAAACGTTAGCATCAGCTCTCATCATGGAATCTAGAAAATTAAGGCCTTATTTTCACTGTCACCCTATTGTTGTTGTTACTGCTTTTCCATTGTGAAATATTTTGCATAAACATGAACTATCAGGAAGATTAGCAAAATTGGCCATAGAGTTAAGTGAATATGAAATAATTTACCAACCTCAAACTGTTATTAAATCCCAAGTACTCGCTGATTTCGTAGCTGATTTTAGTCAAGAAATGCATTTAGAAGAAGAAAAAGAGTTATAAGTTTTTAATGGTGCTAATCCGGGGACTTGGAGGTTATTTACTGATGGTTTATCTGTTGTAAAGGGGGCTGGCTTAGGAATTGTTCTTGCACCACCTACAGGTGAAACAATTAGACAAGCTATAAAATGTCACCATGTAACTAATAATGAAGCAGAGTATGAAGTTGTGAATGTAGTTTTAGAGCTAGCACTAGAACTCGGTATCATGCAAATCATAATCAAAAGTGACTCACAGCTCGTAGTAAATCAAATGTTGGGGACATACGTGGCCAGGAAACTCGAATGCAAGAGTATCTTGGAAAGGTACGAGAACTGATAAGACAGTTCCAAACTTGAAAGGTAATACAAATCCCAAGAGAAGAGAACGTGAAAGCAGATGTTTTAGCCAATCTTGCGTCTGCAGCAGATATAGCAAAAGATGCAAATGCATCAATCATACATTTAAAAATGAGGTAAACTTTAATCACTTAACTTGGGATTGGAGAAATAAAATCTTATCTTTTTTGCAGCATGGAACTGTACCTGAGGATAAAATAAAGGCTCATGCCCTAAGAAATAAAGTTGCTCGTTATTACCTATATCAAGGGAACCTTTACCAGAAAATTTTTGGTGGACCATCCGCCGGGTGTCTCAGACCTTCTCAAACAGAATATGTGATGAGAGAAATACACGAGGGACATTGTGGAAATCATGCAGGAGGCAGATCACTTGTAAAGACATTAATTCGAGCAGGATATTATTGGCCTAAAATGGAAGAAGAAGCAAATGACTTCGTATCTAAGTGTGACAAATATCAGAAGTATGTAAATAACATGCATAGACCAGCTGAGCTATTACATCCTATTATAGCTCCGTGGCCCTTCATAAAATGGGGAATGGATATCGTAGGTCCATTACCCTAGGCAAAAGGTCAGTTTAAGTTTCTACTCGTGCTTACTGATTATTTCACTAAATGGGTAGAAGCAGGGGCGTTTAAACAGGTGCGAGAAAAAGAAGTTAAGGACTTCATTTGAAGAAATATAATTTACCGTTTTGGTGTACCAAAGGAGATCGTGTGCGATAATGGACCACAATTTATTGGAGCACAAGTCACAGAATTCTTTCAAAGTTGGCAAATCAAAAGAATTACGTCAACACCATATCATCCAGTGGGTAATGGACAAGCAGAATCTACCAACAAAGTAATCATCAACAACCTAAAGAAAAGGTAACAAGACTCAAAAGGTAATTGTCCTGAAGTATTACCAGTGGTATTATGGGCATATCGAACAACGGGAAAAACAAGTATGGGAGAAACACCGTTTTTAATGGTTTATGGTGCGGAAGCTTTAATACCGGTTGAAATAGGAAAACCTAATACATGTCGTAATCAATCAGAGGAAGACTCAAACAATGAAGAGTTACGGGTAAATATTGATCTACTCGAAGGGAGAAGAGAAGCTGCGTTAACAAGGATGGCAGCTCAAAAGCAAGTAATTGAGCGATATTACAACAGAAAGGCATGCCTCGGGTTCTTTAAAATTGGGGATTTCGTGCTAAAAAAAGTGTTCCAATCTACAAAGACATCTAATTTAGGAAAGCTAAATCCAACGTGAGAAGGACCTTATAAAGTTCATAAAATTGCAGGGAAAGGAGCATACAAGTTGGAACCAATGATGGCAAGGTTTTACCTCCACATTGGAATGCCGTTCATTTAACCAAGCCATTCAATGCTATGAGGGGTATTAGACAAGGGGATCCCATGTCACCTTATCTCTTTGTGTTGGCCATGGAATACTTGAACAGATTATTGCAGCAACTCCATAAGGATGGAAACTTCAATTTCCATCCCAGGTGCAGGAAGCTCAACATTTCTCATGTGTGTTTTGCTGATGACTTGCTTATGTTCTGCAGAGCTGATGAGATGTCTATTCAAATTCTGCATAACACCTTTGCACAGTTCTCAGCAGCCTCTGGACTCCAGGCAAATGTTAGCAAGAGTGCTATTTACTTGGCTGGGGTACATCAACATACTAGAGAGCAGTTACTTAATGTCCTGGGATTCTCTGAAGGACAACTGCCATTTAGATACTTAGGAATTCCTCTGGATTCTAAGAAACTAGCCATACATCATTATCTGCCCCTCATTGAGAGAATTACTGAAAAGATTACTTGTTGGTCAGCCAAGCTTCTCTCTTATGCAGGTAGGAACCAATTGATAAAGGTTGTGATCTTTGGCATCCAGTCTTATTGGGCTCAAATCTTTATTCTGCCTAAAAAGTCCTAAAAGTCATTGAAGCTATCTGTAGAACCTATCTTTGGACTGGTAAGGCAAATATTTCAAGAAGAGCATTGGTGGCTTGGGATAAGATATGCAAGCCAGTATCTGCTGGTGGGCTTAATCTCCTGGACTTGTCTATGTGGAACAAGGATGCCATATCAAAGCTGCTGTGGGATTTGGCAAACAAAAAAGACTGCTTATGGGTTCGATGGGTTCATGCTTATTACATTAAGCAAGGCAACATCTCTTCTGTTAACATCCCTAAAACAGCATCTTGGGTGATCAGGAAAATATTGGAATGCAGAAACTTTATCTTGGAATGTCCTCAGTTGCATGGTGATCTTACTGTTCAATTGAATAGTGTATGCAAGCTTAACAAGTTTAGCAAACAGAAACTTTATACATCATTGCTTCCCAGCTTTACAAAGGTTACATGGAAGAATTTGTTATTAATTGGTAATGTCCTTCCTAGACACAAGTTCACTGCCTGGCTTGTAGCTCATCATAGCCTTCCTACAGTGGATAGACTGCTGGTAATGGGTGTTCAAATCCCAGTGGACTGTGTTTTTTTTGCAAGCTTCATGTGGAAGACTTTAACCATCTGTTCTTTGGTTGTCCTAGCACAAACAGTTTATGGAAAAGAATTTGCAATTGGTTGGGATATTCTCGAACTGTAGGATGCTGGGAATCTGAACTCAACTGGATATGTAGTATAGCCAAGAGCAGGCAATGGCACAAGGTGACAACAGCTGCTGCATTCATAACCACAATTGCAGTCATCTAGAAAGCGAGGAACCAAATGCGATTTGATGGTGTCACATTTGTGGAAGATTTGTTATGTCGAGAGATTGCCCTATTGATACATATGCGAGGCAGTAAACATAAGAAATGGCAAATTGGTCTTAGCAAGCTCAACTATTTTCCTTAGCCTATGATTTTACATACTATAGCACAGATTGTATATACATAGCAAATAGAGTAATGAGATTCTTGTATTAGCATTGTAGTTAGTCCAAAACTACTATCATGATCTTTGATGTACATATACTTTTTTATCAATGAAAGCTTAATTTTACTGTTAAAAAAAAAAAAAGCACCCACAGTCAGGCATTGCCATGTTAGAATCTTTTTCATTGAATTGTTAAAATTTTACTAACGATTTTAGATGCTAGGCAAAAACCCTAACTCGTGCCAAATGATGAGTCACGGCCTGCACGGCAAAATGGAATACTCTTAAATTCCTAGCCCAAGGTTACATTAATTTGATGGAAATACACACGAGTTAGGAAGTTTTCATCTATAATCGCACCTCTGGGTCCCGTATATTTTTCTGTTTCAGGAAAAGGACCAAATTGGGATAAAACACACAAGTGCTCGAGGCTCCATACTTCGCCGCTCAAGCACTTGGGGGACTATATTATATACACACGAGTATGTGCAGAAGAATAGATACGAGTGCGCAAGATTTAAAATGAGCATGATTTAAAATCGAGCTACAACAAGTAAAGTATCAAGCAACGGAGTCACCTCTCAAACCCTTCCTAATATGTAAAGATAGGGTCATGACTATGTATTAAAAACAGGTTACGAAAAACCTTGTTTATTTTATAAATCTGTTGAAAGAAAACAGTTACGAGAAAGTTTTAGATGTACTTCAATACATGTAATATTCAAAACACTTGTCAAAGGTAATTTCATACAAAACATGTATGTTCCTAATTCTGTCATCGTATTATAATACCATTCTGAAGTTGAGACGTCTTCTTCATTAAGAGTCGATAAATAAAAGGACCCTTTTTTATTTTTCTCATGATGATAATCCATGAGAAGAATCATAAAAGCATTTTCTAAAATGATAAAAATGCTAACCTATTCTCTAAGTCCTAAAAAGAAAAATAGGCAACAATAGGGTAAGTAGAAAACTATTCTATAAGTCCTAAGTAATTAAATAGGCAAGGATAAGAATATAAAGAAGTACTCATAAACCTTCTTAACATAAAAGACTAAAAAAAAACTTAGTCATCAAAAATATTTGTTTACAAATACCCCATTATAGTAACTGGGGACTTCATCAAAAGATCTTTTAAAAGATTGTCAAGGGATAACATCAACAGTACTAAAAAAATAGCAAAAACTTAATTGTTCACTAAAGGAGTTGGAGCTTCAGAAGTTGTAACCTCACTTTCGAAGGCAAGAATAGGCATGATAACAACTTCTGAAGAAGCAGCAATGGATACGGATTCAGCTAAGCCTGAAGTTTCAGCAAGGGAAGTAGTTGTCACGGGAACCTCAATTCCCACAAGCTGTGTCATAAAAGCTTCACCTTCAGAAATCGGAATCGCAGCTTCAGCCACCTCAGTAATTGCTTCAAAATTTAATAATTCATCCATTCTATGAGCTTCAAGAGCTGGAGAAGGAGTACATATACTTCAAAGGGCAGGAGAAGGAGTATCAGCAAGTTGTTGGCTTTTCTCAATAGTATCCATGACTTTGGCCAATTCATATTGCAGATCAAAATTTTCCTGTGTAGCTCCATCAAGACATCACGGCAAGAATTTAGAAAACCCCAACTCATTTCTATGTTAAAATTCTCTTCAAGGGCATTGTACTCCTTCTCCAAAGCCTTGTATTCTTTTTCCCACATAGTAATATCATTTTTTGCTATTTGGTGCTCAGCTAGGTGGGAATCCAATGGAGATTCAAGAGATGCATGGGAATTCTCCAAGGCACGAACTTTCTCTGAAGAAGTCCTCAGGTCATTTTTAGTATGAGTTAGGTTCTCTACCAACTCTCTTGCATATTCCTCCTTCTTATCCAAAAGTTCCTTAAGCTCTTTAACCTCATCATTGGCCTTAGATAGAGAGCATTCTAGAAGCTCTTATCCTTTTTAAGCTGACCCACGAAGCATTGGCAATTCCCAACTCCAAAGATAAGATACGATTTTGCTGCTCGAAATGAACCCTACTCTCCTGTAATTCGTCTATAGTCCCTTGGGCACTCTCGAATTGATCCTTCCAGTTCGCTGCCTCAAGTAAGGTATTCTCAGCTATTTTCCTAGCTTAAGAGATAGCCTTTGTGGACTCACACTCCTTTTTCTCAAACAAAGAGACTCGCCCCATCAGCTCGGTCCCAATAAGATTAGCCTACGGTTATAAAACATAAAAATTAGGACTTAGAAAGGAAAAGAAGAAAAACATTCAAGGTCAAGAAAACTAAACTTTAAAGTTTAATGAACTATGTCATTCATCAAGGTGTAAAAACTGTGGCTCTGCATTTTGTTCCTCTCAAACTCTCCAATAAGAGGCTCGAGCCAAGTATCTGCGCCCCCCCCCCCCCCCCCCGCCCCAGATTTTTTTAAAAGACTTTGATTGGTAGGAACTTCGATGGTGACACTCCTCATAGCCATGCCTCTATTAATAGAGCTTACTTCTATCGGAGGGGCAGATGAACATGGAACGGCAGAGGGGGAAGTATTGGAAAAAGTAAACACCACAGGAGTAGTAGGAATTGAAGCAGGAACGGAAGGAGAAGATGTAGAAATTAACCCAGGAACGGGAGTGGAAGTAGTCAAAACTGGTGAAGGAACATAAGCAATCAATGGTGACAATGAAACACTTACAATTGGCAAAGGAATGGAGGAAGTAGGAAAGAATGAAAAAAGAGGGGCTTCATCAAAAACAGGTCCGAGTTCGCCACTCCAAAATCCACTATCAAAGGGACGCTGAGTTGGTTCACTCGTACCTTTTGGCACGGTATCATCGTTTGAAAGAATCAAAACGGGCTCGGTGGTTGAAGGTTGAGCGGGAATATCTTCAATTTCATGATCATTGATGGCTCGTCTCCTAACCCTTGGCATGGCTACTAACAAGGTACCTTCCTCTACCTTATTCTTCGAGCCTTCTCCTATAGCTTTTCTTTTTTGAAGAAAGGCTCGAGCCTTGTCCAAGTCAAGTGCAGCGTTGCCAGACATACGAATGGTCATAGCTACTTCGGCTGCCATTCCTTTGTAACCGCATCCTGATAAAAATAAGGATATACAATTAATATTAAGGAAAAGGTGCTTAAGGTGTAAACAAATGTGTGTAAAAATATTATACCATGTGTTTTAACTTTCCAGTCGTGTATGGCAGAAATTGATTTCCAAGTTCTTTGCTCCTTAGAAGCAATCTTCAAAATTGAATCTACCCAACCACGGAAGTTAGAAACAGATTCCACATCTCCCATGGTTGCTAAAAAAAAACAAAAAGAGATGAAATCTGAAAAAGAATCGAAATTCTCAAAAAATAGGTACGGTACAATAAAAAAACTTACGTGCAAAATTTCACTTTTCAGGGAAGGGAACGTTTGTTTCGCCAAGCAAATCCACCGTACGTACAGTAACGTAACGGGCATATCATCCACGATCTTTGTCATCCTCTGGGCTTACCAAAACCTTATTGCTCCTCGCAGTTAAGGTAAAAACCCCATGGCGTATTAAGTTAGGATGATATAAATGGATGCGGTGAGAAAAAGTGAAGTTGACGTTGGTATTGGTGGATAGAAATCTTAAACAAGTCACTGTCCTCCACACCAGAAGACCAACTTGGGCCAAACAGATATTAAAGAAACGATAAAAATCGAGAATGACCGGGTCAATCGGAGGATTAAAACCCAAAGTAAAAGGGTAAGTATAAACAAAAGAGTACACAATCCTGAAAGAAGAGATTCTTTGATTTGGGATAGGAATAGACATTCGGAGACTATTTTTTCAGTTACAGTCTTTTCTAATGGAAGGGATTGTCAGTTTGGTCACTAAAGTAGGATAGTATCGGCTTTTTTCAAACCAGCAACTTGCTTTTCAAGTGATTGTCTATCACTGATAAAAGATAAATCACCGGGTACAATTTCATCCACTAAAGGTTCTCGAGAAGAATCAAAAAAAAATTTACCTTTAGAGGAAGGCGTCTTTGGAATAGAACTCCTAGAAGAGGAACCAGAAGAGCCGCCTCGAGTATATTCTAACCCTGGTCGAAGTCTGCCGCATCTGCCTCTTGTATGTCTAATAGGGGCATTGGGAAATTTATCTAAAATTGGAAGTCTTTTGGGGTTAGGGTTTGGATATGCCATTGTTGAACAAAGATGGATGAAAGTAAGTAAAAGTAAGGAAGAGAGTATTTGCTAAAGGTTTGTGAAGAAGAAGACAAAGGAAGAAAAAGGTTAAATATGTATACGAAGACAACCATCAAACTTAGAAGTATAGGAAAGCCTATAATAATTATAACTATCGCTTCGTGAATAGTGGAGTAAAGAAGCTTTGAAAAAGGGTGCATAACTTCAGATCCAATCAGAGGATGACACGTGTTGGAGCATTAAATGAGAAAGACAGCTGAGACGTCAACACTTTCACACGCATTAATTGTGACAAAAAATCTCTTTTTTATGAAGATCCACTTTCCAATTATTTAATTGATAAATAAATGGAAAGTGGGGGAACTATCTGTATTGGAAAAAAATTGAATTTAAATTAAAGATGATGTGGCATGACATGTGGGCTGATCAAATCGTCAAAGTGTAATAATCAAGTAAAAGGCACGGGAGATGACAGACACGGGAAGAGAAATTTAAACATGAATGGGAAGGAGTTTAGACACGAGTCTCGTACCAATTCAAGTCATTTAGTGTCAATGGGTAAAAAGGGCACTGAAGACAAGAATCTTATGACAAAAAGTAGTCTTAATTCATTATTAAATATCTGATACGTTAGTGAATCAATATTTAATAGCAATGATTGTTAACGCCTCATTAAATGTCTTTTATTATTTATATTAGCCGTTACTCCTTAGTAATTATAAAAGAATGAGGTTTCATTATTTGTAAAGAAAGAAAGATCATCTACATCATATTAAAATACAAACATTTTTATTGCTTTATTATTATTCTCAAAAAGACTATTATTCTTTTATGATCTTTTAATTATCAGTAACTTGATTATTTTTCTCTAACTTTGATTAAATTATATTTTTTGATTAAACAATAATTAGGCGTGATCACATGCGCGACAATAAAAGCTCAAGACGAGCATCGATTTTCGTTTCTTTGCCATAAGGAAGATGGAATCTGGAACAAGAGTAAGTAGAGCTCAATGCACCACGTAACCTAATGGCTCGGACGTGGGTCAGGTCAGACATTTTAATATATGCGGCCACGTTAACTCACTTGGGTCGCAAATAAAATTTACTGCTACAAGAAAGAAACAAACTATCTACTCCGAAGTGGCCAAGTTGGAAACAAGATTAAATTATCGCCATATTATAAGTCCATTCAAGAAGATTTTCTTATCTAGGGGTTAGTCAGTAATTAAGCAAGGGAAGAAGACACCACAACCGCTAATAATTATATTTTTTTGGGTCCAAAATAAGTAATTTTTAGATTTTTTTCTTGTGATCCAAAATAAGTGATTTTTTCAGATTTCAAGAATGGATTAATTTTTTTTCCTTGGAGTAAATAGTGATAGAATATACGTTAGGAGTGTTTATGTGAGATAGTAAAGGTTAATATGATCAGTTTCATTGCTAATTAATACTAAAAGATAAATTTTTTAATCTGTATAAAAATATCTAAAAAAATCATTTATTTTGGACCGGAGAAAGTAGAAACTAATTAATTAGTTGTAGGAGTTAATTTAGATACTAATTGAACGATAAGGAGAGCCGCCTATGACTTGGAGAGTTCCAGCAAGAAGCTTCCTGCCTTTGATAGGTGGAAATTGGAAGAGCGGCACTTTGTCCTTGTCTCTCACTCCAACCATGTGCAACTGTTCGTAATCTTCCCTTCCCTTCCCTCTGTATAGTAGGCGTAGCCTCTGCTCCTTTGGTTCCGAACCAGTTACCATTGACAGTATCGTCTTCAATTCACCTGAAATACCAACAAAAATGCATTTGGTTTCAATAAGATTGGTATAGCTGCAAGTTGCTAATTCTACGTAGGCAAAATGATTTCCTGACCGCTTAAATTTGTAGGGCTTTTGAAGGCCGATACATGAACTTTGGATTTTTCTATTTGAACACTCTAACTCGTGATCGATTCTCTTAACTAATAAACACATTGATCCTTGAGTCTATGAGCGTATATTACACATACACAAATATATCCATGCAGTCAGCAAATGACCAATCCAAAAGTAAGACCCCACCCAATTAATGACATGTGTAATTTTTAAATAAAAATTATCAACTAAAATAAATATAATGAGAAGGAAAAAACTTAAACCCTTCCAGCTTCCTCTTCCCCGTTCCTTCCCATCACCCCCTCCTCCCCCCCCCCCCACTTGCAACTCATTCGTCTACTTCCACATTAGCACACCCTCCTAGGTTCTTCTTCATCCTTTCCTCTCTCTTCAATTTTTATTTTTATTTTTTCTAGCTAGGTAGATTGCCGGAGAATTTTTCAATCAGTACTGTCGCATAATTGATTTTCTCTAGAGTTGTGACAATTAATTCGTTGTAGTGCCCAATTGGCGTTACCTCCTCAGGAATCGATTAGCATTGCTCTTGGGCGATTTGGACCACTAGAACGCCATCTCCAACCAACTGGAGCCCGCCGGAGAGTTGCAAGTTATCATAAATGACGATTCCTACAATGACGTCTCCTGATTTTTGGTAGAGAGGTAGTTCTTAGAGTGGAGAACAATTTCTACGGCTTGGAATTGCAGGATTGAATGGTTAAAAATTGAAGAATAGTCAGAACCGATGAATTGAAGTGGCTTTCTCTAAATCTGACCCAATGAATATATCAATTTTTTAAAATTACTTATTTGTTTTTTAATATTATTTATCATATTCACGCGCTTAATACCAGTGATTAACACGCAATTGGCCACATCGGGTATAATATTGCCACCAAAGCATAGTCAATGGTCAAAGGTGTTTACTGTAGTAGACATTTTTTTCAAGTAAAGGTGTTCAAATGGATAAAACTAAAATTTATATATCGGCTTTCAAAATCCCTACAAGTTTAAGTGGCTAGGATGTCATTTCACCTTCTATTTATTATGAGTAGCTACCTGTTGTTAATATCCTTTAGGTAGAAGAACGACATTACTATTGTTTTTCAAACTCAAGATAGTACATGGAATTGTTGGCAATAAGCCCTCCATAGAAATAATATTCAAGGCAATAAAAATGGAATAATAAGGTAGCACCGAGATACGATAATCAACAAGAATAAAAGAGCAACAACGACATCAAGATTTTTACGTAGAAAACCCTTTTGAATAAGATAAAAAAATCACGACCCCAAAAAGAGAACAACTGATATCACTACAGTAATTAAGGAATTTTACACTTTATAGGTCCGAGTAAATACTATAAAGACCATAAGAATTCTCAAAAGAAATAACTATTTTTTGATATTCCCGCCTTACTATAATATCAGTCATACTCTATTTTCTTACAAACTATTTTCATATACCATGTCTCTTATGCCTCACTCTTTCTTTCTCTCTTTGTTGGTATGGTTACAATTGAGAGAATGCCCTCGTTTTATTAGATAAAAGAGCGGTAGGCTCAAAGTATTCTAGAGGAGGAGGGGTGTACGTAGAAGTATTTGTAAGCGATGTCAAAATTTATAGAAAAATTGAAATAATAACTTTAATTATTATACTTTTAGATAAAAAATAGTCTTAATCTATTGATTTTATTGAATCTTAAGTTAGATAAGGTTCTAAGTTCAATTTTACTTTTGACCTCGTAGAGCAATATTAGGTTCATACCAACATGCTAAAATACAAATTATATTAAGTGTTATAATTTTTTCTTACTTATCCGTCTTTTATAATATTAATATATATATATATATATATATATATATATATATTTAATAAAAAATTTCGAAAAAGTTATTCGCATGATACTGCTCCTTAAGCGTGCATCCGCTCACGTAGAGGAGGATCCTCCACACATTCCAAAACTTGATCCCCAAGAGTGAGTAATAGCCAAGTATTACGCACATGGCTTATTGGGGCTGGACCCCGTCAGGAATGACTTAGTCAACCAGTCATCCCTGTCCCTAGAGAGGATTTCTATCACGTGTATGGGTGAGTTCTTCGAGACTTGGAAGTTGGAACAACTAAGAGCCAGTTTGGGGCATGAAATTATTTTTACTTTTTTTTTTGATAAATTCTTATTTTTTTAAATCGATATTTGATCATAAAATTTTTAATTTTTATTTAAAAATAAATTTTGAAATCTTTTAAAAAAATTAAAACCTTTGAAAAGCCATTTGTCAAATTTTCACTTATCAGTCACAACAATTCAAAACAATCCAAAATTATATTCATGTTCATTATAAACTCTAATTTTCAAATATTATTTTTATTTTTTTTCGGATTTTTACAATTCTTATGTCCAAACGCCAACAAAATGTTCCATACTTGCTTTCGTCCTTTTCCTAATCTACTTTTGCAGAGAAAATGATCTCCTACACCGACAAATAGAAGAAAATGACCGTACAAAAATCTCACAGTCGATATGCTCCCAAAGAAAAAAGTAAGGTTAATTGATTAATTTGTAAATTATACTACGATGAGTCTCAAGTTTTCTTGAGATTTGGCAACTATTAAGCTTAGTTTAATGAGTAAAGAGGAAAAATCCGTTCAAAGAATGATTTATAGCACTAAATGAGGTGTAGTCGATGGTTTTACATTTCTGATAGACTTGGAAAGCACGTAGAAGATGTCAAGACAATAATCAGTATGCAGAAGTTGACTAATATAATGAATAAACTTTGCCTTGCTTCCCAAGTATATGTCACCCTTCAAATCCAAATGCATCCAATTCTACTCCTCTATATAACTATATTCAATCTTTTCTTAATCCAATCAATTATCTGAGCTCACACTAACATTAGCCAAGGATGAAGAGAGAGGGTCGCCAACACGGTTTGGTTCGGACCTACCGTAAAAGAGAGAGCTCACACAAAAGTTTGAGCTTCAGTTGGAACCCCAAGCCCAACTCCAGGTATTTAGAGTCGGATCTATCGATCTAGGCACTTTTATGGTTTCAAATTGAACTCATTGCTTTCAGCTAGAATGATATTTACAATTTTCAAAACACCTTAATTTTAGATATACAGCGATATCATCTAACTCATTCTGAATCCACTAACTCTATATTCTGGATTCGCCTTTGTAGAGATGTTAACAAGTTGAATTCCCCTCCCCCGGCTGGGTTGTTCAAAAATGCATCAACAAAGCCCTCCAACCATTCAAAGTTCACAGGCAAGTGTGGTAGGTCTAAGTGCACATGTCATATACACACTGCTGGAAAGGCAAAGGACAAGGCCAAGGGGACACAAAAACTGAGGGGTTGTGACATTGTTTCTAGGCCCGGCTTGATCTTTTTTGGGTTATCAGCTGCTAGCATATTGGACCATTTGGCTAGTGAGTACATGGATCTTGATGATGATGAATTTTACCATGGTGCTGATAATGTTGCTTAAAGGCAACCACAACTGGTTCTTGATCTGTTTGCTCGCCAGTTATAGTAGAAATTGAGGAGCTAGATAACTGTGATGACGAAAGAATGAGTTTTTATAACGTGGGACCTGTGTGGGAAGGGATTGAAAAAGATGGAGATTGGTGTTTGGTGGAAGAAATGTGATCCTAGTCCCTTGGCTTGGACTAATGTATTAACTGTTGAATAAATTGATGTACCTTGATTCTTTTATGTTGAAATTGATTTTGCAGTGTCAGTAAAATACTTCTTCATATCAGATATCTGTTATAGCTTGAGTTACTTGACATGCTCGAGCATGTTCATGTGAGAAATAAATAAAGCAGGACTACCTTGTGTTAGATAATACGCTTAACGCTAGAGGGGGGTGAATAGCGTGTTAATAAAAATTAGCGTAAACTTGCGGAATTTAAAAACTTGCAGGAAAAATAAGTGCGAAAATTAAATGCAATAAAGAACAAACGCACCGATGTATTCTGGTTCACCACAACAAGTGACTAGTCCAGTCCCCGAGAGACTCTCTCGAGATTTTCCACTAACTTGTCAAGCTTACGGGTGCTCAACAAACCTTTACAACTTAAGGACACAAGCCTTAACACCTTTGCTCGGAGATACAACACTCCAAGACTTCACTGTTAAGCTTACGGGTGCCTAACCAACCTTTACAATCTGAGGACACAAGCCTCAACAATCTTGCTCGGAGATACAACACTCCAAGACTTCAACCAAGGAAACACAAGTTCCTTACAACAAGAGAATCACAATTCTCTTCAAGTGTACAAAACACTAAACACTCAAACAAAATACTCCTTAATGAGTAGATATGAGTAAAAGAAGTAAGCTCAAGATCACAACAACTATGGACAAGACTTTGGCTCTCAAAAGCTTTATGAAATGAATATAAAATGATAAACAATAGTATGCAAGCTTATAGCAATAGTATGATCAGTTGTTGTGTGTTATTGTGTTTAAAACACTGAAATGAAGCTGTATTTATAGTTGAAAAACTTGGCATTACCGTTGCCTAATTGCCAATTAAGAGTTGCTAATTTTACTGAATGACAATCGATTGTCAAGAAGCCACAAACGATTGTTTGCCAATCGTTCCAGAAATCAATCCCAGATTTTACGCGTAACAATCGATTATTAGCAACGTTCAAAAAATCATTTCCAGATTTTACGTAAAACAATCGATTATACAAAATCAATACTCGATTATTCAGCAACGTTCAAAAAATTCTTTCCAGATTTTAATTTCAACAATCGATTGTACAAAATCAACAATCGATTACCTGACGGTATTTGAAAACTTTACGACAACGGTCAGCTTCACAATCAATTGTGCTATGTTAACAATCGATTATTTATCAGACTTTGAAAATTATTTTAGACACTGCCTCTTGACAATCGATTGTTATATACTCACAATCGATTATTTAATAACTTTGAAAAAGTCTGGAAGACACTGCCTCAACACAATCGATTGTCATATGTTCACAATCGATTATTTTGTGACTTTGAAAAATCTGATGGACACTGTCTCTTCACAATCGATTGTCATTAACTTCACAATCGATTATTCTGAGTTTTGAAAAACTTTGATGTACACTGCCTCATCACAATCGATTATCATAAGGTTCACAATCGATTGTCATGCAGGTTTGAAAAACCTGATGCTCACTGCCTTAACACAATCGATTGTCATTAGTTCACAATCGATTGTCATGCAGTCTTGGCTTAACATAATCGATTTTCATAAGTACATAATCGATTATCTTAGTCCAGATTTAAGAGGCATGTTTAAAAATTATTTTGACTAAAGTAAATATGCATGATTTAAAATCATTTAGCATTAAATTAAATATGCATGATTTTGTAAAAATAGCTTTACGAGAGAAGCCATGTCATGAGTCAAGTTGTCGGATCAAGATCACAATTAAGAACGACTCATGTAAAACTATAAAACTTGGTCTTATGCCTGAATCTCGTTATATATATCAATTGTGCGCTTGTACTTGAGCTTCGTCATATGTCAATTTGTGCTTGTTTGTCATTCATCAAAACCTACACATATGAACACACGTTTTAGTATATGCTTTGAGAACGTGTTTCCAACAATTTCCCCCTTTTTGATAATGGCAAACTTTAAGCGGGATATGCAAATTAGACAATTCATAATGACAATTTAAGACTAGTAAATATATGCAACAAGTATGCAAAATTAGTTCCCCCTCAATATATGAATTCCCCCTCAATTAATAAGAATTGAGAGTGCATACCCGTTAATAAGAATTGAGAGTGCATACCCGTTATCTTCCCCCTTTTGCCATTAGCAAAAAAAATGTAATAAGATGCCAAATATGTAAATAAAGCTTGTTTATTTATTGGAAAGAGAAAACAATTACATAAGGAGGGGACAATAAAACATATCACAATAGAACCAAAACAAACAAAGAAATCATTCATCATCATTTCCCGCCTCATCATCCGGCACTGCTTCGAAGGGAACAAGACCCGCATATGGATAATGAACATGGTCAAAATATCCATGGATCTCATGAGTCAATTGACCAACAGAGGTGGTCAAGGAAGCAATTTGGTCGGAAATGGATTGGAGAGTGGGCTCTTGAGGCGAACGAGTTCGACGGGTTGGAGGAGGAGCAGGCGCTGCATGATCACCGTCATGATGGAAGGAGGATTGTGAAATTTCCCACTTCTTGGTACTCTTTTTGAGAGGACCGTTGGAAGTGATGAATCCGGAGGCTTCAAGAAAATTCATGATGAGTAGAGCATAAGGAAGAGGCCTATCATCTCCGATAGCGTCACGCATGTGAATCTTGACGAACCGACACCAATTGATGTTAGCTCCGGTTATTATGGCATGCATGAGCTTGGTGTCCTCTTGGGAAATGGTGGTATGGTTATGCTTACGAGGCTTGAGGACTCGGGTGATGAAATAGAAAATCAACCGATAATTGGGATCCATTCCCGTAATTGTAGGACGACGGGAAGAAAGATTTGGATCATAAGAAGTAAGTCCGGTTTGATGTAGGAGGACTGTTTCATCAAAAAGGGCTCCGGCCTCTCCGATGTACCGAAAAATGTCTTCACCATTATGAGGAAGACGGGCAATAGTATGAAGGTTTTCATTGGAAAGAAGAATTTGAACACCATTTATATTTGTCACAAGCTCACCGTCATCATCCTCATGAAGGTTGGAGTAAAATGCTTGAATCAATGTAGTATTGATGTAAGGATGGGTAAGAAGTAAGAAGTCAAGAAGTTGACAATTTTTTAGCATATTTGCAGCAAGGCCATAAGACTCAAGATACTTGTTGGTTGAAAAGCGGGGAGGAAGAATGTCGCGCTTTTCAAATTTTGTTAAAAATCGAGTAAGCTCGATGTCAGAATTAAAATATAGAACGGAACCATCTTGATAGGGATAGTTTGGAGCAGTAGAGGAGGATGCACCATGCCTAGCAGAACGGGAATGTTTGGAGTGACGGCCCGACATTTTTACTAAGTATTGCTGGAATTTGCAAGAGACTTGAAAGAGTTTTGATAGTTTGAGAGCTAAAATTGATGCTTGAGTGAATAAAAATGAACATATATGAAGCCTATTTATAGAGGGGAGAAAGGCATTTCATTAATGGAAGAATTCTGCTGAAAATTGAAAGCTAAAACGGTCAGAAACGGTAAAGAATAAATTGCACTGACCGTTTGACAATCGATTGTTGTAATGAGATAATCGATTGTCATTAAGATTTGACTGAATCTCGGAACTGACACAAATCAATTGCAGAACCAAACGGTAAAAAAATTTTGAATTACTGACATGAAATAATCGATTGTCAAAATATGGTAATCGATTGTTATGTTACAGTGAGCACAGAAATTTTCTGATTTTGAGAATAATCGATTATATTTTGAAACAATCGATTGTTTTGGAAAAGCATTGCTGAATGGCTGAGACGGAAATCAATTTTGCAGTTAAAGAATCAATTATTTAACAAAACTGCATAATAAACATAAACCATAAACAATCGATTAGTGATACTGCTAATCGATTTTCTGCACAGTAAGATAATCGATTATTTGCTTGGAACAATCGATTGTTCTGTGCCAAAACGTAATAATTCCCCCTACCTTTAGGGTGATACCTGCAAAATAGAATTAAACGTCTCCGACGCTCAAGTCAGTAATTAAAATATAAATGCAACCTAAAATGTATGCATTTAGATCAACGTTTACCCGCATTCAATACTTCATTTGGACATGATTTATATTTAGCACAACATTAAACGCTAAATATTTTATCAAGTCTACTAGCAATAAGGTAAAGTGAGGAACGATCATACATGTGTAGTTCTTGGTATTGCTCGTCTTACCTTTCACATTTCTGTCAAGATGGTCATCTAAATTCATTGAAGTGACCATTGGTTTGGTGTTGCTCTTTCCGAATTGATTTGGCAACTCCTTGCGACATTTAGATGGACAAATGAAAGTTCCCTCTTTCATTTGCTTAATTTGCAGCTCCAAGAAGAAATTAAGCTTGTCTATCAATGATATCTCAAATGCGATTTACAGATTCCTTGCATGACACTTATTAGTTGCTCTAAAGTAATACAAATATTTTCTAAGATATCATTTTCCACAAGATTTGGAATGCAAGATATTAGTGGCATGAGAGTTTAAAGAAAATAACATCGCCAATATAGAGAGTTGTTTTGAAATTCTGTCATCAAAAAGATAGTAAACTTCATGCAATCTATTTCCCCTTAATCAGAAATTTATCAAGACATACCAACAAGACATAGATATACCAATTGTTATAAAACAATGATAAACCCATTTGTTGGATGACATAACAAGTGTACCAAAAGTTATTTTATTAACAGTGATACAAATTGTTATTTTTAGTAAAGCATATTACAAACGAGTGTTGACTGTTAACAGATCAACCATACATCGAATTTTGAAGAACATACCAACCATTATCTAGACCAAAGGATGTGTTCATCAAGAGACGATTTTTAACAGAAGGATTTTTGTCAATTGTTAGAAACATGAGACATCTCAATTATTTTTCAAAACTGAGGATAGCATTCATCAAAAACGTGAGTGAAAACTTTTTGAAGAATATGCTAATAGATAATATACACCACACAGTATACTAACAGTTATTTAAACCACAGATAGCAATTATCAAATCTTGAATGAAATGATTTTATTAAGCTAACTGTTAATACATATCAACAGTTTTGATCTTCTAAAAGCAGATAACTAACAAGTAAACTAATTGACACCAATTGTCATTTAACAACACGTTTTCAACATATGAATAAACAAGGCTAATTGATATTGATTGCTGACAAGGATATCTCAATTGTTAACGCACATCAACAATTACGACTAAGCTTATCAAAGATTCAACAATAGGGGAACCAAATTAACAACAAATAAGTTAATATTGGTTGCTAGCACATATCAACAATTCGGTTTTTGTCAAAAAAGGATAACTAACCGAAATTTCCTCTTGATGCAATGAGGTGTCGTGCTCGGTGCATCTACTACAATACTGCAGCCTTTCAAGCACACCTGTAAAACAGATTAATGATCTTTTGGTACCCATGCCATTTTGGGTCCTTGGGGGTTAGGCATATCATAATGATGCGATTGAGTGATATGTCTATGTCGTGTAAAACATGCAGGAGCAATATGACCAATACGTCTACAATAATGACAAGTCACGTTGGGGTTATGCATCCTTCTAGGTTCATAGTAACTTGACGGACGAAAATGGTTTACTCTATTTTCAGCATTATGACTATTGCGCGCTTTATGAACATCATTTCTCCTACTATGAGCAGCATTTCTAGAATAATATTTCTACGTTGGAAATCATTTCTAGGTGCTCTAAAGGGTTCAAAAATCCTTCTAGTATTTGGCCTATAATATGCATCATTTCTAGGGTAGTTATTTCTAGGTGGTAAGTCATTGCTAGGTCTTCTAAAATGTTCAACATTTAGTCTAGCATGCATATTGGTTCTAGGATTGTTATTTCTAGGATAAGCATTTTTATTATTAGTCCTAGGTTGAGCCTTAGGTTGTTGGGGTTTAGCTTCAACCTTTTCTTTAGGCTCATTCGTAAACCCTATGCCATGCTTGGTTGACTTCAAATTATCAAGAACATCATTCAAATTTTTGTGCGAAGAATTAAACTTATCTAATGTGCCTTTAAGCCTTTCTACTTCATTTTTGAGATGCAAGCAAGAAGTACACTTTCTAATAGAGCTTTCGGGCTTATCGGCGCTTCTTTTTCCGAAAAACTTGTTTTCCTCTTTCAACTTCTCATTTTCTAAAACGAGTTTTTCAAAATCTTTTTCTTTTAGAGAGAGTTGATTTTGAAAATCTTGTTCTTGCAACGACGGAGTTTTCTGCAAATCTTTAATAGTCTTGGAAGCATCAACAAACTCACTATGTAATTTATTATAAGCATTTTGCATTTCTTCAAGCGAGTGAGAGTTGGACGTACTTACCTCTTCTTCTTCGTTTGCCATGAGACATTGGCCAGTTGATTCATCATATGAGCTGTCCGCTTTTTGAGGCATGCTTTCATACATTTCCTCCAGCTTATCCCACATCTCTTTGGCGGTTTTGTAGTGGGAAATTTTCTGATAGTCTTCCTGATTCGAGGCGCTATACAACATATTTATTGCATTAGTGTTGTATTCACTAACCTTGGCTTTCCCAACTTTTGTTGTCATTTGATCACCATGCTTGATGATTTTCCATAGATAAAAGTTGTTGGCTGTGATGAAAATTCTCATCCGATCTTTCCAATATAAGTAATTATTTCCATCAAACATTGGGGGCAACATGTTAAAATCACCTTCACCTATTCCTGCAAAAGAGTCACGAGTAGAAGCCATGGATGGTTCTCTCAAACTGTTAAGTCTTCAGAGAGTTGGCTCTGATACCAATTGTTAGATAATACGCTTAACGCTAGAGGGGGGGTGAATAGCGTTATAATAAAAATTAGCGTAAACTTGCGGAATTTAATAACTTGCAGGAAAAATAAGTGCGGAAATTAAATGCAATAATGAACAAACGCACCGATGTATTCTGGTTCACCACAACAAGTGGCTAGTCCAGTCCCCGAGAGACTCTCTCGAGATTTTCCACTATTTTGTCAAGCTTACGGGTGCTCAACAAACCTTTACAACTTAAGGACACAAGCCTTAACACCTTTGCTCGGAGATACAACACTCCAAGACTTCACTGTTAAGCATACAGGTGCCTAACCAACCTTTACAATCCGAGGACACAAGCCTCAACAATCTTGCTCGGAGATACAACACTCCAAGACTTCGACCAAGGAAACACAAGTTCCTTACAACAAGAGAATCACAATTCTCTTCAAGTGTACAAAACACTAAACACTCAAACAAAACACTCCTTAATGAGTAGATATGAGTAAAAGAAGTAAGCTCAAGATCACAACAACTATGGACAAGACTTTGGCTCTCAAAAGCTTTATGAAATGAATATAAAAAGATAAACAATAGTATGCAAGCTTATAGCAATAGTATGATCAGTTGTTGTGTGTTATTGTGTTTAAAACACTGAAATGAAGCTGTATTTATAGTTGAAAAACTTGGCATTACCGTTGCCTAATTGCCAATTAAGAGTTGCTAATTTTACTGAATGACAATCGATTGTCAAGAAGCCACAATCGATTGTTTGCCAATCATTCCAGAAATCAATCCCAGATTTTACGCGTAACAATCGATTATCCAAGATCAACAATCGATTATTAGCAACGTTCAAAAAATCATTTCTAGATTTTACGTAAAACAATCGATTATACAAAATCAATAATCGATTATTCAGCAACGTTCAAAAAATCCTTTCCAGATTTTAATTTCAACAATCGATTGTACAAAATCAACAATCGATTACCTGACGGTATTTGAAAACTTTACGACAACGGTCAGCTTCACAATCGATTGTGCAATGTTAACAATCGATTATTTATCAGACTTTGAAAATCATTTTAGACACTGCCTCTTGACAATCGATTGTTATATACTCACAATCGATTATTTAATAACTTTGAAAAAGTCTGGAAGACACTGCCTCAACACAATCGATTGTCATATGTTCACAATCGATTATTTTGTGACTTTGAAAAATCTGATTGACACTGTCTCTTCACAATCGATTGTCATTAACTTCACAATCAATTATTCTGAGTTTTGAAAAACTTTGATGTACACTGCCTCATCACAATCGATTGTCATAAGGTTCACAATCGATTGTCATGCAGGTTTGAAAAACCTGATGCTCACTGCCTTAACACAATCGATTGTCATTAGTTCACAATCGATTGTCATGCAGTCTTGGCTTAACATAATCGATTATCATAAGTACATAATCGATTATCTTAGTCCAGATTTAAGAGGCATGTTTAAAAATCATTTTGACTAAAGTAAATATGCATGATTTAAAATCATTTAGCATTAAATTAAATATGCATGATTTTGTAAAAATAGTTTTACGAGAGAAGCCATGTCATGAGTCAAGTTGTCGGATCAAGATCACAATTAAAAACGACTCATGTAAAACTATAAAACTTGGTCTTGTGCTTGAATCTCGTTATATATATCAATTGTGCGCTTGTACTTGAGCTTCGTCATATGTCAATTTGCGCTTGTTTGTCATTCATCAAAACCTACACATATGAACACACGTTTTAGTATAATGCTTTGAGAACGTGTTTCCAACACCTTGTAGTTATATATAAACGTCTGTGTATTATATGTAGCATAAGATGAAGCAGTTTGGTTGAGCAACACACTGCAGCTTTTTCATTTAAGATTGCAAAGGCCTTTGCCTCCATTCTTCTTGTCATTTCCTGCACCTTTGGACTCGTTTGGTATGAGTAATAAAGGGTAAATAATACCGGGAGTAAATTTAAGATGAGTTTATTCCAAATTTGGTTGGGATAAAATCGCGATATAACTAATATTTCCGGGATTGTAGTATTATTTTTATCTCTATGGGAGGGCGGGATAATTAATCCTAAGATAACTTATTTCCCAACCAAACGACCCTTCGGAGAGTTGTTACCAGACAACCGACTATACTCATCATCTAATTTGATTCCATGGTGAATGGAATGGTTAGGCACTATATTGAAAAACTATGAGCTAGTTGCCTCAGTTCATGCTTACAGAAATAATTCAAAATTATGTAAGAAAAAAAGAAATTTTGAAAGACCGGTTACTACGGCCATCATTTTTACGTGGCTACGGCCATCATTTATACGTGGCTACGGTCATCATTTTTACATGGCTACGACCATCATCTTTACACGGCAAAGGCCGTAGAATCTTACATGGCTAAGGCCATTGTTTTAAGACGCTAAAGCCGTCGAATTTTACATGGCTACGACCATCATTTTTACATAGCTACGGCCATCATTTTTACGTGGCTAGGCCATCATTTTTACATGACAAAGGCCGTCGAATCTTACACGGCTAAGGCCATTATTTTAACACGGCTAAGGCTGTCGAATTTTACATGGCTACGACCATCATTTTTACGTGGCTACGGCCATCATTTTTACACGGCAAAGGCCATCGAATCTTACATGGATAAGGCCATTATTTTAATACGGCTAAGGCCGTCGAATTTTACGGGCTACGGCCATCATTTTTATACGGCTAAGGCTGTCGAATCTTACATGGCTAAGGCCATTTTTTTAACACGGCTAAGGCCGTCGAATATTACATGGCTAAGGCCATCATCTTTACATGGCTACGACCATCATTTTTACTTGGCTACGCCTATCATATTTACACGGCTAAGGCCGTCGAATTTTACATGGCCAAGGCCATCATCTTTACATAGCTATGACCATCATTTTTTAACGGCTAAGGCCGCCGTATCTTACATAGCTAAGGCCAATTTTTTAACACGGCTAAAGGCCGTCGAATTTTACATGGCTAAGGCCATCATTTTTACATGGCTACGGCCATTATTCTTACACGGCTAAGGCCGTCGAATCTTTCATGGCCAAGGACATTATTTTTACACGGCTAAGGCCGACAAATTTTACAAGGCTATGGCCGTCGAACCTTACACGGCTACTATGCTTAGTTCTCATTTATGTTTGCGTTGTGTGAGTTCTAGCTAGGAAGCAAGCGCCGCAAAGGGTTGACAGGGCAGCTCGGCTGGTAAAAAAGGCCATCATTTCTACACGGTCAAGGCCACCGAATGGCCCACTTAGCTTCAATTACGGCAAAAACAAATATACAACAATGTTCCAGAAAACAGAAAAAGATTAAATATAGCAAAAGTCATATATCTTTATCCTCAAAAGGGTCAACACCCATGATACAAAAATCGGTATTTACAAACATATTTACAAAGATCCTAAAGGCCTCTGCCCCTCTAATTATCCTGCCTCGCCTGGCCTTCATGTGGCCCGTCCACGTTCCCAGGAGGATACGCCTTGGAAATCCAAGAGCTGGACTCCAAATGATTAACATCTGCAGAGTTACCCCCCTCCTGGGCCGGGGAGTCAGGACTATAGCTGGCCGCTTCACGGGCAGCTTCAACCAACTGGCGTTGGCTCTCAACTTCCGCCTCAAGTGTTTGCCCAGCCGCCAAAAATTCTTCAAGCACGACCAGTCGGGCCTCCGCATAGACCCACATCTCATGTGCCTCACGAGACGCGTCGGCCTGTGCAAGAGCTCGTTTTAGGTCCTCAACCTCGGCCTTTTTGGCATCAAGTTCCACCGTTAAGGACGCAACCCGAGTGCGTAATTCTGCCGCCTCCTCCGCCACTACGTGGTTGAGCTGCAATTCTTCGTCCTTAGCTTGAATGAGGACCTCCATCTTCGCAGTCCGAGCAACAACGGCCATGAGTTGTTCATAGTCTTTCTCCAGCTCAGCCACCCTCTTCTTTAACTCCTCCTCGGATTGCACGAGGCCCTTACAGACCACTCTGAAGTTCGGGTCATGTTTGTACATATCGGCCAAGGTTTGGTCACCTCACACGTCCTATTGTATTTCTGCACCAACCTATTGTATTTGGCCACCTTCTCCTTGAGGCGTCGGCCCCTCTCCGCCTCTAAGATAAGAGTCTTAAAAAAATCGAAAAGTAAGTACAAGGAAAATCACTCTCCACTAATGCAAAAGAAAAATCATCGATCAAGACAAAGACATACCTGCAAGGTCGCACCCGCCACTCTTCGAGCCAAGACCTTATCGCTGAGCTCCGCCAGGGCCACGCTCTCAGCACCTGCACATAAAAGTGTCATGCTGGTGGCCGCCGCCTAGCAGTTCCCCAACAAATTATAATGGCTAGGAATCACCATGCTACGGGAAGACTGGCCGGCGACCATCTCCACTTTGTCCAAGGACCCGCCTTCTCTGCCCACGTCCTCCATAGCGACCTCTATGCCCTTCACGTCCACACTTTTGCCCCTTCTTTCTGCGGCCTCCCTCCTAAGAGCGGACCTCCCCGAGCGAATGGCCTCGGCCATAAATACTGGCCTAGACTCAGGACGGGGTGGTTTAACCTTCCCTGTCTGAGTGACCACATCCTTGCCATAAAGACCAGCCTAGACTCAGGTCGGGCTCAGATGGAGTCAGTTTGACAGTGGGCGTCCTTATTGGGGCAACCCCGGGGACGATCCCAGGCACAGCCTTCGGTATCTCCTCGGGCGTCGTTTCAAGTATGACACCTGGCGCTGCCTCAGACACTAACTCTGGAGCCGCCTCTGATGCGACCTCTTGTCTTGAGGGGGGAGAAACACAGCCCCTAGATGTACGTACGAGGATCATATCCTCCTCATCAAGGTTAGATACCGCCCTAGAAGGGCCGGCCACAGCTTCTTTCTTCTTTTTCTTCTGCGCCTTCTTAAAGGCGCCCTAACCTACCAAAATATGTATGAGATGGGCAAGAAAATAATGGGGAGTCCCCAAGCCAGAACTGAAAAGAAAAATCAAGCAAGCCTGATACCTGACGGACCATAGAGCCTGAGGAATTCTGGCCAGGTACGACATTCCTCCGCAAACGGTATCAACGCTCGCACCCACGACCTACTGTCATCAATCCTTCGAGGAGGGCAAGCTGTCACTACATAAAGGTAAAACGAAATCTACAATGGCTAAAACCATCAAAATGAGATTGTCGTAAAAGCTGCATACAGGAATGCTTACATACTTCGTTCCACGCCTCCAGAAACCCTTCAAGATTAGACACCAGTTGTTCAGTATGCACAGAGAAAAATTTCTTCCAGAATTTACGACTAGCCTTTGTTGGAAACACGTTCTCAAGGCATTATACTAAACGTGTGTTCATATTTGTAGGTTTTGATGAATGGCAAACTATGCGCAAATTGACATATGACGAGGTCCAAGCACAAAGCGCAAAATTGATATATAACGAGATTCAAGCACAAGACAAAGATTGAGATTAAGTTTTATATGAGTCGGTATTTAATTGTGATCTTGATCCGACAACTTGAACTCAAGACTTGGCTTCTCTCGTAAAAATATTTTTTAACAAATCATGCATATTTAATTTAGAGCAAAATGATTTTAAATAATGCATATTTACTTTAGTCAAAATAATTTTTAAACATGCCTCTAAAATCTGGACTAAGATAATCGATTATGTACTTATGATAATCGATTATGTTTAAGTCAGCTGCTTGACAATCGATTGTGAACTTATGACAATCGATTGTGTTAAGGCAGTGAGCATCAGATTTTTCAAATCTGCATGACAATCGATTGTGAACCTTATGACAATCGATTGTGATGAGGCAGTGTCCATAAAAGTTTTTCAAAGCTCAAAATAATCGATTGTGAAGCTAATGACAATCGATGTGAAAAGGCAGTGTCCATCAGATTTTTCAAAGTCACAAAATAATCGATTGTGAACTTATGACAATCGATTGTGTTGAGGCAGTGTCTTCCAGACTTTTTCAAAGTTATTAAATAATCGATTGTGAACCTATAACAATCGATTGTCAAGAGGCAGTATCTAAATTGATTTTTCTAGACTGATATATAATCGATTGTTAACTTAATATAATCGATTGTATAACTGACCGTTGCCAAAATGTTTTCAAATACCGTCAGGTAATCGATTATTGATTTCTTATAATCGATTGTTTTAATTAAAATCTGGAAAGGATTTTTTGAACGTTGCTGAGTAATCGATTATTGATTTCCTATAATCGATTGTTTTAATTAAAATCTGGAAAAGATTTTTTGAACGTTGCTGAGTAATCGATTGTAGATTTCTGACAATCGATTGTTTTACGTAAAATCTGGAAATGATTTTTTGAACGTTGCCAGTAATCGATTATTGATCTTAGATAATCGATTGTTATGCGTAAAATCTGGGATTGATTTTTGGAAGAACTTGCAAACAATCGATTGAGGTAATTTGACAATCGATTGTCACAGAGTAAAATCAGCAATTCTTAATTGGCAATTAGGTAACGGTAATACAAAGTTTTTCAGCTATAAATACAGTGTCAAATCAGTCTTTTAAGTACAACAACATACAACAACTGATCATACAATTGCTAAAGCTTGCATACTTTATTGCTTATCATTTTATATTCATTACATAAGCTTTTGAGAGCCAAATTCTTGTCGAAAGTTGTTGCGATCTTGAGCGTATTCTTTTTACTCATATCTACTCTTAAAGGAGTGTCTTGTTTGAGTGCTATGTGTTTTTGTACACTTGAAGGGAAGTGTTAGTCCCTTGTGTTGTAAGAAGGAACTTGTGTTTCCTTGGTTGAAGTCTTGGAGTGTTGTATCTCCGAGCAAAGGTTGTTGAGGCTTGTGTCCTCAAGTTGTAACGGTTTGTTGAGCACCCGTAAGCTTAACAAGTTAGTGGAAATCTCGAGAGAGTCTCTCGGGGACTGGACTAGCCACGGGTTGTGGTGAACCAGGATATATCGGTGCGTTTGTTCTAATTTATTTACTTATCGCACTTATTCATTTCCTGCAATTTTTAAATTCCGCAAGTTTACGCTAATTTTTATTATAACGCTATTCACCCCCCCCCCCTCTAGCGTTAAGCGTATTCTCTAACAATTGGTATCAGAGCCCAACTCTCTGAAGACTTAACCGTTTGAGAGAAACATCCATGGCTTCTACTCGTGATTCTTTTGCAGGAATAGGTGAAGGACAATGCTCCACCCGACCACCGCTATTCGATGGTACAAATTATACATACTGGAAGGAGAGGATGAGAATATTTGTACAATCAAATAGTTTTCGTCTTTGGAAGGTCATAATGAATGGAGAACAAATTCCAACCAAGAAGGTTGAAAATGAATGGGTCCTAAAGTCCGAAGATGAATACGATGCGGATGATATCCGAAAGGTGCAAAATAATGCTAAAGCTATTAATTTATTATATTGTGCTGTAAATGCTGATGATTACAGGAAGATATCTTGTTGCACAACGGCGAAGCAAATGTGGGACAAGCTGGAAATTACGTACGAAGGTACGGACCAGGTAAGGGAAGCCAAAATTGATTTCCTAACCCATGCATATGAATTGTTTCACATGAAGGAAGGCGAAAAGGTCGATGAGATGTTTGAACGATTTTCAAAAATCGTAAATGATTTACATGCTCTTAAGAAGACCTTCACGGATAAGGAACTTGTCCGAAAAATTCTCCGAAGTCTCACTCCGGAATGGCGATCCAAGGCCGACGCGATTCACAAATCCATTGGCATTTCAAATGTCACCATCGACGCATTAAGAGGTAATCTTAAAACTTATGAATCTACTACACTTATCCCTCTTGTTTATGATCAAAGGAAGCAAAGAATCGCTCTCAAGGCAAGCACAAGCCAACCTCAAAATGATGAGGACGGAGACAACGAGTTCGGACTCGTTATCAAGAGATTTCAAAAGTTCATGCGAAAAGAGTATGAACGAAAGGGCAAAAAGCAAGGAGATCAAATAAAGTGCTATGAGTGCGGAGAAACCGGGCACATTAAATCAAATTGCCCAAATGCTAAAAAGGAGAAGAAACCCTTCAAGAAGCAACGAGCATACATATCTTGGGGAGGCGACTCCGGTGACGAGTCAAGTGAGGAAGAAGAAGACGAAGCCGCAAATCTTTGTCTTATGGCACAAGAAGACAACAAAGAAGAGGTATGTCAAATTTCTTCCAAAAATTTCTTTTCCCTTGAAGAAATGCAAAATGCTTTTGATGAGTTGTATAGCGAATTTATTAAAGCTTCAAAAACTGTTAAGAGTATAAAAGAAAATGCTTCTTTAAAAGAAAAAGATTTTCAAAAACAACTCTCTTTTAAAGAAAAGGAATTGGAAAAACTGATTTTAGAAAATGAGAGGTTGAAAGAGGAAAACAAATTTTTTGGCAAGAGAAGCGCCGACAAGCCCGAGAGTTCTAGAAATTGTACTTCTTGCATGCATCTCAAAAATGAAGTAGAAAGGCTTAAGGGCACCTTAGATAAGTTTAACTCTTCTCATAAAAATTTGAATGAAGTGCTTGTTAATTTGAAGTCGACCAAGCATGGCATAGGTTTTAGAAACGAGCCTAAAGAGAAAGTTGAAGCCAACCCCCAACCACCTAAGGCTCAACCTAGGATAAATAAAACAAATGTTCATCCTAGATACAACAAACCTAGAAATGGTTTTCATCAATCGCAACCTAGAAATAATCATGCTAGAAATAATGCACATTCTAGGCCAAACACTAGAAGGAATGTTGAACCTTTTAGAACACCTAGAAATGACTTCCAACCTAGAAACAACTATTCTAGAAATGATGCATATCCTAGAACAAATGGTAGGAGAAATGATTTTCATGATTTGCGCAATAGTTACATTGTCAAGAATAGAGTAAATGATTTTCGTCCGTCCAATTACTATCAACCTAGAAGGATGCATAATCCTAACGTGACTTGTCATTATTGTAGACGAATTGGACATATTGCTCCTGCTTGTTTTACACGACATAGAAATAACACTCAATCACATCACTATGATTTGCCTAACCCCCAAGGACCCAAAATGGCATGGGTACCTAAAACTCATTAATCTGTTTTGTAGGTATGCTTGAAGGGATCAAGTGTACTATGGTAACTTGATAGTGGATGCTCCAAGCACATGACGGGAGACGAATCCAAATTCCTTCAACTAGAACACAAGGAAGGGGGAAGTGTTATTTTTGGTGATAACAACAAAGGAAAGATTATCGGCATCGGCTCGGTCGGTAAGGATGAAATTTCTTCCATTAAGCATATATTACTTGTGAAAGGTTTAAAACATAATCTCTTGAGCATAAGTCAATTATGTGACAAGGGAAATCTTGTTTTATTTGATTCGGATGAATGCTTAGTTTTTAGACGAAGCGATTTTAAAATTATCCTTCGTGGTTTTAGAATGGATAACATTTATATGGTTGATCTTGCAAATTCTTCACCCGAATATGTGAATTGTTTAATGAGCAAAGAGGATGATTCTTGGTTATGGCATCGTAGAGTAGCTCACTTTGAACAAATTGGTTTCACAAAATTTAGTTGTTGGTCTTCCAAATTGAAATTTGAAAATGACTCAATTTGTGATTCTTGTCAAAAAGGAAATCAAACAAAAGCATCTTTTAAATCGAAAAATATTGTTTCAACTACTAGACCATTGCAATTGCTTCACATGGATTTATTTGGACCATCTCGCATTGAAAGTCTAGGTAGAAATCGTTATGCTTTTGTTATTGTTGATGATTATTCCAGATTTACTTGGACTTTATTTCTTGCCCATAAAAGTGATGCTTTTCAGAATTTTAAAATATTTTCTTAAACGTGTTCAAAACAAAAATGAAACAACCGTCACTTCAATTAGAATTGATCACGGGGGAGAGTTTGATCACAATCTCTTTGCGGACTTTTGTGACGAACTCGGTATCGAGCATACCTTTTCCGCTCCACGAACACCACAACAAAATGGGGTGGTGGAAAGGAAAAATAGGTGTCTCGAAGAGATGGCTAGAACCATGCTCGAAGAGGCTAAGATTCCCAAACATTTTTGGGCGGATGCCGTGAGTACCGCATGCTACGTTTTAAATAGATTAGTCATAAGGCCAATACTCATGAAAACCCCTTATGAACTCTACAAGGGAAGGAAACCAAATATCTCCCATTTTAGAGTATTCGGTTGTAATGTTTTATTCATAACAATGGAAAAGATCAATTGGGAAAATTTGATGCCAAATCCGATGAGGGAATTTTTATTGGGTATTCTTCACGTAGCAAAGCATATAGGGTATTTCATAATAGAACCCAAACTGTGGAGGAATCCCCTCATATTGTGTTTTCCGAAAATAATGCTCGCTTGGCGAGAAAGGATTCTTGTTCTGATCTTGCAGGTATGTTAAATAGTTTAAAAGACAAAGTACAAGAGGAAACTCCTAAGGAAATTCAAGATGAAATCTTGGAACAATCAACGGAGGAAACGCCACAATTGGAGAAAGAAACAAAAATGCCTAACGAGTGGAGGACAATCAAAGATCACCCTCTCGAACAGGTAATTGGCGACGTCGGAGAAAAGGTATGTACCCGAAACTCCCTTAAGAACACCTTAGGACATACTGCTTTTGTTTCTCAAATTGAACCAACAACCATCTCCGAAGCAATTGGGGATGAATTTTGGACCTTGGCAATGCAAGAGGAGCTTAACCAATTCAAAACGGAATAACGTTTGGGATTTGGTGCCAAGACCCGAAAATCATAACATAATTGGTACGAAATGGGTTTTTCGAAACAAACTAGATGAAAATGGTGTAATCACTAGAAACAAAGCTAGGCTTGTAGCAAAAGGCTATAATCAAGAAGAGGGTATTGACTATGAAGAAACATATGCTCCCGTAGCTAGATTAGAAGCTATTCGTTTATTGCTTGCTTTTGCCTCTTCTATGAATTTCAATTTATATCAAATGGATGTGAAAAGTGCTTTTCTAAATGGTGTTATTCAAGAAGAAGTTTATGTTGAACAACCCCCCGGTTTTGAAGATTTTAAATCTCCCGATCATGTTTTCAAACTCAAAAAGGCTCTTTATGGTTTAAAACAAGCTCCCCGAGCTTGGTATGAAAGATTGAGTAAATTTCTATTGGAAAATGATTTCATTAGGGGGAAAGTTGACACCATTATTTTTGTTAAGCATAAAAACAATGATATTTTATTAGTTCAAATCTATGTGGATGATATTATATTTGGTGCTACTAACAATGTTTTGTGCAAGGAATTTTCCGATTTAATGACAAGCGAATTTGAGATGTCTATGATGGGTGAGTTAACATTCTTTTTGGGATTACAAGTAAAGCAAATGAAAGAAGGTACGTTCATTTGCCAAGCGAAATATTGCAAAGAATTGCTGAAACGAATTGAAATGACCAATGCAAAAGCAATGGCAACCCCCATGAGCACATCCGATCATCTAGACAAAGATGAGAAAGGTAAGGAAGTCGACATCAAAAAGTATCGAGGTATGATTGGCTCTCTCCTTTATCTTACTGCTAGTCATCCGGACATCATGTTTAGCGTGTGCTTATGCGCTCGTTATCAATCGTGTCCGAAGGAGTCTCACCTAACTGCGGTGAAACGGATATTGAAGTATCTTGTTGGTACTGTAAATGTGGGTCTATGGTACCCCAAAGGTTCTTCATGCCAACTTGTTGGCTATTCCGATTCCGATTTTGCTGGATGCAAATAGGACCGCAAGAGCACTAGTGGCACTTTCCATTTGCTAGGTAGCTCTCTCATTTCTTGGTTTAGCAAGAAACAAGTAAGTATTGCGTTGTCCACAACCGAGGCTGAATATGTAGCCGCGGGGAGTTGTTGCGCTCAAATTATTTGGATGAAACAACAACTCTTGGACTATGGCCTAAGTCTTGATCATATCCCTCTTAGATGTGATAATACTAGTGCCATATGCTTGACGAAGAACCCCGTTCTTCATTCGCGAACAAAACACATTGAAATTAGACATCATTTTATAAGAGATCACGTTCTCAAAGGCGATGTCGAAATTGAATTTGTTGAAACCAAAGATCAATTGGCCGAAATCTTTACAAAGCCCTTAGAGAAAGAGTCCTTCTTCCGAATTCGTAGTGAACTCGGGATCCTTGACTCCACGTTGATCTAAGTCATGCATTGCATTTTCCCTTTCACATGTTTTCTAACTTGAGCGTTGGAGACGTCTAACGTATTTTTGCAGGTATCGCCCTAAAGGCAAGGGGAATTATAAAACTTGACGCACAGAACAATCGACTTCTCTTTTATATAATCGATTATCCAGTATCAATAATCGATTGTCTTGACATTATTTGCGTTATTATTTCTGAAATTGCATTTTTTATAAATAAACAAGTTTTTTTAATTATTCTATTTTTTTTCTAATGGCAAAAGGGGGAAGATAACGGGTATGCACTCTCAATACTTATCGGCATAAATTGAGGGGGAATTCATATATTGAGGGGGAACAAATTGCATATCTATATACTTGTTGCATATCGTTACTTGTCTTGAATCGTCATTATGAATTGCCTAATATGCATATCCCGCTTAAAGTTTGCCATTATAAAAAAGGGTGAAATTGTTGGAAACACGTTCTCAAGGCATTATACTAAACGTATGTTCATATTTGTAGGTTTTGATGAATGGCAAACTATGTGCAAATTGACATATGACGAGGTCCAAGCACAAAGCGCAAAATTGATATATAACGAGATTCAAGCACAAGACAAAGATCGAGATTAAGTTTTATATGAGTCGGTATTTAATTGTGATCTTGATCCGACAACTTGAACTCAAGACTTGGCTTCTCTCGTAAAAATATTTTTTAACAAATCATGCATATTTAATTTAGAGCAAAATAATTTTAAATAATGCATATTTACTTTAGTCAAAATAATTTTTAAACATGCCTCTAAAATCTGGACTAAGATAATCGATTATGTACTTATGATAATCGATTATGTTTAAGTCAGCTGCTTGACAATCGATTGTGAACTTATGACAATCGGTTGTGTTAAGGCAGTGAGCATCAGATTTTTCAAATCTGCATGACAATCGATTGTGAACCTTATGATAATCGATTGTGATAAGGCAGTGTCCATCAAAGTTTTTCAAAGCTCAAAATAATCGATTGTGAAGCTAATGACAATCGATTGTGAAGAGACAATGTCCATCAGATTTTTCAAAGTCACAAAATAATCGATTGTGAACTTATGACAATCGATTGTGTTGAAGCAGTGTCTTCCAGACTTTTTCAAAGTTATTAAATAATCGACTGTGAACCTATAACAATCGATTGTCAAGAGGCAGTGTCTAAATTGATTTTTCAAGACTGATATATAATCGATTGTTAACTTAATATAATCGATTGTATAACTGACCGTTGCCAAAATGTTTTCAAATACCGTCAGGTAATCGATTATTGATTTCTTATAATCGATTGTTTTAATTAAAATCTGGAAAGGATTTTTTGAACGTTGCTGAGTAATCGATTATTGATTTCCTATAATCGATTGTTTTAATTAAAATCTGGAAAGGATTTTTTGAACGTTGCTGAGTAATCGATTGTAGATTTCTGACAATCGATTGTTTTACGTAAATTCTGGAAATGATTTTTTGAACGTTGCCAGTAATCGATTATTTATCTTAGATAATCGATTGTTATGCGTAAAATCTGGGATTGATTTTTGGAAGAACTGGAAAACAATCGATTGAGGTAATTTGACAATCGATTGTCACTGAGTAAAATCAGCAATTCTTAATTGGCAATTAGGCAACGGTAATACAAAGTTTTTCAGCTATAAATATAGTTTCAAATCAGTCTTTTAAGTACAACAACATACAACAACTGATCATACAATTGCTAAAGCTTGCATACTTTATTGCTTACCATTTTATATTCATTACATAAGCTTTTGAGAGCCAAATTCTTGTCGAAAGTTGTTGCGATCTTGAGCGTATTCTTTTTACTCATATCTACTCTTAAAGGAGTGTCTTGTTTGAGTGCTAAGTGTTTTTGTACACTTGAAGGGAAGTGTTAGTCCCTTGTGTTGTAAGAAGGAACTTGTGTTTCCTTGGTTGAAGTCTTGGAGTGTTGTATCTCCGAGCAAAGGTTGTTGAGACTTGTGTCCTCAAGTTGTAACGATTTGTTGAGCACCCATAAGCTTAACAAGTTAGTGGAAATCTCGAGAGAGTCTCTCGGGGACTGGACTAGCCACGGGTTGTGGTGAACCAGGATATATCGGTGCGTTTGTTCTAATTTATTTACTTATCGCACTTATTCATTTCCTGCAATTTTTAAATTCCGCAAGTTTACGCTAATTTTTATTATAACGCTTCCCCCCCCCCCTCTAGCGTTAAGCGTATTCTCTAACAGCCTTGTCGTCCACCTGCACCACAAGACTCTTCTTGCCCCGACGCACTAACTGGAGCATGGTGCCTCTCATGAAACTAACATTGAACATTTGCAGGAGGTGGTGAACAGAGACCTCCCTCTCGGCCTTAGCCGCGTAGGTGGTAAGGATCCGGTACGCCTTCAGCGCATACGGTGTAAGTTGAGTCGGACACGCCCCGAACAGATGACAAAGCTCCTCATCCAGAGGATTGAGCGGTAAGCTATACTTGATCTGAAAAGCGTACTCATAGAACGTGCAGTATCCTGGCCTGTGCACATTAGCGTAGTCCATCCCGGTGGGAGCCATGTCAACATAATCAGGAGTATTATATGACTTCCTAAGAGCAGCCAAGTGAGATGGCATCAGATCGCTGAGCTCCCAAGGAGGAAGCTTACACTTGTTCTTAAAATCTTTCCGTGTATCCATATCCAGTGGGAGTATGTTAGTCGTTGACAGAGGAACAAGAACATCCTCGGCTTCCCCATCGTCTGAATACGACGAAACCCTAGAAGGGGTATCGTCCTTGGTCCCGGTACCATCGTGGCGACGCATAAACATGACAGAAGTTATAAGAGAAAGGCGATTCGGGACACCAGGTTTGATTCCTAGGAACGAATGTTTCAAAAGAAAAGGGCAACGAGTACCAGAAAGAGATAAGGAAAAGTTCGAGGAAATACTCTCTGAAAAAGTTTGAAAGATGAATCGAGTTCAATATCCCCTCTATTTGTAATAAAAGGCACACGAAAATCGAAAAGTCATGACTGGAAAACCGGCGCAGGAAACCAAAACGTCACGTCCTGAACCGCCTCGGGAGCAAAAGTAATGATCACGCACGTGATCGATGATGTCATCCTAAAAAGGAGCCCCAAAAGGAGGTAATATGTCAACGGCATAACACCTTCATATATGAGCACGCTCTTTCCGTCAGTATCCACAGGTACAGACTGATTTCCAAAAATGTCAAGTATGCATGTCTGTTCGTTGAAGACGTCTCTCGGCTACGTCCCCGACAAACGGAGGGACTATCTGTATTGGGAAAATTTGGTTCCCTATGTTCTCATGTTATCTATGCATGCCCTTAACAGAGAGAGCGGCCTAACTGAGGCCGGCTCGAGTAAGGTCGGCCCCAGTAAGCGTACGGACCAAGTGACATGACTCATTACGACGTCGTTTTCTGACTCTCCCGTACACTAAGACCACCAACCCTTGTACTTCTCTTTTATTGTTTCGAGGAAGGTCCCTTAATATATAAAGGGTATCTTCCCTTTATAAAGACTCATGTGTATTTTACCATTAGAAATATACAACTCTCTCTCTCTCTCTCTCTCTATCTCTCTATCTCTATCTCTCTCTCTATCTCTCTCTCTCTCGTGAAAAGATTACTACTTGCCTTATTGTTCTTATATCTAAAATTATCTACATTATTATCACAGATCTTAGCTACACGATATTCTCTACTCCATATTACTCTTGATTCCGATTAGCCCTTGTTATTTTCGATTGTTCTTGAGCTTAATAAGTACTTACATAACTTTTTAGGCGAGCAAGAATGTTACTAGAAAAAATTACTAGGATTATTGTACTACCATTTTTGTTTCTCCCTTAAATTTTTTATTGGCATCTCATTTCTGTTTACTCTGTGTATGGATCTGAGCATTTAAATTTGAAATTCAAATAGAATTAAAAAAAAGTATAAAGAGGAACGTTGTTTAAAGGTAGGGGACCCTGCTAGCTGGTAGGGTTAGGGCTGTGCATTCGATTTATCGATTCAATTTTGATAATTATCGATAATTATTTATCGATTATCGATTTGTACATATGCTTATCGTTATCGTTTCATTAAGGTTTTGATTTTTTCGATTTAGAGTTATCGATTTTGGGGGCTTATCGATTCGGTTAGCGATTACACAAATAAAAAAATTTGCGAGATTCCACGGAAAGTATATCACTATAAACGCGTCTAACTTATATGGACAAAAAGAAGCTAAAATAAGACGAATACCATTTATAACATAAAAATTATATATACAAGCACATGTAACAAAACTAAAGTAAGGGATCAAATGTATTCCACCAACACTCCAACGGTATAAAAAAATAAAATAAAATAAAATAATACATCACAACTAATTTTGTTTTCCATTAATTTGAACTTCATTCCCTTGATCTTTAAATATGATCATTCCTTAAATGTGGTAGAGGAAATAATAGGGTAAGGGACTTATGGTAAAGGAAAGGGTATAGATTAGGGAATATGATTTTGGATAACCTCCTTCAAAATAGTAGCGGAATATATATACATTCGGTATGTTATATTAATCTACACAAATAGGTAATTACTCATTTTACAAGTGTCTACAGTCTAGGGGTGTACATTCGATTTATTGATTCGATTTTGACCCTTATCGATAATTACTTATCGATTATCGATTTGTACATATGATTATCGTTAGCGTTTCAATAAGGTTTCGATTTTTTCGATTTCGATAACAAATAATTAATTCGAGTTATCGATAAACTGATTCGGATAAACACTCCTAGGTAGGGTAGGGAAAGAAAAAGAAGTTGTGCTTGCTTGACCAAGTCATAAAGCTTAGGTCTATTTTCATCTGAAGACTTAGGGCCCTACTTTTAAACTTGATCATACTTCAAAGTTGAGAAATTGCAAGTGACAGATGACTTTCCCATTAATGTTGTCCCACAATTTGGTTCTCTGAATGTTACATCTTAACGAATATATATTTTGGATCATTTGTAGATAATCCAAATATAGTACTTAAGCGAAGGAGTAACAATTCTTCATGATTTAGGTAGATTTTTAATCATCTTAAAGGGGCGACGCTCTATTCGTACGATAGAGCAAGTAGAACAAAATGTAAGGTGATGCTTTGACGTACGAGCAAGTAGAAGAAAATGTAAGGTGGTGCTTTGACTACTCCAAGAAAATGGAAAAGATTGTTTTCAAACATTTTCTTGCAAGTGATTTGACATGGGATCACCGTTTGTGTCTCAAAAACACCAATTTTGTGTTTCTCATTAGTGTATTACTAGCCAACAAGTGTAATAATATATGTATATTATACACATAAATACAAAAATATATTAGTGTTATAAATAGACTTCTATTTAAGATGAATGTCTTTAATTAGAGAGATTCTAGAGTCCTATTAATGGTAGCTAAATCATCCTTCTCCCTATAAATAGAGGTGCCCTCTACCATTGTAAATAACTCCTAACATTCTTAAGTATCAATAAGAAGAACTCTCTCTACTCTTCTCTCTATTACTCTCAATCCATGCAATATGCTACTGCGGCGTGCAGTCCGATCCATGCATGTATATGTACATGATCACACAACACTCGAGGCCTGAAAGCGTCATTACAACATCTTAATACCCTCACATATGGCCCTCAGCCTCAATCAGTCCAAAATATTAAAAAAGCCCTTCGGGCATCCGTAAACAATTATACTCAGCTCAAATGATAGTTCAAATGTCATTTAAAACTCCAAGTTTGAGTAAAACTATTATTGAGTTCAATAAATAGTGTAAATCACATGGACTGAGTTCAATGATATTTCAAATAGTGAGTAAAAACAGTGATGATAGTTCAACAAGGGTTCAAAAAATCAGCAATAAGCCCCAAGTATGGCAATGATACCAAGTCATAATGATAACAACAAGACATTTAAAAGTTTGCGATAAAGACCAACAACCGGGACAGAACAAGTCAAAATCCCAACGGTGCTCTACCTCACGCTCAGGTCCAGCGTGCAAGTCACCACAGTACAGCACTAAGATGTGCAAATATGGGGTTTCAACCCCTCAGGATAACATTCTCAAGTATTACTCACCTCGAATCGGCAAAATCTCAAGCTCGCGACGCCTTTGCCCCTCAAATCAGCCTCCACGCGCGTCAAATCTAGCAAAAAACAGAGCAAATACATCACAATATGCAAATAGGGCAATACCCAATCGAAAACAATCGGAATATGACAGGAATCTCGAAACTAGCAAAACCCGATCCTCGGGACCGCTTCTCTAAAAATTACAAAACTTATATTTTCAAAATCCTCATCTCGCCACAATTCCTTACATATAAACTTCATCAAAATCAGAGTCCAATTTCTCCTCCAAATCCACAATTTTCATTCGAAATAACAAGCCCTGGTTCATAAACTTTTACATCCAATTTCAGAGAATTAATGGTTGATTCTTAAATAAAATGACGTAATAAGACTCCAGGGATAGAGTCCAGGCGGGTAAAGGACAGCTCGCTATTGCTCAGTCCGGTGGAGGCCAGACAGCCGATGGTCCAGCCAGATTTTATGCCTTTCCAGCTAGGCCAGACGCGATGGTCTCAGATGCCGTCATCACAGGTATTATTTCAGTCAGTGGTAGGGATGCTTCGGTATTATTTGATCCAGGATCTACTTACTCATATGTATCATCTCTATTTGCTCGTTTTCTGGTTATCTCTCATGGCCCTTTGGGTGTTTCTGTTCATGTGTCCACTCATGTGGGCGATTCTGTGGTTGCAGACCGGATCTACCGGTTTTGTAAGGCAGATCTTTTGTTGTTTGATATGATCGATTTTGAGGTCATCCTGGGTATGGATTGGTTATCTCCCTATCACGCCGTCCTTGAATGTCATGCCAAGACTATTTCGCTAGCAATGCCAGGATTGCCGAGATTTGAGCGGAAGAGTTCCACTGTTGATACGCCTAGCAGGGTTGTTTCCTTTCTAAAGGCTCAACGCATGGTTGAGAAAGGGTGTTTGGCTTATCTAGCTTATGTTCGAGAAACCTCAGCACAGTCTCCGATGATTGATTCAGTGCCAATAGTCCAAGAGTTTGCCGATGTTTTTCCTTCTGATCTTCCAGGCATGCCTCTGGATCGTGATATTGATTTCTGCATTGGTTTGGCTCCAGGCACTCAACTTATATCAATCCCACCATAACGTATGGCTCCTAAAGAGTTGAAGGAGTTGAAGGAGCAGTTGGACGAGTTATTAGCAAAGGGGTTTGTTAGGACCAGTGTGTCGCCTTGGGGTGCACCAATGCTATTTGTGAAGAAGAAAGATGGGACTACGCGGATGTGCATTGATTACCGCCAGTTGAACAAAGTCACCATCAAGAACAAGTACCCATTTCAGCGTATTGATGATCTATTTGACCAGTTGCAGGGTGCTAGGGTGTTCTCTAAGATTGACTTGAGATCAGGGTACCATCAGCTGAAGATTTAAGATTCAGACATTCCGAAGACTGCATTCAAGGCTAGATATGGCCTCTACGAGTTTCTGGCGATGTTCTTTGGGTTGACGAATGCTCCAGTGGCGCTTAGAAACCTTTTATTGGTTCATTTGTTATCTTCTTCATTGACGACATCTTGATATACTCCCATAGCCTGGGGGAGCACGAGCAACATTTGAGAGTAGTGTTTCAGACCTTGCGAGAGCAGAGGCTATATGCCAAGTTCTCCAAGTGTAAGTTCTGGCTAGAGTCAGTGGCATTCTTGGGGCATATTGTATTTGGAGAGGGTATTAAAGTGGATCCTAAGAAGGTGGAGGCAGTTCAGAGTTGGCCACGACCTATTTCCATGACGAAGATCAGGAGTTTCCTGGGGTTGGCAGGGTACTGCCGGCGGTTTGTGCAGGGCTTTTCATATATTGCTTCACCCTTGACCAGATTGACCCAGAAGGGTGTCCCATTTTGTTGGTCCGACGAGTGCGAGGAGAGCTTTCTGAAGCTCAAGACGGCTTTGACCACAACACCTATTCTTGTATTTCCTTCCTGTTCAGGGATGTATACTGTATATTGCGACACCTCTCGCGTTGGCTTGGGATGTGTATTGATGCAGGAGGGGCAAGTTATTGCATATGCTTCACGCCAGTTGAGAATTCATGAGAAGAACTACCCAGTGCACGATCTAGAGTTGGCATTGATTGTTCATGCTCTAAAGATATAAAGGCATTATTTGTATGGAGTGTCATGTGAGGTTTACACCGATCATCGCAGTTTGCAACACCTATTCAAACAGAGGGACCTTAATTTGAGGTAGAGCAGATGGATTTAATTACTAAGGGATAATGACGTTACCATTCTTTATCATCCAAGTAAGGCGAATGTGGTCGCAAATGCTTTGAGCAGAAAGGCAGAGAGTATGGGTAGTATGGAATTCATTCCTATTGAGGAGAGACCATTGGTTTTGGAAATTCAGTCCTTGGCTAACAGACTTGTCAGGTTGGATATTTCGGAGCCCAGCCGAGTTCTAGCATGCGTGGTTGCTCAGTCTTTGTTGTTAGGGCAGATTAAGGCCCGGCAGTCCGACGATCTGCATTTGACAGCCCTCGGAGAGACATTACTTAAAGAAGGTGCCAAGGAGGTTACTATTGGCAAGGATGGAGTGTTACGGCTTCAGGGACGTGTATGTGTTCATGATGTGGATGGCTTGTGGAGGAGGATTCTATAGGAGGCCTACAGTTTGAGGTACTCCATTCATCCAGGTGCCACAAAGATGAATCGTGACTTGAGACAAAATTACTGGTGGCAGAGGATGAAAAAGGACATTACTGAGTATGTGTCTAGATGTTTGAATTGCCAACAGGTCAAGTATGAGCACCAGAGGCCAGATGGCCTACTTCAGCAGATGCCCATTCCGGAATGGAAGTGGGAGCGCATCACTATTGACTTCGTGGTTGGATTGCCGCAGACTTTGCGGAAGGTTGATTCAGTGTGGGTTATTGTGGATAGGTTGACCAAGTCGACCCATTTTATTCCAGTGGAAACTACTTATACAACGGAGAGATACGCTTTGATTTATATTTGGGAGATAGTCCGGTTGCATGGTGTATCGGTCTCCATCATATCAGACATAAGCCCTCAGTTCACATCTCACTTTTGGAGAGCCGTTCATAGTGGTTTGGGCACCAGCGTGGTTCTCAGCACAACATTTCACCCTCAGACCGACAGGCAATCGGAGCGGACAGTTCAGATGTTAGATGATATGATTAGAGCATGTGTGATTGACTTTGGAGAGCACTAGGATCATTTTTTGCCCTTGGCGGAGTTTGCATATAATAATAGCTATCAGTCCAGCATAGACATGGCCCCATATGAGGCATTGTATGGTTGTCGTTCTCCTATAGGGTGGTTTGAGCCTGGTGAGGCTAAATTACTAGGTACATATTTGGTATAGGATGCCTTGGATAAGGTAAAGTTGATTCCGGAGAAGCTCCGCACAGCTCAGTCCAAGCAGAAGAGTTGCGCGGATCAGAAGGCGCATGATGTATCAGTTATGATTGGCAAGAAGGTTCTCTTGAAAGTCTCGCCAATGAAGGGTATTATGAGGTTCGGTAAGACGGGCAAGTTGAGCCTAAGATTTATAGCCCCATTTGAGGTGTTGAGGCGAGTTAGAGAGGTTGCTTATGAGCTTGCTTTACCTCCCAGTTTATCAGGAGTCCATCCAACTTTCCATGTATCGACGCTTTGAAAGTATCATGCCGACTACTCTCATGTGTTGGACTTCAGTACCATTCAGTTAGATGAGAGCTTGGGCTACAAGGAGGATCCAGTCGCCATTATTGATAGACAGGACCATCAGTTGAGGTCCAAGAGGGTTTCTATAGTAAGGGTCCAATGGAGGGGGCAACCAGTTGAGGAGGCGACCTAGGAGTCCGAGGAGGACATGCAGAGCAGATATCCCCACCTATTCAGTAGTCCAGGTACTTTTCTATGTCCGCTCGAGGACGAACATTTGTTTAAAAGGTGGAGAATGTAATGACCCGACTGGTCGTTTTACTATTTGGAACCGCGTTCCCTTAAATAAAACTTCCCATGCTTTCCTTATCTAAATTATGACTTGCGGGGGGCAATCAGTCGGAAGTTAGAAGAGTTTTGAGTGAAAATAAAACCAATTATTCCTTTAAGGTTTTCTTAAAAGGCCAAGTTTAACTTTGGTCAACTTTCTTGGGAAACGGACCCAGATTTGTGATTTGACAGTCCCGGGAGGTCCGTTAAAAAATATGGAACCTGGGCATATACCCGGAATCGAATTCCGAGGTCCCTAGCCCGAGTACGGAATTTTTATGCAAAATTGTTAAATAAAAGTTTTAAGGAATTAAAGAATCTAAGTAATTATTAAAAACATAGGTATCATGTTCGGATTCTGGTTCTGAAACTTGGTACAAGCCCGAAATATCATATAAGACCTAGCCGTAAAATTTAGTGTCAATCCGAATAGTTTAAGGGCATTTTGACTAGTTGATAGGAAATAAAGAACTTGAAGTTCATTAAGTTGAACCAATTGGTTTTGGGGGTTCGATTCTTTGATTTAGCCTTTTTTGGGTGTTTCGAGGGTTCGACTAGGTCTGCCTCGTGATTTCAGACTTGTCGGTATGTTCGGGTGCAGCTCGAGAGCCCCGAGCGTCAAATGGTCGAGGTTCGAGCGAAGTTGGATTTTGAAAAGGAACAACTTTGGCTGCTTCTGTCAAAACCTCTTCTGCGGCTCTTGGATCACAGAAGCAGTTATTTTACCGTAAAAGTAGCCAGGCCGGCCAGGGGGCAAACCGCAAAAGCGTCCTAGGAACAACAGAAGCAGATTCGCTTATGCGGCCCCCAGACCGCAGAAGCGGTCGACCCCTCTTTGCCCAAAATTGCATATACGGCCTTTTGTTTGCAGGTACGGGACCGTAGTAGCGGTCCCCAAACCACAGAAGCGGAAATCACAGAGGCAGTGAGCTCATTTAATACGGGCTCAAGTGCATTTATCTCCCATTTCCTTCATACTTGGGTGATTTTGGAGCTTTCAAAGAGAGGGTTTCAACATAACATCACAAGGTAAGTAATTCCCACTCACTCTTAGCTTAAATACATGAACATTACATAGATTTATCAACAACAACAACAACATCCCAGTATGATCCCACAAGTAGGGTGAGTGGAGGGTAATATGTACGCAGACCTTACCCTTACCCCGAGGGGCAGAGATGTTGTTTCCAAGAGATCCACCGCTCAAGAAAGCAACAAGAGGAGATATATTAGTATATCAATAAACTCATAATACAATAACATAAAATAATATACACAACATAAAGTAACACAGCTAGTAGCAATATTTTGAAAATACGAAAAAGATTCAAGGTATAATAATATCTACCCGATCACATCCTGCATCAGTATATGAGCAGTAGCATCTAACTGTCTAGTATCACTCTAGTACATTGTATAAATATCCACAACTTTTCCTAACCTATAACCTTAATGCTCGACCTCCACAGTTCACTGTCAAGGGCCATGTCTTCGGTAATCCTAAGTAGCGTCATGTCCTACCTCATTACATAGATTTAACACTAATAATCAAATAAAATCAAGGGTTAGAGCTAGACCTAGTGTTTTGATAAAATTATTATTTAACCACCAAATTAGCTATGTAATGAACTAAAATTTACATATTACTAATCCTTAGGTTATGGAAAATATTTTCCTTCAAAAATCTCAGAATCCGGGCACGTGGGCCCGGGATCAAAATTTAGAAAACTTGTGGGAAAGGTTGGGAAATTATTTAATGAGTTGGAATTCAACTTTGTGAGCACGTATTGACTAGCTCTTACTTTATTTAACTAGTTGGTACACGTTCGGCTTCGAATTAAGGTTGGAACCTATTTATGTTATTGACGAAACGCTTCGGAGCGAGGTGAGTATCCTTTCTAACTTTGTGAGAGGGAAATGTCCCCCCTAGGATTAATAAAAATGTATAATTGTTGAACGCTTGTATGGTATAATTTAAAATGTATAGCCTTCGTATGCATTCTGGATGCTTGCTTGTTATTTGTGGATCGGGCCGATCACCTCGGTATTAATAGATGCATCTATAGGCGTGTCGTCGACCCCCGGCAAGTGCACATTTTATTATGTTGGTTCGGGCCAACGCCTCGATATAATGTGGGCATGATTCTTACGTGGAAACTTGTACTCACACTATTTGTTATTAGACATTGAGCATGAAATTGTAAAAATCATGATACTTTAAAGAACATGACTTATCTCTCTTGCCTTGAACTTGTTAATACTAGTAGCTTCTATGCTTATAAATAATGTCACATATTATTTGACTTTAGTAAGTATCAAGTCGACCTCTCGTCTCTACTTCTTCGAGGTTAGGCGGGATACTTACTGGGTACATGATGTTTATGTACTCTTGCTACGCTTCTGTACTTATATGTACAGGATCTGAGGCAGGTGGATCTGGTTACTATTCGGGCACGCATCAGTGAGATACCTTGGACTTCTACGGTAAGCTGCTTCCTTTCATTGACGATCTGCAGCCGAAGAAGTCATCTCTGTACTTTTGCTTTTCTGTCTATCATGATTCGGACAGTAGGATAGTATATTATTTATTTTGTATATTCTCTACTAGTTTTCCGTAGCTGTGACACCAGGTTCTGGCACACATTTTAGTAGACTAGTTTTGGGTTGTAATAGTATGTCTCCACTTGATTGCTGTTTCGGGTTCTGAAAACCCCTTTTGGGATGCTTATTCCCTTCTTAGAAATATTGATATTGATAATCTTAGAAATGTTTTTCGCAATTGACTTGCCCGGCAAGGTAGTTGGGCGCCATCATGACGTGTTGTGGAAATGGGTCGTGACATTCCTATTATTACATAGATATAAAAGCTTTTATATTGGGTTATTATCCTTGCCCATTATTCCATTTTATATATCGATATACATTTTTATTTCTCCTAATTGTTTAATTATTTTTGTTTTTTATATTGTTAACAGTTTTTGAATATTTAATATATAAATAATAATTTTGTATTTCCTACTTTATGTTTTTAATGCATTTCCTACCGTACTACCACTGCTTTAATGAGAAAAATAATATATTAGAGATTGCACAACTTTTAGATGGATCGGACTTGCTTTTTCATTCCCAGGAAGAAGAGTATATATACATGAATTTAAGCGCATACTCCCTAAAAATCTCTCCTACGAATATTCTAATAACATCATATTCCTATAATATATCATATAGTATCAAATCTCTAACAAATATAGATAAACAATAGATAAATACTATATTTACAGATTTATAGATCTTGATTCAGAAAAGAAAATCCAACAACAATGAAGTACGAAGAATAATCAATAAGATTTGCAATATTTTAATAGTATCATAATGCTTCGTTCAATCAAATTTGATTTTAAATCTCAATTAAAAAAAGATTATCTTTCAATTCAAAAACTTGTATCCTTCAATTTAAATTTTCTGTCTCAATTTAAATATGTTTTAATCTAAATTCAATATTTTTTATTATAATATTTATTAACTTTTTCTTATCACACCACTTGACGTGGTTGATTACCTTGTTATTTTTAATTAATTATCTGAGTAATTTGTTTAACTCTATTTTTCATTAAGGATAATAGTCTAAAAGTTATGCAAAAGATATGACAGTTTAAGAGTCTTTTTTTCCTTAAAAGTAATTTTTCAAAACATTTGCAAGATTCATTTCAATAATATCAAACCTAATCAAATAAAGTCTGCATTAACAAACATTTGAAATTCAATTATTTAATTACATCACATGTTTCTAAAAAAATATTTTTAGCTCTAAAGTAAAATTTATCATAAATATTTTTTCAATAGCAAGGGATCATTGGATATGAACCAACGATTTTGTAAGATACAAAATATTTATTTAAATATTTTTTTCTTAAAAAGAAATACCTACCATAACAAAATTATACACAAAATTTAATTAAAGATACCTATAATAATGTATATTGTTCACAAATAAAGTTAGATACAAAACTTTTACAAGATCAAGAATTGTTATTTCAACTTAAAATTAGTGTATTAGATTTTCAACGAAATTTTAATTGATTCTTGTTCAAAAAAGGATACCTACCATAACTGAATTATATACAAATTTAATTAAATATACTTATAGAAAATCTTGGACTACTACTTTCTTTAAATATTTTCCATTTATAATCAAAAATTTTTATGTTGTTTTAAAATTGCCAAGTGGCTTCATTTTAGCTTGCCACTTGGCTTAACCACATTGCAAACTACCTTTTAATATAATAATATAGATTTATCATAAATAATTTTTTAATAGTAAGGGATCGTTAGATATGAATTATCGATTTTGTAAGATATAAAATATTTATTTAAATATTTTTTTCTTAAAAAGGAATACCTACCATAATTGAATTATACAAAAAAAATAATTAAAGAAACCTATAATAATGTATATTGTTCACAAATAAAGTTAGATAAAACTTGTAAAAAATAAAGAATTATTATTTCAACTTAAAATTAGTGTATAAGATTTTCATCAAAATTTTAATTGATTGTTGCTCAAAAAAGGATACCTACCATAACTAATATACACAAATTTAATTAAATATACCTATAGGAAATCTTGGATTACTACTTTCATTAAATAATTTTTTATTTATAATCTAACTTTTTTATGTTGTCTTAAAATTATCAAGTGGCTTCATTTTAGCTTGCCACTCGACTTAACCACATTTCAAACTACTCTCTTTTTAATATAATCTAGATATAGATTTATCATAAATATTATTTTAATAATAAGGGATCGTTAGATATGAACTATCGATTTTGTAAGATACAAAATATTTATTTAAATATTTTTTTCTTAAAGCAGAATGCCTACCATAACTGAATTATACACAAAATTTAATTAAAGAAGCCTATAATAATGTATATTATTCACAAATAAAGTTAGATACAAAACTTGTACAAAATAAAGAATTATTATTTCAACTTAAAATTAGTGTATAAGATTTTCAACGAAATTTTAATTGATTCTTGCTCAAAAAAGGATACCTACCATAACTGAATTTTACACAAATTTAATTAAATATACCTTAGAAAATCTTGGATTACTACTTTCATTAAATATTTTTCCATTTATTATCCAAATTTTTTATGTTGTCTTATAATTGTCAAGTGGCTTCATTTTAACTTGTCACTTGGCTTAACCAAATTGCAAACTACTCTTTTTTTTTTTTTTTTTTTTGATAAATAGATTTCTTTTGATAATGACTAGAAGGCACACATATGGACTTAATGATTTGTACACAAATAAATATTCTAACTTTAACCTGGACCCCACTCTATATGACTAAATTATTCAGTTATCATAGTAGACGTGAATTGTACTATTCAAATTCCCTTTTTAATTACAGATCAAAAACGAAAATCACCTACTTAAAAGCTATTCTACCATTGAATCACTTTCCAAGCAAATCCACGAAACATAGGATGGGAAATGACTGATGCTGAACCTAGATTATTTTACCAACTCCACATGAACTTAATTACCACTCAAACTCACAATGTTAAATTTAGATAATACCAATAATTCTTAATTCATCCATTTCGGTCCAAATGGTACAAATTCAATAGTCCAAACAAATGTTCTAATCACAATTAAGTATGAACAGTTAAACTAAACATGAAAAGCTGGTCAAAACTCCAACGAACGTCAGACAAATAAACCAAACTTCTTCTTCATTGATTTTCTCAAACAATTCATACACTCCAGATCAGTATAGGTAGTGCATATGTACCTGGATTTTAAATCACAGCAAGAAGAAACAAGAGTCAGGAGGAGCAGGTGAATAGCAACAACAGTTCAATACTAAAAACAGCCCAGGAAATAGAATGAGCAACCCAGAAATGTTTAAATCAAACAGAGTTTAGCAGATCCACTTCAACACAGCAACAAACCAATCAAGTGAACATCAATGCATAGACAACCAGTAAAATACCCAAACTAGTTCAAATCCGAACTTAAACCCTTATGAAACTTCACTGGTGCAAAACTTAGCCGAAAAACCCACTTAATTTGATTCAATTGCACTTGAAATGAACCTCTACACTTCAACAAGCAGCAATAGTAATTACAAAATGTGAATTGACAAATAGAAACTGAAATCAATCTCTAACTTCAATGGAATATTAGAATTTTTTTTGATTTTTCTTCTGTTTTCGATTTATTTGATTTTTGAGTTTTGATTCCAATTTTCAGATGTGGAAAGTGAGAGAAGGTCTTCGACGGGGTAATTCTGATGATTGAAATAGAAGACCCCTTACATGGACACTCTTAATGACTTTTATAGGCGAAGGCTCTAGATATTTTCAGTTTTGATTTGCCCATTAGTCCTTCTTTATTTACTTATTTATCCCCTTATTTTTCAACTTGTACTACAAGCTATTACCCTAAGTTTACTAAAATTTGATTTAAGCCTTATTCTAGAAGGAACTAGAAAATTCTACGGCATTCCATCCTACGTCAAAAGCCCAAAATACCTCTGAGTTCAAAATGGGACTAATCAATCCAGTTAACTAACCAAGCTGGACTAACCCTTCACATTAACTATTTAACTAAAGACTATTGTTAATTACAGACTTCAGTAATTCAGTCAAACAATAGAATGATCAATTGTTTTTAATATATATAATATAATATATATTGTTATAAATACACTTCTATTTAAGATGAATGTCTTTAATTAGAGAGATTCTAGAGTTCTATTCTTGGTAGCTAAATCATCCTCCTCCCTTTAAATAGAGGTGCCCTCTACCATTGTAAATCACTCCTAACATTCTCTAAGTATCAATAAGAAGAACTCTCTCTACTCTTCTCTCTATTGCTCTTGTTCTTGCATTATTGTTCTTGTCTTTTATATTATTTCATAACACGTTATCAGCACGAGACTCTACCGTCTCAAGAACCATTCTCGAAAAATCCAAGGTATTTCCCTCTTCCTAATTTAATTTTCGATTATGTCTGACATTACGAAAAGAAAGTTCGTTGCCCTTGAAATTTCGGGCAAGAACTATATGACATGGGTGTTGGATGCTGAAATCCACTTAGATGCTATGGGTCTCGGAGACACCATCAAAGATAGAGAAAAAGCATCCACCCAAGACTGTGCGAAGGCCTTGATTTTCTTGCGCCATCACCTTGATGAAGGTTTGAAGATTGAATATCTCACCGTCAAGGATCCACTCATCTTGTGGAACGGCTTAAATGAGAGATATGACAACCTGAAGTTGGTCACTCTGCCACAAGCACGATATGATTGGGCTCATCTGAGGCTCCAGGACTTTAAGTCCGTTTCTGAATATAATTCTGCAATGTTCAGAATTACTTCTAAATTGAAGCTATGCGGGGATAATATCTCCGATTATGATATGCTTGAGAAAACGTTTACAACGTTTCATGCCTCCAATATGGTACTGCAACAACAGTACAGAGAGAAAGGCTTTACAAAGTACTCTGAACTAATTTCTCTTCTACTAGTGGCTGAGCGAAATAATGACCTGCTCATGAGAAATCATGAAAATCGACCCACTGGGTCTACACCACTGCCTGAAGCAGATAAGGTGCACTCTCATTATGCCAAACATGAAAAGGACCATGGTCATGGTCGTAAACGGGGTCATAGCCAGGGACGTAGACAAGGAAGAAATTCCAATGAAGTCTGTCAACCCCCGAAGAGAGATAACCGCCGAAAGCAGAAACGGGGTCATGAAGATCCTAAGGCAAATGGTTCAGAAACTATATGTTATCGTTGCGGTGGGAAAGGGCACTGGTCAAAGACTTGCCGTATACCAAGACACTTGGTTGACCTTTATCAAGCATCTCGAAAGAGAAAAGGCCCTGAAGCAAATTTTGTCTATGACGACGATGAGGACATCACCCACCTGGATGTGGCAGACTTCATTGAGCAACCCGAGGGGAAAATAGACCACCTAATCGGCAATGGGTCCGTGATGAAAGAAGATGGAGTTATTTGATTTTATTCTACTTATTTGTATTAGTTAGTGAATAAACTAATAGTCATTAGTATTAGCTCGTATTAGTTAGTTCATGATGCAATGTTAGCAGTAGTTCTTTAGAATATCTTCAATATGCTCAAATATCAATAAAATTTTTATTTTCCAGTAGGGGTAATCGACTAGCCTGAAAAACTAGTCGATTATCTACTATTTTCGCATTAAAGCTGAAAAATAATTGATCAACAATCGATTGTCTTTGTCTAACAATCGATTGTCGTTGAGACAGTAATCTGGATTTTTCAAAAATCATCCACAATCGATTGTCTTTGTCTAACAATCGATTGTCGTTGAGACAGTGTAATCTGGAATTTTTCAAAATAGCCAACAATCGATTGTCTATGCATAACAATCGATTGTCTTAAAACAGTGTGCTCTGGAATTTTTCAAAATAGCCAACAATCGATTGTCTATACTTAACAATCGATTGTCTTAAAACAGTGCTCTGGAATTTTTCAAAATAGCCAACAATCGATTGTCTATGCATAACAATCGATTGTCTTAAGACAGTGATCTGAAATTTTTTTAAAATAGCAAATAATCGATTGTGTGTGTTTAACAATCGATTGTTTGTGTTTAACAATCGATTGTTTGAAGAAAATGTTTAAACTGAAATTTTCAAACTGCAAAGTAATGGATAACATATCTGTTTTTGTTAGTCAACTGTTAGCAGCAGATTTTGAAAATATTATGTGACACAAAAGAATTGAACTTGTTTATTCTTATGTTCGTGTATCTCTTTTGTATGTCAAACTATGGATAGCAAATATGGATATCTCACAAAGCGAACTTGGATCAACGTCCAACTGTAAAAGTATTTGCCTAGTTGATTCATGTACTACACATACAATACTCAAAGAAAGGAAATATTTCTCTCAACTAAATATGTGTAAGGCAAATGTTACTACAATCTCTGGAAGTAGTAAATTGATTGAAGGCTCCGGAAGAGCAATTGTAACTCTGCCCAAAGGCACGACGTTAATCATAGAGAATGTAATGTTCTCCTCCAAGTCTAAGAGAAACTTGTTGAGTTTTAAAGATGTACGCCGGAATGGCTATCATATTGAGACAATGGATGAAGATAATCTTGAATATCTCGTCATCACAAAGAATGTCTCCGGCCAAAAGAGGGTTATTGAGAAATTCCCGTCTTTATCTTGTGGCCTGTATTGGACAAGAATTAGTGCAATTGAGGCACATTCAACAGTAATCCAAAGGGTTAATTCCAATACCTTTGTACTTTGGCATGATCGATTGGGACACCCAAGATCGGTCATGATGAGACGGATTATAGAAAGCTCATATGGGCATCCGTTAAAGAATTTCAAAATTCTTTCAAATAATGAATATCCTTGCACTTCATGTTATCAAGACAAGTTGATTATCAGGCCATCACCAACAAAGGTTGGGACTGAGTCACCCACGTTTCTGGAACGTATACAAGGGGACATTTGTGGACCTATTCACCCACCTAGTGGGTCGTTTAGGTATTTCATGGTCTTGATAGACGCATCCTGTAGATGGTCTCATGTGTGCCTGTTGTCATCACGCAACCTTGCGTTTGCGAAATTAATGGCACAAATAATTTGACTACGAGCACAATTTCCAGATAATCCAATCAAGTCCATTAGACTGGATAATGCTGCTGAGTTTACATCCCAAGCATTTAATGATTATTGCTTATCAATCGGGATAAAAGTTGAACATTCTGTAGCTCATGTTCACACTCAAAACGGACGCCTGCAGTTGATTGCAAGGCCATTACTTATGAGAACGAGGCTGCCCACTTCGGTATGGGGTCACGCCATCTTACATGCAGCAATGCTAATTCGTCTCAGACCGACGAATTACCACAAGTATTCCCCGTTGCAATTGGTTTTGGGTCATGAACCCAATATATCCCATTTAAGAATTTTTGGATGCGCAGTATATGTGCCTATAGCACCGCCATCCCGCACCAAAATGGGTCCGCAAAGAAGGTTAGGAATATATGTTGGGTTTGAATCGCCCTCCATCATTCGCTACCTCGAAACATTGACAGGCGACTTGTTTACTGCACGATTTGCAGACTGTCGATTTGATGAGACACTTTTCCCAAAATTAGGGGGAGAAGTTGGTGAAACCAAACGGGAAATTTTGTGGAAAAATGCATCATTATCTCATCTTGATCCACATACCTCTATTTGTGAAAGAGAAGTACAAAAGATTATCCATTTGCAATGAATAGCAAATCAAATGCCTGACGCATTTACGGACTTGAAAAGGATAACGAAATCCCACATTCCCGCGGAAAATGTTCCAATCCGTATTGATGTCCCTGTTGGACAATCATCTAGTGTCATACCCAATGAGTCAAATGCACGCCTGAAGCGTGGCAGACCATTAGGTTCCAAAGATCGAAATCCTAGAAAGAGGAAAAAGAACGATCGAGATGACACTACGAAAGAATCTCATGAGGAAATTCATGATTTGACAAATTCTGAGATTCATGAAGAATCCATTGAGCCCGAGACTCTGGAAAATACGGAACTATCCCTAAATCCAATTAATATTGAGGCAAATATTAATCGAGTGGATATTGTGGTGGATAATGCCTTTGCTTATAATGTAGCATCTAGCATTATGCAAGAATGTGAGGATCTCGAACCTCAATCTGTTGAAGAATGTCGAAAAAGACATGATTGGCCAAAGTGGCAAGAAGCAATTCAATCAGAATTGAATTCGCTGGCAAAACGTGAAGTTTTTGGCCCTATAGTTAAAACACCTAATGGTGTTAAGCCTGTCGGCTATAAATGGGTCTTTGTACGCAAAAGAAATGAGAAAAACGAGGTACAAAGATATAAGGCACGCCTTGTTGCACAAGGTTTTTCTCAAAGGCCTGGTGTCGATTATGAAGAGACATATTCGCCTGTAATGGATGCGATAACCTTTCGTTATCTCATAAGTTTTGCTGTCCATGAAAAGCTTGACATGCACTTAATGGATGTGGTTACTGCCTATCTTTATGGCTCACTTGATAATGAGATATACATGAAAATTCCCGATGGACTCAAGATGCCAAACGCGCATAATTCAAAATCTCGGGAAATGTTCTCAATTAAATTGCAAAGATCCTTGTATGGTCTAAAGCAATCTGGACGAATGTGGTATAATCGTCTTAGTGAGTACTTGTTAAAAGAAGGGTATATAAATGACGCCATTTGCCCGTGTGTTTTTAGAAAGAAAACAACATCGGAATTTGTTGTACTTGCCGTATATGTTGATGACATAAACCTTATTGGAACCCCTATAGAACTCCAAAAGGCGATTGATTATCTAAAGGATGAATTCGAGATGAAAGATCTCGGAAAGACTAAACTATGTCTTGGTTTGCAAATTGAATATTTGGCAAACGGAATTTTTGTTCATCAATCTACCTATACAGAAAAGGTATTGAAACGGTTTTACATGGATGAAGCACATCCTTTAAGTACACCGATGGTTGTTCGATCACTTGATGTGAACAAAGATCCATTCCGACCACAAGAAAGGAATGAAGAGCTACTTGGTCCTGAAGTACCATATCTTAGCGCAATTGGCGCACTAATGTATCTTGCAAATACTACAAGACCTGACATATCCTTTTCAGTTAATGTCTTAGCAAGATTTAGCTCGGCTCCCACGAGGAGACATTGGAATGGGATCAAACACATATTGCGGTACCTAAAGGGAACTACCGATATGGGCTTATTTTATGGCAAGAATTGCAGCCCGGATCTTGTTGGTTATGCTGATGCTGGATATTTGTCCGACCCACACAAGGCTCGATCTCAAACAGGTTATGTGTTTACCTATGGAGACACCGCCATATCTTGGCGATCGACTAAGCAATCAATTGTGGCTACTTCATCTAATCATGCCGAGATAATTGCTATTCATGAAGCAAGTCGGGAGTGTGTGTGGTTAAGGTCGATAATACATCATATCCAAGACAAATGTGGTTTGAAGTGTGATAAACTACCCACAACTTTGTATGAAGACAATACAGCATGTATAGCTCAATTGAAGGGAGGATTCATAAAAGGAGATAGAACGAAGCATATTTCACCAAAGTTATTCTTCACACATGATCTTCAAAAGAATGGTGATATCAATGTTCAACAGATTCGTTCAAGCGACAATATGGCTGATTTGTTTACAAAATCTCTACCAAAGTCAACCTTCAAGAAGCTAGTTCACAAGATCGGGATGCGAAGACTTAAGGACATAAATTGATGTTCTTATCAGGGGGAGTTTAAGGCGCGTTGCACTCTTTTTCCCTTACAAGGTTTTGTCCCACCGGGTTTTCCTTGCAAAGTTTTTAACGAGGCAACCAATAGGCGCATATTCAAGCATGTGTACTCTTTTTCCTTACTTTAATTTTTCCCATTGGGTTTTGTTTTAAGGTTTTAACGAGGCACATCATTGAATAGACATTCAAGGGGGAGTGTTATAAATACACTTCTATTTAAGGTAAATGTCTTTAATTAGAGAGATTCTAGAGTTCTATTCTTGGTAGCTAAATCATCCTCCTCCCTATAAATAGAGGTGCCCTCTACCATTGTAAATCACTCCTAACATTCTCTAAGTATCAATTAGAAGAACTCTCTCTACTCTTCTCTCTATTGCTCTTGTTTATAATGTTCTTGTCTTTTATATTATTTCATAACATATATATATTTATATTATTTTCATAACAATTCCAAATTACTTTTAGAATTTAACAAAAAGAGACCTTTTTTTGCCAAACAACTAAACTTCTATATAGATACGTATCAGGCAACTGTTCGGCTTCCGCACGACACGCATTTCATTGGGTAAAGGAAAAAGTGAAACTCCCGGAGAGTAGAAGAGGAAGGATTTTCCAACTTATTACTCAGGATTAATCTTTTCAAGTTGAGGTAACCATTTTGTTTTCGTCTATTTTATTGTTCCCTTATGCTGGATTTGGTGGTGTCCTTTGTTTTGTTTTATTGGATTAATTAGGGTTTCTAGTTTTCATCAAATTGGATTATATACTTTGTTCTTTATAGATATCTCTTCTATGAAGTGGAAACCCTAGATTACTAGAGTTGTTTTATTATTATCTTTATATCTTTGGTTCTTGCTTGTCTTTCTTTGGGTACGATTGATTTCATACGTTAATTGTTTTCATATACATTCAGTTTGGGTATAAGATTGTTTAATTCCTGTGGAAGTTTCTATGCTACTATCTTTCAAATAGAGTTTTTTTTTTTCATTATTCCCTCGGAGTTGAGCCATACTTAGCAGATGGGATCTATTCATTAGAGGAAGGGACGGTGATTAACTGATAGAACGTCTTCTGTTCTTTCAAATCGCATCTCTCAAGTGAGAAGAGAAGGCTCACACAGAGGAGTGGGAAAGCAAGGGCGTAACAGGAAGAAGAAGTATGAAAGCAACAAATTTTACAAGCAAGCAAGAACCAAATATATTAGGATTTAAAGAAGAAAAGAGTTTTGGTAAAGAACTCAAGCTTGAAAGTAATTCTGAAGTTCAATCTTGAACAATAAGGTTTCCAACCTCACAAATTTGTTGTAATCATGGAAGATCTTCAACATGTGTTTATATTTTAAGGAGATTGAGAAGTCGATTGTGAGAGGAAGAAGGATCTGCACATGATGTTCATTGACCTAGGAAAAATATATGATGGAGTACGAAAAAACGTCCTTTGGTGGGTGTTGGAGAAGAAAGGATTTCATATTTAATTATAATTCCATAAAGGAACATCAGTACTGTGTAGGAGATATAAAGGAGTTTCCCATTATCGAGTTTACCCTTAGGCTAGGCATTGAGCCACTTCTTTATCCCCGTTATGAATGAGCTAGCATGATTAGGCTCCATAATGTATGCTATTTGTTGATGATAGTGTGCTAATTAACGAAAACATTGAAGGTGCCAATCAAACGCTTGAATTATGGAGAAACACTCTAGAGAGTAAAGGTTTTAGAAAAAAGAAGCAAGATTATTGGGTATGTTCATTGCAAGTTTAGTCATAGGAGAGTGAAATTGATGTGAAAATAGATGAGATCACGTGCATACACTTCAAACAGTTAGGTTTGTTCCCGGAGAATGAATTGATGGATGAAGATGTTACCATGGAATCAAGATCAGATGGTTGAAATTGAGAAATGCTACAAGACTATTATATAAGTTCTACATAATACATATTATTAGCAATATCATATTGTGGTGAATGTTATGTTGCTAAAGTTCAATAAATAGACAAGATGAATGTCGTAGAGATGCAAATACTAAAATGGATGTGTGATCATACAAAATTAGAAACGATCACATCCGCAAGAAGGTTCAAGTAGCACAAATCGAGGATTATATGAGAGAAGGTTGTTTGATGGTTTGGTGAAGTTCCTCTAGGTGCACCTATCATTAGGTATGAAACCATGGTGAGGGTAGTGTTAAAAGAGGATGAGGTAGACCTTATATCACATGAAAGGAAGTTATCTCGAAACACCTATAGTTTTTAGGGATCCGTACAGACTTGGTGAAAAATAGAGAACAATGGAAGGAAAAGATCTATATAGACGATACATATTAGTAGAGAATATGGTCTAAACATATTAGCACTTTTAATTTTAAGTCATATGCTTTAGGTGTGGTTTAACCTTTCATGTATTTATACATTGAAAAATATATAGCACATTGTTTTTGAGAGCGAGAAGCGCAAAAAAGCGATAGGGGTTCGCCTCGCTTCAAAAGCGAAGCGCAATTCTTAAGATATAAGAAAATGCATACTCAAAAAAACTAAAAATACATATAAAATTAATTAAATAAACTAGAAATATAACATATTTTATATATACATATATAGTAATTAATTTTATAAATTGTAAATGCATATAAATTATAAAATTAATTTTATAAACTAAAAATTTAACATATATATAATAATTAATTTTATAAACCGAAATACAGTAAAAATATCAAATAAACTAAAAATGTAACACGCGCGCGCACACACACACACACATATATATATATATATATATATATATTATTAACTGAAGTAAACATTAAAAAATAAAATAAATTAAAAATATAGCATTTATATAATAATTAATTTTGTAAACTGAAATACACTAAAAAATCAAATAAATCGAAAACATAACATATTATATATATAATATTTAATTTTATAAACTAAAATACATATTAAATTAATAATTAATAAATAAGAAGAATAAAAGGGGGAACCATCGCTGCCTGTGTACACTGGAAGAGAAAACTAAAAAGGAGGAGAGAGAAGAATAAGAAGAGGAGAAGAAATCGTGGAGGCTGGAAGTCTGGAATCCCAGATGGTTGCTGAAAAAAAAGAAGAAGAAAAGTTCCTGGACTCCTGCGCTGGAACCCTAAATAGTTGATGCTGCTGCTAGCGTTCAATTTTTTGGAAACAAGACAAAGAATAGTCTTTTCACTTTAGGTCTTCATTTTGTATAATAAAAACAAAGATCCAGTTTTATTTTAAAAGATGACCCCTTTTTGACATAAGCAATGCAGTTTTGCGCTTTTGGGTCGCTTCTCGCTTTCTTGGCTGAAGCGATGGTTTCTGCTGGTTGTGTCGCCTCATTAAGAAAAGAGCGACGGCTTCTCCCTTTGCTTCCCGCATAAAATGACGAAGCGCTCTCAAAACACTGATATAGCAAATTTTTAAATTGTTTTACTTGTATTCATAGAGTAATATGGTCAATGAGAATTCTTATAGGCGATCCCAATTTATTTGGGACTGCTGAGTAATAATAGTAGTTGTTCTAAGGAAATGGAAGTCTCTGTGATACAAGGAAACCATATAAATAGTGGAAAATCTACCAAGAAAAAGGAACTCGATATCCTTTTTTAGAAAGTAAGTATAAACCAACTCAGAAAATAAAATTAAAAAAATGTCTTATTTGGGAAGGTAAGGAGAAGTTCTATTTTAGAAGGAAACACGAAACAATATTGATGCTCTATCTAGGATTGTATTAGATAATTTTCACCATTCGTTATATTTATGATGTAACACAAAACTCCTCTTGAAGTCCCGTTTGTAGTTTTCCGTCTTAGATGGAGCTTTGAAAGGAAGGATCATCTAATGGACATGTATTTGCTCCTTAAGCTAGGCTCCAAACCTGATCATTTGGTGTAATTGAGCAGCTTTAGTTATTGTTATGCATTTAGCTGAGCTGGAAAAATTGTTCGCTGATTGTCAATGTGATGGAGAAGTTATTTTTTCACCGAATTTCTATGTTCTTTATTATTTTCTTGGCTAGCTACGCACAAAAGAAATATTTTCCAATTCAATCTCTTTCCTATCTTAGAGATTGAAATTAAATTCTATATTGATGGCTTCTTAGGGATATCTTATTTGATTTTCAAGAAAACTACGCGATCAAACTTAATCATGTAGTTTCAGAACAAGATATCTAGTTGAGAGTGTTACTCATAGAATTTAAACCTTAAGGCTTGAAATTGAGAAGTGCTACCGAAGTGTTATGGGATAGAACAAGTGTTGTGAAGAGCGTGAAGTGAGGAAAAACGACAAGCCCCTTTTCGCTTAAAGCGAGAAGCGAAGCGCTCGCCTTTGTGAAGTGAAGCGGAATTTTTTTTAAAAAATATTAAAATAAATACTGCATTTCAAAAAGAAAGATATTATAACTGAATCAATAAAATGGGAAGCATTTCAATCTTTTTATCACTGAAACAGTGCAAGAAAATGAAGAAGAGGAGCAGAATTAGAAAGAACTGCCAGCATTTCGCTGCTATTTGGATGCTGAAACAGTGAAAGAAAAAGTAGAGGAAAAAATCACATACCTGTGACCAAACTTGATGATCTTGGAGTTGAAAAGTGTAGAAAACTTGAACCCTAGGTCGCCTCTTTCTTTCTCTGTTGCTGCTGCTTGATGGTGTTTTAAAAAAGGATAGTTTTTTTATTAATTGCTTTGTCAGCCCAATTATAAAGAGAAGCGCTTGCTTCTTACGCTTCGCATCGCTTCATCGCTTCTTGTTTTTTCAGGGTAAGCGAGCACTTTTGTAAATCTCCTACGCTTCGGCTAACAGCGCCAGATACCTCGCCTCGCTTTGCTTCTCGCTTTAAGCGAGGAAGCGCTCGCTTTTTACAACCCTGGATATAACCTACCTAAGTGCATGTTGAGTTCTACAAAATGATTATAAGACCGACAGTGTTATGTGACAATGAATCTTGGGCCGCTAAAGTCCAAGAAATCCAAAAATGAGTATTGCAAAGATGTAAATGTTAAGATGGATGTGTCATACAAAAATTAGATAAGATTAAAAATGACTATAGTCACTAGAAGGTGCACATAACACGTGTTGAGGATAAAATGAGAGAAGATCGCTTTAGATGGTTTAGTCATGTCTGACGTCGGCCTACAAATGCATCATATCATAGGTGTGAAATTATGGTGAATGAATGTATTATAAGGGAGCGAAACAGAGCTTAAATTTTATGGAATGAAGCTGCCTTGAAAGACCATTAATTTCTTGGGAAATGTTACCACATATATAATAAAAGACCTTCAATTTCTTGGATCTATACAGACTTAGCTTAAAATACGGTACAATGAAGGAAAAAGATCCATTTAAGTGATAGACACTAATGGAAAGTAGGATTTAGTCTTATTAGAGAGCTAATATTGTTGTTATTGTTATTATTATTATTATTATTATTATTATTATTACCATTGCTATTATTTTGATATTTAACTTTTTTCTATTTGGTATGATAACGACATGAACTTAGCTTATATGGAGAAGTGGACATATATATAACCGACTCCAACATTTATGGAACTGAGGTATAGTTTTTGTTGTATATGGTTGCGAGTGTTAAAATTGTTATCACTTTGTATAGTTTGTAGGTGGATATAAATTAATGTTAAGATTTGTACGACTTTGTATAATTTGGTAGATATGTATATATTAAATAGGTTAACTAATATTATAGATTCCGATGATGCTCAAAGAACAAACCTAGTCTTTAGTGCCTTTTCCCTCTTTTAAGCTTCACTTGATAGCAGAGCTGAATCTTCCAAACTCTTACAAATTATTTTAAATCATATACCGGGTGCCTTAGATGATATACTAGGCAAAGCTTGACTCCCCTGAGCAACATTCTCTGTGAGTTCACTATGAAGGAAGACATTTTTGATGATCAATTGACAAAGAGACTGATGAGAATGGTTGCCACAAACTAGGTGGTTGCTTAACTCTCTGAGCAACAAACCCAGGTGGTTGCTTCATATAGACATCCTCAATGAGTTCACCATGAAGGAAAACGTTTTATTTCCAATTAATAAAAAGGCCAATATAACTGCCACAGAGATAAAGAGGCAGACTAATGCAATCTTATCCATCGAATAAATATATCTCCATAATATACTCCATAAATCTGAGTATGTCCCTCAAATATTAATCTACCTTTAATACGATCAACTTGGCCCGTCGATCCTATCTTGACAGTAAATATCAAAGGATATTCCAATATTATTTTTTCCTCTGGTAAAGGAATTATCTCCTAAGTGTTATTATCCTGCGGGGCACTCATCTCTTCAACCAAAGCTTGATTCTAACTTGGACGAGCCATTGCTTTTGCCACAATCTCAGATATTTTGAATGTGGATAAATTTGCAACAAAGGCATAATGGGATGGTGCGATGATAACTTAAGAAAATGTAGGGAGGATTAGGAGTAGTCTACTCTAGTACCTGAAAAATGCTGAGCAATGATAGAATAGTGATAGAAGGAGACAACATTGTCGGTTAATCGAAAATCGAGTTGTGTCATTGGGAATGTCATTGAAAAGAAAGAGTAGTGCAACTACAATGTCACCGAAAAGACATTAGAATATAATAAAAGAAGAAAAACTTTGGCGGACCAGATGGCGTAAGGGAATTTGTCGGATAAATGGAAGCTACTTGAGTCTGTACTAAATTCGTAGAAGTTCTAACCTTATGGGAAAATAGTGCCAAAATAGTTTGTTTAATTGATTATTAACAATGTACAAAATGAGCTCCTTATATAAGAGTTCCACGTTATGTACAATGTTGCTCGTAAAAAGAGTTACGTTCTCCTCCTAAACAAGACTTTCTTAAGGTTTACATTGTGGATGGTAAAGTGATAAGGAATGATCTTTATTTTATAGAAGTTCAAGACCTTTTCCTTCTAAGGATTAGCCAAATATGGTATATTTATAATTTAGGGATAAGAAGAAGGACCTGCATATGGTGCTTATCGACTTGGAGAAGGCGTATGACAAGGTCCCGAGGGAGGTGCTATGGAGGTGCTTGGAGGCGAAGAGTGTGCCAGAAGCCTATATCAGAGTTATCAAGGACATGTACGATGGGGCTGAGACTAGGGTGAGGACGGTGGGTGGCGATTCAGACCATTTTCCTGTGGTAATGGGGCTCCATCAAGGATCGGCGCTGAGCCCCCTGTTGTTCGTCTTAGTGATAGATGCTCTAACCCGTCATATCCAAGGGGATGTGCCTTGGTGTATGCTCTTTGCTGATGATATAATATTGATAGACGAAACGAGCGCCGGTGTTAGTGAAAGGTTAGAGGTATGGAGACAGACCCTCGAGTCTAAAGGTTTCAAAATAAGCAGATCTAAGACAGAATATCTGGAGTGCAAGTTCAGCGACGAGCCGAGTGGGGTGGGCAGGGTTGTGATGCTTGGTTCTCAGGCCATCGCCAAGAGGGACAGTGTCCGATATCTTGGATCTGTGATTCAGGGGAACGGAGAGATTGACGGAGACGTCACCCATCGGATAGGAGCAGGGTGGTCGAAGTGGAGGCTTGCTTCTGGGGTCCTGTGTGACAAGAAAATCCCACACAAACTCAAGGGGAAATTCTACAGAGCCGTGGTTAGACCTGCGATGTTGTATGGGGCAGAGTGCTGGCCCGTGAAGAACTCCCATGTTCAGAGAATGAGGGTTGCTGAGATGAGGATGCTTAGGTGGATGTGTGGGCACACCAGGCTAGATAAGATTAAGAATGAAGTTATTTGACAGAAGGTAGAGGTGGCCCCGGTGGACGAGAAGATGCGGGAAGCGAGGCTGAGGTGGTTCGGGCATGTACGGAGGAGGGGTCCCGATGCCCCGGTGAGGAGCTGCGAGCGGCTGGAGATTGTTGGTGGTCGGCGGGGTAGAGGGAGGCCTAGGAAGCATGGGGGAGAGGTGATTAGGCAGGACATGACTAGTATGCAGGTTACCGAGGACTTGACCCTTGATAGGGGAGTCTGGAGGTCTAGAATCAGGGTTGCAGGCTAGGGGCTCTTAGAGTCCTTCGTTCGCCCCACCCGGGGTTGGGTGTGGGATAGTAGGGTTACCCGTAGATGACTAGTGTTTTAGCGTAGGTCCCCTCTTGGTTGGTAATATGATAGTTGTCGCTTGTTATTGTCGCATGCGACGGTATTTATGTTTCTTATGTTTACATAATTATTTACGCTATTTCTGCAGGATTACTTATGCTTTGTTTTGTTATTGTGTTTTGTCTTGTCTTGGTTCCTAACTTTATCTTTGTTTTCCAATGCAGCTTTTCATTCTGTCCTATGCGACGAGGGTCGCTTGGAAGCAGCCTCTCTGCCCTTTTGGGTAGGGGTAAGGCTGTCTACATATTACCTTCCCCAGACCCCACCTGGTGGGAGTATACTGGGTAGTTGTTGTTGTTGTTGGTATATTTATAATTTTCTTTTATAGGAGTTGTCAAACCAATTTTGGTTAATATCTGTTCGTCCTTTGAGAGAAAGTAAAATTCAAATATGATAAGAAAATCAGGATAAACACCTAACACTTTATATAATAAATGTAAATTGTATATGGTTCATCCAGAAGGAGAGAAATGGTAGGTGTTTTTTGAAGACAAGAAAGCTCTATTCAGAAGATCAAGATGAATTGATTATTTTTATAGTATTTTTGGTGTAAAAAGAACTTTAGTAGTGGGAATTGATAGGTTCCCTCTAAGAAGAGATGTGACACTGTAAATACTTTTGCGTGCACCTTCTGGTGCTATTTATAATACAATTGCCAATTCCTCAAAAAAACAATTTATAGATGTAAACCTTTTTAAGCGTGAAATTTATGAGGTTATTCTATCGGTATTTTTGTTCTTTCTTTATATTAGTGAATTGCTAATATGTAGATCTATTAACCAAATCATATTAATTATTATATCTCTACTGGTATATTTTTTTGTTGTCTTATTTATCGCCGTCTAAGGTTTACTTTGTTAACTTGCGCATGAGATCTTGTTATTTCGATCCCATCAAGTAGTATCAGATATCAGAGTCAGATCCATCTCAATTCTTGATTTTTCCGATGTTGGGCCCCCATATCATATTGTCCACGCAGTATTCATATGGTTTTGGATGTGGGGGAAGGGGCGAGAGGGTCTGGTCCCACATCGGTGTGAGTGGGTTATTTGATCTTCGTATATTGTCTTGGACAATCTACCTTGTGAGCTGGATTTTGCGGTTTACTTAATCCCAAGATTCATTTAATTATCGGGTATTAAAGTGAGATCGAAGACAGGTGCATGGCTGGTGCAGTTTTACCAGTAGCTAATTTGACGGTAATGAAGATTTCTTTGGGGAAATTTTATCAGAGTGGTGGAGTTAACGAGAAACTGGACGTTTGGAGACAAACCTTGAGTAGTAAAGGTTTTAGATTAAGCAGGACTAAAACAGAGTACATGGAGTGCAAGTTCAATGACCCATAACATGGGGCGAATGTGAAAGTGAGGATTGATAAGCAAGATTCTTAAGAGAGGAAGCTTTAAGTATCTTGGGGCAATAATCTGAAGAAATAGGGAGATCGACGATAATGTCACTCATTGTATAGGAACGAGATGGATGAAATAGAGGCTCGCATGTGGTATCCTATGTGATAAGAATAATGTATAACCAAAACTTAAAGGTAAGTTCTATAAAATGGTTGTTAGACCAACTATGATATATGAGGTAGAGTGTTGGCCAGCCAAGTTTTCACACGTTCAGAATAACAGAAATGAGGATGTTTAGATGGATGTGTGGGCATACTACGAGTGAGAAGATTAGGAATGAAGATGCGGCAAAGCGAGACTAAGATGGTTCAAGCATGTGAAGATGAGGAACGTAGATGCCCCATTGAAGAGGTGCGAGAGGTTGACAATGATCGGTCTAAGGAAAGATAGAGGTAGTCTGAGGAAGAATTAGAGATAGGTGATTAGATAGGATATGGTACATCTTCAACAAACTGAGGAATGACCCTAGATAGAAGAACATGGAGGTCGAGGATTAGGATAGAAGGTCTGTAGGTAGTCGAGTGATTTCTCTTTTGTGAAGGGGAGTATGGTCGTATTTTAGAGCAGTTTATCCGCTCTCTTCTCCTTATCACTATTGTTGTTGTTATTATTGGAGGCAGATTAGTTTTTGGGAGCACAGATGGTGCGGGAACAACGCTATGAGAATCACATTTTCGAAAATCTATAACATCTCGAGTCAAAAGAAGACGCTTGTCCAACGGTTGTGGAGTCTTCAAGGATAAGAAGTGCAATAGGATGTCAGGTTTAGAACTGAGAGGTGGAAGAATTTCAAAACTTGCTCAGACGGCTGTACAATCAAATAGTTTCACAAGATAGACATGATGTATAGAGATGGGGTGCCGGGAAAAATGGATTTTTTTTGTGAGGTCGTACTATGAGAAGCTTCTAAATAGAGAGGAGCCGGTCTTCCCACATAATTCGGTATGGATTTCCATGGTGCCGAGAAAGGCGTGTTTCTTCACTTGGCTAGCTACAAGAGGGTTGAGATTGGCATCAGAGAATTTGAGGAAGAGGAAGATCACTTGTGTTAGTTGGTGCTTCGTATGCAAAGAATCGGGAGAAGATCTGAATCATTTTCTCTTACATTGCCGGATAGCTTCCTATTTGTGGGGGCAATTTTTAGGTGGTTTGGTACTGAGTGGGTGATGTCGGGCTCAGTGAAGGACACATGTTTAGTTGGGCCATTAGAAGACGGAGGAGAAGACGCGGGGCATGAAATGTTGCTCCATTGGCAGTCATGTGAGTTATTTGGACCGAGAAGAATAGGAGAGCTTTGATGGAGTAGAAATAAATCTAGTTCGCTTGAGGAGTAGCCTCTTTTCCCTTATTTATTTTCGGTGCATCCTTGAGGTTCTTATTTGCATGGAAGATTGGGTGTTATTCGTAGAAAACCATGTCTCTTGTAAAGTTTTCTGCTTTTTGTGTATACTCTTATATGGGCTTGTTTCCGCTTTTATTAATGAAATTTATTACCTTATCAAAACAAATTATTATTTTTATTATATTGTGAGATTTTACTGGCTATGTTGTTATTATTATTATTATTTTATCATTATCTTATTTTTAAATTTTACTACTATTGTTTCTTTTACTTTGGTAATCTTTAATGTTTTTACAGTCAATATTTTTTCTTCAGTTTTTCATCTTAGCCTTTTCAAACCTTTTGAAACTACTTTTCTGGAGTCGGAGATTTATCGGAAACAACCTCTCTACCTCACACAAGGTAGGGGTAAGGTCTATGTACACCCCATCCTCTCCAGACCCCACTTGTGGGATCAAACTGAGTATGCAAATGTTCTCGTTGTTGTACTAGTCCGTATGAAGATAATTCTCATATTTTCGACATTCTTGTTGCTGCATATTTGAAAATAAAAATATAAATATTTTTAACCCATACCTATTTTTGACCTTATTTTTAAACACGGCAAGAGGTAATCATCCGGAAAATTCAAGATAAGGGTTAGAATAATTAGGTGTTTGCGTTGATTTTTTATTTTTTTTAACCATATTTGAATTTTACTAGTTTTGAAGTAAGGGAAAAACATTTACTATAATTAGTTTTAGTGTTCCTACAAGGAAATTATAAATCTTTCATAATTGGCTAATCCTCTTTTTTGGATGAAAAGGTTTTGGACTTTTATAAATTTAGGATCTTTTCTTCACACTTTACATTAACTATATAGTCTTGATATAAATCTTTCATATTTGGCTAATTCTCTTTTTTGTAGGAAAAAGTTTTGGACTTCTATAAATTTAGGATCTTTCCTTCTCACTTTGCATCATTAACTATATAGTCTTTAAGAGCGTTTTAAATTGTTTTGTTTCTTTTGGTATATTTCTTTTGGTATATTTCTCCTTGTTGTCTTATTTATTCTTGTCCATGGTTTGCTTTAATAGCTTCCATATTACACTTGGTTATTTCGATTGCCACAAGTGGTATCAGAGCTAGATCCATCACAGAGTACCCGATATTGGGCCCTCATATTATATTGCCAACGCTCCAAATAATCAGTATTGGGCTGACGGGGAGAAGGGGGGGGGGGGGGATGTAAGGTCCTATATCCATTGTGAGTAGGTCATTTGGTCTTTTTATATTATCTTGGACAATCCTCTCCTCATGAGCTAGTTTGCAGTTGATTTAGGCTCAAGATTCATTTTCTTGTTAGTAACTATCTTCTATGCAATAAGTTAAGTAACTATTTTGAATTAAATATGGAAGATTTAATGTTAACAATAATTCTCCAAGTTGAATAGAGTCCTATTATGGATTAAGACACATATAACTTCACTAATCCCTTTGACTCTCAACAGGTAGTATTTAATTACGTCCCTAGTTTATATTTGTGTTGGCTACTCTATCTTCTCGATGGAGAAGAGCTCCCTCTATGCTACTCTGGCATCTTATCAGACAACTGGCTTTGTTTTTGCTTTGCAGTAATACTTTGGCGAATGCTACCACGACTGATCTAGTAGTAATTCATCGCAGAAGTTGGCGTTGAAGATATTAAGTATCTTAAATGGGTTGGGGTGCTTCGACCGAGTGCAATAGAAAAGGACCAGATTACTTTGGGCTTTTTGCATCTGAGGTGGCAGAGTTACTTTCTCAGGATGGAGATTTTCTGCCATTTTCAGATCAGATATTTGAGAATTCTGGAGAAGTAAATAGTGCTGTCAAAGAAAAGAATAGTAGTCTGGATACCTATAAAGCCAAGGAGTTTAGGTACACCGGTGGGTCTGCTTCCTTATTTTCTGATTGTTTTGGATCTCATGTTTCGGATTTTAAAACGGAAAGGTTGAAGTTGTTGCTTCGGCAAAGTATTGTTGCCCTTTCACGGGAAGTGGACGAGGTACATACTACCCGCTTTTACCTTCACCTACATTGCATAACAAACAAAGTTCTTCCAATACCTGGCTATTTCCGGAAGGGGTGTTACTTTTATGGTTTTATTATATATTGATCCTTTTATTGTGGGCATGTCTATGTGGTAAGAAGTCGTTCTGTGCGTTTGCCTGTGTGCCTGTGCCATTATAGTCGTGGGAAGTGGTCATTGCTTTCCAGTCAATGGTTCTCCTCTTGCTCAGAAAGATGAAACAACTGCAGAAGATAATGCTAGATGTGCTATTGTTTGAATTTTATGACCATTTCTAAGCAGAGATTATGCAAAGAATGATTGAAAGCCAGCTGTCTGTCTTAGTTATTATCTGTATTATATTATATAATATGATCTTCACACTGGATATGTCAATACAGATTCTGGATCCTATATTTTCCATATGTCAGTTGCGATCATGCCTAAGGTATAAAGAATGTTTATTAGCAGTACCATGTGCTGTATCCGACTCTGATCAAGGGAACCGTCCTCAGAAGAAGCTCAAAGCATCCCCTTTAACAGTAAGTGTTTCATTTTTTATTTGGAACTTGCCATCTTTTGGAAGCTTCAGTTTGATCTTTGAAAGTTAAAGGAAAAAAGAAAAGAGAAAATAAGGAGTGAGACTTCTAAAATAAATTTGAGGCTTAATACAGGTTACTTGTAGAGAATATGGTAGTTGCTTTAATAAAGTGACTCTTAAGCGTTCCTATTTTAAGTGTCTTTTTATAAAATGAAGGCCAAAATAGTTTGTTGAGATTTTCCCCTAGGACTTTGGTTCACTCGAAAACATGATGTGTGAATTAGATGCACACCAGGAGTTCGAACTCTGTCACAAACTTGAGTCTGATATTTAAGTGAAGAAGGGTAAAGACGCAAGCCCAATATTCATCAAGTTTCGGCCCGTGCACCAGCTGACTTTTGAAGATTTCTTGTTTATTAAAAAGAAGATTTGTGTAGATTTGTTTTTCTTTTCTATAATTTTGGTAAAAACATGCACAGAGGGGTTAAATTGATATTTCTTTTAGCTGTAAAAATTTGGAATCTGGGGGCATAAACTTCTTTACACTGCCTTAACAAATTTATCCGGGAGACGATGGTTTGAAGCTTAATTATACATGTTAAGTTGGTTGATTCAGACTGAACCTCGCCCATTAAGTGGAGGGCCCGTAGGCTGCTGATTCAAGCTCACTTTAGACATGCCATCACGGGCCGGATTATTCTTGTAAAGTGGAAAGCAGTTCACCCAGGCCCCTTATTAAATGGGTTAGGCATGCCAGGTCCGGGCTTAAACTGGGCTTTTGATGGGCCAATGATTATAATAATCTTTTTTCTCTTTTGAGATGTATGTAATTTTTAAAATTTAAATTTAAAGTTAAAAGTTTGTAAAATATGAATATTGAGGGCCATGGTGGCAATTGACTTGAGCCTTGGGGTATGCTCCCTTTCAAGTCTCAAGTTCGAAACCCAATGGGTGCAAACAATTTCTGAGGGCCATCGGACTGGGTAAAACCTGAATTAACCATGGTGCACTTGCGGGAAACTCCTTACCGAGAGCCTGTGCACCCTAGGGATTAGTCGGGGCTCATAGAGACTCGGACACCCGGTGCAAATCAAAAAAAAGAAATATGAATATTGAGGCATTGGATGCGAAAATGCAAAAATTGTACCTTAAAATTTATTAGATTTCAAAGACATTAAGATTTTAAATGCAACTTACAAATTTACAAGACTAATTTTGTTACTTATGAGAATTACGAATCCACGGACAGATGTCTTCAACTTTGGATATTGAAACTCTTATTGTGAGTTTGAGTTTGACTTAATTAAGTTGTCCAAAGTTTGTTCAGTGAGTCTGTTTCGTTGTTCACTAAGTTGCATCCTTCCTTGGCTAAAAAGCACTGTAGATGCCATAATTGAGACATGAACATTGAGCACATCCCAAGCCGTGGTGGAATAGTATTATATTTAGCATTTTCTCTTCCACCATTTCAAAATGTCAGTGCAATCTTCCTTCGTTCCCAAATCCTGTTGCAAAGAAAAAGTAAGCTCGTTAAATAACTTGATTGAGATTTAAACATATTCCAAATACCGAGGGTACCTAAATTCTTAGAGAAGTTGAAGTAGGAATCATTGGTCTAATATTCCCTACTTATTCACGATAATAACTGAACATTGCAATAGCATACTTACATGTAAAATTGCCTTTGTTGTTTTCACATTTGGGACAACAACAATTTCTATATCCAAATGTAGATAACCGAATCTTTTAATTGTTTAACTTATCCTAATTTTAAAAAAGTATCTAATAAAGCAACTTCAAAAATAGGCGTGGTTGGAATAAAATGCTTATGCGAAAGTTCTCCACACATTTAATAATGTCATTTACCCAATTGTAAAGTACATTGTGAAAGTTTTCCACACATTTAAATTCGGCCTTTCTCGGGCTTGAAATAAAGTTAACAACATAAGCAATTGAATTTCTAGCTTTTCTAATTATGTTCTTGAAGGATTTATGATCATCTGTTACAGTTAAATTCAAAATTTGACATGCTAATCGTTAGTTTGATTTAGATACAATTATCACTGTTACTATCATTATCAAACGAATATTTGTTTTAAAATTAAAAATAATAAGATACCTAGTTTTGTTTGAGTTTTTTTAACCAGTGTATCATCATTTAAATGATAAGCTAAAATTCGTTTTTGCATAATCAATCGTCATCCATCCAGTGACAAGTTACTGGTAAAAGTTGAATAATATGGGTAGGGAAAGGAAGATAATAAAGCAGTTGATAAGTTAGCATGATGGAAAAACGCCCCAACCTGAACTTCATCGGCTATAATGCTGGGCAAAAATTTGTATTGTGTTAGACTTCGTTTTCCTTGTGAGGCGGGGGCATGCAAATCTTTTACTGCCACCGTACTGACCTGAGGGTCTTCCTTTATTTGGCTAGGGTGAATCAATTCACTGCCTCTATTGGTCTCACCCCATATTTTGGCTTTATTTATAGAAGACGTTTGACAGGATATGCAGGATTCGGAAAGAGAGGACCTGAATATATTGCCATCTGGAGGAATGTCGAGTGATGTTCAAAAAGTTGAAGGAGAACAGGTTAAAAGATCCCTTGCAAAGATGGACCAAAATGAATTGGGTTCAAATGTTGGAGCAGCTCCTGAAGACTGGGATGTAAGATCCATCTCTCTCTGTCTCTCTCTCTCTCTCTCTCTTTCGTGCAGGTTTCTAGGCTCGCCTTCTTTTCTTCTTTCTCTCTCTTATCTTTTCAGGTGGGAATTTTTCTGGACAAGGATAAAGCTTTAATTATTCGCCTTGAACTAACATGTTGACTATCCTTTTGCTTAGAATGTTGAATTGATGTAGTTGTTAAGAAATGCTTCATCACCCCCTTCCTGTTTTCCAGGTCCACAATGATTTGCAGTTTCTGCTTAAAAATGATAGTGCAAAGGTTGAGAGTGTGATGAAGAAGCATTGCGATGAACTTTTAGATACGGTAAATTGGCTAAGAGCTTGAGTCACTCTATCAGGAATTTTACTGATTTTAGCAGATTGTTAGCTATGTCTAAATTGTGGTTTGACAATGCAGCTTGGATACATGGAGGAGAAGCTTGAAGAACTTCTTGATATTGTTATGTCAAATTGCAGGTATTTGTTGACATTGGGAAATTTGATTATTTGCTGTTCCCATTTCAGTATGTTTGCTAGCCCTTGTATGCTAGTAATATTTGATAGACGATGATTTGAAGTTCTCATTTCAAAATTTGTTTCATTTTATTAGTATTGTTGTTTTCCCCTGTTTCACGTAGAAGAACTCTAGGGAGCTGAATTCTAACAATTTGGATGAGCTTTGCTTCTAAATCTTCTCCGAAACCTAAATATCTTAGAAGATTCAAAGGAAGGTTAGAATTTGTTTTATATAATGCTTGTTATTTGGTTACAGAGGGAACACCTGAGATATTCATTTGGGATAAATGTTACGCTGATTTGGCAGTTCCGTTTAGTAAAACCATAACAAACAGGGTTGGTATGTTTCCCTTATGGTCCTATAGGGTGCTCGGATATTGGGTTGTTGGGATCTTATCCAGTTCGAGGTGCCTCTTTTTGGGCAACTGCACTTTACCTGAGGTTATTCAGCCCAAATGTGTTTATCAATTGGTTTGAGCAAATATTAAGTATTCCTGCCATACCCAAATTGATTGGCCTTGCTGACTTTGCCTAATGTTTAAGAAAAGAAAGTTTGAATGTGATGTTGTGTTCAATTCCACGGGGTTTTTTTTTAAAAACCTTCAAACTGAGTCACGATTTTGTAGCCACTTTGAGAATAATCTTTGTAAAAGGGGGGCTTTGCCTGACCTTTTATCACAAGAGTTGAACTTGGAAACCAAGTTTAGAAAGCTAAAAAGCTAACGCCAAAAAATAGTTACATAGTGGCTATAAAGCTGAAAATTAAAGGTGGTTCATCTGTTAGGGTGCTTGCTTTTTTCTTCTGGACTCTAAATGAAGGAAGTTGCAATCTATCGGTATTTACCAAGCCTCTAACCTGCCCAGGCAGGCTATCAAAAGTGTTATGTAAACAAAGATCTGTCAGATTGTGGCTAAGGGATGCCAATTTGTCCGTAACATGATTTGCTTCTCTATAGAAGTGCCGAGTTCTAAAATCATGAGTATTTACCAAGAATTTTATCTCTTCTAATGTATCACTGATTCTCCAAGGTGTATCCCATTCTCCAATCATTGAGTTCTGAAGGATGAGTGAGTCAATTTCTCCTATGATTGAGTTAAAGCCATTGTTGATGCACCATTTAAGGCCATTGAGCAATGCACTAGCTTCTGCAGTGTTATTGGTGCCCTGTCCCAATGGCAATGAATATGCCATTATGAGACAGCCATCACTCCTCACTATACCTCCTCCTCCACAGTTGCCATCTAGACAAGATCATCACTGTTCAGCTTCACAAACAGAGGTGTTGGTTTGAGCCATTTCACCATAATAAAGTAGTTTATCACCACCTGGACTTCATACATGTTACATACATCTTCCCAATTTTTTCCAAAGTTGATCTTCTTGAAATGAGATTTGATAAGCTGAGTGATGTTGAAAGTCATCATCTCTTTGGATCTGTGGAAAGATGGTTTTTCCATATCAAACTAGAGCTGTGCCTATACCTTCATGTTGAAAACTTGAAAGTAATCATCTCTTTGGATCTGTGAAAAGATGATTTTTCCATATCAAATCTAGAGTTGCACCTACACCTCCATAGCTCCCAAATGATGATTTCCACAGGGATTGTTAAAACAAAAGTTGGAAGATTGTGCCGTCACATGTTAATTTGGCTTTTTCAATATGGTAATTGTGCCATTTCAGGAGAGTGGTCTTCTTTCTCGGGAAGGACTACTATGAAAAAAGATTGAAAATGGAGATAGTATGTAACAGTTTGAAGATGTTGCTAATGTCCGATTTAAGCTTGTTCTACTAGCAAATTAATTGTTCCTTTGTGGTATTTTATCAGCATTCCGAACCCAATCTTGGTTTCACATATTGGATATATTCTAATCGAAAGGAGACCTAACTCTTGAGTTTTCCCTTAGTTGACCACTATTTGATTTGTACATTCTACCCTCCCCAAACCGCACTTTTGGGATTTTACTGGATAGTTGTTGTTGTTGAGTGGATGCAAGATAGTTTTCAAAAGCAAGGGGCATGAATTTACTTCTTCTTGCCCTTAACTTTTGTATGGTTTTATTCTGTTGAAAATTTGTAACAACTATCAAACAAAGGACACATATGACATTTTTGATCCATTTCTTACTTAATAGATTATAGTATCTCTGTTCTCTAACAACGGTGAACTCCTTCAACGTAGCCTTTAAGACTAAGAAAGAGTCTAAAATATCCGGGTGAAAGGTATGAGAATTTTGTACTTTGTCTAAATTAAGTAGTAAGGTCTATTCTTTCTTTACAATTTAGGGTATGGGAGAATGAATGAGATTGGAAGTTGTGTTTTTCTCATAACCATTATCAAACAGAAGTAGTGTTTTCTCATAAATAAATACTATGGAAGGATCCAATTTATTCTTTTCTATTTCTGTTTTGTATTCTTTATGATAAAGAATTCTGCTATACTTCTGAAAGATAAAAGCAAAAGTTTGAGAAGAAGTGTTTTATTGGTTTTCAGTGACTGACATAGTGTGAAAACGAAGTGTGCATGTGCGTGTATAATGTTACACGTGCGTGTATAATGTTACACGTGCATGAGTGCCTAAATATATCTGATTTTGTTGTATTTGGCCTCGTTAAATTAGATGCGCTGTAATGTCCTGTTAGTTGCTGCGTTTGGTGTAAATTCCTTGGACACCCTTGAAGCCATGTTAAATTTGTGTCCAGAAGAAGCATGACAGAACTAGAAACCTGACTGATGTGGAATTCCCTTTAGAAGACAGTAGTAGAATATCTGGTAGATGTCTTCGGCACTATAATTCAGTGGTAGAGCAACAGTCTTGTAAATTGAAGGTCTGTATTTTGATCCTGCGGGGTGTCTGTATTTTGATCCTGCGGTGTAGTGTTTAAATTCTCCTTTGTTATGGTGGAAGGGCCTCGAATAGGGTAGAATGATTATGGAATTTCCATATGACAGATCCTAATTAATTTGGCCTTTGATGAAGAATTGGTTAATTAATTAATTAGGTATTGTTTATTACATGAGGTTTCGATGTGGCTTGTTGCTTGTCAGATCTGTCCTTAACTTTTGTTATGGGGAATCTGATTGCCCTTGGCAGGTTAATGACCTTACCTGAGAAACAACACCTTCGGCGGCTGATACGGAATCTCCCACCTAGGAATCTTGATCGTGTTGTCGAGATTTTATGCCGTGGTAAGCAAGTAGAGCAACATTCTTGCAGTGAGGTGCATGTTGATCTAGAAAAAGAGGTAAATATAAGTCTAATTATGTGCTTAGTTTTTTCACGTGACCAGTTTCCTGAGTTCCCAATGGGTTATTGTAGGACAAAGCAACACTGTGGAGATTGTATTTCTACATTGAAACAGTAGAAAATGCTAAGAGGCTTCGTGAGGTGTAATACTAAGTGGTGACAATTCACAAGGCCCTTCATGAGACTGCGGACATTCGTGATTTAGGTTCTGATAAGTTCTATCACGAATCAGGTATCGTTTTTAATGCTCAGGAGCTGCAGAAAGGCTTAACCAAAGTGCACATTTTGCAGATCTTCTCGTCGAAATAGATCTCTGGTGGTTATGTTGGAGGCGTCTCAACTCAAGATTTTGGAGGCCAATGGTTGGTGTTGATATAACTCAGCCTTGTGCAGACTGCTGGTCTTGAATGACAAATAGAGGCAACATATACACAAATCACATATTCAATGGCTGTGTGAGGTGCCTTTCAGTTTTATTTCCTCGTCACTTATAGAATGTGTACAAACTACTTTAGTGATCCAGCCATCAGCTATTGTAAATTTCCCAAGCTTTATAGCATCTTAAGAATTTACATACCATGATTTTTCATCAGTTTGCTTGTCAAGTCGAAGAGGTTTAATTGATCAGAGGCAAGTTTCACAGAGAAGCTTGACATTATAAATTTTATCATGTAGACCTAATAGACAGAAGCAAGTGAAAATGCTCAGTGTAAAGCACGTGGCTATTTCCTATTTCAAAACTTACCAATGTTAGTAGGTTCTTATACATACAATAGACATCATTTTATTTGTTACCATTTTCATAAAAATGAACATAATCTGACACTAGAGGATTAGAATTCTGGTCATTTTTTACACTGAAGTCTGAAAGGACGAGAAATATGAAGGTACAACTTACGAGGTTGCTACTTAGTCGTTCTTCTCCATAAGAATTAATAGGTTCTTCACAAATCGAGAGCATTTCTAATTTTATGATAATTCCATAACACATTTTTCTACAACAGAAATGATCCTTTAATAAGGGATAAAGTAAAGTGGGCATCTATCGGAATATTTCAGAAGCATTGAGGGAGAAATTTAAAAATAGGCAAATTTACAAGTGGCCATTCAAAAATAGTTACAAGTGGCATTCCAATCTTGTGCACCATCTTCAAAACGATCTTTTGTAGAGATTTGATAAATAAATCAGCCATATTGATTTGAATAAATATTCCGCACCTTGAAATTATCATTCTTGATAGATATGAACATCTTCATATAATGTCGTGGAATGACTCTTCAATATCTCCATAGAGGTATTCTCGATGCCATCATGCTTATAGTTATAGCAAGATACATATGTACACAAGTTGCACTTAGGATGTGGTACTTCAGGACCAAGAATTGTATATGCTTCAAGCAACTTCAATCATTGACTTTATACTTTCAAGTATTTGAACTACATGTCCAAAACTACATGTCTTTTATATGGAATCAATTCTGCTTGAATTGTATCTCTTCCATTTAGCCAATATTTTTGTTTGTATTCGACAAACATAAGATCCTCATCGATATTTAGCGCTATCATAGATGTCGTCGACGAACATTTTATATCGGTTCCAGTAAATTTTCATAAAGACATAACATGGAGATCTCTTCATTCATATATTCAGGTACCTGAATCTCTCATGAGATTTTATGAAGTGTTATGTCATGTGATCTTCTAGATCACTTGCCTCCCCATTATGATCACTTTGATCATTTGCTCATCTTCTTTATTAAGAAGTTATTTTGAATCCGATTTGTCTATACGCTTTAAGCGTATCAAAGACTTTGTCCTTCTGGGACTTAATATGAGCATTTGCAGTGAGAATATAGTTACTTTCTTTGGGTCAGCAAATGCGTATAGCATGCTTTGCAATATGTTGCAATTGAATTATCCTTTTATGAACTTAAGGTTCATATTATGATATTCGAGGATCTATATATACAAATGATAATTCATCCCATGTAACCTTTTCTCAAGCGTTTATCATGTCTCCCCCTCATGTTAGAAAAGCTAACTTATTTCCTCAACTTTGAGAGTGCATCTTTGTGCATTATGGTGTTTAATGAAAATATACACCGCACATCAATAATAATAAGATGAAATTATTTGGTTCCTGACCCTGAACCACTTGTGAGGGGAGAATATAATATACTCTCGTATACAACGTATATCAAACTGATATATATAACTTTGTTCTCATAAGAAACAGTTTAGCTATTAAGTGGAGGCACTCAATAATTATCTTGCTAAACCAACTATGATATAAACCAACTTATCAAGATGAACTATCTTGAATAGAAAATCTGGAAATTATGCTCGAAGTTATATTACTGAGCAATTTACCTCGCAAGCACCGGCCAGGCTGCAGGTTAATAACAATCGCACATGTAACCATATCATAGATGCATCATATGTGGTATACATGGCAGGTGAATGGGCCCATATTCACCTTTGATATTTCCAGAATTTATGGGATTCAACCCGAACTCTTTAGTTGGTCAATTAATTAATGAGAACAAGTAATACAAGAGAATTCGTAAAGAACTTTCTAGTTCTTTAATATTTACCCATGTGAATTCTCTATTACTGCACATCATACTTAAGATGATATGGCTAACCCGAATGCCAACTGAATAAATTATCAATATTGATAAACTTCAAATTTACACCATGACATGTGCAATTATCAATAAACTTCAAGTTTATTATGGTATGGGTTTTTATACCAATAAATATCCACTTTATTGTGGCATTCTTTTGTTTGTGTAGTACAAACTGGAGAATAAAGCGGGTAGCTTTTCATATACAATTTATCCCGCAACAAGTTGTAGTAATAGAAGATATCAAATCTTTCCTTTATTTATAGTCTCAATATAATCAATTGCTTTCGCATATACTTTGGAAACTGAATAAGTTTCTTTGAGACTTACTACCACACAATACCTTATTGGTAATCAATTGCGTTTCTCCAACATAGTAATAATTGGCTCTTCTAGAGCTCTCAATTGATTTTGTACTACCACAGATTCATCAACATCCATGTGGTGAATATCTCTTTTAAAGAGAAAGTTATACCATTATGGTCATGGTCAAAATTATATGCAAGATATGTTTCTTGCATTATCGTTGTCCTTTAATAGTCATATTTTCAAAATATTTTTGGCGTACAATAGGTACGTGACCAACGATCATTCATGCCATAATAATGACATTATTTTCATATATCATCTCAAACCTCATTCTAGGGGTGAGTGTGGTATATTCAATACCAATTTCATGTTCATATTCTTCCAATAATGAATATGTATTCGTGAATCAGATGTTGTCACATTCACTGCGGGGATATGTGATTTTGTTATCCTTTTCAAATCTGTAAATGCGTCTGGCATTTGATTTGCTATTCTTTGCAAATGGATAATCTTTTGCACCTCTTTTTCACAAATAGAGGTATGTGGATCAAGATGAGATAATGATGCATTTTTCCACAAAATTTCCCGTTTGGTTTCACCAACTTCTCCCCCTAATTTTGGGAAAAGTGTCACATCAAATTGACAGTCTGCAAATCGTGCAGTGAACAAATCCCCTGTCAATGTTTCGAGGTAGCGAATAATGGAGGGCGATTCAAACCCAACATATATTCCTAACCTTCTTTGCGGACCCATTTGGTGCGGTATGGCGGTGCTATAGGCACATATACTGCGCATCCAAAGATTCTTAAATGGGATATATTGGGTTCATGACCCAAAACCAATTGCAACAGGGAATATTTGTGATAATTCGTCAGTCAGAGACGAACTAGCATTGCTGCATGCAAAATGGCGTGACCCCAAACCGAAGTGGTCAGCCTCGTTTTCATGAGTAAATGAGGTATTCAAGATTATACTCATGTATTGTCTCAATCTGATATCTATTTTGAATGATATCTTTAAAACTCAACAAGTTCCTTTTAGACTTGGAGGAGAACATTGCATTCTCTAAAATGTTGTTCCTTTAGGCAGAGTTATAGTTGCTCTTCCGGTGCCTTTAATTAATTTACTACTACCAGAAATTGTAGTAACATCTGCCTTACACATACTTAAATGAGGGTAATATTTCTTCTCTTTGAATATCGTATGTGTGGTACATGAGTCAATTAATCAAAAGAGATATACGAACATGAGAATAAACAAATTTAATCCGTTGCTTCATAATTAAACAATATTTTCAAAATCTGCTGAGGTTATTCGACTAACTTAGTTGATAGTCGACTAACTAGGGAAGCAGTCATCAGGTTATTCGAATAACTAAACCTGATATTCGACTAACTAGCCTTGCGGAAAAATCCAGTTTTAATGCGAAATATTGGTTAGTCGAATAACTAATTAGTTATTCGACTAACTTAGTAAACAGTCATAGGTTAGTCGACTATCTAAATCAGATAGTCGACTATCTTGCCTTGCGAAAAATCCAGTTTTTAATACGAAATGTTAGATAGTCGACTAACTTATTAGTTAACGACTAACTTTACTGGGAAGTAAAAATGTCTTCGAAATTTAAGCATATTGAAATATTCTAAAGAGCTAATACTAACATTATATCATAAACTAACTAATACGAGCTGATACTAATGACTACTAACTAATAGAGATAAGTAAAATAAAATCAAACAATTCCATCTTTCTTCATCACAGATCCATCACCAATTAAGTGGTCTATTTTCCCCTCAGGGTGCTCAAAGAAGTCTGCCACATCCAAGTGGGTGATGTCAAAATTGTCGTCAGAGACAAAATTTGTTTCAGGGCCTTTACTCTTTAGAGATGCTTGATAAAGCTCAACCAAATGTCTTGGTACACGGCAAATTTTCGCCCAGTGGCCTTTTCCACCGCAACGATAACATATAGTTTCTGAACTATTTGCTTTTGGATTCTTATCATATCGTGCTTGTGGCAGAGTGACCAACTTCAAGTTGTCATATCTCTCCTTTAAGCCATTCCACAAGATAGGTGGATCTTTGACTGTGATATATTCAATTTTCAAACCTTCATCTAGGTGATGGCGCAAGAAAATCAAGGCCTTAGCACAGTTTCAAACCTTCATCAAGGTGATGGCGCAAGAAAATCAAGGCCTTAGCACAGTTTCAAACCTTCATCAAGGTGACAGCGCAAGAAAATCAAGGCCTTAGCAGAGTTTCAAACCTTCATCAAGGTGATGGCGCAAGAAAATCAAGGCCTTAGTATAGTCTTGGGTGGATGCATTATTTCTGTCTTTAATGGCGTCTCCAAGACCCATTGCATCCAAATGGATTTCAGCATCCAACACCCATGTCATATGGTTCTTGCCTGAAATTTCAAGGGCAACGAACTTTCTTTTTATAATGTCAGACATAAAACAAAATTACATCAAGAGCGTGTCCATACTTACGGGCTTTACTACAATTATCACATTCACTTCAGGGAATGGATCATAATCATCTGTATGTGCTATATACAATCTCATGTCAAATATTACTTTCATAAAGTGAAAGATTATTTTGAGAATCTTCACTATTCTCATTATCACAATGATGACGATTATAATTCCGTCTATTGCCACGTCCACATCCATTGATACCTTCATGGTAATAATTTTGTCTTCTTTGAGACTTATCACATACTGCTACCACATTCTCTAAAGGGAATGGAGCAAATTCAATTGGACGGATTTTTTTTAATTCTTTGCCCACAATCATACATGAATTTGATCATGGCAAGGCATAGAAAGTTTACCACTTCATGTGAGTGTAATTTCTTACAAACTCCATTAGAGTTATAATCAAACTTTGTTGTCTTTGTTTGTATATGAAATCAAATCGTAGAATTTCAAGAATTTGAAAGAGAAAAGTAAATTACTTACCTTTAAGGTATACCAATAAATGTTGTGATATCAAATATACCTCTTGAGTTTCCATCCCGTTGCATTACTTTATGATGATACCATCTCTTCTATTTTTCCGTATAGAAATTCTCATATGGAGCAGTAGCAATCGTTATTACACTCTTTTGCTTGGAAATTCACCTTCAAAAAGAAAACAAAAGTTAACAACGAGAAAGAAAAAAAAATTGAAGAATTTCAGAAACCAAAATATCACAAATCTCGTTTCACTCGAATAGAAAAACCCAAACGACGGAACACGAATTAGAGTGGGTGAATCTGATTGCAACTCGAGATTCTGAGAGCGATAATTGCTGAATATTAAATTCAATTGGTTAAAGACTCGTGCTGATAACGTGTTATGAAATAATATAAGAACAAGAACAATAGAGAGAAAAGTAGAGGGAGAGGAGTATTCTTATTGATACTTTGGGATGATTTACAATGGGGTAAGACCCCTCTATTTATAGGAAGAGAAATGAGTTAGCCTCAAAGTAAAACTCTTCTATAAGATAGACATTCACTCTAATTAGAGTTCTATTTATAACACTACTCTTTTTGTAAAAATGAATCTGATCGAAAACATTATTCAAAATTTGAAAAAGGCTCCAACATGATATATTGGAGTTCCAACGTAAGTATATTGAATCTCCAGTATATTATAATGGAGTTTCAGCATAAGTATACTGGAACTCCAGCATAATATATTGGAGTTGTAGTATAATATACCGATCTAGTATAATATGCTGGAAGTTCATACACATGTGTTCCAATCTCCAGTATATTATGCTATAACTTTCCACGTGTTGGAGTTCCAGAATAATGTTAGAAACTACGCTTTACGCTAGAGGGGGGGTGAATAGCGTATTAATAGAATTTAGCGTTTTCTTGCGGAATTTAAACTTTGCAGGAAGTAAAATAAATGCAGAAAAATAAACTTACACAAAGATGTATACTGGTTGGCCACCAACGTGGTTAGTCCAGTCCCCGAGAGACTCTCTCGAGATTTTTCACTATCTTGTTAAGCTTAAGGGTGCTCAACAAACCGTTACACACTTGAGGACACAAGCCTCAAACAGTTGCTCGGAGATCGCAATCTCAAAGACTTCACCCAAGGAAACGCAAGTTCCTTGAAACAAGAGAATCGCAATTCTCTTACAAGTATATCAAATACTTGGACACTCACTTAACTAAAGTACTCCTTATTGAGTAGATATGAGTAAAAGAATATGTTCAAGATCACAACAACTTTAAGCAATAATATGACTCTCAAAAGCTTTATGAAATGAGTAGAAAATGAAGAACAATTGAATGAAAGCTTATAGCAATGTAATGATCAGTTTTGTGTATGTTGTTATTTTTAAAACACTGAAATGAAGCTGTATTTATAGTTGAAAAAGTTGGTTCAACCGTTGTCTAATTGCCAATTAAGAGTTGCTGAAATTACTCAGTGATAATCGATTATTAAGACCAAACAATCGATTATCTGCCAGTCAGTTTAAAAATCAATCCCGGATTTAATGCTTCACAATCGATTATACATAATCTATAATCGATTACTGGCAATATTCAAAATCAGATAATCGATTACACTAAGTTCATAATCGATTACTTTAGCAACGTTCTAAAAATCATTTCCGGATTTTAAGCAAAACATCGATTATATAAAATCAATAATCGATTACTTCAGCAACGTTCTAAAAATCATTTCCAGATTTTAAGTAGAACATCGATTATATAAAATCAATAATCGATTACTTCAGCAACGTTCTAAAAATCATTTCCAGATTTTAAGCAGAACATCGATTATCTAGAATCAATAATCGATTACCTTATGGTATTTGAAAATCATTTGACAACGGACAGCTTCAACAATCGATTGTCCTTTGCAACAATCGATTACTTGTTATTTTCTGAAAATCATAAAACTTACTATCTCAGTGATGATCGATTATCTAAAGACATAATCGATTACTTAATTAAATTTAAAATCACTGGAAGACATCAACTCAACACAATCGATCACCATTAGTTCATAATCGATTATTTTGAGTATTGAAAAACTTTACCTCAACAACAATCGATTGTCATTTGTTCACAATCGATTATCATGCAGATTTGGAAAAACCTGATGTTCACTGTCTTACTCACAATCGATTACCATTAATTCATAATCGATTGTCATGCAGTCTTGGCTCAGAAACAATCGATTATCATAAGTACATAATCGATTATTTTAGCCCAGATTTTTGAGGCATGTTTAGAAAACATTTTGTCTAATGTAAATATGCATGATTTAAAATCTTTTTGACACAGAATTAAATATGCATGATTTTGGAAAATAGTTTTATGAGAGAGGCCATACTATGAGTCAAGTTATAGGATCGAGATTACAATTTTAGAACAACTCAATAACAATTAAAAGCTATATCTTGAACTTCAATCTTATTCGCAACCATTGTGCGCTTGTACTTGAATTCCGTCATATATCAATTTTTGCTTCGTTTGTCATTCATCAAAACCTACAAAAGAGTACACGTTTAGTATATTGCATTGAGAACGTGTTTCTAACAATTTCCCCCTTTTTGATCATGGCAAACATTAAGCGGGATATGCAATTTAGGCAAAAGATATTGACAATTCAAGACAAGTAACAATTATGCAATTTTGTTCTTGTTCCCCCTCAATTTAAGAGTTCCCCCTCAATTTTAGCTTATAAGCAATCAATGAATTAAGAGGTGGTGCATACCCGATATCTCGTTTTCTTCCCCCTTTTGCCATTAGCAAAAAAATAGTAAGGAAAGATGCAAAAAGATGAAATAAACAAGGTTTATTTATTGGAAAAAAAATTAGAGGGTAGTCGATTATTGATACGGGATAATCGATTTTTATAGGGACATTGCTGCAGATTCGCGGTTTGCTTAAGAATTGCTCTTAGCTCTAGGGTGATACCTGCAAAAAGAAGTTAGACGCCTCCGACGCTCAAGTTAGAAATCATGTAGGAAAGAAAATGCAATGCATGACTTAGATCAAAGTGGAGTCAAGGATCCCGAGTTCACTGCGAATTCGGAAGAAGGACTCTTTCTCTAAAGGCTTGGTAAAGATGTCTGCCAATTGGCTTTTGGTTTCAACAAATTCAATTTCGACATCGCCTTTGAGTACATGATCTCTATTAAAATGATGTCTAATTTCAATGTGTTTTGTTCGCGAATGAAGAACGGGGTTCTTCGTCAAGCATATGGCGCTAGTGTTATCACATCTAAGAGGAATGTGATCAAGACTTAGGCCATAGTCCAAGAGTTGTTGTTTCATCCATAGGATTTGAGCACAGCAACTCCCCGCGGCTACATATTCAGCCTCGGTGGTAGACAACGCAACACTTACTTGTTTCTTACTAAACCAAGAGACAAGAGAGCTACCGAGCAAATGGCAAGTGCCACTTGTGCTCTTGCGGTCCAATTTGCATCCAGCAAAATCGGAATCGGAATATCCAATAAGTTGGCATGAAGAGCCTTTGGGGTACCATAGACCCACATTTGTAGTACCAATGAGATACCTTAATATCCGTTTCACCGCAGTAAGGTGAGACTCCTTCGGACATGACTGATAGCGAGCACATAAACACACGCTAAACATGATGTCCAGACGACTAGCGGTAAGATAAATAAGAGAGCCAATCATACCTCGATACTTTTTAGTGTCGACTTCCTTACCTTTTCATCTTTGTCTAGATGATCGGATGTGCTCATGGGAGTAGCCATTTCTTTTGCATTGTTCATCTCAAAGCGTTTTAGTAGTTCTTTGCAATATTTGGCTTGGCATATGAATGTACCTTCTTTCATTTGTTTCACTTGTAACCCCAAAAAGAATGTTAACTCGCCCATCATAGACATTTCAAATTCGCTAGTCATTAGATCGGAAAATTCCTTGCATAAAACATTGTTAGTAGCACCAAATATAATATCGTCTACATATATTTGAACTAATAAAATATCATTGTTTTTATGCTTGACAAAGAGGGTTGTGTCAACTTTTCCCCTAATGAAATCATTTTCCAAAAGAAATTTACTCAACCTTTCATACCAAGCTCGAGGAGCTTGTTTTAAACCATAAAGAGCCTTTTTGAGTTTGAAAACATGATCGGGATATTTAAAATCTTCAAAGCCGGGGGGTTGTTTGACATAAACTTCTTCTTCAATAAAACCATTTAGAAAAGCACTTTTCACATCCATTTGATATAGAATAAAATTCATTGAAGAGGCGAAAGCAAGTAATAGACGAATAGCTTCTAATCTAGCTACGGGAGCATAGGTTTCCTCATAATCAATACCTTCTTCTTGACTATAGCCTTTTGCCACAAGCCTAGCTTTGTTTCTAGTGATTATACCATTTTCATCTAGTTTATTGCGAAAAACCCATTTCGTACCAATTATAGAATGACCTTCGGGTCTTGGCACCAAATCCCAAACGTTATTGCGTTCGAATTGGTTAAGCTCCTCTTGCATTGCCAAGGTCCAAAATTCATCCCAATTGCTTCGGAGATGGTTTTAGGTTCAATTTGAGAAACAAAAGCAGTAAGTTCTAAAGTGTTTTTGAGGGAGTTTCGGGTACTTACCTTTTCTCCAACATCGCCGATTACCTGTTCGAGAGGATGATCCTTGATCGTTCTCCACTCGTTAGGCGTATTTATTCCTTTTTCTAATTGTGGCGCTTCTTCCGTTGATTGTTCCCCAATTTCATTTTTGTTTTCCTTTGAAGGTTCTTCTTGGATTTTATCTTTCAAGCTATCCAAGATACCTGCAAGATCAAAACCGGATTCCTTTCTCGCCAAGCGAGTATTATCTTCGGAAAACACAACATGAGGGGATTCCTCCACAATTTGGGTTCTTTTGTTAAAGATCCTATATGCTTTGCTACGTGAGGAATAACCAATGAAAATACCTTCATCCGATTTAGCATCAAACTTACCCAATTGGTCCTTCCCATTATTATGAACAAAACATTTACAACCAAAAACACGTAAATGAGAAATGTTGGGTTTTCTACCCTTATAAAGTTCATATGGGGTTTTCATGAGTATCGGCCGAATTGCTGCTCTATTTAAAATATAGCAAGCGGTACTCACGGCGTCTGCCCAAAAATATTTGGGAATCTTAGCTTCGTCGAGCATGGTTCTTGCCATCTCTTCGAGACACCTATTTTTCCTTTCCACCACCCCATTTTGTTGTGGTGTCCGTGGAGCGGAAAAGGTGTGTTCGATTCCGAGTTCGTCACAAAAATCCGCAAAGAGATTGTGATCAAACTCTCCCCCATGATCACTTCTAATCGAAGTGACGGTCGATTCCTTTTCGTTTTGAACACGCTTAAGGAAATACTTGAAATTTTGAAAAGCATCACTTTTATTTGCAAGAAATAGAGTCCAAGTAAATCTAGAAAAGTCATCAACAATTACAAAAACATATTTATTTTTACCAAGACTTTCAATACGAGAGGGACCAAATAAATCCATGTGAAGTAATTGCAAAGGTCTAGACGTTGAAACAATATTCTTGGATTTAAAAGATGCTTTGGTTTGCTTCCCTTTTTGACAAGAATCGCAAAAAGAATCATTTTCAAACTTTAAACTGGGAAGACCAACTACTAAGTTTTGAGAAAGAAGCTTGTTCAAAAGATGCATGTTCATGTGTGCTACTCTACGATGCCATAGCCAAGAGTTATCCTCTTTGCTTACTAAACAATCAACATATTCGGGTGAGGAGTTTGCAAGATCAACCATATAGATATTATCAATTCTAAAACCACGAAGTATGATCTTGAAATCACTACGTCTAAATACAAGACATTCATCCGAATTAAATAGAGCAAGATTTCCCTTGTCACATAATTGGCTTATGCTCAAGAGATTATGCTTCAAACCTTTCACAAGTAGTATATGTTTAATAGAGGAGTTTTCGTCCTTACCGACCGAACCAATGCCGATGATTTTTCCTTTATTGTTATCACCAAATGTGACACTTCCTCCTTCTTTGTGCTCTAGTTGAAGGAATTTGGATTCATCTCCCGTCATGTGTTTGGAGCATCCACTATCAAGGTACCATAGTACACTTGATCCCTTCAAGCACACCTACAAAACAAATTAATGTTCTTTAGGTACCCATGCCATCTTGGGTCCTTGAGGGTTAGGCATGTTATAATGATGCAATTGATTTATATGTCTATGACGAGTAAAGCAAGCGGGAGCAATATGACCAATACGTCTACAATAATGACAAGTCACGTTGGGATTATGCATTTTTCTAGGTACATAGTAACTAGATGAATGAAGGTTGCTTACTCTACTTTGAACACCATTGTTTCTCCTATTATGAGCTCTAGGAGGTTCACAAGTTTGTCTAAAATATGCATCATTTCTAGAATATCTATTTCTAGGTGGAGGGTCATTTCTTGGTCTTCTAAATTGTTCAAGGTTTGGCCTAAAATATGCATCATTTCTAGGTCTTCTAGCATTTTCACTATTTGGTCTAACATGAAAGTTATTTCTAGGATTTCTACTTCTAGGATAAGCATTTTGGTTATTAGTCCTAGGTTGAGCTCTAGGTTGTTGTGGTTTAGCACCAACCTTTTCTTCATTCTTGAATCCTATTCCATGTTTAGTTGATTTTAGATTAACAAGCACATCATTCAAGTTTTTATGCGAAGAATTAAACTTATCTAATGTGCCTTTAAGTCTAGCTACTTCATTCTTAAGAAGCACACAAGAAGAACAGTTTCTAGTAGAACCTTCAGGTTTATCAGCACTTCTTTTTCCATAAAACTTGTTTTCCTCTTTTAGCTTCTCATTTTCGAAAACCAGTTTTTCTAATTCTTTTTCTTTTAATGAAAGCTGTGTTTGAAAATCTTTTTCTTTTAGAGAAGCGCTTTCTTTAACACTTTTGACAGTTTTTGAAGCTTTGATAAATTCAGCATATAGTTCATCAAAAGCATTTCTCATTTCATCAAGAGTAAAGAAATTTTGAGAAGAGATTTGACTTACCTCGTCTTTGCCGTCTTCTTGAGCCATGAGACATAAATTTGATGCTTCATCGTCTTCTTCTTCGCTTGCTTCATCTCCGGAATCTCCTCCCCAAGAGATGTATGCACGTTGCTTTTTGAAGGGTTTCTTCTCCTTTTTGATGTTAGGGCAATTTGATTTTATGTGCCTGGTTTCTCCGCATTCATAGCATTTTAGTTGATCGCCTTGCTTTTTGTTCTTGCGTTCATACTCTTTGCGCATGAATTTTTGAAACCTTTTGATAACGAGTCCAAACTCGTTGTCACCTTCCTCATCAATTTGTGGTTGGCTAGCCTTTAGAGCAATCCTTTGCCTTCTTTGATCATCAACAAACGGGTTAAGTATAGTTGATTCATAGGTTTTGAGATTACCTCTTAATGCGTCAATTGTGACATTTGTGATGCCAATGGATTCTTGGATTGCATCGGCCTTTGATCGCCATGCCGGAGTGAGACTTCTGAGGATCTTCCGGACAAGTTCTCTATCCGTAAACGTCTTTTTGAGGGCGTGTAGATCATTCACGATCATTGAGAATCGCTCAAACATTTCGTCTACTTTCTCTCCTTCCTTCATGTGGAATAGTTCATAAGAGTGAGTTAAGAAATCAATTTTAGCTTCTCGTACCTGGTCGGTTCCTTCGTATGTCACTTCAAGCTTATCCCACATTTCTTTTGCTGTTTTGCAACATGATATCTTCCTGTAGTCGTTAGCATTAACAGCACAATATAATAAATTTATAGCTTTGGCATTATTTTGAACCTTGCGAGTATCCTCCGCGGTATATTCCTCTTCGGTCTTTGGAACCCATTCGTCTTCCACCTTCTTGGTTGGGATTTGGTTTCCATTGGTGAATACTTTCCACAAATGAAAGCTATTTGATTGCACAAAGATTTGCATCCTCTCCTTCCAGTATGAGTAGTTTGTGCCGTTGAATAGAGGAGGTCGTGTAGAGCATTGTCCTTCTTCAATTCCTGCAAAAGAGTCAAGAATAGAAGCCATGGATGGTTCTCTCAAACGGTTAAGTTTTCAGAGAGTTGGGCTCTGATACCAATTGTTAGAAACTACGCTTTACGCTAGAGGGGGGGTGAATAGCGTATTAATAGAATTTAGCATTTTCTTGCGGAATTTAAACTTTGCAGGAAGTAAAATAAATGCAGAAAAATAAACTTACACAAAGATGTATACTGGTTGGCCACCAACGTGGTTAGTCCAGTCTCCGAGAGACTCTCTCGAGATTTTTCACTATCTTGTTAAGCTTAAGGGTGCTCAACAAACCGTTACACACTTGAGGACACAAGCCTCAAACAGTTGCTCGGAGATCGCAATCTCAAAGACTTCACCCAAGGAAACGCAAGTTCCTTGAAACAAGAGAATCGCAATTCTCTTACAAGTATATCAAATACTTGGACACTCACTTAACTAAAGTACTCCTTATTGAGTAGATATGAGTAAAAGAATATGTTCAAGATCACAACAACTTTAAGCAATAATATGGCTCTCAAAAGCTTTATGAAATGAGTAGAAAATGAAGAACAATTGAATGAAAGCTTATAGCAATGTAATGATCAGTTTTGTGTATGTTGTTATTTTTAAAACACTGAAATGAAGCTGTATTTATAGTTGAAAAAGTTGGTTCAACCGTTGTCTAATTGCCAATTAAGAGTTGCTGAAATTACTCAGTGATAATCGATTATTAAGACCAAACAATCGATTATCTGCCAGTCAGTTTAAAAATCAATCCCGGATTTAACGCTTCACAATCGATTATACATAATCTATAATCGATTACTGGCAATATTCAAAATCAGATAATCGATTACACTAAGTTCATAATCGATTACTTTAGCAACGTTCTAAAATTTATTTCCGGATTTTAAGCAAAACATCGATTATATAAAATCAATAATCGATTACTTCAGCAACGTTCTAAAAATCATTTCCAGATTTTAAGCAGAACATCGATTATATAAAATCAATAATCGATTACTTCAGCAACGTTCTAAAAATCATTTCCAGATTTTAAGCAGAACATCGATTATATAAAATCAATAATCGATTACTTCAGCAACGTTCTAAAAATCATTTCCAGATTTTAAGCAGAACATCGATTATCTAGAATCAATAATCGATTACCTTATGGTATTTGAAAATCATTTGACAACGGACAGCTTCAACAATCGATTGTCCTTTGCAACAATCGATTACTTGTTATTTTCTGAAAATCATAAAACTTACTGTCTCAGTGATAATCGATTATCTAAAGACATAATCGATTACTTAATTAAATTTAAAATCACTGGAAGACATCAACTCAACACAATCGATCACCATTAGTTCATAATCGATTATTTTGAGTATTGAAAAACTTTACCTCAACAACAATCGATTGTCATTTGTTCACAATCGATTATCATGCAGATTTGGAAAAACCTGATGTTCACTGTCTTACTCACAATCGATTACCATTAATTCATAATCGATTGTCATGCAGTCTTGGCTCAGAAACAATCGATTATCATAAGTACATAATCGATTATTTTAGCCCAGATTTTTTAGGCATGTTTAGAAAACATTTTGTCTAATGTAAATATGCATGATTTAAAATCTTTTTGACACAGAATTAAATATGCATGATTTTGGAAAATAGTTTTATGAGACAGGCCATACTATGAGTCAAGTTATAGGATCGAGATTACAATTTTAGAACAACTCAATAACAATTAAAAGCTATATCTTGAACTTCAATCTTATTCGCAACCATTGTGCGCTTGTACTTGAATTCCGTCATATATCAATTTTTGCTTCATTTGTGATTCATCAAAACCTACAAAAGAGTACACGTTTAGTATATTGCATCGAGAACGTGTTTCTAACAAATAATATGCTAGAAGTTCATCTACAGATCTTTAGTATATTATGCTGAATCGGTTTTTATTGCAGTAAAATAAAAATTACTTTTAATTACTTTACAAACGCTAATTATTTTTGAATAATCAATCCGAAAACTAACTAGACCATCGTATTTTTACCAGCATCAATTCTCTAAATCCAAGACATAAGGTGAATGTCTCTTTTGTAACGAGGTGTTTCATTTAGTCCTCGTGATTTATGGACAAGTCAACTCTGTGGATGATATTTTGCCACGATGCTTATCTCTACATGGTGTAATTATTGCTATTTAATGGCATATAAGACAAAATTATCACCATCTACTCTGTCATTTATTCTAACCATTCTCTTGATATTTCTTCCTATTTTTACTCTCAAATCATGTGTTACTCTTACTATGGTTTTCGGATCTTAATTATGGTCCAGTAGGCTGCTACCTCAAATCACTGAATTTCATCCATGAATGTACACCATTTGCTATTGTGGGTGCAGACATGCCTAAATGGTATATAGATGTAAAGTCATAAAAATACATTTATACAAAGTTACCTTCACATTGTGAATAGTACATCTATAATACTTTATACATAAATTCTGTACTTGCTAATCAAATTCTAAATCCGTTTTTATAATCTTAATACGAGCATGTTTATCTGGAAAGAAAGTCATGTATGCCCAAAGGAACAATGGATAAAAATAGGTGATAAAGAGAATGAAATCTATCTTGTTCATATGAATATTCTAAAGCTATTCCCAACTGATTCTTATGCTTTTCCTAGTAGGGTTGGGAACTGGGTTTTCATAGCTCAATTTCTGTCAAAAACATTAAACCCAATTGATAGTTGGGAATGAGGCCGAGCGGCATGCTTGTTCAAAAGAGAGAAGATGATTCTGCTTCTTACTATTACAATTATGCTTCTCAAGACTTCGACCTCCCTGTCCCCTCTGAATTCACTTTTGGTGAAGTAAAAAGTGTCATTTCCCAAATAATTGGTTTGGAGCCTAAGGTGCAAAAACTTCTATTTCGAGGAAAAGAAAAAGAAGATCATGAATATCTCCACTTGGCTGGTGTGAAAGACAATTCCAAAGTGTTAGTTATGGAGGAAAAAAATCCCGTAGAGGTTAAGGTAACCACTGAAATATCAAGAGGAGCTGAAGCAGTTGCTGAAGTGAGAAGAGAAGTGGATAAGCTCTCAGAGCAGGTCTCTGCTGTACAAGCAGTTGTCTTTGGTGGTTCCAATGTTGAGGAAAAGGATATTATCTGTCTGACAGAGATGCTGATGAGGCAGCTGCTAAAATTGGATGAAATTGATACTGAAGGAGAAGGGAAAATACAAAGAAAGATGGAGGTGCAGAGCTTGGTAGAGACAATGGATGCAGTTAAGGCAAGAAATGCCAATCCCTTTAGCAACAACAGTAATGCCGTGTCAGTGACTACTCAATGGGAGACATTTGAGTCGGGGGTTGGAAGCCTGAATGCCCCGCCACCTCCTAGACCGTTTTCTACTGTAGTGACAGAGGACCGGGAACAATTCGAATAGTCGTAGATGTTTCCAGTTTATTATTTAAACGGAAAAGGATCAGAACTGACCCTAATGTATTGACGTCAGTTTATAAATGCCATTCGTTAACTTATTTTGAAAAAAATGCCCCTACCGTTAAAATTCTGGCATATTTGTACCCCTAACGTACTGACTCCAGTTTAAAAATGCCCATACCGTTAACCTATTTTGGAAAAAATGCCCCTACCGTTTTAAATATAAGTACAGTCGGTTGTTAAACTTACGGGCACAAATATGCCATATTTTTAACGGTAAAGACATTTTCTTCAAAATAAGTTAACGAAGGGCATTTTTAACCTGGAGTCAATACGTTAGGGGCAGTTCTGATCCTCTTCCCTTATTTAAAAAGTCGAAATATGCCAGTTATTAGGCACTGCATACCACTATTATTTTGTCACCTTCATTCTATTGTTACACTTCTAAATTTTTGTTGACTGTAAATTAATGACCAGGAAAGCATAGAGGTTTAGTGAAATGGTGATGGTTAATTACTCGTATGTTAAGATATAATAAAATTTAGTGCACAATTCATTTGCTCGTAAAAAAAAAAAACAATATTCTAAAGCTACATTCCTTAGATTCTGTCTTCTAAAAAATGTCCAGCTTTTAACTTAATCCAATACATTTATTGCTAGTGCAGTAAAACGGCAAACACGTTTTTATGCTGTATTTAAGATCACACGGGCACAATTTCTTTTTTCTTTTTGTTTTTTTAAAAAAAAAGAAAGCATGTAAAAGTATAGTTAGTTATTTTCAATTTATATGGGTTTTTGTTTTACTTATATAGTCTAACTTAATTTTTTTACATAAGAAAAACTCATTAAAGGTGAATCAAGTTAGCTACCAAATTTGTTTTAGTATCAAAGTTATTATTTGATGGTTGCATACTTGCATTCATTTACTCGAATACAAAATACTACTTTTCTAAGTGACTATTTTGTATTTTAATATTGATCCAAAATACGTGTTCTTTTACATAATAGAGAAGGAATTAATTTTTTTTAAAATTTGTCATTATTTACATGTCTGTATCAAGTTAATAATATACAAATTATAACTAAGTAATGTAGTCCAAATACCTTATTTTCTTTAGGAGTTACTTTTTCTTAAGGGGTGTGTCAAAAATCAAAGGACAAAGGTCACTTATTATGGACCGGAGGGAGCAATGTTGTGCTCAGAGGCGAAGCGACGATTTGGAGCTTGTGAGTTCGAGATTCTAGTTCGTTTAAGTTACTGGGTTCTAAATTAATAATTACACATATTTAATGAATTTTTAAAGATAAATACAGGGTTTTGCACCAAAGTTACTGAGTTCGGTCGAACACGCAAATCATATGCTAGTTCCGCCCCTAGCTGTGCTGCCAAAAGCTCCTTTTTGTTATGAAATAAAAGTAATTTAGTAAAATATAAATAAGAAACAGATAGAACGAAGGAGTTTTTCACTTCTTCTAGCGTGTCTTTCCCATGATATTAACATAGTCTTTTATAGGCATAAAAGGTAGAGACTACTATAGTGAAATAATGGAAGATGGACATAAAGTATGAAAATCCATCCACAAACTGTTCACACATGGACATTCATCCACATACTATTTACAACACTTCCCCTTGGATGACCATATAAAAAAAAATATTAATCATTAAGAGCTTACTAGAAAAAACCTGTGAAGTACATAATAATTTATAATATTCATTATTTGCTGCCTCATTAATAATCTTACTAAAAAAATTCAATGGGACCAAAACTTAGTTAAGAAAAAAAGAGTACAACTCACCTTGATTAAAATATCACTTAAGGTCTCAAAGACACTGTATTCCTATCGTGTATATTAACTTCTCAAATGTTGAGGTAGACATTGCTTTAGTAAACAGATTCGCGAAATTATCACTTGAACGAACATGTTGAACATCTATATCACCATTCTTTTGAAGATCATGAGCGAAGAAGAATTTTGGTGAAATATGTTTTGGTCCGTCTCCTTTAATGTATCTTCCTTTCAGTTGAGCTAAACATGTAATACTGTCTTTATATAATATTGTTTAAATATTTCCTTTCAAAGAAAGGCCATATGGTACCTAAATATGTTGAGTTATCGATCTCAACCAAACACATTCTCGACTTGCATCATGAATGGCTATTATCTCTACATGATTTGAAGAAGTAGAAACCATAGTTTGTTTCATTGAATGCCATGATATGGCTGTACCTCCGCATATAAATAAGTCACTTGTGTGAGATCGAAATTTATGTGAATCGAATAAATATAACCAATTAATAATGACTTGAATTTATTTGAATAAAATAAACCCATATCAATGGTCTCTTAGAGGTATCTGTATATATGCGTAATACCATTCCAGTGTCTTTGTATACGTGTAGAACTAAATCTTGCTAACAAACTTACCGAGAAAGCTATATCTGGTTGAGGATTATTGGAAAGATATACTAATGCTTCAATTGCACTACAATATCGTATTTCAGCACCAATAAGCTCTTCATCATTTTCATGAGATCGGAATAAATCTTTATTTATATCGAGTGATCTCACAACCATCGGGTACTCAATGGATACGATTTATCTATATAGAATCGCTTTATGATCTTTTCGGTGTATGTTGAAATGGATAATAATTCTATTTTTCATATACTCAATTTGTAGACCAAGACAAAATCTTGTCTTTTCAACATCTTTCTTCAAATAGTCTACTGCTTTTGGAGGTTTTCCAGAATTCTAATGATATTTAAATCATCAACATACACAATGATTACAATAAATTCAGATCCATCCCTATTTATAAGGACACAAAGGCAAATTGGATCATTATTTTACCCTTCTTACAATAGGTACTCACTCAGGCGATTATATTACATGCGCCCTGATTGTTTCAATCCATATAAGGACCTTTAAAGCTTTATTGAACAAGTTTCTTGAAAACTTTTGTATCCTTCATGCACTTTAAATCCTTCAAGAATTTTCATCAAAATTCTATTATCTAGTGAGCCATACAAATAGGCTGTGACAATATCCATTACATACATATCAAAATTTTCATGCACTGTCACATTTATAAGATACCCGAAGGTGATAGCATCCACCACAGGAGAATATTACTCTATATAATCAATACCAGGCTTTTACGAAAAATCTTGTACCACAAGTCGTGCTTTATATCTAGCGACTTTTAGCGACTTTAATTTTATCATTTTAGTTTGCACAAAACCCATTTGTAACCCACTGGATTTTTACCTTCAGTTCAGACTATAGGTCCGTGGACTTCACCTTTTTCAAATGAAGTTATTTTTTCTTAGATAACGTCTTTCTATTTTGGTAAATCATTTCTATGTCTACATTTATTGACATATTTTGGTTCAAGATCCTCATCTTGTTGTATTATTTCAACAGTAACATTATACGTAAAAATATTGTCAACAACAATTTCATTTTAGGTTTATCTTTTTTCCGTAGAGACATAACGTATTGGTCATATATGTTTATTCTTATTATTTTTAAGTACATGGACCTCCCCTAAGGTATTATAATTTGCTATGTCTCGGGGCCCTTCTTGAACTACTACCTACATCTATGTTCACGTTGATCATTTGTATAACAATTCGACCGGTCGTTTTGAGAGCTATAGCCCCATTTCCCCATTTAATTCTTATTCTATTCTTTACGATTGTTATGTGACTTGTCGGGGTAGTCAGTTGGGGTCCGTAGGGATTTTGAAAGAAATTGAGACACTTAGTCTCAAGGTAGAAACCTTAAGTTAAAATGGTTGATCAGATATTGACTTATGTATAAATAAATTCAGAATGGAGTTTTGATGGTTACTTTAGTTCCGTTAGATGATTTGGACTTAGAAGCGTGTCCGAATTGTGATTCGGAGGTCTATAGTTGAGTTAGGATTGAAATGGCAAAAGTTAAAAAATTTGGAAGTTTGACCAAAAGTGGACTTTGTGGATACTGAGCTCGAATTGGAGTTCTGGGAGTTAGAGTAGGTTCGTGGTGTCATTTATGACTTGTGTATAAAATTTGAGGTCAATCGTATGTGATTTGATAGATTTCGGCATCGTTTGTAAAATTGAATTTTCTTAGTTCCATTACACTTGAATTGGGGTGCGATTCATGTTTTTGATGTTGTTTAATGTGATTTGAGGATTCGACGAAGTTTGTATGATGTTTTAGGACTTTATGGTATGTTTGGTTGAGGTCCGGAGGGCCTCGGGCGAGTTTCAGATGGTTAACAGATCTATTTTGAAGTTTTCTTATACGCAATCGAGTGGACATGATCGCGATTGCGCAAGATTGTTTGAGGCATTGGTGATATTAGCCCTATCCATTCGAGAGGGGTAGTACACATTCGTGTAGGTTTGGCTAGGCAGTGCATCACGAACGCGAGGGCATTGCCGCGATCGCGAAGAGGTGATGAGGCAACTGGGTGTCACACTCTTCATGCTCCTTAATTGCGTGAGGTGATATGTAATATTGTAGGCTAGAGGAAGTTATGGTACGCATCCACGTCGAGGTCTCCATGTTCGCGTAAGCTAAGTTAGAGGGGCGAACTGTTTTGTGCTTCGTGATCACGAGGCAATTTCCGCTATCGCGATTAAGGATCACTGGGCAGATCTTTAAATATTTCAAAATGAAGGTTTGGGTTCATTGCACCGAAATTAATTTGGTAGCTTGGTGGGGGCGATTCTTGGGCAGATTTTCACGTGGGTGATTGCGGTAAGTGTTTCCTACCTAGTTTCTGTTAATTTCCATGATTATGTCTTTGATTTCATCATTAAATTAGTAATTTGGGCTGGAAAATTAGGAGAAAATGGAAGAAAGTGCTTAGTACGAATTTTGGGGTTTTAATCGGGATTTTGGCATCGAATTTGAGTAATTTTGGTACTGGCTGTACTCGTGGTTGATTGGGTATTTGGATCTGTGACGTGGTCCATAGGGCTGACTTTGAAGTTGATTTTTTGACTTTTTATTAAGAGCTTAGTATCTTCTTATGGAAGTGATTTCTTTAGCTCGTGTTGATTGTATCGAATTGTTTGTGGCTAGATTCAAGGCATTTGGAGGTTGTTTCATAAGGAAAATGTGTGTTGTAGTAGAGATTTGCACGGCTTGTGGTAAGTAACAATTCTAAATTTGGTTATAAGGGGTATGAAACCCTGGACTATTTTTCATGTGATTGGTTTTGAGGTGACACACATGCTAGGTGACGAGCGTGTGGGCGTGTACCGTAGCAATTGTGACTTGGTCAATTACATAGAAGTGTATAGTTGAATAACCTGTTGTTATCCGTTTATTCTCCATGTGTTATAGACATTGGACTGCAAATCATGTTTGAAATCATATTTATACTGGCACTGTAGGGACACACAGAGGTCGAGTACATGTTGACTTATCTGTTAAATTACCTTTTGTACTACCTTTTTGTACTCAATCACAATTTTACTTGCATATCATATCTCATTATCTATTATTCTTTATTGATACATTATAAAATTTATGTTTGGGCTGGTTATTATGATTATTGGGAGCCCGAGAGGCGGGGGATATTGATGACTGAGTAAGGTCGAGGGCCTGATTGTGAGGATATTTATGGGATCGAGCTGCACGTCGTAACATGTTTTATTAATTTATTCCATAATTATCTTGTGATAGCGCTTTGTATGAAGGATACCCTCCGAAGTCTGTACACACCCCTAGTGAGCGCAGGTACCTACCGAGTGCAAATGGCGAGTGCGGAGTGTCGAATGCCGAATGCCGAACGCTGAATGATGAGCGACTGAGAGGAATGAGTGACTATGAGGTATGAGTGATTGTGAGGTTGAAGTCAATGGAAAGACTGAGCGACTGTAGCTCTGATAGGATGCATTTGACTTTATTACTATTGCACTTCAGCTGTCGTATATGACTATCTTGTAATTTCTGATAACATTATATTCTGTTTCACTTGCACTTGACATAAATCAACTGTTTCGCCTAAATTGTTGAGCTTGAAAGCATGCTTACCTTCCTATGTTGAAATTTACTATAATTGAAATACAACTGTGCAACTCGTCACTACTTTTAGTCCTTTATTTAGTCTTGTTACTTACAGAGTTGGTTGTACTCACACTATATCCTGTACTTCATGTGTAGATTCAAGTGTTTCCGGACACGGTGGGTGTTGATTCATTTGCACAGTTGATCGTTTGCAAATTTCAAGGTAGCTGCCCGGCGTTCGTAGACCTTGTATCTCCTTCCCTATCTTTCCACTTTATGTACTTAGTTTCAAACTATTAGAAACAATATGCTCATGTACTTAGTGACATTCTGATGTTGAGAATTCCTGTATTATGTTTTGACCTTCTATCTAGTTTTTGAAAGTTTGATGAATTTATACCTGTGCTGTTTTAACTTTCATTTAAAAGTGTTGGAATTATTTTAAAATGTCGGTTTGCCTAATACCACAGTAGGCGCCATCACGACAAGCCAGGTTTTGGATCATGACAAATTGGTATCAGAGCCTAGGTTGTATATGTCTCACGAGTCATGAGCAGGTTTAGTAGAGTCTTACCTATCGGTACAGAGACATCTGTACTTGGTAATTATCATCAAGAGGCTGCCAAACCCTTAGAAAACTTCACGTTCTTGTACTCTTGATGTGCAGATTTATTGACTTTAGTAACTAAACTTCTATTATTCTATTCTCTCACAAATGATGAGAACACGTGCTATTGGATAGGATGGACAACCAGCAATACCACCATCTAGGGCCGCGAGAGGCTTAGGTCGCGGTAGGGGAAGAAGTGTAGCTCCTACAACAACTGGGGCAGCACCTGCAAATTCGCCAGTTCCCTAGTTCAGAAGCAGGTTCCAGTTGTGGATGAGCCAATGGGACTAGCTCAGGCACCAACTGTGCCCATTATGATTCCAGGTCTTCAGGAGGTTTTGGCTTAGATTTTTACTGTGTGCACTAGCCTTGCTCAGGTTGTCTCTGTTTAGGTCGCAACGGCCACTTCTCAAACCGAGTGAGGTGCTCACACTCCCGCCGCCCCTACTATAAGGAAGGTAATGCAGGAACTCTAAACACCGGGGGGTACTACCACCCAGCCGGTTGTAGCTGCTCAGGCCCACGTGGTCCCTGTTATGACAGATGATGAGCATAGGAGACTAGAGAGATTTGGGAGGCTTCAACCTCCATCATTTAGCAGGGCTGAGGCCGAGGATGTTTAGGGATTCTTAGATAAGTTCCAGCAGATTGTTCGCATGGCGGGTATTCTGGAGACAAGTGGGGTCTCGTTCACTACTTTTCAATTTACTAGGGAAACCTTTAGATGGTGTGAGGCTTATGAGAGGTGCAGGCCAGTTGGTGCAGCACCACATATATGATAGGAGTTCTCCGTTCTCTTCTTGGAGACGTTCGTACCACTGTCTTGGAAGAGGGAGCTATACAGATAGCTTGAGCAACTATGTAAGGAGGGAATATCCGTGACCCATTCGGAGATGAGGTTTTTAGAGTTGGCTCTTCATGCAATTTGGTTGGTTCCCATTAATAGGGAGAGTATTGGAGGTTCATTGATGGCCTCACACATCAGCTGCGATTGCTTATGATTCGGGAGATGGTATCTGGTGCTACTTTCAATGAGGTGGTTGACGTTGCTTAGTGGATAAAGATGGTTTGTGGCCAGGAGAGTGGCGTGAGGGAGGCTAAGAGGCCTCGTGGGTCAGGTGGTTTCAGCGGTGTTCCTTCTAGAGATCAGTTCTACCACTGAAAGGGTCGTCTTTGTAGGTACGCTCAGATGGTTCGCCGAGTTTACCGTGGTGCATCATCCAACCATGGTTTATATAATGCTCATCAGGGTCAGACATCTCTCAATGCCCTTCCAACTCAGAGTTCGTCCCGTGCTCTGTTGGTTCAATATTTATCTATGCCGGGTCCTTCTAGCAATTATCCCGATGCTCGGGGCTCCTTTCATTCCCTACCACCAAAACTAGGGAGTTGCTTTGAGTGCCCTCGTTGTTTGGGAGGCCTAGTGCAGTAGAGGAGTCAGGACACGACTTTTACACCAGTTACTTCACCACCCGCCAGCCAGCTCGGGGTAGAGCCCAGATAGCTAGAGGTTGCGCTAGAGGGGGATGCTGATCAGGTGGCAGTCAGGCTCGATTCTATGCTGTTTTTGCTAGGCTAGATGCTGTTGCTTCAGATACAGTGATTAGAAGTATGTTCTCAGTATTCCACAAGGATGCTTCTATATTATTTGACCTGTTCCCATTTATCCGTATGTATTATCATATTTTATTCCATTTATCCGTATGTATTATTGTATTTTACTCTTTATCTAGATATGTCCCGTGAGTCCTTAGTTTCATCTGTTCAAATATGTACCCCAATGGACGATATTATTGTTATGGACCATGTATATCGGTCATGTGTAGTGACTATTGGGGGATTGGAGACTAGAGTTGATCTCTTATTGCTTAGTATGGTTGACTTCGACGTGATCTTGGGTATGGATTGGTAGTCTCCATGTCATGCTATTCTGGTGACCTTAACATTAAGGGTGCTGATGTTGACAATGATCGAGTAGTGAGGTTCTCTAGACTATGTTCCCAGTAGGGTGATTTCATATTTGAAGGCCCAACGAATGGTAGGAAAGGGGTTTTTTTTTATCTTATTTGGCCTTTGTGAGGGATGTTTGTGCTGATACTACTACTATTGATATTGTTCCGGTGGTTTGAGATTTTCCGGATGTGTTTCCTGCTGACCTGTCGGGCATGCTGCCCGACAGGGACATCGACTTTGGTATTGACTTCGTGCAGGGCACTCTGCCCATTTCTATTCATACATATCGTATGGCACCAACTGATTTGAAGGAATTTAAAGAGCATGTTACATCTCATATCTTCGTACGAAAACGATTCATATGTCAATTGATGTAAGCTCAAAAATGAGATCATCTTTGAGAATACATAAAATAAGTTAATCATGTTACCTTGGAGATTACAAATCTTTAATATCATGGATAACAAGTACCAAGAGGGTTGAAAAGCTAAGAAGCTAAACAAATTGAAGAAAATAAGTTTCGTTAGATGTTGACAAGATGGGAATGTTATGACGTGTACTTTTGTGATGAGACTAGGGTTATTAACAGGATAAGGAGGATATGTTATGAGTTGTTTTAGTCGTATGATAGTCGTGCGTTATGTTTTTAAGTAATCAAGTTATGGAACAAAAGTTGGCAAAGGTCATCACAAGTTACATTCATAAATGTACTGAACATCAGGTCTAATGTCGATACGATTTTCTTCCAATTTACTTCGAATTATAGGGAGATCTACCTATTAATCTAAAGATACATGAGTATAATTTCAAACTCATTAAACTGTATGTTGATAAAAAATTGGAGTAGAGAGATCTTCGTATTTTTGCGAGACTGCGCCAAATAGCTCTCTATGGGACCCACAATGACGGTTGAGATATATTGATATATACATAAGATACCTCAAGCTCGTTTTAACTCATTAGTTTTCAGAATATTCAGAACCTAGACACCTAAAACACTCTATCAAGGTTCTCTCATGATCCATTATCCAAACAAAGGGCAAACAACAAAAATCGAGTGTCAGAAATCCAGTCGCACTTGTAAGTTTCTTGTTCTTCCTGTTGTTGCTGATTTTTGGGTGGTTCCAGCTTGTGTGGAAGTTTGTTTTAAGTGATTTAAGTTATTTAAAATACTCTCCCAATATTTTCATATCAACTTTAGGTTATTCAATTCTTTCAAATGGAATACACCATATTTCAACATCAAACGTTAGTTCTAGTGAAGAACATCACCTCTTTGAGGTTGTGCTGTCATTGAGGATAATTGTGGGCTGTGCTTAGATGAAATTTCAAGTTTTTTCTACTGGCTAAGGGTAGTATAACAGACTACTAACTGTCCTTAAGCTTGATTGTACGTTGGTTAAGTTGTTAGGATGATAAATTATAAGATAATACTTGGATTAGCTTAAGTCACTTATATGGTGTTGTATTGCATTGGGGGCTGTTGTAAGATAAATATAACTTGGATTTTGACTTGAAGATAATTTAGGAGGTACTTGTATTGTTTTCTTGTATATTCTTAAGGTTATCTTGATGTTGATTAAGTTAAATGGATGTACTAGACATGAACTAGTGAATAAAGTTGCTAATTGAAGAGAGTTGGAGTTGTGGATTGTTTACTTTGTTGTAAATATATGTTATAAGTATGGAATCATCAATGACTGACTTAATTATCATGTTAAATATGCTATTAAGTTAATGTAAGAAGTGTATAAGGGGTGATAATTGGGTTGACGGGTGCTGAAGGGATTCAATCCGAGCTTGCCGCTCCTCAGACATACTGATGACTTGTTAATGAAATATTTGTACCCTATTGTTGATTTCGTTCTTATTGTATTGCTCTTGTTGTTGTTGTTGTGGTTGTTGTTGTTGTTGTTGTTGTTGTTGTTGTTGTTGTTGTTATTGTTGTTGTTGTTGTTGTTGTTGTTGTTGTTGTTGTTGTTATTTTTGGTATATGGTATTGGATGAGGCCTTTGTTACAAGGGAGATGCTGCCCAAAATTACATAAAAATGAGCTACTAACTTAAGTTACATACTTAGCCTTTACTCATCATTGATTTTGAATCTCCTTATTCTACGGTAGACTGAGTTGAGTTATTTGAAGAGTTGCTTAGAACTATTAAGGACTCAACGAGGTTAAGGTATGTTAAGGCAAAACCTTTCCTTTATTTTGGCTTGATCCCATAACTACATCTATTTGATAATGAGGCATATGAGAAGTTCTTGTTCCCGAATTTACGTATATTATCCTAGTCTCATAAGCTACAGTAGTCTTCCTTATCGAGACTTCATATTGAGATTATTTTTGTCTTCTTTCATCTAAGAGAGCTGTGTGTGTGTGTGTATATATATATATATATATATATATATATATATATATGTATGTATGTATAGTATTACAGTATTTTCAGCACCATCAAGCTATAATTGATAGGCAGCCTCTATTGGGAAACCTCTGATCAGATGGTAAGTTATATACTGAGCCTATTGTGGCCAAGCACCTATGAACGAGCCTAGAAGGACGATATACAGAGCCTAGTATGGCCGAGCGCCTATGAGCGAGCCTACTATGGTAGAGCAGTTATACATAACGAGCCTTGTAGCCGGACATCTATTTTACTTACTATATTGAGAGCGATGAGTCAGTATCAGTAGGTAAGCATATCTTCAAACTATATTTGACACCTAGGTACTTTCAGTTATCAGTTCAATTTTAGCTTTCAGTTATTCTATTGCCTTCATACTTGGTACATTATTTCATACTGGTGTCCCTTTTGCAAGGGACGCTGCATTTCATGCATGTAGGTTCTGATTAACAGTTGGACAGACCTTCTCAGCAGGGAGAGTCAAACATCAACTTGGTTGGTAAGCTCCACTTCCTCGGAGTTACAAGCTCTAGACCTTGGAGTCCATTTTAGATACACAGGTTTGATGGGTAGGTTGAGGCCCTATCCCGACCATGTACAATTTAATTATATTTAGAGGCTTGTATACGAGTCATGTAAATTTTTATATCAGTATTATGGCCTTGCCGGCCCTATGTAAATGTTTATTTTGGTACTGTTGGGTGTAGACGTTATTTTAAGATGATTTAAAATATGGCCTCATCGGCCTAAGTTGAGGGTTACCCCTCTAGAGTTTACTGTTATAGAGTGGTACGCTCGGGCCGAGTATGGCATGAGGTCCGGTCACGCCTCTTCAATTTTGGAGCATGACAAACTTGGTACCAGGGAAGTTCTATCTTAGGGATTCTACAAGTCATGTCTAGTTGAGCCTTGTTTATAGATATGTTGTGCACCACAATATATAAACAGGAAGCTACAAGGCATTTAAGAGTATGTTACCCTTATTTTAAATCCACATCGTGCTATAGAGCCGAGTCATAAGATTTCGAGCTAAAACTTATGTTTGCTAATTATAGAGATGCTTGCAATTTGAAAAATTACAGCTAGCCATAGAGCTAGTACAGTAGCGGGTAAGGGCATTAGTAAAGAGAATTCTTTGCGACGTGACCCTGTTTGAGGCCCTATTAAATGGTGCATACCAGATTGTGCACTCTATAATAGTACAGTCATATATGAATACCAGAACATTCAAAAATATTAGAAGACATGTTGTGGCATCCTACTTTGGTATTACTCCCTGTTGGAAACACGTTCTCAATGCAATATACTAAAACGTGTGTTCTTTTGTATAGGTTTTGATGAATGACAAACGAAGCGAAAATTGATATATGACGAAGTTCAAGAAACAAGCTCACAATTGATATACAACGAGATTCAAGCTCAAGACAAAGTTTTATAGTTTAATTGAGTCATTCTTAATTGTGATCTTGATCCTACAACTTGACTCGTAACATGGCTTCTCTCATAAAACTATTTTCCAAAATCATGCATATTTAATTTAATGTCAAATGATTTTAAATCATGCATATTTACAGTAGTCAAAATAATTTTTAGACATGCCTTAAAAATCTGGACTAAGATAATCGATTATGTACTTATGATAATCGATTGTTTTAAGCCAAGACTGCATGACAATCGATTGTGAACTAATGACAATCGATTGTAAGTAACACAGTGAGCATCAGGTTTTTCAAACATGCATGACAATCGATTGTGAACCAATGACAATCGATTGTGGCTGAGGCAGTGTCCATCAAAGTTTTTCAAAACTCAGAATAATCGATTATGAACTAATGGTAATCGATTATGTTGAGACAGTGTCTTCCAGTGATTTTCAAATTTATTAAATAATCGATTGTTACATTGGACAATCGAGTGTCAAAGAGACAGTGTCTAAAATGTTTTTCAAAAACTGATAAGTAATCGATTGTTGACTTTGTGCAATCGATTGTGAAGCTGACCGTTGTCGTAAAGTTTTCAAATACCGTCAGGTAATCGATTATTGATTCTGTATAACCGATTGTTTTGATTAAAATCTGGAAAAGATTTTTTGAACGTTATTGGGTAATCGAGTATTGATTTTGTATAATCGATTGTTTTGATTAAAATCCGGAAAAGATTTTTTGAACGTTGCTGAGTAATCGATTGTTGATTCTGGACAATCGATTGTTTGTGGTAAAATCTGAAAAGGATTTTTTGAACGTTGCCAGTAATCGATTATGGATTGTAAGTAATCGATTATAAGCGTAAAATCTGGGATTGAATTTTGGTCTGACTGGCAGACAATCGATTGTTGGGGTTTGACAATCGATTGTCAGTGAGTAAAATCAGCAACTCTTAATTGGCAATTAGGCAACGGTAATGCCAAGTTTTTCAACTATAAATACAGCTTCATTTCAGTGTTTTAAACACAACAACATACTACAACTGATCATTACATTGCTATAAGCTTGCATACTTTTGTTTATCATTTTATATTCAATTTCATAAAGCTTTTGAGAGCCATATTCTTGTCCAAAGTTGTTGTGATCTAGAGCTTACTTCTTTTACTCATATCTACTCATTAAGGAGTATTTTGTTTGAGTGTTTAGTATTTTATACACTTGTAAGAGAATTGTAATTCTCTTGTTGTAAGGAACTTGTGTTTCCTTGGTTGAAGTCTTGGAGTGTTGTATCTCCGAGCAAAGGTGTTAAGGCTTGTGTCCTTATGTTGTAAAGGTTTGTTGAGCACCCGTAAGCTTAACAAGTTAGTGGAAAATCTCGAGAGAGTCTCTCGGGGACTGGACTAGCCACGTGTTGTGGTGAACCAGAATATATCGGTGCGTTCTTTCCTTTTTGTTTATTTAAAGCACTTATTTATTTCCTGCAAATTTTAATTTCCGCAAGTTTACGCTAAATTTTATTATAACGCTATTCACCCCCCCCTCTAGCGTTAAGCGTATTTTCTAACAATTGGTATCAGAGCCATACTCTCTGAAGACTTAACAGTTTGAGAGAACCATCCATGGCTTCTACTCGTGACTCTTTTGCAGGAATTGATGAAGGACAGTGCTCCACATGACCACCTCTATTCAATGGTACAAATTACACGTACTGGAAGCAGAGGATGATGATCTTCGTTCAATTCAACAGTTTTCACCTTTGGAAGGTGTTTACAAAGGGAAATCAAATTCCAACCAAGAAGGTGGAAAATGAATGGGTTCCCAAGTCCGAGGATGAGTATGACGCGGATGACTTCCGAAAGGTCCAAAATAATGCTAAAGCAATAAACTTATTATATTGTGCTGTTAATGCTGACGATTACAGGAAAATATCGTGTTGCACAACAGCAAAGGAGATGTGGGACAAGCTAGAAGTTACATACGAAGGAACGGATCAGGTAAGGGAAGCAAAAATTGATTTCCTAACCCATGCTTATGAATTATTTCACATGAAGGAAGGAGAAAAGGTGGACGAAATGTTTGAACGATTTTCAATAATCGTAAATGATCTACATGCCCTCAAAAAGACATTCACGGATAGAGAACTTGTACGGAAAATCCTTAGGAGTCTAACTCCGGCATGGCGATCAAAGGCCGACGCAATCCAAGAATCCATCGGCGTCTCAAATGTCACAATTGACGCATTAAGAGGTAATCTCAAGACCTATGAATCTACTATTCTTAACCGTCTTGTTGATGATCAAAGGAGGCAAAGAATAGCTCTAAAGGCGAGCACAAGTCAACCGCAAATTGATGAGGAAGGAGACAACGAGTTTGGACTCGTTATCAAAAGATTTCAAAAGTTCATGCGCAAGGAGTATGAACGCAAAGGGAAAAAGCAAGCAGAAATAAAATGCTACGAATGCGGAGAAACCGGGCACATCAAGTCAAATTGCCCAAACCTCAAAAAGGAAAAGAAACCTTTTAAAAAGCAACGTGCTTATATTTCTTGGGGAGGTGACTCCGGAGATGAGTCAAGCGAAGGAGAAGAAGACGAAGCAGCAAATCTTTGCCTCATGGCACAAAAAGAAAACAAAGACGAGGTATGTCAAATTTCGTCTCAAAACTTCTTTACTCTTGATGAAATGCGAACTGCTTTTGATGAATTATATACTGAATTTATTAAAGCTTCAAAAACAGTCAAAAGCGTAAAAGAAAATGCTTCTCTAAAAGAAAAAGATCTTCAAAAACAGCTTTCTTTAAAAGAAAAGGATTTAGAAAAACTGGTTTTAGAAAATGAGAAGCTAAAAGAGGAAAGCAAGTTTTTTGGAAAAAGAAGTTCCGATAAGCCCGAAATCTCTACTAGAAATTGCACTTCTTGTTTGCATCTTAAGAATGAAGTAAGTAGGCTTAAAGGCACATTAGATAAGTTTAATTCTTCGCACAAAAACTTGAATGATGTTCTTGTTAACTTGAAATCAACCAAGCATGGAATAGGCTTTAAGAATGAAGAAAAGGTTGAAGCTAAACCCCAACAACCTAAAGCTCAACCTAGGATTAACAATTGAAATGCTTATCTTAGAAACAACAACTCTAGAGCCAATATGCATGCTAGACAAAATGCTGAACATTTTAGAAGACCTAGGAATGACTTACCACCTAGAAATAGTCACCCTAGAAATGATGCATACTTTAGGCCAAATTTTGAACCCCGTAGAAGACCTAGCAATGGCCCTCAACCGAGAAACAATCACTCTAGAAATTCTGCCCATCCTAGAGCTCATAGTAGGAGAAATAATTCTCATGAAATGCGAAATGGTCATAGTGTTCAAAATAGAGTAAGAAATTTTCATCTGTCTAGTTACTATGAACCTAGAAGGATGCATAACCCAAATGTGACTTGTCATTATTGTAGACGTATTGGTCATATTGCTCCTGCATGCTTTACACGTCATAGACATATTACTCAATCGCATCATTATAATATGCCGAACCCCCAAGGACCCAAGATGGCATGGGTACCTAAAGAACATTAATTTGTTTTGTAGGTGTGCTTGAAGGGATCAAGTGTACTATGGTACCTTGATAGTGGATGCTCCAAGCATATGACGGGAGATGAATCCAAATTTCTTCAATTAGAGCACAATGAAGGAGGAAGTGTTATCTTCGGTGATAACAATAAAGGAAAGATCATCGGCATCGGCTCGGTCGGTAAGGATGAAAAATCCTCTATTAAGCATATATTACTTGTTAAAGGATTAAAGCATAATCTCTTGAGCATAAGCCAATTGTGTGACAAGGGAAATCTTGTTTTATTTGATTCGGATGAATGCTTAGTGTTCAGACGTAGTGATTTCAAAATTATCCTCCGTGGTTTTAGAGTGGATAATATTTATATGATTGATCTTGCTAATTCCTCACCCGATTATGTTGATTGTCTAATGAGTAAAGAGGATGATACTTGGCTATGGCATCGTAGAGTAGCACATATCAATATGCATCTTTTGAACAAATTGTTTCTCAAAACTTAGTTGTTGGTCTTCCCAATTTAAAATTTGAAAATGACTCTATTTGTGACTCGTGTCAAAAGGGGAAGCAAACAAAAGCATCTTTCAAATCTAAAAACATTGTTTCAACTTCTAGACCATTGCAATTGCTTCATATGGATTTATTTGGTCCCTCTCGCATTGAAAGTATATGAAGAAATAAATATGCTTTTGTGATTGTTGATGATTACTCGAGATTTACATGGACTTTATTTCTTGCCAATAAAAGTGATGCTTTTCAAAATTTTAAATATTTTCTTAAGCGTGTTTAAAATGAGAAAGAAACAACCGTCACTTCAATTAGAAGTGATCATGGGGAGAGTTTGATCACAATCTCTTTGCAGACTTTTGTGACGAACTCGGAATCGAGCATACCTTTTCCGCTCCACGTACACCACAACAAAATGGGGTGGTGGAAAGGAAAAATAGGTGTCTCGAAGAGATGGCTAGAACCATGCTCGACGAAGCTAAGATACCCAAACATTTTTGGGCAGACGCCGTGAGTACCGCTTGCTATGTTCTAAATAGAGTAGTAATTCGGCCGATACTCATGAAAACCCCCTATGAACTTTATAAGGGTAGAAAACCAAATATTTCCCATTTTAGAATTTTTGGTTGCAAATGTTTTGTTCATAACAATGGCAAAGACCAATTGGGTAAATTTGATGCTAAGTCGGATGAAGGTATTTTCATTGGATATTCCTCACGTAGTAAAGCATATAGGGTCTTTAATAAAAGAACCCAAATTGTGGAGGAATCCCCTCATGTTGTATTTTCCGAAAATAATGCTCGCTTGGCGAGAAAGGATTCCGGTTTTGATCTTGCAGGTATCTTAGACAGCTTGAAAGACAAAATACAAGAGGAACCACCCAAGGAAAATAAAGATGAAACTGAGGAACAACCAACGGAAGAAGCGCCACAATTGGAAAAAGAAATGAATATGCCTAACGAGTGGAGGACAATCAAAGATCACCCTCTCGAACAGGTAATTGGCAACGTTGGAGACAAGGTAAGTACCCGAAACTCTCTCAAAAATACCTTAGAACATACTGCTTTTGTTTCTCAAATTGAACCCAAAACCATCTCAGAAGCAATTGGGGATGAATTTTGGACCTTGGCAATGCAAGAGGAGCTTAACCAATTCGAACGCAATGACGTTTGGGATTTGGTGCCAAGACCCGAAGGTCATACCATAATTGGTACGAAATGGGTTTTTCGCAATAAACTAGATGAAAATGGTATAATCACTAGAAACTTGTAGCAAAAGGCTATAATCAAGAAAAGGGTATTGACTATGAGGAAACATATGCTCCCGTAGCTAGATTAGAAGCTATTCTCTTATTGCTTGCATTTGCCTCTTCTATGAATTTCAATTTATATCAAATGGATGTGAAAAGTGCTTTTCTAAACGGTTTTATTCAAGAAGAAGTTTATGTTGAACAACCCCCCGGCTTTGAAAACTTTAAATCTTCCGATCATGTTTTCAAACTCAAAAAGGCTCTTTGTGGTTTAAAACAAGCTCCCCGAGCTTGGTATGAAAGATTGAGTAAGTTTCTTTTGGAAAATGATTTCACTAGGGGGAAAGTTGACACAACTCTCTTTGTTAAGCATACAAACAATGATATTTTGTTAGTTCAGATATATGTAGATGATATTATATTTGGTGCTACTAACAATGTTTTATGCAAGGAATTTTCCGATTTAATGACAAGCGAATTTGAGATGTCTATGATGGGTGAGTTAACATTCTTTTTGGGATTACAAGTAAAGCAAATGAAAGAAGGTACATTCATTTGTCAAGCCAAATATTGCAAAGAATTGCTGAAACGATTTGAGATGAACCATGCAAAAGAAATGGCAACTCCCATGAGCACATCCGATCATCTAGACAAAGATGAGAAAGGTAAGGAAGTCGACACCAAAACGTATCAAGGTATGATTGGCTCTCTTCTTTATCTTACTGCTAGTCGTCCGGACATCATGTTTAGCGTGTGCTTATGCGCTCGTTATCAATCGTGTCCGAAGGAGTCTCACCTTACTGGGGTAAAACGGATTTTAAGGTATCTTGTTGGTACTACAAATGTGGGTCTATGGTACCCCAAAGGCTCTTCATGCCAACTTGTTGGCTACTCCGATTGCGATTTTGCTGGATGCAAATTGGACCGCAAGAGCACTAGTGGCACTTGCCATTTGCTCGGTAGCTCTCTCGTTTCTTGGTTTAGCAAGAAACAAGTAAGTGTTGTGTTGTCCACAACTGAGGCTGAATATGTAGCCGCGGGGAGTTGTTGCGCTCAAATCCTATGGATGAAGCAACAACTCTTGGACTATGGCCTAAGTCTTGATCATATCCCTCTTAGATGTGATAATACTAGTGCCATATGCTTGACGAAGAACCCCGTTCTTCATTCGTGAACGAAACACATTGAAATTAGACATCATTTTATTAGAGATCACGTTCTCAAAGGCGATGTCGAAATTGAATTTGTTGAAACCAAAAACCAATTGGCAGACTTCTTTACAAAGCCTTTAGAGAAAGAGTCCTTCTTCCGAATTCGCAGTGAACTCGGGATCCTTGACTCCACGTTGATCTAAGTCATGCATTGCATTTTTTTTACATGATTTCTATCTTGAGCGTCGGAGACGTCTAACGACTTTTGCAGGTATCGCCCCAAAGGAAAGGGGAATTATAAAGCTTGACGTACAACAATCGGTTTCTGTCGTCTAAAAATCGATTATTTCGTATCAATAATCGATTATGTTGCTATTACTCGGGTTGATGTTGCTGTAATTTCTTTTAATAAATAAACAAGGTTTATTTCATCTTTGGCATCTTATTATTATTTTTGCTAATGGCAAAAGGGGGAAGATAACGGGTATGATGCACTCTCAAATTATAAGCTTAAGTTGAGGGGGAATTCTCAAATTGAGGGGGAACAAATTACATACTTGTTGCATGTATATACGTGTCTTGAATCGTCAATATAAATTGCTTGTCTTGCATATCCCGCTTAATGTTTGCCATTATCAAAAAGGGGGAAATTGTTGGAAACACGTTCCCAATGCAATATACTAAAACGTGTGTTCTTTTGTATAGGTTTTGATGAATGACAAACGAAGCGAAAATTGATATATGACGAAGTTCAAGAAACAAGCGCACAATTTATATACAACGAGATTCAAGCTCAAGACAAAGTTTTATAGTTTAATTGAGTCATTCTTAATTGTGATCTTGATCCTACAACTTGACTCGTAATATGGCTTCTCTCATAAAACTATTTTCCAAAATCATGCATATTTAATTTAATGTCAAATGATTTTAAATCATGCATATTTACAGTAGTCAAAATAATTTTTAGACATGCCTTAAAAATATGGACTAAGATAATCGATTATGTACTTATGATAATCGATTGTTTTAAGCCAAGACTGCATGACAATCGATTGTGAACTAATGACAATCGATTGTGAGTAAGACAGTGAGCATCAGGTTTTTCAAACATGCATGACAATCGATTGTGAACTAATGACAATCGATTGTGACTGAGGCAGTGTCCATCAAAGTTTTTCAAAACTCAGAATAATCGATTATGAACTAATGGTAATCGATTATGTTGAGAAGTGTCTTTCAGTGATGTTCAAATTTATTAAATAATCGATTGTTACATTGGACAATCGAGTGTCAAAGAGACAGTGTCTAAAATGTTTTTCAAAAACTGATAAGTAATCGATTGTTGACTTTGTGCAATCGATTGTGAAGCTGACCGTTGTCGTAAAGTTTTCAAATACCGTCAGGTAATCGATTATTGATTCTGTATAATCGATTGTTTTGATTAAAATCCGGAAAAGATTTTTTGAACGTTATTGGGTAATCGATTATTGATTTTGTATAATCGATTGTTTTGATTAAAATCCGGAAAAGATTTTTTGAACGTTGCTGAGTAATCGATTATTGATTCTGGACAATCGATTGGTAAAATCTGGAAAGGATTTTTTGAACGTTGTCAGTAATCGATTATGGATTGAAAGTAATCGATTGTCAAGCGTATAATCTGGGATTGAATTTTGGTCTGACTGGCAGACAATCGATTGTTGGGGTTTGACAATCGATTGTCAGTGAGTAAAATCAGCAACTCTTAATTGGCAATTAGGCAATGGTAATGCCACGTTTTTCAACTATAAATACAGCTTCATTTCAGTGTTTTAAACACAACAACATACTACAACTGATCATTACATTGCTATAAGCTTGCATACTTTTGTTTATCATTTTATATTCAATTTCATAAAGCTTTTGAGAGCCATATTCTTGTCCAAAGTTGTTGTGATCTAGAGCTTACTTCTTTTACTCATATCTACTCATTAAGGAGTATTTTGTTTGAGTGTTTAGTGTTTTATACACTTGTAAGAGAATTGTAATTCTCTTGTTGTAAGGAACTTGTGTTTCCTTGGTTGAAGTCTTGGAGTGTTGTATCTCCGAGCAAAGGTGTTAAGGCTTGTGTCCTTATGTTGTAAAGGTTTGTTGAGCACCCGTAAGCTTAACAAGTTAGTGGAAGATCTCGAGAGAGTCTCTCGGGGACTGGACTAGCCACGTGTTGTGGTGAACCAGAATATATCGGTGCGTTCTTTCCTTTTTGTTTATTTAACGCACTTATTTATTTCCTGCAAATTTTAATTTCCGCAAGTTTACGCTAAATTTTATTATAACGCTATTCACCCCCCCTCTAGCGTTAAGCGTATTTTCTAACACTCCCGTCCCTAGTATAAAGAGAATAGTTAGCGACCCAAAGAGCTAGTGAGATGAAGCAAGGGGCGATAAAAGTGAAAGAATGTTTTGTTGAAGTTTTTAGAATATGGTAATAAATAGAGATATTAGTAGGATAATAAGAAGAGATTAAATGAAGCATTACGAGTAAGATGCGATAAAAGGGTGGTAATGGTAAATCATACTATGACATGATGACATAGTCAATAGTAAGGTAAAGGAAAAGACAAGAAGTGACATGCCTTGAGACTATAAAAGGGTATAGCCATAAAGTCATATCGTCATTTTGAGAAAATCAGTTGGCGACTCCAACATAATCACTGGAAGTCTACGTTAGACCCCTTAGAGTAATAGAAATCAACATAGGCTAGAAAAAAAGAAAAAAAATCGAACATGACTCAGGGACCAAAGTATTCGATAATAGTCAACATCGTAAGAATTTTAGAAATAGTGATTCGGAAATGATATAATGGACAACAGAAGAATAACCTTTAAATATCATTCAGGAAGATGCTTCCTTAAAGCAAGCAATGTGAGCAGAGTTATTATTAAGGGATTAAGTGTGCAAGTTACTCTAGGTGTCATCCTCGCACGTAAAATTTAGTTATCCCTGGTAAAGAAGGGTTACCCACAAGGCGAGTAAGAGTCAGTGAATATATGAACAGATGCCAAAGATGAAGAGGTAACTATGGACTAGAAAAGGAAGAATGAGGTAAAAAGGCGAAAGGGTTGAGATTGCATTTATTCATATCCTACATATATGTTATGACTCCAGAACATTATACAAGCACAATGGCGGGAAGATACAGTAAGGGTTCCCTTCCAGGATGTTATTGATAAATAAGTGGGAATGAACACTTGATACATAAGGAGCCCGTGCGAGAGGTAAGTTAAGACAAGGGAAAAAACCTAAAAGAGATTACGCGGAATATAGATATGAGAATGAACCAATGAGTAGTTAGTAGTTGATTTAGGAATAGCCTACTTATGGATAGATAAGGGGATACAGAAAATTAGCAGATCGTGCAAGATAAATCTAGTGAAACCCAGCATAGGAAATTCAGTCTCGCAAATATGACATCATAATCCTTGAGAAATATTCAGATAGGAGTTGAGGTATTTATAGTTGCCGTAAAAGTGTTACGGAAATAAAAGAGAGTGCAAGGGGGAGGTAAACACAATTGAGTTTAGAAGTAACCTTACAAGATCAGGGGCACTGAGGTATGTAACTAAGGATTTTTACAGGTGAGTAAGAATATCAAAAATTTCGTGGGGTATACAATGTAGTAACTCGCAACTTTACAAAAGGCAGAGGGTCTTACCTAAGCACTACAACGAAAGACTAGCTGATAAAATAATGAAGAAGGCTTCAAGCTAAGCATAGTGACCAAAAGAGGAAATGATCTTATAACAACAATCTCACTACAACATTGTATCTACTCCATAAGAAAGTGGCCCCTGTCATGGATAATGAAGGGGAAAAAGTAATATTCGAGATCATATGAGTTGCACAAAATTCCAGTTGGGTTGAGCACTAAGATAAGCCAAGTACTAATGCAACAAGTGGCAGAATGATCATGAAAAGTAATTGCTTACTTTTTAAAGAAAGCTGTAAGCTGCGAAAGGAATTATTTAATGACCCTGAATTAGTTACATTATGAAAGCACTTACGATTTTAGAATTTTATCCATCCAACATATATGTTGACATTCCTACAACTATATGAGACTCCAAAAGAAGTTAAAAGAAATAATTGAGTCCACCTCACAGACAAAGGCTTGAATTGTTAGAAGATTATATTATGGATGGACCATAGCATCCACCAAAGGCGAAAGTAATAACTAATACCCTGAGCCACAGATCGGAAGATAGCTTAAGCGTACATAAAGGCTGATAAAGAAGAGGAAACTAAATAATTTCTTCAACTAAGTGAATTATGAGTCTTATTATTAGACCTAACTAGATATTGAAATCGTGATTCAAAAAACTGCAAACCACTCTTAATATCATAGGTAAAAGAGAGAAAGTACAACATTCATATTCCATAACGGCTCTATGATAAATCCAGCTAGAAAATTACCTGCTTCATAAGGAGTAAGTATGAAGCTCCTGCTAGATTATATATGCACTAGAGGTGCAAGTATTATTGATTACTCATTCCATTAAACCACTAAGTCCATGTGGATCAACAATATAACTACTCTAAACTAACACATCAGGAAATCACGGAAGAAGAAAGAAACAGAAACTAAGAAAAAATGAATATTAGATGCAATAGACAAAATTAATAAGTAAAAAGGAAGATTAATGTACCAGATATTGAGACGAAATGAATCATGGGTTGCCTCCCAAGAAGAACCTGATTTAACGTTGCGACACGACGCATGTTACCACCATGTCACTTGAGAGGAAGAATTTCCAACACGTGGCTATCATCGAACTTTCCAAGATAATTCTTTACCCAGTGCCCGTTAACTCTGAAAACTTCACCATTTTTTCTCTTTAAATCAAGAGCACCAAATGGGGTCACTAACACAACTTCAAACGGACACTCTTTTTTGATTTGAGCTTTGTCGGAAACAGACGTAACCGAGAATTGAAAAAGAAAACCAAATCACCAACCTTGAACTCCTTTCCACGAGCATATTTGTCATGAAGGTAATTCATATTGTACTTATACAATGAAGAGCTGGAGTAGGCATGGAATCTAAACTCATCAAGTTCATTGATTTGTTCAACACGAAGATTTGCTGCAATATCCCATTCCCAATTCAACTTCATCAAAGCCCACATGGCCTTGTGCTCTAACTCGATCAGAAGATGGAAAGCTTTCCCAAACACCAACATATATGGAGACATACCAATCGGAGTCTTGTAAGCCGTCCGATAAGCCCATAGAGCGCCATCTAATTTTCTTGACCAATCGGTGCTATTAGCATTGACCGCTTCGATAATATACTCTTGATTTCCCTGTTGGAGAATTCCACTTGACCACTAGCTTGAGGATGATAGGAGGTAGAGACTTTGTGATTTATGCCATATTTTGCAAGAAAAGAATCAAAAGCTCTATTACGAAAGTGAGACCCCCCCATCACTAATAATTGCACGAGGAGTGCCAAATCTTGTGAAAATACTCTTCGTAAGAAATGCAACAACACTCCGAGCTTCATTGTTGGTCAAAGCCACGACTTCAATCCACTTTGAGACATAATTGATCGCCACAAGAATGTAAGTGTTCCCACAAGAGCAAACAAATGGAACCATGAAATCGATGCCCTAAACATCAAAGATATCTACTTCAAGAATGGTATTGAGAGGCATCTCATCCCTTTTAGAAATTCCACCCACTCTTTGGCACTCGTTACACCTCTTTACAAAATCACATGCATTTTTTAACAAGTTTGGCCAATAAAACCCACAACTAAGAACCTTAGAGGTGGTCCTCACCCCACCGTGATGGCCACCATTGGGAGAGGAATAGAAAACCTCTAAAATACTTAATTGTTTTTCCGGTTTTCAAGATCCAAGGATAATTTCCTAGGCTCATAAGAATACGAACCCATACCATGTAAAATATTAACGCACTCCACTTCACTGGTATCCTCATTGACATTAAGATTTGAAGCACGACCTCAAGGGGATCCTCCACATTAATCATAGAACTCGTGTCATCCATGATTACAGCTATGACAATGTCCACAAATGAGCACACCTCGGAGCTATTGGGTTGTTTCATGGATTTGCAAATATGGAAGATGACCTTTTCATCCCCAACAAATAAGCACACCTCTGTGCTATTGGGTTGTTTCATGGATTTGCAAACATGGAAGATGACCTTCTTATTCCCCATTCGGAAATTTAGCTCACATGCTTCAACATCAACCTATGCCTTCCCTGTTGCAAGGAAATGTCTGCCTAGAATAATTGGGACTTCAAAGTCCACTTCACAACCAAAATGAGAAAATCGGCCGACAATATAAACATGTCCACCTGGACAAGCACATCAATTATGCCCAAAGGTCGCTTGATTGATCGATTCGCCATTTGAAGTCTCATTGATGTTGGCCTAGGTTGTCCAATTCCCAAGGTCTTGAAGATCGAGTACGGCATCAAATTTATGCTAGCCCCCAAATCACAAAGGGCCTTGGCAAAATCCGCACTTTGGATAGTGAAAGGGATAGTAAAGGCTCCGGGGTCTTCAAGTTTTGGGGCCATAGAATGTACGATAGCATTGACTTGATGAGTCATTTTTATTGTTTCACAATCCATCGACCGCTTCTTCGTCACCAAATCCTTCATAAACTTGGCTCACCCTAGCATTTGTTCAAGTGCCTCCACCAAAGGTACATTGACTGTAAGGCTTTTCATCATGTCAATGAACTTTTTGAATAATTTGTCACTATTTTGCTTTTCTAACCATTGAGGAAAAGGCAGAGGTGGCCTAGGCAAGGGTGTCTTAGCTTTGGGCACCACTAGCTTGGGCATGTCAATCACATGTTCCCTAGACGGGTTCATGAAATCTTGAGTTTCTACCTCGACCTCATTAATGTCAATCCTCACATCATTGTTCACCTCATTCTCAACCACATCTTCAACTACCAAAGGTTCATCTTCATCCCACAACTCAGCATCATCAACCAGAACTTGCTTTTATCTCGAGGTATTCACATCACCGTATCTCCCACTTCTTGTTATAACTGCATCAGATGATTGTTCCCACCCTTCGGGTTCACTACCGTATCACTTGGTAGAGAACCCTTGGTGGAGTGTTCAAAGATTGAGAAATTTGGCCTAATTGAACCTCCAAGTTCCGGATAGAGGTATTGTGGGAAGCCAATTGAGCATCAGAATCTTGGTTCTTCTTCATCATTTGCTCGAACATAATTTCTATTCTTCCCATTTCATTGATTGAAGAACTATATCCTTGAGATTTAAGTGGAGGTGATTGTTCGGTTGTTGGTACATAGGGGGCCTTTGAAAAGCCTTGCCCCCGGTTGCCTTGGTTTCCATTGTTGTTCCACCCGCCTTGACCATTGTTGTTCCAGTTGTTGTTATTACCATTCCAATTCCCTTGGTTGCCTTGATTGTTGTTCGCCCAATTACCGCCTGGGTTATTATTGTTCCAATTACCCCTACCTTGTTGTTGATTGCCCCAAAATTTCCTTGGGGTCACCATTGTTGGTTTAAAGAGTTGCCTCTATTTCCTTGATAGTTGTTGACATATTGTACCTCTTCACTTTGATCATCATAACAATCATTTGAAAAAACACCACCATCATTGTCATATTTTTCAAAATTCTCTTGAGATTGTTTCCCTCTTTGCCTTCTATTAAGCATATTAACACATTCCATGGCATTGACTTGGCGGCAATTTTGGACCTATTGCAACTGAGCCTTCACCAATTGATTTACAGTAATAGTAAGCTCAGTAATAGCTTGAACATGATCGTTCAATTCCTTGTGAAAATGGATAACCGTGGGGTCACCTTGGGGAACATTCGAAGTGTCGGCCGTTTCGTCCAAGATCTCACAAGCCTCAATATAAAGAAGATTCATAAAGTTTCCCCTGGACAATTGGTTCATAATGCATTAATTGGTAGTGTTGATGCCCCGATAGATGGTTTGTTCAATCATCACCTCGGTCATATCGTTGTTTGGGCATTCTTTCACCATTGTTCTAAACCGCTCCCAGATTTCATGCAAAGGTTCCGTTGGCTCTTTCTTGAATGCCAATATTTCATCTCAAAGTGCCTCCATATGCCCGGATTAGAGAATTTAGCAATAAGCTTATCAGCCAACTCATCCCACATTGTTATGGAGTGATTGGGGAGCCTCTCGAGCCAATCTAATGCTTTCCCGTGAAGTGAGAACGGGAAAAGTCTCAACCTCAGAGCATCTTCGAACACATTCATCAGCTTGCTCCTGCAACATGTATCTACAAACCCCTTGATATTCTTGTAGGCATTTTGATCGGAGACGCCCATGAAATACCCACGTTGCTCAAGCAAGGTCAACATCACGTTTGTTATTTGAAAACTCCCTGCTCGGATTCGGTGAGGGACAATAGCACTTGCATTCCCTTGAATTGGTAATACTTTGGGAGCCACTCTTGGAGGTGGTAGAGGAGGGTCTTGAATATTATAATTTGTATTAACATTGGCATTTCGACCTCTCCGTATTCCTTGAGGTGCAAAAGGCACCTCATCTTGCTCAAGATCATCTACCTCCTCCCCCGCTATCACGTTTCCAAGAGGATCATTAGCATTGAGAGCCATTGGTACCTGAGTTACGACACAAACAAAATTAGTAACAAAGAAGGAAAGAAGAAAAACACAAAACTAACTAAATTGATAGCCAAAACCGTTCGCTCCCCGGAAACAACGCCAAAAAGTGATCGCAGCCTACTAAACACCACTAAAAAGTAGCGAGACATGGTCAGAATATCTTTTACACAATTTGTGGGTCGGGATCGATTTCCTTAGTGAGCTTGGAATGGAGTCAAGTATCCATTTAGTTTGGAATCGCTTATTTGTTCCAAATGTCACTTCTATTCATTTTTTGTTTTTCTTTATATTCTACTATGATCAAACTACATATTATAACTGCAACTAAATTAAACTAAGAGTAAATTGCTGCAAAATGTATCTAATGGTTTAAAAGGAACTTGGTAGTGACTTTCACCTAGGTGGACAATTGACAGGTAATTACATCTAAGGTACGATTGACATGATTGGGAAATATGTTATAACCATTGCTTACTACCCACTCTACACCTCTTGGTAGAAAGAGTGGTTTTTCCCAATTGACTTTCTCAAGACCTATTCGGTATGCATAATTGCCAAACCAACTAGGATTCAAGCCGGGAATTACTCTCTTGAGGTTTAACTCTTTAATTGGGACTATCAAATCTTTTGAGTCCATCCCATTTCCTTATTAAGTCAATTTTGGAGACTTAGGCTCTGTTTCTTAAGAAGAGCCCAAGTCAACTTAGCACAAACTAGCGTTTGCAATCACTAATTCATAAATTAAACCATAAAAGTGAGCCAAATAACAAACACCAATAGTCAACTTAACCATAAATCACAACACCCATCAATTACCCACACTAGGATTGAGCCATAACCCTAGATAATAGGTCTAGCTACTCTTGCTTGAAGATCAAATAAGAGAAATAGATGAAGAGAAAAGACATATTAATTACTATTGTAGATACAAAGATTCAATGATTAATACTAAGTAAAAGTTCCCAAAATGGCTACAAAAGATCTTCTCACGAGAGCAGCTAATGTCTGATTATATCTGAACCCTAAAAATGGAAAAAGTTTCTATTTATACTAAGCTAGAAAAGGTGGACAAAAATGCCACTATAGGGTCAGTGCGGACCACACAAAATGGTGTGCGACCACACTAGGCTCTTGATTCTACAAATTCAACTCTCTGAACCCAGCCTCCACGGACCACATAGAATGGACCGCGGCCGCGGAGGCTTCTAATGTGGTCCATGCAGAATGGACTATGGACCGCACATGCTTCATCTTCTGAACTTGGCATCTCTCTGACGTTTGGTTCCGCTAACCGCACTGAATGGTAGTGCAGACGCGGTGCCTTCAGTATGGGCCGCACAATATATGCTGCGGCCGTACGGCCTTGATGCCTAAAAATCCAAATCTCTGAATCTCTCTAGTGCAGACCGTATAAAGTGTAGTACGGCTGCACTAGGCTTGCTTTTCCTGAGTTTTGTCTTCTCTTTGGTACTTTTGCAAGTTTCACTCCTTTGGAGCCGATCTTTGACATCTTGTCACTTTAATTATCAAACCTGCAATCAAGCACAACTTATGAGCCTTTTCAGGCTATTCTATGTGAATTTACACTACTAGAAAAATCAGTTCTTAGCGTTGATCAAATTCTGTAGCTAAATAGAAAAATCCGTCACTAATCTTTTTTGGCAACGGATTAGCGACTGATTATCAAAAGATTCTACTAGTTATGAGCATTTTAGGGATAGATTAGCGATAACGTTTCCTAGCTAATTCCAGTTTTTTTTGTAATGTTATAATCAAAGCGTAAGCAAGAAGGATATAAAATGCATCAAAATCCCTAGTTAGTAGGGATGCTATGAAATATAGTTATTGAAGTATAGTATCGTCCCTAGGTGGATCAGGAAAATAACTTCCGATGTTCCCCTATAAGATGTGAGCCCTAGTGACAATATATTACCTAAGAGGTTTCAAGTGATCTGTGGTACATTATAGATCAACATTAAGGTGAATCAATAATAGATGGATGAATGTTCCAAAGTGTGAGATGGGATTAGGCTGTCATACTTAATATGAATAGTAATGATGAAGCATTAAAAGACTTAAATTTATACATATAGGATAAGTAGAGAGAGTGTTGGGTAGTATAATTTGGACATAATAAATCAAAGTAAGTGTTGTGGCATAGTAAAAGTTACCTAGATATAGTAAAACCACAAGCATACCTAACTGAGCCTATGACACAAGATATAACAATAGTCGTAATTTCGACAAAGTACCAAGCAAAAAACTTCAGTACCCCTATAGATTCCCAGAGGGACAGCTTGTCATAGTTCTTCTATGTTCACAAAGTGAGGCCTAGATATTGTCTAAAATCTAAACAAAATAGGAGAAAAGAGAAACATAGGCGCACAAATAAGGACAGAGTCATGCATGCTGCATGACATAAGATAGCAACATTTCTGAGATAGGAAGAATTTCGACAACAATTCATGGTGTGAGAAGGAGGCTTAAAGGGGGTACTGCCCTGGCCTTTGAATTTATTTATAGAGTAGTTGCCTAGATTGAAAGGGAATCATTAAATTATTTGTAAGAGCTATAGGCTATGAGACTCATAAGTGCATCAGTTAACATTCGAGGACAAATGTTCCAAGGGGGGGGGGGAAGATGTTACACCCCATATCTTCGTACAAAAGAGTATTCACAAGTCAATTGATATAAGCTCATCAATGAGATCATCTTTGAGAATACGTAAAGTAAGTTAATTATGTTACATAGAGATAAAAATCTTTAAGATCATGGATAACAAACACCAAGAAGGTTGAAAGAATAAGAAGCTAAACAAATTAAAGAAAATATGTTTCATCAGATGTCGACGAGTTGGAAATGTTATAACGTGTACTTTTGTGATGAGACTATGGTACTTAAAAACATAAGGAGGTTATGTTATGAGTTATTTTAGCCACATTATCATTATGTATTATGTTTTTGAGTCAAGCAAGTTGTGGAATAAAAGTTGGCAAAGGTCATCACAAGTTACAGTCATAAATGTGCTGAAAATTAGGTCACATGTAGATGCAATTTTTTCCCAATTTACTTCGAATTATGGGGTATTATACCTATTAAATTGAATATATATGAGTCTAATTTTTGACTCATTAAACAGTTTGTCGATACAAAATTTGAGAAGATACATATTCGTATTTTTGCGAGCTTGCGCCAAACAGCTCTCTATGGGACCCATAATGACGGCTGAGATGCCTTTAGGAGGTAGTAGTATTGTTTAGTACTAGTATTGGTTTCTTGCATTTTTAAGGTTATATTGATGTTGATTAAGTTAAATAGATGTACTAGACATGACTAGTTAATAAAGTTGCTAATTGAACATAGTTGGTTTTGTGGATTATTTTCTTTATTATAAATATATAGTAGAAGGATGAATCATTGATGCATGACTTAATTATCATGTTAATGAGGTTGTTAAGTTAATGTAAGAAGTCTATAAGGGGTGATAATGGGGTTGAAGGGTGCTGAAAGGATTCAATCAGAGTTTTCCGCTTGTCGTGATATGTTGACGACTTGTTAATGAAGTATTTTGTACCCTATTGTTGATGTTGTTCTTATTGTATTTCTCTGGTTGTTTTTGTTGGTATATGGTATTGGAGGAGGCCCTTGTTATAAGGGATATGCTGCCTAAATTTACATAAAACAAGCTACTAGCTTAGGTTAAACACAGCCTTTACTCAGCACTGATTTTGAATCTCCTTATACTATGGTAGACTGAATTGAGTTGTTTGAAGAGTTGCTTGGAAGCTATTAAGGACTCAACGAGGTTAAGGTATGCTAAGGCTAAACTTTTTCTTTATTATGGAATGTTCTTGTAACTACATGCGCTTGATAACGAGGCATAACGAGAATTTCTTATTTCTGAATTTATGTACATTACCCTAATCTCATAAGCTACAGTATTCTCCCTTTTCGTGACTTCATATTTAGTTTAGTTTTATCTTCTTTCATACAAGAGAGAATAGATAATGTGTGTATATATATATATATATATATATATATATATATATATATATATATATATATATATATATATATATATATATATATATATATATATATATATATATATATATATGGAATATTTTTACCTCTATCGAGCAATAATCAATGGGCAGACCCCTATTGGGCTACCTCTAATCAGATGGTACATTGTATATTGAGCCTACTGTGGTCGAGAACCTATGAGAGAGCCTTGATGGCTGATATACAGAGCCTATTATGGCCGACTGCCTATGAGCAAGCCTACTATGGTAGAGCAGTTGCACATACAGATCCATATAGCTGGAAAACTATTTTACTTACTATATTGAGAGAGATGAGTCAATATCAATAGGTAAGTATATCTTCAAATTATATTTGACACCTACGTAATTTTAATTATTATATTATCAGTTCAGTTTTAACTTTCAGTTATTTTATTACCTTACATACTCGGTACATTATTTCATACCGATGTCCCTTTTGTTGGGAATGCTATATTTCATGCGTGCAGATCCTGATTGACTGTTGGACAGACCCTCCCAGCGGACAGATTCAAAAATAACTTGGTTGGTAAGCTCCACTTCCTCAGAGTTATTAGGTCTAAAGCTTGGAGTCCATTATATACATACAGGTTTGATAGGTAGGCCGGGGCTTTGTCCCAGCCATGGTACATTTTAGTTATCTCTAGAGGCTTGTAGACAAGTCTTATACATTTTTTACATCAGTATTGTGGCCTTACCAACCCTATGTAGATGATTAGTTTTGTATTGATGTTTGTAGACTTTATTTTTAGATGAATCAGATTCTGGCCTCATTGGCCTAATTTAAGGGTTACCCCATCTAGAGTTCACATTTACCGAGTGGTAGCTCGTGCCGAGTATGGCACTAGGTTTCGGCCACACCTCTTCAAGTTTGGGGCATGATATTGCAAGTTCAGGAACTTCTTAATTAGGGTTTTATTAGGCCTAGTGTGTCGCATTGAGGTGCACCGATTCTGCTGCTAAAGAAGAAGGATGGTACTACGCCGCTAGGCGTTGATTATAGGTAGCTGAAGAACGTTACACTCAAGAAGAAGTATTCTTTATCGCACATTCATGATCTATTTGACCAGCTTTAGAGAGAAAGAGTGTTCTCTAAGATTGATTTTAGGTCTGGGTATCACCAGTTGAAGATTCGGGACACGGACGTTCTAAAGACGACATTCAGGACCCGTATGGCCATTATGAGTTCCTTGTGATGTCTTTTGGAATGACCAATGCCTCACCACCAATCATGCAGCTAATGAACAGTGTATTTCAGCCATATATTGACTTGTTTTTCATAGTATTCATTGATGATATCCCGGTGTACTCTCGTAGCCAGGAGGAGCATGCCCATCATTTTAGGATTGTGCTATAGCGGTTGAGGGAGGAGAAGCTTTATGCCAAGTTCTCCAAGTGTGAGTTCTGGCTTAGTTCAGTGGCATTCTTAGGGAATGTGGTGTCTAGGGAGGGGAATTAGGTAGATCCATCCGGAGAAGATAGATGCGGTTCAGAGTTGTCCCAGACTATCCTCAACTATGGATATTTGGAGTTTTCTTGATTTAGCCAGTTATTGTCATCACTTTGTGGAGTTTTTCTTGTCTATTGCATTTCCCTTGACTAAATTGGCCAAAAAGGTGCTATTTTCAGGTGGTCGGATGAATGCAAAAAGTGCTTCAAAAGCCCAAGACTGTCGTGATCACAATACCAATTCTAGTTTTGCCTTCAGCTTCAGGCTCTTATACATTGTATTGTGATGCTTCTTAGATCAATATTAGATGCATCTTTATGCATGAGGGTATAGTGATTGCTTATACTTTGCGGCAGTTGAAGCCCCGTGAGAAAAATACATTGTCTATGATTTGGAGTTGGCGGTCATTATTCATGCATTGAAGATTTTGAGGCATTATCTCAATGGTGTGTCTTTTGAGGTATTTACGGATCATCTAAGCCTCCAATATTTGTTCAAATAGAGGGATCTAAATTTGAGGCAGAAAAGATGTTTGGAGCTGCTTAAGGACTATGATGTCATTATTCTGTTGCATCCGTGAAGGCCAATGTGGTGGACGATACCTTGAGTAAAAAGGTGGTGAGTATGGGTACCCTTGCATTCATTCCTGTTGGTGAGAGACCTCTTGAAGTTGATATTCAGGACTTGGCCAATCGGTTCATGAGATTAGATGTTTTAGAGTCCAGTCAGGTTCTGGATTGTGTGGTTTCTCGATCTTGCTTATATGATCGCATCAAGGAGTGCCGGATGATCATCCTCATTTGATTGTCCTTACAGAGACGGTTCAACATGGAGATGCCAGAGATGTTACTATTTGGCTGATAGGGTGTTGAGGATATAGGGTCGGATTTGTGTGCCTAATGTAGATGCCTTATGTGAGTTGGTTCTTGAGGAGGCCCACAATTTGCGGTATTTCATTCATGTAGGTGCCGCAAAGATGTACAGGGACTTGAGGCAATTGGTGGAGAAGATTGAAGAAGGATATAGTAGGGTTTGTAGTTTGATGCCTACTGGCAGCAGGTAAAGTATGACCATCACAGATTGTTGATACCCAATTTTTCCCTATGTGTTTTTTTACTCACACTACTTTAAAAATAGCATGTATATGCATATGTAAGAATTCCCAAAGTTTTTGCTATTTTTTCCTAATTTTACGATTTTTTAGAATCAATTTATTGTCTATTTTAACAGTATAAAACCCAATAATTATTCTCAGATTGTCATTTTTATGGACCATTTATTTTTCACCTCTTTTATTTACACCAAATATAATACGTGTAATTTTTGCACATTTTTACAATTTTATTTGGAATTTCTAAAGCTAATTCTACGAAATTGCAATTATAGCCTATTTTGCAATTAACTATGTTTTACAACTATAAAATTATTTTTGATATATTTAGAATAATATCTATATGTTATTAATTAGTTCTATGTTTTCAATTATGCTTTTTTGATTATTTTAGCTATTTTTATAAAATAAATTGGAGAAATTGACTATTTAAAAGTTGGCATGATTTTATATAAATTCAAGCCAAAATCGTGCCTTATTCAGCCTAATTTGATCCCAATTTCTTAAACCAATCAAACAACCCATACCCATTTTATTTTAGCCAGTCCACTTTTGGTTTAATCTGAGCCGTTGATCAAATGAGATCAACGGTCTAAATTAGATTGCCTTAATTAAATCCTAAGACTACCCCTCGACCCCACATTTCTCAGAGTCTTGTCTATCTCACTCTCTCTCTAGCGATTTATCTCCCTTCTCTCTAGAACCTTCTGGTTCACTAATTCTTCTCTGACGAGCTTCATCGTCTCTCCGACCATGCTCCATCCTCACTTCTCTCGACCTTTACCCACCATGGGATCCTGTAGCGTTGCTTCTCTCCAAAGTTTGAAACCCCAGAAGCTTCTACCATGAAGATGGTCGCTGAATCCTCGCCGGGGGTCCGATTCCGGCCTTTCTCCGATGATTTTGGTTCGATGATGCTAAAAACACCATAATCTTTGAGCTTCACAGCCAGGTTTCTCTTACCCATCTCACTAGCTTCTTAAGAAAACCCTAATCGTAACCCAAGCCTCTCAAATCTCTGATTTCCTTAAAAATTTTAACTCACACATTCATGTTTTCACTATTTCTTATGATTATCCCAGTTTTAACACTTTCTGCTCCTTTTTTAAAACTAGGGTTTCTGACCTCTTTTCGAAATCACTTTATTTTTTTATTATGAGTACTAATTCCTGATTTTTAGTACTATTTTCCAAATGTTTTTCTTATGTATGATAAAACCCTAATTTTGGCTCTTTGTGTTTGCATTATTTGCTTGTTTTGTGTTCTTCTTGATTCCTATCCAAGTCTATGCTCTTTGTTGTTAGTGTGTTGTTCCTTCTTTGTTCTTCACATAAAAGTTTCTCTTATTGCTTGCATGGTGATTTTATACTGATTCCTCGAACCCTCTTTGAGACTGTGATACTTGCTTTTAATTGTGATTCCGCGTATTTTCCTATCGTTTGAATTTCTTCCTTAATTTATGGGATACTTTCCTCAGTTAATATTTATTCCCTAGGGTTTCAATCTCGGTCATTATTTTGAATACTATTTTCCAGAATTACGGTGATATTTTGCCTTATATATGTATCCAAAATTTTGATTAATTTTGCCTGACCTATTTCCTTAACTTGATGGTCATGTACCTAGTCTTTATTGCATGCTCTATGCTACCCTATTTCCTTATGTGATTATACCTTATTTTGTGATTTATTTCCTTTTTGAATGACTGATTATTACCGTGTGATTTGGGATCCCGTAATCAAAGGGAAGTCCAACTACTGACTGGATTGTGATTGATACCAGTCCCTTAATTAAGGAAATGATACCTTATTTGTTTACTCTCTTTCATTACTATAAGTACCCCCGATTCTCTTTTCAATACACCAACGAACACATTGCATATCACTCACACTCAGTGTTCTGGACTCCTCTATTTCATACAAGCATCTTTATGCCCTTTGTTTCTACACTACTTTCATTCACTCAACTGGCTGCAAGCTAAAGTTGAGTAACTTTGGTCACTTTGTCAATCTGCTGGTCTTTTACTTTGTTGTTTGCTTTCGGTCTGCCTGCTGCTCACTTCTTGCATACTGTTGCTCTCTGCTTGTATAGTGCTGCTCACTTCATGCATACTGCTGCTCTGCTCTCTTCTTCTCTCTGCATATTACTGCTCACCATTCCCCTGTGTTTATATTATTTTCCAAGTGGTATGTATTCTATTTAAGATACAACCTCCAAAACAACATGCTTCTATTGTTGCTGCACTTTCTTTTGTTCCTTGTGTGCTTCCACTTGTGGTTCTGCTGCTCCTATGGCAACTAGCATGCACCTGTGTTATCTAGTAAGTCTAATTAATCAGTCTAGCATGTCCAGTACCCCCTTGCCAACCCCAATGCATGTTCCCCTTTGTTTTTGTATACTGCTAGCTTCCTTTTGGCTACTCCACAACCTCAAAACTCTTTTGAGGATAATTTGGTTTAGTGTCTGGTACTGTAAGAACTAGACTCCTGTTTGAAGCATGAACCCTCCCCCTTTTTTATGTGTGTATGATTGTATTTTGTATGAGCTGTTTGTCCCTTTTTCCTTTACCCTTGGCTGTGTGACTGTTGCTTTTCAAAACTAGCCTAAAAGTAGTTTTCTTTTCAAATTTAGTTAAAATTTTCACCCCTCTATTGTTTTTCTTAAACTGTCCTACATGTAAACCTTTCTTTTCCAACTCAATTTCTTCAAACTCCTTCATAATCACCCTACTCTTAGAAATTAGATCCTGCCCCCTTAGAGTAAGCATTGCTTTGGGAGCCTTGAGCCCCCACTAATCTTTGATGCACAAGGCTAGCAATTCCACACTTGTACTTGTCAATAACAATCCGTCTTGGGTGCCCGGTATTGGCCATGGGTTCAAAGGGACCCTTAGGGAACTTTGCCGCACCAAAACCCTGGAAAAGGCTGTGAAACTCGAAAGAAGTGAGGTTGGAAATTTGGATCTGGCTGAAGGCTCTCTATTGAATAGTTCCTTATTTTTATTCTTCATCGTTGTATTTTAATTACTTGATTTGTAATAATTTGTAAAGAACTATGGAGGTTCATAGTGAAAATGGGAGGGCTATGCATGCTTAGTTAAGGATATGGGATAGAAAACATGACTATAGGATTTCACTAATTTGTTTGTGCAATAGAAACCATGTATAAGCCATGCATCTCACATATAGGAATCCTTCTCCTAGGTCTCTTTACTTTCAACTTATTATTTTATGATCACAAACAGTTAATAATTTACTACAATTACATACCATGCTTTAGGATTCTTATATTCTTTAGATACCATGTATTTAGGGTTTATTTGCAAAATGTCGAAACGCTTCGTTAGTGTATTCTATATAATTACACCTACCTAGTTAACTGTAAACTGTAACCACATCTGTGCAAATATGTTTTCTGCTAAATTTTCTTTCCAGTGCAGAACTGGACTGCTATTTTCTTAAACTTACCTGAATACTATATCTTCTATGATTTTCCAAAACTATAGTTCAATCTAATATATTTACCGCCCTTTTTCACACTTCTGAAATCTTGAAATATATTACATCTATTCTTTCCTGTCCGAAAACTATTTTGCTATAAATTCTCCAGTGTGTTAAAAATGTTTCCTAAACTGTTACGCATTTACTGCATTTTTTCTCAAGTCCTAAACGTTTTCGTCCAACTCTTTTCTACGAATTCTGTTTAAAACTTTTCCACCTCTATTTAAACCTATTTTTGACACTCCAGCCTTTATATTCTCCCTTCTTTAGACTTTAAATGTAATTAAGACGTGCTAATTATGTGGTTATCCGTGGAGGGATATTTTACCCCTTTTTATATGCCTTTATGTGACCCCTTGTATGAAGTCCTACTTATTTTGTATGCCCCTCTGTATTTTGGCCTTTAAACTTATGGGTTTAACCTAGACCTCACGTTATAGGAATGCCGGTCATAAATACCTTCTAGGACCTATAGGAAGGGACGAGTAGTAGCATGCACTAAGCACTCGTGACCAATACACGCGCTTAAAATAACCTCTATGGCGTGGGGAGGATATAATATGGAGATGATGACCGGTGCGCTAATATCTCGTGTGAGAATGATTGCTGGGTATTGCACCGAAGTGATCCATATTATAGTTAAACCTAGGACCTTTTTCTTTGTTTTTTCCTTTATCTAAATTATCATTTTCTTCAAACTAAGCTTTTTTTTTTCTTTCAAAAAATCACTTGTGTCTTTCTTCTTTCAAAATTGTCAACTTGTTTATATTTCTTATGTGCAAACTTTGCTTGTCTACTCCTACTCTTCTTAAAGTCACAATTAAGCATGGCCGGGAACCACACTAGTGGATCTTGAGGGGTGCCTAATATCTTCCCTTGGAGATAATCTCAAGCCCTTACTTGAACTTTGATTTTCTTCCAAAAACTCTTGTTCTTTTCTCTAAAAGTGTGCTAATACACTATAATCATTAGGTGGCAACTCTTAACCTGATCTCAAAAGGGAATAAGAGTTCTATTACCTATGATGTTGTAAACCTTATTTCGCTTTCTTTTAGGAGGGAAAGAGGGGACGTCGACAACATGGAGACTCTGCTGGTGACTTTCTTTAGGCTTTTACCATTACATGCTACTTGTGACTTTATTTCTTTAAGTAGATTTACTTACTGTCTTTATTTCCTCTACTATGAAACTAACTTGGCTCTTCATGTTTTCCTTTCCTTTTAAATTCCACCTTTACTACCTTATTATTTCAACCCTGTTGTAATTTTCGAGCATTTATTGTAATATTTATTTTATGAACGTGAAAATACATGCAACTTGCTTCATTATTGTAACTGCATTTCTCAACATCATATTCCACTCGTGCCAAAATAAATCACATAGCAATGCATATAACGAGTGGTTATTCCCTTCCAATATTATAATGCCCTAAATGTGGCAAAGGCATACTTGCAGTAAAACCATTCGATCAATGGTGTAGTCGACGGTTCCGCGCCTTTCCCTCTTGAGCTTTCCGCTGAAGGGTACCTTGTCTAGCACTTCTAAAAGTAAAAACCTTATTCCCTTGAAACTGTTCATGCATCATGGTCAACCCTAGCCGAATCTGTTATGTTGTCCACATAATGACTCCTTAAGATAGCCTTAACCAAAGTCCACAGGGTTTAAACCCAAACAGACGCCTCCACGTTATGTGCATTTATTTGGAGAACTAAATGATTTTCCTAATTATTGATTTAAATAGTCAAGTCTGGTGGGGTTAAGGGCCGAACACTTTGTTTTGCAGAAAATGAGGCACGAGGTCCCTAGATTCATTATGGTATCCAACATTCACCCAATTTTGCTAAGCTGGTGGGAAAATATTCATCGCAGCGATCAAAACCTCGCCCACAAGTACTTAGGGAATTTGCCCTCACTTCTGGAATCTAGCCTAACAACAAGATCATAGAGGCTGCCACTTTGTTTTGGGATAGCGATCGATCAGTGTTCCGCTTTGGAGACTTGGAAATGACCCCTTTGCTAGAAGAGATAGGGGGCCTAGCTGGTATCCCTTGGGAGACTCCGGGTTTCTTATGTCGAAAAACCACAAAAGTAGAGGCTTTCTTAAGATGACGGGACTCAAGAAAATTCCCGACCTATCTTGCCTGAAGGAATCCTAAATACCATTTGACTTCTTGTATGAGAGATATTGCCACAGCAAGTCCTATCGCACCTACATGAGCGAGTTCGCCCTCACTTCTTTGGGTCATATACATAGAAGGGTCTTTGTGTTTATATTTTGCTTCTTGCGCATGATAATTTTCCCTATGAAAAAGGCTAGGATCCACAGCTGACTAGCCATGGCAACCAAGACCTTAATAGAAGGAATCGATGGGCAGTCTTTCAGAATAGTGCCTATGATCATCACTGAAATCTATCGAGCCTTGGGAAAGTGTCAGCAAGGGGCTCCACATTTCGAGGGCTGTAATCTGTTATGTCAACTTTGGATCATAGAATACCTTCAGAAAGGTAAATAAAAACAGGAAATCATACACAGGGATTGGAATGACCATATCGCTTTTCATCACCCAAAGTGAATGAACTTCATGCCCAACATGTTCCCTCAGCCAGAGGAGGCCAGTGGATGGGTAGAGCTGTTCGAAAATCTAAAAGGAGAGCAAGTTCAGTGGATGTTCGAGTGGTTCCCAAAAGGGGAGTTCATCATCCGTTCTCGAGTTGCTCCATTCCTCATACTTATTGGTATGAGGGTAACTCATCCTTATGTTCCTCTCCAGGCTATGATGCAAGATGGAAGAAAACAAATCATACCCAGGATAGAGAAAATGAGCCATTTCAGGGATGACTTTCAAGATGATGATAGCCCGCACAAGTGTCACGCTCAGCATAATTGGCACTGCAAGCTAGTCTTATGGAATGAGTCTATTGAACCGGACATGTATCATGCCAGGTATGTGCTGCACTATACAGGTTGATTGAAAGATGATCACATTGGTTTGGGTCGTCCAGGATTCGTCCATGGTCATAGGATTATAGATGAGAAAACTGAAGTTCAAGTCAAATACAATCAACTGTGCAAGAGGATGCGTGAATGTGATAATGAACATCGGGAAATACAAGAAGCCCATAAAAATCTGATCAACGAATGGAAGGACCATCAGCATACTGCACAAGATCCAAGGGTCCTCCACCTCCTCTTCCTCCAAATCCTACCAAAAACAGGAACAAAGGAAAAATGGGAGATACAAGTGCTAGAAAGGAACTTGAGGAAACTTCTCTGAACGCTGCAATTACCAAGGAGACAGCTGCTTATCTGGAGAAAACTTTGCTAAGATTTCGAGTGGAATTGGACCAAGTTTGGAACCTGGCAAGCCTATCAATCACTCTTGCCGCTCCTGATGTTAACACCCAGAATCCCGCATCTCCACAAAACATCCCACAAATTCCAATGCAACCCACTCACGCCCAAGGCTGCAACACATGAAATAACCCTCCACTACTCATTCCAGAACCACAAAACACCATAAAAGACCATAACACCCCTATCTTTGTGGACACTATGATCCAATACAGTCCGCCAATCACAAGTGCACCTGAATCATATTACAAGGGCTCCCTCATTCAGAATTTGGCCGCTGCGATAAGGAAATTGGCTAGCCGGGTTCAAGGTTTTAAAGGTAGCAAAGGTGTCGAAGGGTTGAATTACGAAGATATCTGTGTTCAGCCAGATGTTGAGCTCCCGAAGGGGTACAAACCTCCCAAGTTCGAGATGTTCGATGATACACGTGATGCCAGGTCCACTTGAGAGTGTATTGTGACAAGTTGGTAAGAGTCGGAAGGGACGAGAAAATCCACATGAAACTGTTCATGAGGAGTTTGAAGGGTGATGCTTTATCATGGTATATTTGCCAAGATGCAAAGAAATGGACTAGTTGGGTAAACATGGCGTCTGACTTTATGGACTGATTTGGGTTCAACATTGAGAACACACCAGATGTGTTCTACATCAAGAATCTTAAGAAAAAGCCCACAGAGACCTTTCGCGAGTATGCTACTTGTTGGAGGTCAGAAGCTGCTAAGGTCAAACTAGCCTAGGAGGAAGAACAAATGAACACATTCTTCGTCTGTGCTCAGGATCCGCAATACTACGGAAGGGTGATGCTAATAGAGGGCCAAAAGTTCTCCGATATCATCAAGTTGGGAGAAAGGATTGAAGAAGGCATAAAAAATGGTATGGTCACTAACCTCGAGGCATTGCAAGCTACCAACAAGGCTTTACAGTCTGGTGGCTCGTCAAAGAAAAGGATGTAATTCCGTAATGGCTGCGCAAAGGAACAATTCCCCTATGAAGTACCAAACCTATCCCTCAGCTCCACTAACATATCAGCCCACCCTAAACTACCAAGCACAATCATTCACTTACCAAATTCCACCACCCGCTTATCAATCACCTCCACCACCCATGTATCAACCCACTTGACCCAGATATTTGCAACCCACACCTTTGTACCAAGCATACAATTCCCAACCTTCTTACAACCCGTCACCACCTACCCGCCAAAACTTTCTTCGACCAAGACCAAATTTTGACCGTAAGCCTCCTAGACAATATACCGCCATAGCCGAACCAATTGACCAATTATATGAAAAACTCAGAGTAGTCGGCTACGTTACCCCTATCACAGCTGTAACTCCAGAAAATCCTTCCCAATCGATCAACTCAAACAAGACTTGCGCATACCATTCTAGGTTGAAAGGCCATACAATCAATGAGTGTCACTCGTTGAAAGACAAGATTCAAAATCTGATTGACAACAAAGTCATTATAGCAAAGGATTCCTCTCCTAATGTCCGCAACAACCCTATGCCTGATCATAAGGGTGGAGGTATCCATATGATCGAGATTGAAGATGATTGGAACCCCAAGGGGTCAATCAGTTTGATAGTTGAAGGAGATGAACCTAGGAAGCTAGCAGTTACCCTCAATCCCATTGTTGTTCAGATTCAGCCCTCTGAGAGCAATATGATAAATGTGTCTGTAGCGCTCAAGTTTGATGCACCTTCTACAAAGGCGCCAAAACCAACAGAGGGTGAGTTCGTTGTTCTAAAGGCGCCCGCACCATTTGAAGTCACTGTGTTACCTCTCAGGGTGCCAATCCCAGTCTCCATGACAGACATGACCCCATTCAAGACAAATGCTATACCTTGGGGTTACATCGCTGAGGCTAAAAGAAAGGGAAAGACATATACTAGGGAAGTAATTGCCATACAGGGCATGACTAGGACAGGCGGGGTATACACCCCAGAACATTTGGCTGAGTCCAGCAAGCAAGCCTCCGGTAGGGCTGTTGAACCGGACCCGATGACCTTTGGAGGAAGGTATAGGCCAAAGAATACTCAATCGTCGAGCAACTGAACAAAATGCTAGCACAGATTTCTATTCCAGCTATTCTAAAGCTGTGAAGCACATAAAAACGCCTTAATAAAAATACAGAGTGAAGCTTTTATTCCCAGCAACATAACAGGAGGCGAAATGGGCAATATGGTGTGGCAAGTACTGGAAAGACACAAGATCACCTTCAACGAGGACGAATTACCACCAGAAGGGCTTGTTCACAACAAAGCATTTCATATCACTGCACAATGCGAGAATAATTTTATCACTAGGATCTTAGTCGACGGGGGATCCAGCCTCAACATTTGTCCATTAATAACTCTTAGGACATTGGGAAAGGGAATGCATGAGATCAAAGACGGAGATATCAGTTTCAAAGATTTTGATGGATCTCATAGACCCTCCATTGGAGAAATTAGCTTGTTCTTACAGATGGGACCAACTAGGTTCGATGTTGACTTCCAAGTCATAGATGTGCCAGCATCCTACAATTTGTTGTTGTGGCGACCCTGGATCCACACCGCTGGGGCTGTGGCATCGACTTTGCATCAAGCTACAAAATTTGAATGGAATCATCAGGAAGTAATCATTCATGGAGATGGTAGCAACCCTATATACAGTCACCAGGCTATCCCGATGATCGTAGGTAGAAGGTGGAGAAACATACCATCACATCGGGCGATTCAATGACCGAGACAAAGACAAGTGGTGGGATAACAAGATCAAGAGCCTTCTGAATTGTAGTGGATACGAGCCCGGAAAAGGACTTGGCAAGAATCTCCAGGGCAGAACCAAGCCTATCAAGTTGAAGAAGCATGAAACCACTTTTGGCATGGGTTATGTATATACTTGGGAGGAGTTCAACCATTGGTCACCACCATGGGGCGGTCCCTACTTCCCACTGGAGAACCCTCTACCTCAGTTAGAGTAGACCTTTCAGCCAGCTGATGTCATATATGGATCAGAGGAAGACGAGACACTGGCAGCAATGAAGAACCTATTTCTGGAGGATGATATATATTGTTGTGTTATCTTCGAGGAGGAAGGGGAGGAAGACCCTTCCATTCAAGCTCTAAATAGAGGAGAACATCTCACCAATTGGTCAATCAGGACCACCAGAGCTCGGAGAGCTTCGGGCTAGCAAGGCTAAACGACGCATATGCATCGCATTTTACTTTTAGTTGATTTTACTTTCCCGCATTGTCTTTACTTATGAAAAGAGCTCTGATGTTTCAAACAGTTATGAATTTAGTCAAAAGCATTTTCAGTTTTATCTTTATATCTCGCTCTTATTACGTTTCTCTACCATTTACTTTATTTTACACATCATTACAATTACGTATCTTGATGATGAACCAACGACTGTAACTTGCAACGAGGCAATGCGACAAACAGACACAGATTCGGAAGAGGATGAAATACCAAAAGAAGTTGTTAGAGAGGTTTAGAATTTTGAAAATAGACCTAAGTCCAATTTGGACGAAACGAAGATTGTTAATCTTGGAGGAAATACGAATCAGCGTACATTTGTCACCACCAGAGAAGAAAGCGTACATAGAGTTCTTAAAAGAGTATGAAGACATCTTTGCATGGTCCTACAATGACATGACTGGTCTCAGCACATCCATTGTGGCTCACAAGTTTCCGACGGATCCGGCATGCCCGCCGGTAAAATAGAAGCTCAGAAAATTAAAGGCAGACATGAGTTTAAAAATCAAAGAAGTGGTTACCAAGCAAGTCAAAGCCAGGGTTCTCAGAGTGGTAGAATATCCGACATGGTTAGCCAACATCGTGCCGGTACCAAAGAAGGATGGGAAAGTTAGAGTCTGTGTCGACTACCGAGATCTCAACCGGGCTAGTCCCAAGAACGACTTCCCTTTTCCAAATATACACATATTAATTCACAATTGCGCTAGACATGAGCTGTAGTCGTTTGTCGATTGTTTTTCTGGATACCATCAGATATGGATGGACGAATAAGATGTAGAGAAAACGACATTCATCACTCCATGGGGGATGTAATGTTATAGAATGATGCCGTTCGGTTTGAAGAATGCCGGTGCTACCTATTTGAGGGCCATAACCACCATCTTTCATAATATGATACATAAAGAGATTGAGGTGTATGTGTACGACGTCATCATCAAATCCAAGAAAGCTGCAGATCACATGAATGATTTAAGAAAGTTCTTCAACAAACTGAGGAGATATAACTTGAAACTGAATCCTGCCAAGTGTGCATTAGGGGTCCCAGCAGGAAAGTTATTGGGTTTAATTGTGAGTCTCCCGGGAATAGAATTGGACTCGTCAAAAGTCAAAGCCATTCAAGAGTTGCCACCGCCAAAGAACAAGAAGGATGTAATGAGATTTCTGGGAAGACTCAACTATATCAGCCGATTCATAGCTCAGTCCACTGTCATTTGTGAACCTATCTTCAAGATGATGAAGAAGGATGCCGCCACTAAATGGACTGATGATTGTCAAAAGGCCTTCGACAGAATCAAGGAATACTTTATCCCGTATGAGTCTCTAAACTTAAGGGTTCCACCTATACCTCACCTTATAGGAATAGCGATCCTAAATACCCTCAAGGACCTATAGGACGGGACGGGTGGTCGCACGCACTAAGCACTCGTGACGAATACACACGCTTAAAATAACCTGTACGGGGTGGGGAGGGTAGAATATGGAGATGATGATCGGTGCGCTAATATTTCGTGTGAGAATGATTGTTGGGTAATGCACCGAAGTGATCCATATAATAGTTAAACCTAGGACCTTTTTCTTTTCTTTTTCCTTTATCTAAATTAGTGTTTTCTTCAAACTAAGCTTTCTTTTTTTTTTTCCAAAAATCACTTGTGTATTCCTTCTTTCAAAATTGTTAACTTGTTTATATTTCTTATGTGCAAACTTTGCTTGTCTACTACTACTTTTCTTAAAGTCACAATTAAGTATGGCCCGGAACCACACTAGTGGATCTTGAGGGGTACCTAACACCTTCCCTTTGAGATAATCTCAAGCCCTTACCCAAACTCTGGTTTTCTTCCAAAAAATCTTCTTCTTTTCTCTAAATGTGTCTTAATGCACTATAATCATTACATGGCGACTCTTCAAATTCCGTAACCCGATATTTCAAAAGCAAATAAGAGTTGTTTTGCCCATAATGTCGTAAACCCGATTTTGCTTTCTTTTAGGAGGGAAAGAGTGGGCCTCAACACAGACCAGGTGGATTACTTTAAAGGTTAGAGATTGTAGAATGGAAATGGGAGTGGATCACAATGGATTTTGTAGTTGGGATCCCACATATTATAAGGAAGTTTGATGTTATTTGGTTGATTGTGGATTAGTTGACCAAGTCCACACACTTTATTCCAATTGGGACTACTTATTGCTCAGAGCAGTTGGCTGATATTTACATTCGAGAGATTGTTCGCCTTCACAGTATGCCACAGTCCATCATTTTTGATCGAGGAACATAGTTTACATTGCAGTTCTGGAGAACAGTACAGTAAGAGTTAGGCACTCAGGTTTTGTTAAATACATAATATCACCCTTAGACGAATGGACAACCCAAGTGCACTATTCAAATACTGAAGGACATGTTATGTGCTTGTGTCATTGATTTTTTGTTTTTGTGGGATTGGTTTCTTCCGCTTACGGAGTTTTCCTACAATTTCAACTACGAGTCGAGTATTCAGATTGCTCCGCATGAGACTTTATATGGGATAACGTATCGATCTCTGGTGGGTTGGTTTGATCTAGGTGAGGTTAGGTTATTAGGTACTGACTTCGTTCTGGATACTTTGTAAAAGGTTAATTGATTCAGGATCTGTTTCCTGCGGTTTTGTGATATTTGTTACATTGTCGGGGAGATGGTTCATCTAAATGTATCACCAATGAAGGGTGTTATGAGGTTTGGGAAGAAGGGAAAGTTGAGCCCTCAGTATATTGGGCCATTTAAGGTGCTTCAGCAGATTGGAAATATGGCTTACAAGCTTGCCTTGTCGCCTAGCTTGTCGAGTATGCATTTAATATTTCATGTTTCTATGCTTCGGAAGTATGTTGGTGATCTGTCTCATATTTTGGATTTTAGCACGATTCAGCTGGATAGTGATTTGACTTATAATGTAGTGTCAGTGGCCATTTTGGATTGGGTGGTTTGAAAGTTGAGGTTAAAAGACATATCATTCGAGAAGGTGATATGGAGAGGTTGAGAAGGCTACTTGGGAGACCGATCGGGAGATGTAGAGAAGATATCTACACCTATTTGAGACTCTCGGTATGCTTCTAGACCCATTCGGGGATGAACGTTTGTTTAAGAGGGGAATGATGTCATGATTAGCCCTGTTAGACTTTTAGTACTCATTCTATGCTTTATAGATGTTATGTGACTTTCCTGGATAGTCAGTTCAGGCCCGGAGGGATTTCAAAAGGAACTGAGATACTTAATCTCAAGCTTGAAAGCTTAAGAAGAAATGATTGACTGGATGTTGACTTATGTGCAAACGACGCTAGAATGGAGTTTTGATGGTTTCATTAGCTTCTTTCGGTGATTTTAGACTTAGTAGATTGTCTGGATTGCTATTTGGAGGTTGAATTAGGCTTGAAATGGCAAAAGTTTGAATTTTTAAGTTTGACCAAAGTGGACTTTGTGGATACCAGTCTTGGATTGGAGTTCGGGGAGTTGGAGTAGGTTCTTGGTGTCATTTTTTACTTGTTGTAAAATTAATGTCAACCAGAAATAATTTGATAGGTTTTGGAATCGTTTGTAAAATTTAAATTTCCTTAGTTCCCTTAGGCTTGAATTGAGGTGCAATTCATGTTTTTGGTGCTGTTTGATATGATTTAAGGGCCCGACCAAGTTTGTATGATATTTTGGGACTTGATGGTTTGTTTGGTTGAGGTATAGGGGGCCTCGAGTGAGTTTAAAATTGTTAACGAATCGATTTTGGACTTGGTATTATGGCAGAAAACTTTCTGGTGTTTGTATCTGGTTTCCTTATACGTGATCGCGTGGACAGGTCCGAAAACATACAGGCTTGTTTGGGGCAGTTGTGATTTTTTCCCTATGCATTAACGAGGGGTAGTACGTTTTCGCGTAGGTTTGGCTATGCAGTGCACCATGAACGCATGGGCATTGACGCGTTAGCGAAAAGGTGAAGAGCAACTAGGTGTCACACTTTTGTCCTTCGCGATAGCGTGAGGTTAGACATGATTGCGTAGGTGTTCATGTTGTGCACGTTCATATGGAGGTCTCCACGTTCGCATAAGTTAAGTTAGAGGGGCAAACTATTTTGAGTTAATAACGCAAAATTTGATATGTGAGCTATGTGGGAGGTGGTTTTTGGAGAGATTTTAATGTGGGGGGGGGGGGGGGTAAGAAATTACTACCTAGTTTTGGTTAATTTAATGATTATGTCTTTGATTTCATCATTAAGTTAGTGGTTTGGAAGGAAGTGCATAGGCCGAATTTTGGGGTTTTTATCGGGATTTTAGTATCGGATTTGAATAATTTTGCTATTAGGTGGACTCGTGGTTGATTGAGTATTCAGATGTTGTGACTTTTACCCAATTCTGTGATGTGGGCCCGAGGGGTGCAACTTTTGAGTTGACTTTTTTATGTTTGATTAAGATCTAAGTATTTTCTTATGGAACTGATCCCTTTAGCTTGTGTTGAGTCAATCGAATTGTTTGTTGCTAGATCTGAGGTGTTTGGAGGTTGTTTCGTGAGGCAAAGGTGTGTTGGAGTAGAAGTTTGCACGAATTGAGGTAAGTAACAGTTCCAAATTTGTTTCAAAGTGTATGAAACCCAATTATGTGTCATGTGATTGGTTTTATGGTGACGCACATGCTAGGTGACATGCATGTGTGCGTGTATCGTAGGAATTGTGACTTTGCCAATTTCATGGAAATGTATAGTTTAAAAATATCTTGTTATCAATATATTATCCGTGTGTTATAGAAATTGGGCTGAAAATCATATTTAGACTATGCTTTGGCACTGTGGGGACCCATAAAGTTCGTGTGCATGTTGATTTATCTGTTAAATTGCAATTTTGTAATCAGTCACGATTTTATTTGCATGTCATATATCAGTATCTACTATTCTTTGTGGATACATTATATCAGTTCTTTTGGGCATATAATTATGATTATTGAGAGCCCGAGAGGCTGGAGAGGTTGATGACTGAGTGAGGTCGAGGGTTAATTGTGAGGAAATTTATGGGATTGGGGTGCACGCCGCAACATATTTCATTGATTTATGCCGTAATTGGCTTGTTATAATGGTTGGGCTAAATGAGCCCCTCCGGAGTCTATATACACCCCAGTGAGCGCATGTACCTACTTAGTATGAGTTTCGAGTGCCAAATGCCGAATGCCGAATGCTGAATGCCGAATGCCGAGTGCTGAGCAACTGAGAGGAATGAGCGACTGTGAGGTATGAATGATTGTGAGGTTGGAGTGAATGGGAGGACTGAGTGACTGGTGCTCTGAGAGGATGAATTTTACTTTATTACTATTGCACATTAGTTGTCATATATCACTGTCTTGTAATTTCTGATAACATTATATTCTGTTTCACTTGAACTTGACATGAACCAATTGTTTTGGCTTGAATTGTCGAAATTGAAAGCATGACTACTGTCCTATGTTGAAATTATTGCAATTGAACTATAACTCTGTAGCTCATCACTACTTTCGGTCCTTTAATTAGTTTGTTACATACTGTGTTGGTTGTATCCACACTACACACCGCACCTCATGTTCAGATCTAGGTGTTTTTGGACACGGTGGCTGTTGATTCATTTGCATAGTTGATCATTTGGAGATGTAAATGTAGCTATCGTGTGCTCGCAGACCTTGTCTATCCTTCCATATATTTTTGCTTTATTTATTTAGTTTCAAACTATTATGAACAGTATTTCCAGAATTGTGTTGTATAGACGCTCATGTACCCAGTGACACCTTGATGTTGGGAATTTGTGCATTGTGTTTTGACCTTCTATCCAATTTTTGAGAGTCTGATGAATTTATACCTGTGTTGATTTACTTTTCATTTAAAAGTGTTGGAATTATTTTGAAATGCCGGCTTGTCTAGTACCACGATAGGCCATATTTTGGATCTTGAAAAGTTGGTATTAGAGCCTAGGTTACAAATGTCTCACGAGTCATGAGCAAGTTTAGTAAAGTCTTGTGGATCGGTATGGAGATATCTATACTTATCTTTGAAAGGCTTCCAAACCCTTAGGAAACTTCACATTCTTGTACTCTGGACCTGCGGATTTGTTGATTTCAGTAACTAAACTTCTATTATTCTCTTCTCTCACAGATGGTGAGGACACGTTCTACTGGATAGGATGGACAGCCAACAGTACCAACAGGTAGGGTCATAAGAGGCCGAGGTCATGATAGGGGCCGCGATAGGGCCAGAGGTGCATCTCGTGGAGAAGCTAAGGAATCACTAGTAGATCCATTCTTGTACTCTAGACGTGCGGATTTGTTGATTTCGGAAACTAATCTCTATTATTCTATTCTCTCACAGATGGTGAGGACACTTTCTACTGGACAGGATGGACAACCAACAGTACCATCACGTAGGGTCGCAAGAGGCCGAGGTCATGATAGGAGCCGTGATAGGGGCAGAGGTGCATCTCCTGGAGCATCTAGGGAAGCACTAGTAGATTAGCTAAGTTCCCCAGTTCAGGGGGAGGTCTTAGTTGTGGATGAGCTAGTGATACCAGCTCAGGCACCAACTGTGCCCATTATGATTCCAAGCCTTCAGGAGGCTTTTGCTCAGATTTTGACAGTGTGCAATAGCCTTGATAAGGGTCTCTATTCCAGCCAAAACTACCATTTCTCAGGCCGGGGGAGGTACTCACACTCCTATCATCCGTACTACAGAGCAGGTGATGCAGGGAGTCTAGACACCGGGGTTACTATCAGTCCAGCCGGTTGCAGCTGCCAAGGCCTAGGTGCTCCATGTTATGACTGATGATGAGCAGAGAATACTAGATAGATTTGGTAGGCTTCAGCTTCCATCATTTAATGGGATGAATTCGCGGGTGCTCAAGGATTCTTGGGTAAGTGCTAGTAGATTCTTCGCACAATGGCTATTTTGGAGACCAGTGGGGTCTCGTTCATTTCTTTTCATTTTACTATGTCTGCCTTCAATTGGTGGGAGGCTTTTAAAAGGTGCAGGTCAGTCGGCGCAGTACCACTTATATGGAAGGAGTTCTCCATTCTCTTCTTGGAGTAGTTCGTACCGCAGTCTCTTAGGGAGGAGCAGCGTATACTGTTATTATTTTCCTAATCATATGATTTTAAAATCTTTTAAACCTGTATGCATTTTTAACTTTAAAGAAAATAGCTTTTATTTATTGTTAAGGAAAATTTCAATGTCATCTAAAATACGACTTTGGACCACGCCACATGAAATGCACCCGCAGTCTAAGACATATTTTATTTAACATTTTTAGGATTTTGGATTTGGGTCACATGAAATTCACACCTGAGTTTAGGAAAGTAATTTTTAAATAAAGCGCGCCTATGAAACTACGCATTTTTTAATTTGCGAGGGCCATAAAAATTCAATTAAATGACACGCCACGAATTCTAAGAATTAAAATATTAATTAAGCGAGGGCCTTAAATTTTGAGATTTCATTTGGCACGGCACACCCCGATTCTAATTTTAAAAGGAAACTTTCCAATCAACTTAATGACATGATTAATTAATTAAACAGGCTAGGGGGATTTGTAATTTATTCTAAAGCGAGATGCATAAACTTAACAGCAGATCCAGGTATTTTGGCTTGTAAAAGAATAGAGTTACTCTAGAGACTAATTGGGCCGGCATCCTCCGTCAATTAAGATAACTGGTTCGAGCAAATGTGCGGGCCTAAACATGATGAGCGTGCATAAAGCCCTGCTCAGTAAATGGCTTCAGACTTGGGCCTGGGATGAGCCCAAGTTTAGCGTGAGAGCATACTTGACTTCGAATCTGAGTGGAACCCAACCAACTCAAGCATAAAAACTGTCTCTAAATTACCATTATTAAGTCACTACCCAGAAATAAATTACTGGGTTTCAGCATTATGAACAAACAAACCATTAATTTCTCGAAATAACCAAACACCTACAATTTAAGCACTATTCAATTGAACTTTCCAAGATATTGTTATAATTCCTTATACACAAGCAATTCACTCAATTATCTAACTTCATATCAGATACAACCTATCTCCTACTCTCAATAATGAACATACAATATATTGAATAAACTCAGAATCATGTATCTAGGAGAAATGAAATTAAACTAAAGAATCAAAACATGTTGAAGCCATGCTTAGCATTTCAGGTTTTATTTTACACTTTAAGTTAAAATGTCACATAATGTGGAATTAAGAAATATTGACCTGGGAATAAAAGGAAAGCGAAGGAAGGATCAGCAAACAAGCAATAGCATATAGAACCAAGATTTCAACAGTGAAATAGTAGAACCAACTCCAAACAACTTCAAATTAAACCCTCAAATCCTCAAAGCTCAAACCGTTTCTTCCCCAGAACGAGAATTTGTGATTTTTCAGAAGTTTTCGCTTGCCAAACGAAATCAGAAGACTAAGAAAGAAGCAGAATTCAAGCAGTTTTCAAAATAAATGATGCAAGGAATTCAGAATTTTCCAGGAAAACCCCAGCCGTTTCAGCTTTTTAGTATTTTTTATCTCTTAAAATTTGCCTTGAATATCAAGTAATGATGCCTTTATATGCAGGGTATTAGGGCAGACTTCAAGGAATTCAGCTTTAAACTTCTACCCTTTTTATGTTTTTATTTTTGCATAGAAAGCCTTAGCTTAAAAATTAAATTTCCATATTATTCCCAATACTCAGCTTCCTAGAAGTTTTCTAAGGCAGTTACATCAAGATTCCCTAAGCAAATTACCTAAAATACCCCTCACACCCCTACTTTTTATCCCTGAAACCAGACCAGATGGGTCAAAATTGACCCAAATTGAATCTTATTAGTCTGTAAATCAAATTAAATCTCCTATTGGGCATTTGATATTTTAGAGCCCAACTCAAACCAATCAGAAATTCACAATTTTAAGGACTGGCCAAATTTGGGAATTCAAACCACTTAGAAAACCCCAAAAACCTTTTTAAAATGAATCATAAATAGAAGAGAAAATTGGAATGAACTAAATAACAAAATAGGTGAACTAAACGTGCTATTAAGCTTAATATGCAAAACGGGACAGACGAAAAAAAGAACCTATAATGAAGAGAAGAAAAGAGGATGCATCAAAGTAATAAAAAAATGAAATCAAATGAAGAAAAAGAAAAAATGCAAGACAAGGAAATAAAAAAATACTTAACGAGGATGGCCAAATCTTGAAATCAAACTCAGGCCTTCGATTATGGCCGAAATGAGCCTTAATCATGTGTTTTCAAATAAAAACACACAAATAAGGTTAACTTCGACCTCAAATCTTCAATAAAACTCAATAATGCGATTATTCAAAATTTAGGGTTCATGTCTTTAATTAAGATTCAAACAGTTCCAGAGAGAATCGAAGAAAATGGAGTGGGGATTTAGAATGAGGGGACTTGAGGGATTATGTGGTATTAATTTTGTTGTGATTGGAGGTGGCGCCACTAGGCTCGATGTGGGGAAATAGAGGCGGCGATCTAGGGTTGGTTTTGGTCTCTGAAGAAGAGTGAGTTGCGAGAGACGATGAGAGGGGGGTGGTTTTTTTATGACATTTATATACTAAGAACAAATCGATTCCGGACCGCTTGATCAACTGAGATCAACGGTTCGAATTAAAAATAACTGAAACGAGATCGTTTGGCAACTGAGCGGGGTCGTTTGGATTGTTGGTGGAGAGACCGGTTGGGGCAGATCTGGGCTAGACTTAAATAGGTTTATTGGGGAATTCTGGTTTGGGCTTGTGGGTTTGAAATTAAGTAGGCCCAAAATCCTGGATTTTCCACTTCCTCCCTTTTCTAAAATCTTTTTATTCCTTTTTTTAATAAAAATGAAAATAAAAAACCCCAACTTAATTCCTAACTCCTAATTATCCTAGCAAATTAAATTAATTAACCCTAATAAATACAACAAATAATTCAATACCAAATTAAGGGAAGGCCAACAAAATTCAAATCTAAAAATTGAACAATGCAAATAAACCATTTTTTGTGATTTTTCCATTTTGTAAAGCAACTAAATTACTAATCGATTTAAAAATATAAAATTAATAAATGCAAATGCAACATATTTTTTATATTATTCATAAATTAAATAAGATAAACATGCACAGACAAATGCAAGCAATCGACAAAAGATGCCACAAAAATCTACAAAATTGCAAATAGTGGCAGAAATTTATTTTTTGAACATATGAGAGTAATTCATATAGGGCGAAAACTGCATGCTCACAGTTGCCCCTCTTTGCTCGAAAATACGAAGTGTTTTTATACAAAGACAAGTGAGAGGATCTGAGCGATTTTTGCCCGTTTGAATACTTCGTGCGAAAGATTTTTTGAAAGATTTGACCGCACCCTACTTTCGAGGTTGCCTACATATTCTTGGCTATAAAGGAATCAGATCACCGTAGTTCGAGAAGTTTCGGTAGCTAAGACTACCATGAAACTGTGATTTCACTGCTGTTGGTGCTTCTACAGCTTACTGAACTCTTTATTACACCATGACAAAATAAAAGAAGCTAGACAAAACTATGATCTAGGCATTACAAAAATCCTATCTATATCCTCAAACTTGATCTTGCGGTTCCCTTTGCCTTGTTGACTTGTATTCTCTAGGTGAAGTTCATTTGTTGCCAACATGAATTGTAATATGAGTTGCTTTCCATTTTCTTCAGGTGGGCACCTGATTAATGAACTTGAACCGTCTTCCTTCGAACATTGCTCCTTTCCCTTCGTTCTTCGGGTGTGCTCCTGATTACCAACACTTGAACTGTTTCTTTATTCTTCAGGTGGGCTCCTGATTACCATTACTTGGCTTGTTGCTTTGTTCTTCAGGTGGGATTCTGATTACCGACACTCGAATTTCTTTGTTCTCCAGGCGGGCTTCTGATTACCAACACTCAAATTGCTTTGCTCTCTAGGTTGGCTCCTGATTACCAACACTCGAATTGCTTTGTTTTCCAGGTGGGCACCTGATTATGGACACTCGAATTACTTTATTCTCTAGGTGGGCTCCTGAGTACCGACACTCGAATTTTTTGTTCTCCAGGTGGGCTCCTGATTATCGACACACGAATTGCTTTGTTCTTCAGGTGGGTTCCTGATTACCGACACTTGAATTTCTTTGTTCTTTAGGTGGGCTCCTGATTACCACCACTTGAATTGCTTTGTTCTCCAGTTGGGCTCCTGATTAGTGACACTTGAATTGCTTTGTTCTCCAGTTGGGCTCCTGATTAGTGACACTTGAATTGCTTTGTTCTCCAGTTGGGCTCCAGATTACCTACACTTGAGTTGCTTTCTTCTTAAGGTGGGATCCTGATTACTGACACTTGAATTCCTTTGTTCTTCAGGTGGGTTCATTATTATCGATACTTGAACTCTTTTGTCCTCAGGTGGGCTCCTAATTAACGACACTTAAACTGCTTTATTATTCAGGTGGGCTCTTGATTACCAACGTGGGATCCTTATTACCGATAGTTGAATTGCTTTGTTCTTCAGGTGGGCTCCTGATTATCGACACTTGAAATGCTTTGTTCTTCAGATGGACTCCTGATTACCGACACTTGTTCTTCAGGTGGGCTCTTGATTACCAACGTGGGCTCCTGATTACCGACACTTGAATTACTTTGTTCTTCAGGTGGGCTCACGATTACCAACACTTGAACTGCTTTGTTCTTCAGGTGCGCTTCTGATTACCGACACTTAAGCTGCTTTGTTCTCCAGTGGGCTCCGGATTAGTGATTACCAACACTTGAACTGCTTTGTTCTCCAGGTGAGATCCTGATTAACAACAGTAGAATTATTTTGTTCTCTAAGTAGGCTCCTGATTACCAACACTTGAATTGCTTTGTTCTGTAGGTGGGCTCCTAATTACCGATACTTGAATTGCTTTGTTCTTCAGGTGGGCTCCTTAGTACCGACACTTCAATTGCTTTGTTCTCTAGGTGGGCTCCTGATTAGTGGCGCTTGAATTGCTTGTTCTCCAGGTGGGCTCCTAATTACCAACACTTGAACTGCTATATTCTTCAGGTGGATGAAAGATTTCAACAAAATAGAAAAAACAAAGAGAATTTTCTGTCTCAGTTTTGTAGCTTGACACATCTGTGAGTGTTAATTGAATCATGTTACCAAATACATCTAAGAATTTCAAAGCTAAATTCCATTATCCATGAGGGTCTTGAAAACTCCTAATTGAATCCTATCTCAAGCATGAAAACTATGAAGCCAACGTATATTCCTTTGGGGATTATTTATGCTAGATTTTTCTACTTATGGTTGTTTTTAATTTTAAACTAGGTCCTATTTTTCATGAGGGTCCAAAGAATTTACTGTCAAACCTGTCTGGTGCTTGCCTTTCCTTACGGAGGGTTTCTCTAAAATAAACAAAATGTTTTGCCCCTGTTTTAATCAAAGAAAAAATTTTGTCACTTTAAAAATGTAATGGTTAGTTTGTGCCATTCTTGCCGAAGGCGGCCTCTCCGCTGCCGTTCTTTACTTTACTGGTTTCCCTGAACTGGCCAAGAACTGCTTGACTTTCTAACTAACTTTCATCCCACATGACCTTGGATTATCCAAGTGGTCTGTACCCAAACCGTTGTTTTACATCCCTGACCCCTCTATCTGAACTTCTGCATCTCTCATGAAACTACTAAACCATTCCGTTGATGGAACTTTCGCTGACACTTTATATGCCACTTTACATCATACAATCTCTGGAATGCTTTGGCCGCACTGTGCTTCGTGCAATTTTAGAAGTTGGTAGTTAGCTTTGAAATCCTTTCTTATTTGCTTAAGCACAAGTGAGATTGAAAGCATCTTATAGAAATAAAGCCAAGAGAAATGAAATGCAATGACTTTGAGAACTAGGAATAAAGAAGAAAAATCCAGAACTTGATGAGTGTTTGAAGGGGAAAAAGAAAAGAGACTTTTCTGAGTGAAGCAGCTGGTACTAATGATCATGACACGCATTTCGGATTAATCGGCCCAGTCTGTCCAATCAATCTATTTCAATTGTCATATTTTACGCCCCTATCTTTAAAACCCAATTTCTTCAACAAAACCTTGACCTTGTTTGGCATGCGACGCCCTGAAGGGTTTTCACCAAAAAATCTCCCTCATTTGTTCATCTCTAAACTCATTTTCGCCTTAAGGTGCCCCTGAAGGTTTTCACCAATAAGACTCTCGTTTTTTATTTCTCTTAGCTTTCATCACCTTACGGTGTCCATGAGTGTTTTCACCAATAAGACTCTCTCATTTTTTTCATTTTTCTTGTTTGGACCGTAGTGTTGCTCCTAATATGAATCACCTCTGCCTGCTCGACTTGGCATCTCTCGAACACTGATCAAAAGGTATTTTTCTGGACCATAATGTGGGCTTTTTGATGGGGTTAGAAAGAAAGGGTATCAAAAGGCTCAAAACAACTCAACGAGGTTCAAAATTACAACTTTTGGAATCAGATATGTTACAAAAAGTGCAATTTCTGCAACATTTTCTTTTCTTGGGGACTTTTAAATTTTTATTTTGATGGGATCGAACCGTGAGGCTGCCTACGTATTCATATAAGGAATCAGGTCGAACGTAGTTCATGACATAAGAATTGCTTTATTTTTGTACTTTTCTCTCTTCTTTTTTCTCTTTTTGTTGATGTTTTTTTTTCTTTTTTTTTTCATTCGTTTTTTTCTTTTCACTCTTTTCCTTCACTTATATTTTGTGCTTGCGTTTCTGCACTTTGCTACTGATTCAAAATAGGGTATGAAAGTAAATAAATAAGGCTCCAAAAGGGTAACAAAGGATAAAGTGTTTAGATAGCAGAACAAAATGCCTTCGTCATTCCAATATTCAAAACATGCCAAGTACAAACAAATAAAATTTAAACCAGAGAAATCATACATAATATCTTTTGACTACATTAGAATTGATAGCCATGTCTACACATTTTCCTTCTATGTCTGTTAAATACAATGCACCATTGGACAACACTCTTGTTACGATAAACGACCCTGCTAATTTGGGGAAAATTTGACTTTTGCTTCAGCCGAATGTGGAAGGATACATTTTAATACTTGCTGACCCTCTTCAAATTTCCGTGAACACACCTTCTTGTTATATGCTCTTTCCATTATCTGTCGATACAACTGGCCATGACATATTGCTGCTAATCTTTTCTCATCGATCAAACTCAATTGCTCCAGGCAGGTTTTGACCCACTCATCATCATCAATAATTTCGGCTTCAGTGAAAATCCGAAGGGATGAGATTTAAACATTTGTGGGTATCATTGCTTCAGTGCCATATACCAACAAATAAGGTGTTTCCCTTACTGAAGTACGAACAGTAGTGCGATAACCCAACAATACAAAGGGCAGTTTTTCATGCCATTGCCTGGACCCTTCCACCATTTTCCGAAGTGTCTTCTTTATATTTTTGTTGGCCGCCTCGACTGCTCCATTTTCCTTGAGGCAGTATGGGGTGGAATTGTGATGCGTAATCTTAAACTATTAATAACCTCTTTCATCAAATGACTGTTGAGATTAGCACCATTATTTGTGATGATCACCTTTGGGATCCCGAATCGACAAATGATATTTGAATTCACAAAATCGACCACTCTTTCTTGGTAATAGACTTGAAAGTTTTGGCTTCAAACCACTTGGTGAAATAATCAATGGCAACCAGAATGAACCTGTGCACACTGGATGCTATTGGCTCAATTGGTCTGATGACATCCATACCCTAAGCAACAAAGGGTCATGGTGCGGAATTGTGTGCAATTCAGATGGAGGAGAATGAATCAAATCTCTTTGTACTTGGCATTGATGACACTTGCGCACAAAGCTGATACAATCTCGTTCCATGGTGAGCCAATAATAACCTGCTCGGAGAATATTCTTTGCTAGAACGTACCCACTCATATGCGGTCCACAGACTCCAGAATGTACTTCACTCATGGTAGCTGTGGCCTTTCTAGCATCTATGAATCTTAACAATCCAAGATATGGAGTTCTTTTGTACAAATCTCCTCCACTGAATAAAAATCCACTTACCAAACGACGAATTGTCCTCTTTTTATCACCCGTGGCTTGTACCGAATATACTCTCATTTGATGTACTCCCTGATGTCGTGGAACCACGACTCACCCTCAAAATCATCTTCCACCATGATACAGTAAGCATGCTGATCACAAACATAAATATGCAAAGGGTCAACATATGACTAATTTGGGTGATATAACATTGACGCTAGAGTAGCCAAAGCATCGACAACCTCATTATAGATCCTTGGAGTATGCCTGAACTCTACTAATCGAAACTGTTGACAAAGATCATGCAAACATTGTCGGTATGGTATGAGTTTTAAATCACATGTTTTCCATTCTCCTTGAATTTGGTGCACCAGAAGGTCCGAGTCTCCCAAGACCAAGACTTCCTGGACACCCATGTCTTCAGCTAACCTCAAACCCAAAATTCATGCCTCGTACTCAACCATGTTGTTAGTACAGTAGAAACGAAGTTGAGCCATACCAGGGTAGTGGTTCCCTATTTCAGAAATAGGTACATCTTCTATCCCAACGCCTTTTCATGTTAGCGGCTCCATCAAAGAAAAGTTTCCAACCTGGCTCTTCAACCTATTCCAGCTCAGCGATATGTATCACCTCTTCGTCAGGGAAGTAAGTTTTCAAAGGTTTATATTCTTCATCCACGGGGTTCTCGGCCAAATGTTCGGCCAATGCTTGGGCCTTCATCGCAGTCCGAGTCACATAAACAATGTCAAATTCTATGAGCAAGATCTACCCCTTTGCGAGCCTCCCTATGGGCATAGGCTTCTGAAAGATATACTTTAAATAATCCAAACGAGAAATGAGGTAAGTAGTGTAAGATGACAAATAATGCTTCAGTTTTTGTGCTACCCAAGTTAGGGCACAACATTGTTGGAAACACGTTTCAAATGCAATATACTAAACGTGTGTTCTTTTGTAGGTTTTGATGAATATCAAACAAAGCAAAAAGCGATATATAGCAGTACTCAAGGACAAGCACAAAATGGATGCATTACAAGAAGCTCAAGACAAAGTTTAGAAATGTTATAATTGAGTCAATATTAATTGTGATCTTGATTCCTCAACTTGGCTCATAACATGGCTTCTCTACTAAAATTATTTTTCCAAAATCATGCATATTTAAATTAAGTGTCAAATGATTTTAAACTATGCATATTTACATTTGTTAAAATGTTTTCCAAGCATGCCTCAAAAATCTGGGCTAAGATAATCGATTATGTACTTATGATAATCGAGTATCTCTAAGCCAAGACTGCATGACAATCGATTGTGAATTAATGATAATCGATTGTGAGTAAGTCAGTTAACATCAGGTTTTTGCAAACTGCATAACAATCGATTGTGTACTTATGATAATCGATTGTTAACTGAGGCAAAGTTTTCAAAACTCATAAAAATCGATTATGAACTAATGGTAATCGATTAGAATGAGAAAAATGTCTCCCAGTGATTTTAAATAAGATGATAATCGATTGTGGCTTTTGATAATCGATTATATATGAGACAGAGAGTTTTGAAATTAATTAATAATCGATTATTCCATTTGATAATCGATTGTTGAAGCTGACCGTTGTCATATATTTTCAATTACCTTCAGGTAATCGATTGTTGATATTTAACAATCGATGTTTTGCTTAAAATCTGGAAAAGATTTTCTGAACGTTGTTAAAATAATCGATTGTTGATTTCCGGACAATCGATGTTTTATGCCAAAAATTGGAAAGGATTTCTTAACGTTATAAATAATCGATTATTGATTTGAAGTAATCGATTGTTGACGTAAAATCTGGGATTGAATTTTTAATCTGATAGGTAAACAATCGATTGTTTAGTCTTGACAATCGATTGTCACTGAGTAATTTCAGCAATCCTTAATTGGCAATTAGACAACGGTAAGACTGAGTTTTTCACCTATAAATACAGCTTCAACTCAGTGTTTTCACAACAACAACATATACACTTTGAGTATTTTCATTGCTAAAAGCTTTCTTACATTGATCATCATTTTCCATTCATCCATAAAGCTTTTTGAAGAGCCATTCTATTGAGCTAAGTTGTTGTGATCTTGAGCGTACTATTTCTACTCATATCTACTCATTAAGGAGTGCTTTGTAAAGTGAGTGTGTTTTGTGTTTGTAAGAGAATTGTGATTCTCGTTTGTTGAGGAACTTGTGATTCCTCGGTTGAAGCCTTTGGGATTGTTATCCCCGAGCAGTTGAAGTCTTTGGGATTGTTATCCCCGAGCAGTTGAAGTCTTTGGGATTGTTATCCCCGAGCAGTTGAAGTCTTTGGGATTGTTATCCCCGAGCAGTTGAAGTCTTTGGGATTGTTATCCCCGAGCAGTTGAAGTCTTTGGGATTGTTATCCCCGAGCAATTGAAGTCTTTGGGATTGGTATCCCCGAGCAATTGAAGTCTTTGGGATTGTGATCCCCAAGCAACTAGGTGAGGCTTGTGTCCTCAGCTGTAACGGTTTGTTAAGCACCCGTAAGCTTGACAAGTTTAGTGGAAATCTCGAGAGAGTCTCTCGGGGACTGGACTAACCACGTTTGTGGCCAACCAGGATACATCATTGTGTAAGTTTATTCTACTGCACTTGTTTTAATTTCTGCAAAGTTTTTAAATTCCGCACTAAAACGCTTAATATTTTTAAAACGCTATTCACCCCCCCTCTAGCGTAAAGCGTATTGTCCAACAATTGGTATCAGAGCCATACTCTCTGAAAGACTTAACCGTTTGAGAGAATCTTTCCATGGCTTCTACTCTAGACTCTTTTGCAGGTATTGATGAAGGACAGTGCCCCACAAGACCTCCTTTGTTTAACGGGACTAATTATTCATATTGGAAAGAAAGGATGCAGATATTCGTCAGATCAAACAGCCCTTACTTGTGGAAGGTGTACACCAAACGAAATGAGGTTCCTGTCAAAAAGGTGGAAGGAGAATGGGTGCCAAAATCAGAAGAGGAATTCAACGCCGAGGATAATCGAATGGTCCAAAATAATTTTAAAGCTATTAATTTATTACTTTGTGCTGTTAATGCTAATGATTACAGGAAAATCTCCTGCTGCAAAACAGCGAAAGAAATGTGGGACAAGCTTGAGGTCACTTACGAAGGGACTGACCAGGTAAGAGAAGCTAAAATTGACTTTTTAACTCATGCTTACGAATTGTTCCATATGAAGGAAGGCGAAAAGGTAGACGAGATGTTTGAGCGGTTCTCATCAATAGTGAATGATCTCCACGCGCTCAAGAAGACGTTCACAGACAAAGAACTAGTTCGAAAAATCCTTAGGAGTCTAACACCGGCATGGCGATCAAAGGCCGATGCGATTCAAGAGTCAATTGGAATCACGAACGTCACCATAGACGCTCTTAGAGGTAATCTTAAGACTTATGAATCCACTATTCTTAACCCTGTTATTGATGAACAAAGAAGGCAAAAGATTGCTCTAAAGGCGAGCACAAGTCAATCACCAATTGAAGAGGATGGAGATAGCGAATTCGGACTCATCATCAAAAAATTCCAAAAATTCATGCGAAAAGAATATGACCGCAAAGGGAAAAAGCAAGGTGAGCAAGTTAAATGTTATGAATGTGGTGAAACAGGGCATATCAAAACAAACTGCCCAAATCTTAAAAAGGAGAAGAAACCCTTCAAGAAGCAACGAGCATACATATCTTGGGGAGGAGATTCCGGAGACGAATCCAGTGAAGAAGAAAATGAAGAAGCGGCAAATCTCTGCCTCATGGCACAGGAAGAAAATCAAAGTGAGGTAAGTCAAATCTCTTCTCAAAATTTTTACACTCTTGATGACATGAGAAATGCCTTTGATGAATTGTATGCTGAATTTCTCAAAGTTACAAAAACCGTCACTAGTTTAAGAGAAAGTGCTTCTCTAAAAGAACAAGATTTTCAAAAACAGTTTTCATTAAAAGAAAAAGAATTAGAAAAATTGGTTTTGGAAAATGAGAAGCTACTAGAACAAAACAAGTTTTATGGGAAAAGAAGTTCTGACAAGCCCGAGAGTTCTACAAAAAATTGTGCTTCTTGTGTAGACCTTAAGAATGAAGTAGGTAGATTAAAAGGCACACTAGATAAATTCAACTCCTCTCATAAAAACTTGAATGTGGTGCTTGATAACTTGAAATCAACCAAGCATGGAATAGGCTTCATAAATGAAGAAGAGGTTGATGCAAAAACCCAACCACCTAGAGCTCAATCTAGGATTAATAACAAAAATGCCTTTCCTAAAACAAACATGCATGCTAGACAAAATATTAGGAGACCTAGACATGACCTTCCGCCTAGCAATCGTCACCATAGACATGATGCATATTTTAGGCACAACAGTGATCATGCTAGAAGATCCCGAAATGTTCAACCTAGAAATGATTATGGTGCTCAAATTAGGAGAAATGAAAATAGAGTAAACAATGTGCATTATTCTAGCTACTATGAGCCTAGACGCATGCATAATCCAAATGTGACATGTCATTATTGTAGACGAATTGGTCATATTGCTCCCGCATGCTTTACTAGACATAGACATGCTACTCAAACATATCATTATAGTATGCATAACCCTCAAGGACCCAAAATGGCATGGGTACCAAAAGAGCATTGATTTGTTTTGCAGGTGTGCTTGAAGGAATCAAGTGTAGTGGATACTCCAAACACTTGACGGGAGACGAATTCAAAATTCCTTAAATTAAAGCACAAAGAAGGAGGAAGAGACGGAAAAGTCGATTTAGGCATTTTTTTCAAAATCGGAAGTATTTTCGAAAAATTTAAAAGACAAAATACAAGGAAGACAAAGGCAAAATTGTGGAAGAAGCTTCTTAAATTGAAGAATGAGCCAAAAGACCAAAATGAACGGAGGATGTTCAAAATCAGGTAATTGGCAAAGTCGAAGGGAAGGTAAGTACCCTAAACCCTCTTAAGAACATCCTAGGACAAAATTCTTAAGAGTTCACGTTTTTCACCCGACTACACTAGTTTCAAAGTTATTATTTCATTTATAGATTACTGACTTGAGCGTCGGAGATGTTTAATTCTATTTTGCAGGTATCCCCCAAAAGGTAAGAGGAAAGTATAAATTGTCTTGATACAAGAAAAATCGATCATAATCGATTATTTATGCTTACAATCGATTATCAGTATTTAAAACCATTTAAAAAGGCACTTGACAGTGGATGCTCCAGACACATGACAGGAGACGAATCCAAATTCCTTCAACTAGAGCACAAAGAAGGAGGAAGCGTTGTATTCGGTGACAACAATAAAGGACAAATTATTGGCATCGGATCGGTCGGAATTTTCAAACTTAATGACTAGCGAATTTGAGATGTCCATGATGGGTGAGTTACAATTCTTTTTGGGATTACAAGTAAAACAAATGAAGGAAGGTACATTCATTTGTCAAAGCAAGTATTGCAAAGAACTGCTTAAACGTTTTGATATGAACAATGCAAAGGAAATGGCAACTCCCATGAGCACATCCGATCATCTCGACAAAGATGAAAAAGGTAAGGAAGTCGACATCAAAAAGTACCGAGGTATGATTGGCTCTCTTCTTTATCTTACTGCTAGTCGTCCGGACATCATGTTTAGCGTGTGCGTCTGTGCCCGTTATCAATCATGTCCGAAAGAGTCTCACCTTACTGCGGTAAAGCGGATTCTAAGGTATCTTGTCGGTACTACCAATATGGGTCTATGGTACCCCAAAGGTTCTTCATGCCAACTTATTGGCTATTCCGACTCCGATTTTGCTGGATGCAAATTGGACCGCAAGAGCACTAGCGGCACTTGCCACTTGCTCGGTAGCGCTTTAGTTTCTTGGTTTAGTAAGAAGCACGTTAGTGTTGCGTTGTCCACAACCGAGGCTGAATATGTAGCCACGGGGAGTTGTTGCGCTCAAATCCTATGGATGAAACAACAACTCTTGGACTATGGCCTACGTCTTGACCATATTCCTCTTAGATGTGACAACACTAAAGCCATATGCTTGACGAAGAACCCCATTCTTCACTCGCGAACAAAACACATTGAAATTAGACATCATTTTATTAGAGATCACGTTCTAAAAGGCGATGTCGAAATTGAATTTGTTGAAACAAAAAGCCAATTGGCAGACATCTTTACAAAGCCCTTAGATAAAGAGTCCTTCTTCCGAATTCGTAGTGAACTCGGGATCCTTGACTCCACGCTGACTAAGTCATGCATTGCATTTTATTTCTTACATAATTTCTAACTTGAGCGTCGGAGGCGTCTAACACTTTTTTGCAGGTATCACCCTAAAGAAAAGGGGATCATAAAAGCATGACGCAAAATACTCAAGTATTCTACAGGAAAATTGCCGTCAAACAATCGATTACTGTATCAATAATCGATTACTTTTGTTATCTTTATTTTCCAATAAATAAACTTTTGTTTATTTCATATGTTTTTTTGCATATTCTTCCCTTGTATATATTTTTGCTAATGGCAAAAGGGGGAAGAAACGGGATATCAAGAAGTATGCTATATCACTCTCAACTTCATTCATGCTTAAAGTGAGGGGGAACATGAATTGAGGGGGAACATCAAATTGCATACTTTACACTTGTCTTGGATTATCAAAATAATTATTGCATATATCCCGCTTATGTTTGCCATTATCAAAAAGGGGGAAATTGTTGGAAACACGTTTCAAATGCAATATACTAAACGTGTGTTCTTTTGTAGGTTTTGATGAATGTCAAACAAAGCAAAAAGCGATATATAGCAGTACTCAAGGACAAGCACAAAATGGATGCATTACAAGAAGCTCAAGACAAAGTTTAGAAATGTTATAATTGAGTCAATATTAATTGTGATCTTGATTCCTCAACTTGGCTCATAACATGGCTTCTCTACTAAAATTATTTTTCCAAAATCATGCATATTTAAATTAAGTGTCAAATGATTTTAAACTATGCATATTTACATTTGTTAAAATGTTTTCCAAGCATGCCTCAAAAATCTGGGCTAAGATAATCGATTATGTACTTATGATAATCGAGTATCTCTAAGCCAAGACTGCATGACAATCGATTGTGAATTAATGATAATCGTTTGTGAGTAAGTCAGTTAACATCAGGTTTTTGCAAACTGCATAACAATCGATTGTGTACTTATGATAATCGATTGTTAACTGAGGCAAAGGTTTCAAAACTCATAAAAATCGATTATGAACTAATGGTAATCGGTTAGAATGAGAAAAATGTCTCCCAGTGATTTTAAATAAGATGATAATCGATTGTGGCTTTTGATAATCGATTATATATGAGACAGAGAGTTTTGAAATTAATTAATAATCGATTATTCCATTTGATAATCGATTGTTGAAGCTGACCGTTGTCATATATTTTCAATTACCTTCAGGTAATCGATTGTTGATATTTAACAATCGATGTTTTGCTTAAAATCTGGAAAAGATTTTCTGAACGTTGTTAAAATAATCGATTGTTGATTTCCGGACAATCGATGTTTTATGCCAAAAATTGGAAAGGATTTCTTAACGTTATAAATAATCGATTATTGATTTGAAGTAATCGATTGTTGACGTAAAATCTGGGATTGAATTTTTAATCTGATAGGCAAACAATCGATTGTTTAGTCTTGACAATCGATTGTCACTGAGTAATTTCAGCAATCCTTAATTGGCAATTAGACAACGGTAAGACTGAGTTTTTCACCTATAAATACAGCTTCAACTCAGTGTTTTCACAACAACAACATATACACTTTGAGTATTTTCATTGCTAAAAGCTTTCTTACATTGATCATCATTTTCCATTCATCCATAAAGCTTTTTGAAGAGCCATTCTATTGAGCTAAGTTGTTGTGATCTTGAGCGTACTATTTCTACTCATATCTACTCATTAAGGAGTGCTTTGTAAAGTGAGTGTGTTTTGTGTTTGTAAGAGAATTGCGATTCTCGTTTGTTGAGGAACTTGTGATTCCTCGGTTGAAGCCTTTGGGATTGTTATCCCCGAGCAGTTGAAGTCTTTGGGATTGTTATCCCCGAGCAGTTGAAGTCTTTGGGATTGTTATCCCCGAGCAGTTGAAGTCTTTGGGATTGTTATCCCCGAGCAGTTGAAGTCTTTGGGATTGTTATCCCCGAGCAGTTGAAGTCTTTGGGATTGTTATCCCCGAGCAATTGAAGTCTTTGGGATTGGTATCCCCGAGCAATTGAAGTCTTTGGGATTGTGATCCCCGAGCAACTAGGTGAGGCTTGTGTCCTCAGCTGTAACGGTTTGTTAAGCACCCGTAAGCTTGACAAGTTTAGTGGAAATCTCGAGAGAGTCTCTCGGGGACTGGACTAACCACGTTTGTGGCCAACCAGGATACATCATTGTGTAAGTTTATTCTACTGCACTTGTTTTAATTTCTGCAAAGTTTTTAAATTCCGCACTAAAACGCTTAATATTTTTAAAACGCTATTCACCCCCCCTCTAGCGTAAAGCGTATTGTCCAACAAACATGTTCTTTCAAGGTATGTGTACTTAACCTCATAAGATGTGAACTTCTTGCTGAGATAATAGATGGCTTGCTCCTTCCTACCAGTGATGCATGCTGACCCAATACACAACCAAATGAATTGTCCAAGACTATCAAATACAGAATCAAAGGTCTCCCCAGTTCTGGTAGGATCAACACTGTTGGGTTTACCAAGTAACCCTTTATCTTATCGAATGCTTCCTGACACTTATCAGTCGACTTGACCGCAACATCCTTTTTCAATAGCTTGAAGATAGGCTCGCAAGTCGTCATGAGTTGAGCAATAAACCTACTGATGTAGTCAACCTCCCTAATAAGATCATCACCTAAGTTTTGTTCCTTGGGGGGGGGGATTCTTGGATAGGTTTAATCTTTGACGGGTCAAATTCAATACCTCGACGGCTGACTATGTATCCCATCATTTTTCCAGATGGAACACCGAATGCGTACTTTGAAGGATTGAGCTTAGTACTATACGTGCAAAGCCTTTGGAAGAACTTTCTCAAATCTCTGACGTGGTCAGACTGCTTCCTGGACTTTCTGATCACATTGTCCACATAAACCTCAATATCCTTGTGTATCATGTCATGGAATATGGTCGTCAAATCCCTCATGTAAGTTGCCCCAACATTTTTCAAATCGAAAGGCTTGACTCGATAGCAATACGTTCCCCATGGCATGATGAATGCCGTCTTTTCTGCATCTTCCTCATCCATTAAGATCTGATGATAGCCCGTGTAGCAATCCACAAAAGATCCAATCTCATGTTTGGCACAATTATCAATCAAAATGTGGATATTTGGCAGTGGGAAGTTGTCCTTTGGACTTTCCTTGTTGAGATCACGATAATCAACAAACACTCTAGTTTTACCATCCTTCTTTGGCAAAGGTACAACATTGGCCAACCAAGTGGGGTACCGCGTGACTCCAATGACCTTTGCATCAAACTGCTTTGTGATATCATCTTTAATCTTCACAATCATATAAGTTTTGAACTTCCTCAACTGCTGTTTGATGGGAGGGAATGCCGGGTCGGTGGGCAATTTGTAGACCACCAAGTCAGTGCTTAGACCCCGCATGTCATCATATGACCATGCAAAATATCATTGTATTCAAATAATGCTTTAATTATCTCTTACCTGATTTGCGGTTCAAGATGGACACTTATCTTAGTTTCTCTAACATTATCTGGGTCCCTAAATTGATTGTTTCTGTATCATTCAGATTAGGCTTGGGTTTTTCTTCAAAATGGCTTAATTCTTTACTAATCTCTTCAAAGGCCTGATCCTCATCATATTCTGATTCATCGTCACACTCTACTTCTTGAATTATTATTTCCGAATTAGATTGACTTTTAAGACAGGGCTAAAGATTCCTCATGCATGTCATGTTATTGAAACCACCATAAAAAGAACTATACAAGGAAGAAAAGAAAAAAAAAAGTAAAATTATCAAGAATGCTGGAAAAGAGAAATAGCATTTCTTTGAAATCAAAAGATAACAAGGTTTATACATCCAAACGGACGGAACATAGAATCCGAATTACAACCCGGGAATAATCCAGACAAACTGAAAGAAATCAAAGAAAAATACCAAAAATCCTTCTGGGTAGGGAGAGGAGTAGCTTCCCAATTGTTATGCTTTGCACTCAATCGGACAAATTACACATCTACTTTTCCAGAACCTTCTCCAACTTCCACCATATTCACATCATCGAACAACCTCTCAAACCTTTCAAATAACTTTTTATAAAGGTCAACCACAGAATTGGGAACTGTTGTCACCGGGCATTCCTTGGCACCAGGCTTGACAAATGACCTGGAGAGACGTGGGATAGGCTTTGGAAGCACCCACGCCCTCTGTTTCAACTTTCTAATTTTTTCACGTCTGTAGCTGCGGGCATGAATCCCAGACCAAATGTACCCAAGTTTTTAGGGAGGGATACCAGTTGTATGATACCTTGCAGGGACGCACCAAAACCCTTACCAGTTACAAAACCATTTCTCAGCATTTCAAAGGCTACCATGGCTGATGCAGCGGTTACCTTTGAAATTAAAACGCATTTCCCTTCTGAAATTTTATTGATCGACACTGTGTTAGAAACTTGATAGACTCAAGGCCCCTTGTCATCTTCAAATTTAATGAGTGGGACAACGGCATCACTGTGAGCACACAAATTATCCTCGCCGTGCACAATGATTTCCTGTCTATCTTATTCAAACTTGACCATCTGGTGCAAAGTGGATGGGACTGCTTTGGCGGCATGAATCCAAGGTCGTCCTAATAGCATATTATATGAAACAACTAAATCAAGCACCTAGAACTCCATGGTGAATTCAACTGGTCCTATTGTTAACTCAAGCACTATATCCCCAACTAAATCATTCCATCCACCATCAAATCCCCTAATGCAGATATTGTTCTTGTGAATCATTTAATCATCCACTTTCAACTTGTTCTGAGTAGAGAGAGGGAAAATGTTTGCACTGGAACCATTGTTGACCAATACCCAGGTAACCACGAAATATTCAGATTTCAGCAGAAGATAGATGGCTCTATTGTGCTAAGTACCCTCCACGGGCAACTCATCATCAGAGAAAGTGACTCTCTTCACTTTAAATATCTTGTTGGCGATCTTTTCCAGGTGGTTTACTGAGATTTTGTTGGGAACGTGGGCCTCATTCAGAATTTTCATCAAGGTCTAATGATGCTCGTCCGAGTGGATTAAAAGTGACACCATTGAAATCTGAGCAGGCATCTTTCTCAACTGCTCCACAATGAATAGTTTTGCACCTTCATTTTTCTCAGAAACTCCTCTGCCTCTTCTTCAGTCATAGATTTCTTCACTAGAACGGGGTTATCATTGTAGGCTTTAGCTTTCCTTAACTCTTCCAGGGCAAAACATCTCCCTGAACAAGTTAGTCCATTGGCCTCATTGACCCATTCTCTCACTTCCTTCCCTTTGTAAGTCACTGTCACCCGTTCATAATTCCATGGGATAACCTTGTTGTTGACTATCGGTAACTGGGTTACATACTTGATAATGACAGTATCTGCGCAGACACCCTCTATAATTGCGACATGCTTGTTTACCCCTCCTGGTACAACCACTTTTGACCTTGCTTGCGTCTTGACCTCACTGGACCGAATCATCATGGTGGTCTGTGAAGGCTTCTTGGGCTCCCCTCATTTATGCCTTATCTCGATCATGTTTGTTTCCCAATGGGTTGGCAGCGGGTTCTGTTTTATGTTGGGTCCCTCCGGAGCAAGGACTTCAATCCATTTTGTATCAGTGAGCTCATGGATAGCATTTTTGAGATGCCAACACTTCTCCGTATCATGGCCGGAGTACTTTAACAATAATCCAAGCTTACAGAGTAATCAAGATTTTTTGAGGGAGGTTTTGGAAATTTTGACTTGTTCGGCCTCAGTATATCCAACTGTCTTAGCATGTGGAACAAACTGGTATATGACTTTCCCAATGGAGTGAAGGTTTTCCTCTTCTGCAACCTCTCGTCTTAAATGCTTGATTAAGCCGAAAACCTGGTCCAAGAGGGATTTGGTAAGCTTGTAGGGTGGGTTGGTGTTTTATGGGGCTGGCGCACACCATTGTGCATGGGCGGGAGGTTGGGTGTATGTTTGGGTGTGGTGGTAAGAAAAATGCGGGTCTGGTGATGGCTAGTAATGTTGGGGTGGATTATACGTTGTATGGGGGTAGGTTTGGTGGTGGGGTTGAGGCTGATTATAGTGGTAAGACGAGCCTCTAGGTCCAAACCAAGCTCCAGAATCAATCATTGCTACATCCTCTTTCTTCTTCTTTCCGATTACTCCCCCTGTACCGCTCTGAATGGCCTGGGTAGTTGCTTTAATTGCCGAATAGCTCATGATTTTGTTTGACTTAATCCCTTCTTCTACCATACCGCCCATCTTCACTACTTTATTGAAGAATTTGCTATAGCTGATACCCGATGGCCGTAATAAGTAGATTCTAGGGCCTGTAGATAATAATCCACCATTTTACTTTCTTTCATTGGAGGGTCCACCCTTGTTGTGTGTTCTTTCCACTGGAAACCGTACTCCCTAAAGCTTTCATTATGCTTTTTCTCAATCTTCGTCAGAGATAGATGACATGGAACATTCTCGAGGTTATACAGGAAGTAACAAGCGAATGCTTGGGCTAAATTATCCCATGTACACCATCTGCCGTGATCTTGCCTAGTGTACCACTCCAGCACCGAACCACTCTGACTTTGACTGAAATACAGTATTAGTAACTTGTCTTTCCATCTAACTCCCCTAATTTTGCTACAAAAACCTCTCAAGTGCGCCACCGGGTCTCTGTGCCCATCATACAAATCAAACTTCGGCATGTTAAACCCTACCGAAAACTGAACATCTCGAAATAAACATAGATCTTTGTAAGCCATGCTTACCTGACCTCGCAACCCCTACATATTCCTGAATGACTGTTCCATGCTCTTAACCTTACTGAAAATCTCCTCTTGCTCGGGATATTTAGATGGTTTCTCAGTTTCCACAAGGAGATGAAAATGAGGAGTGTATAGGGTTCTGGAGCCTTGAAAGTGGGCTGCGGGGGGGGGGGGGGGGTAATATTGGTTATCGTAGGCCTATAATAAAGAGTCGCTGGAGGATCGATGGAGTGTAGCGGGTGGGGGTCCCACAAAAGCAGGAGTGGCTGGTGGAGGAAGGTATGGAGCTGGTTTGGGTGGTGGAGTTTGTAGTGTTTGGGAAGTGGTACTCTGGTAGTGGTGGTAAATTGGAAAGCCCGAGGACGAATCAGCAGCGGGAGGTTCCTGATACTGAGCCAATGGCGGGATGAAGGCAGGGTTGGTGGGGTAAAGTGGTGGTGGTTCCCTTTTACCCATGCTTGATGCATCTCGGCCATCTATTATTTCAGCTTATACATCTCTTCTTTCAAATTAACATCTGACTCTTCCCCCTCTTTTGAAGTATCGAAAACACTTGCGTCAAGTTCTTGGTTAGCCATAATCAGCTTGTTTTTCGACCGGGTGTTGTGTGGATGAGTTACCAGAATACCAAACAAACTAACCACCTGCCTATACTGATTACCAACAACAAACTTGTTAGTGATTAGAGCTTAACAGACAGACCTCACATTTGGGGAATGTAATGCACCTAAGCAGTTAACCATTTCTATCATGCATTTGATCGGTTTCTTGCGTCATCCCAGCTTTCCCTAATTTCCATTTGCAACTTCTCGTTTTCTCTCTTTTTTTCCTTTCCTTTTTTCTTTTTTTCAATCCTGCCTTCCTTTGCTTGATTTCTCATTGTTCTTTATTCTCTCTTGTTTTGCCATTGTTTCCTTCTCATAGTTTCTTGTTTCTCTCTTCTTTTTCTCTTTTTTTTCCTCATTTTTTTATTTTATCACTCTTTTGGTTATGATCAAATCCTATGGAGATTGCCTACGTATCATAACCGCGTGTAAATCAGACCAAGCGTAGTTCTGGGGGATAAGGGTAGAAGTAAATAGTAAAACATTTTGGGATTTTCAAATTTACCATAAAAATAAAACATTTTGATTACAATGACTCATCCTATCTAATTTAACCATAAAAACTAACAGACTCGAAAAGGGAAACGAACAGACCTCAATAGAAAGATGAAAATACAGACTCGAAAAAGGAAACGAACAGACTCCAACAGAAAGAAAATACAGATTTGAGTAAAACTCATGAATACATTAATGCCTTAACTGCTCTTGGGGCCCCCGAGACATCAGTTTGTCACGCCACATGCCTATGCGCTAAATCCCCTTGAACATGGTAGATATCCTCCATTATCTGGCAGACAAAGGTCATTACAATGGCAAAGAACATGGATCTAGTCATGTCCTCACACCTACTGTATTTCATCGCTATATAGTCGGTGATCCTTCTGACCCTTTCTCTTATGACACTCTTTTCTTGCAACAAAATCCCAATCTGCCGGGCCCTAGCTTCCAAAGTTTGTTCAGCTACATGATTCTGTTCTTGAAGTTGTCGCAAATCTCTTTCTAACTGTTCCATTGCTGCATAATTGTGTTCTGTTGCTGCTTTAAAGTCGTTTTCCAACTTAATCATTTTATTTTCAGGGATGATGATCTTTTTCTTCAAACCCACAACCTCATTTTCATATTTCTCTTTTAACTGTTTAACCAAGCATGCTCGCTCATTCGCATTCTTAGCCAATTTTCTTCGAGCCCTTGCTAATTCACCCTTTGCTTTGTTCAGATCAAAACCATACTCACCCACCTTCTGACTAATGTTATTTATAAGTTTTCCTATCTTTTTCACTTCTGACGGGGTTTTTGGTTGCTAATTTCATTTTCCAAATTTGAGCTCGAAGGGCGTCATTTTCTTTGGCTAGTTTTTTTCTTCTCGCCCTCATCCGCGGCGGCTTGCAAACCATTCTCAAATTGAATATTCTTGGCGTACTTTTCCAGCTTACTTATGGTATCCCTATACTCATTTTCTTTGGCCAACCAATCCCATCGCACCTGCGCGCTCCATTGGTGAATTGTTGGATATGGGGCCTCTTTGAGGGATGTTCAGGCTCTTGATAGACTCGGGATCATTTACCAAACCAAGCAGTGTAGCTAGGCTCCAACTCGCCTCTGGATAGATCTCATACTCGAGTCTTGGGCTCTAAGAACCTGCACTGATGCCCGGAAAGCAGCTTTTGGTTCTAACTCAATGACTCGCCGACTCAAATCCTCATTATGTGGGATGGTCTGGTATCTGCCCAACTGACACAGAACTCTATGCGGGGCATAAGGCTGGATGCTCTAAATGCTCATTAGTAGAAAAAAACACACTTCGGCTGACATATAGATGACTTCACGGACCGAGAGCCACCCGGATGTCCATTTAATCTTTTTTGCAATCAAGGAGATCAAGTGCGCATACCATACTTGTGTACTGTCCGGGAACTCACATACCCTCCACCCATTGTTCATGTTTTTCAATGCATTCAAGACCGGTCATGCCACAGTTCATATCAAAGGTGTTGTTCCATCCAAAGTTGTAAAAGCATATTGAATCCTTAAAAAAACTTCCCCCCTTCTCGCAAGAGGGTCAGAGCTCGGTAAATATCTGCCAAGATCAGCGGTACGATTGTCCCATTTTCCCTTTAATTCATGAAGTCAGCTATCCCCATGAGCCCCAACTCTATGTTTCCATCTTTTCTGGGGAAAATCAAAACACCCAGGAACACCACTGTAAAAGCTAATCCTCTTCGGGCTTCCCACTTATCTTTGTTTACCGAGTTAGTAAGACTGGTATCTGGCGTCTCGAAGACACGGGGGTTCCCATAATGTCGATACAGAAAGTAAAAGGTACAGAATCCTTTGGCCAAATTTCCATCTTGAATTTCTCGACTGATGCTTAACAGGTCCAAAAATTTGTGAGGGGTTATTGTTCTAGGCCCGACAAGGTATTGATTTCTAAGATTCCCATTACAACCAGCGTATCCCGCTATCTCTTCTAGCATAGGAGTTAGCTCAAAATCAGCAATATGGAATACATTATATTCTGGGTCCTCTAAGGGTATCAAGGCCTCAATTATATCCTTCCTCGACTTAATCTTCAAGAGCACGACAAGACTACCCAAAGCCTTTATCACAATTTTCTGTTGTCCTCCCTCAAATCATGCCACCACATATGTGGCTCTAATGTGATTTCCTCGCGGACTGAGAAAGGTTCATTTTGAGCTGCGCTCATCCGGCACATTTATTTAAGGTGATTGATTTAAAAGGTAGTGATTTACTTTGACTCCAAAGAAAAAAAAAGCAGTCATTTTTCAAAATTTAAACAAAAAATTCTTATGAATACAACCCTTCAGCACCTCAAGATAAAAAGAACAAATTAAAGGTATATTCCTTAATCAACCAAAATTTAAAAAAGGACCCTAAGTGGCTATTTTTGCAAAAGGGCCTTCTGGTGCCTTTTGGGGCATTTTGGCTATTTGGACAAGAATGGCGCCACCTAATTACTCATGACAAAATAATGACACTTCATGCACATTTTTTTGGTTATTTTTTGCAAAAGTAGTTGGACCCGATATGGGTTGCCTACGTATCCCACATTCTGTGAGAATCAAACTTGTGCAGCTCCGCAAATTTTGACGCAACAGAAACACAAACTTTTGGAACAACTTTTTTATTTTTCTTTTGAAAATCATTAGCAGAGTTTCGGGGTATTTTGGACACCGCATTTTTCACAGGCGAGTAATTTCCTCTCTCTCACCAAAATTTGGTTTGTCTTAATTGTTCCCTTACTCTAGAAGTTGGTCAACATTCAGTTCGAATCAAATAAATGCACAAGTATCAAGCAATATGCATCAGGATAGTCTTTTGATTTCAGGTGCACCTATCCTAGACGGACCCAACCCCTGTGTTGAGTCCCCGATGTCAAAATGCACATGATGAAAGCGTTTCCTACTAGGGATCCGACATGAGGATATGTTATACTAGGTTTGAAAATCTGGGTTTATTGTTCTAAGCCTGGCTTACACGAGCGGCAGCTCGAGCTAGGGTCAGCGTACCGGGAATACAGAAGCTTTACCGGCTTTGCAACTTGTCTGAACCTCGTTCTAAATTTGAGATTTGACTCTATCATAAGAGAAGCTACTCAAAGTTCACCCTTCTCAAATGATTTATAAGACTCAGAGAGAGGAAGGATTCGTAATAGTTTATATACAGTCCAATAATATCAAAGCAGTAAAAGCAGCTTTTAGTACATTAGGCCCAAACATGTGAATAAAATAAGATAATAAATAAAGCCAAATATAACAATTCATCTAAGCTCAAATTCTTGAACCTTGAACCAGAGATTCTGGGTTCTTGTCCCCAGCAGAGTCGTTAGAGCTGTCACACCTCCTTTTTCCTACCCCAGAAAGGTATAAGGGAGTTTTTCCAATTAAAGTCACGATCGAAATAGAATTTATTTATTAGATTTAGAGTGGCCACTTTGGATAGTTAATAGTGTCCCAAGTCACCGGTTTAAATCCTGAGTGGAGGAAAGATTGACTCAATTTTACAGTCCGCGAAAACAGAAAATCGGGTAAGGAATTTTGTTAACCCGAGAGAAGGTATTAGGCATTCCCGGGTTTCGTGATTCTAGCACGTTCACTCATCTGTTATTATTGGCCTAATCATCCGATATTAAAACATTTTAATCCTATATGAATTCTTAACTTTAAATAAAACCGCTTTAATCTATTTTAAAGGAAGATTTCAACATCATTTAAACTACGTCTTTGGATCACGCTACATGAAATGCACCCCCAATCCGAGATATATTTTATTTTACGGTGTTAGGATTTTTTATTTGGGTCACATGAAATGCACACTCGAGTTTAGAAAAGTAATTTTAAAAATATGCGCCAAAAACAACTACACATTTTTAAATTTGCGAGGGTCATGGAAATTCAAATAAATGGCACACCTCGAATTTTAAGAATTAAAATATTTTAAGCGAGGGCCATGTATTTCGAGATTTTATTTGGCACGGCTCACCCCGATTCCAATTTTAAAAGGAAACCTTCCAATCTACTTAATGACCTGATTAATTATTTAAGCAGACTAGGGGGATTTCTAATTTATTCTAAAGTGAGATGCATAAAATTAACGGAGGATCCAGGGATTTGGGCTTGTAAAAGAATCGAGCTACTCCAGATACTAATTGGCCGGCAGCAGCCTTTAATTAAGATAGGTGGTTCGAGCAACTGTGCGGGCCTAAACATGATACGCGTACACAAAGCCCTGGTCACTAAATGACTTCAGACTTGGGCTTGGGATGAGCCCAAGTTTAGCGTGAGAGCAGACTCGATTTCGAGTCTATGTGGAGCCAAACCAATTCAAGCATAGAAACTGGCTCCGAATGGCCATTATTAAGTCACAACCCACAAATAAATTTACCGGGTTTCAACATTATGAACAAACAAACCATTAATTTCTCGAAATAACCAATACCAAAAATTTAAGCGCCATTCAATTGAACTTTCCAAGCTGTTATTATAATTCCTTATACACAAGCAATTTACTCAATAATCTACATACTAGCATGATTCCCAAATTTAGCATGCATTATTAATATATGTTTCTCTGCATACCATTTCCTTCACCTGAAATCCTCATTCGAAATGACTTGAAATCAGCAGTTAACTTGCAAAGCAGTAAGAGATCTAACACAACATACTTTGTGCAAACATGCTCAACACAGAACCTAACTAATGACCTTATTAACACATTTCCATCAAGTTTCCTTTCTGAACAGTTTAGAAGTAGCTACCATAGCAAGAACTCCAAACCCAACATTTAGCTATGAATACTTTGCTAGAAAATAACTTCACATATTCTACAACCTAACTACAACTCTCATAATGAACATACAGTACATTCAATAAGCTCAAAATCATATAATCTAGGAGAAATAAAACTAAACTAAAGAATCAAACATGTTGAAGCCATGCATAGTATTTCAGGTTTTATTTTACACTTCAAGTCAAAACTTCACATGATGTGGAATTCAAAAAATTGTATCTGGGAATAAAAGAAAAGCAAAGAACAGAACCCAGATTTTAGAAGTGAAACAGTAGAACCAACTCCAAACAGCTTCAAACCAAACCCTCAAATCCTTAAAGCTCAAACCATTTTATCCCGAGAACAAGAATTGGTGATTTTCAGCAGTTTTTGCTCACCAAACAAAATCAGAAAACTAAAAAAGAAGCAGAATTTGAGTAGTTTTCCAAACAAATGATGCAAGGAATTAAGAATTTTTCCAAAGAAACCCCCATCCGTTTCAACTCTTTAGTCTTTTTTTATCTTTGAAGATCTGCCTTGAATGTCAAAGTAATGATGCCTTTATAGGCAGGGTAATAGGGAATACCTCAAGGAATTCAGCTTTGCACTTCTACCCTTTTTATGTTTTCATTTTTTCTTAGAAAGCCTTAGTTTAAAAATTAAATTTCCACATTAGTCCCAATACCCAGCTTCCTAGAAGTTTCCTTAGGTAGTTACATCGAGATTCCCTAAGCTAATTACCAGAATACCCCTCACACCCCTGCTTTTTACCCCTAAAACCAGACTAGATGGGTCAAAATTGACCCAAATTGAATCTTATAAGTCAGTAAATCCAAATTACATCCCCTCTTGGGGTTTTTCTTTTCTGGATCCCAATTCAAACCAATCAAAAATTCACAATTTTAAGGATTAAGAATTCAAACCAATCAGAAAAAAACCAAAAACCTTTTTAAAAGGAATCATAAATATAAGAGAAAATGGGAATTAACTAAATAACAAAATAAATTAACTAAACATGCTATTAAGCTAAATATGCAAAATGGGATAGATGAACAAATGAACCCATAATGAAGAGAAGAAAATAGGATACAACAAAAAAATAAAAAAATGAATCAAGTGAAGAAAAAGAAAACATGCAAGACAAGGAAATGAAAAAAAATACCTAACAAGGATGGCCAAATATTGAAATCAAACTCAGGCCTTTGATTATGGCCGAAATGAGCCTTAATCATGTGTTTTCGAATAAGGTTAACTTCGACCTCAAATCTTCAATAAAACTCAAAGATTCGAGTGTTGGGAATTTAGGGTTCATGTATATGAATTAAGATTCGAAAAGTTCTAGGGAGATTCAAATAAAACAGGATGGGGATTTTGAATGAGAGGGTCTTGGGAGTTATATGGTGTTAATTTGGGGGGTGATTGGAGGTGGTGCCACCAGGCTCGATATGGGGAAATGGAGGCGGCGATCTAGGGTTTGTTTTGGTCTCTGAAGAAGAGTGATTTGAAAGAAACGATGAGAGGGGGTGGTCTGTTTTGGAAATTTATATACTAAGAACAATCTAGTTGCGGACTGCTTGATCAACTGAGATCAACAGTCCAGATTAGAAATAACTGAAACGGGGTTATTTGTCAACTGAACGGGGGTCATTTGGATTGGTGGTGGGGAGACCGGTTGGGGCAGATCTGGGCTAGACTTAAATGGGTTTATTGGGGAACTCTGTTTTGGGCTTGCAGGATTTGAAAATAAAATGGCCCAAAACCCTGGATTTTTCACTTTCTCCCTTTTCTAAAATCTTATTAATTCCTTTTCTTTTTTTCTAAAAATAAAAATAAATCAAAACCCAACTTATTTCCTAACCCCAAATTACCCTAAAAAATTAATTAATTAACCTTAGTAAATACTACAACTAATTAAATACAAAATTAAAGGAAAGCCAACAAAATTCAAATTTAAAAATTGAACAATGCAAAATAAACATTTTTTTGTGATTTTTCCATTTTTGTAAAGCAACTAAATTACTAATCAATTTAAAAATATAAAATTAAATCCTAACTACAAATATAACATATTTTTTCTATTTTTCATAAATAAAATAAGATAAACGTCCACAGACAAATGCAAACAATCGATAAAAGATGCCACAAAAATCTATGAAATTGCAAATAGTGGGAGAAATTTATTTTCTTGAATCTATGAGAGTAATTCATATAGGGAAAAAATCACATGCTCACAGGTGCATCATCCATCCATGGTTAATATAGTGCACATCAGTGTCCTACCAGGTCGTTCTAGCACTTATCCTGGTGCTCAAGGCTCCCTTCATTCCCCACCACAAGCACCGAGGAGTTGCTTTGAGTGATGGAAGTTTTGGCATATATATGGAAGTTGTGTCCTCGTCTCCTGTGATTCCTAGGCAGTAGAGGAGTCAGGATGCGCGTTTCGTATAATTACTTCACCACCCGCCCAGCCAAATTGGGGTGGAGCCCAAGAAGCTAGAGGTCTCCCTAGACGGGGAGGACATCAAGTGGCGGTCAGGCCCAATTCTATGTTATTCCTGCCTGGACGGATGTTATTTCTTCATATGCGGTGATCACAAATATTGTCTCAGTATGCCACATGGATACTTCTATATTATTTGACCCTGGTTCCACTTATCCGTATGTATCAATATATTCTTCTCATTATCTGGATATGACCCGTGAATCTTTAGTTTAATCTATTCATGTATCTACGCTAGTGGATGATATTGGACTTGTGGAGCGAGTATATCGGTCATGTGTAATGACTATTGGGGGATTAGAGGCTAAAGTTTATCTCACTTAGTATGATTGACTTCGATGTGATATCGGGTATGGTTGGTTGTCTCCATGTCATGTTATTCTAAATTTGTCACGCTAAGACCGTGACATTGGCGATGCTGGGGTTGCCAAGGATCAAGTGGAAAGGTTCTTTAGACTATGTTCCCAGTTGGTTGATTTCATATTTGAAGGCCCAACGAATGGTTGGGAAGGGTTATTTGTCTTATTTAGCCGTTGTAAGGGATGTCAGTGTTGATACTCCTACTGTTGATTCTATTGTAGTTGTGTGAGATTTTCTGAATGTGTTTCCTGCAGAACTAACAGGCATGCTGCCCGATAGGGACATCGAATTTGGTATTTACTTAGTGTTGGGCACTCAGCCCATTTCTGTTCCTTCATATTATATGGCACCAACGAAGTTTTATTAGGCCTAGTATATCGGCTTGGGGTGCACCGGTTGTGTCTATGAAGTAGAAGGATGGTACTATACAGATGTACATTGATTATAAGTAGTTGAAAAAAGTTTCAATCAAGAATAAGTATCCTTTGCCGTGTATTGATGATCTATTTGACCATTTTGAGAGAGCGAGGGTGTTGTTTAAGATTGATTGGAGGTCTGGGTATCACCAGTTGAAGATTCAGGACGCAGATATTCAGAAGATGATATTCAGGACCCGTTATAGTCATTATGAGTTCCTTGTGATGCCTTTGGGGCTGACCAAAGCCCCAGCAACATTCATACATCTGATGAACAGTGTATATCAGCCTTATCTCGACTAGTTTGTCATAATATGCATTGATGATATCCTAGTGTACTCTCGCAGACAGGAGAAGCATGCCCAACATTTGAGGATTGGGTTGTAGCGGTTGAGGGAGGAGAAGCTTTATGCCAAGTTCTCCAAGTGTGAGTTCTGGCTTAGTTCAGTGGCATTCTTGGGGAATGTGGTGTCTAGTGAGGGATTCAAGTGGACCTGAAGAAGATAGAGGTGGTTCAAAGTTGTCCCAGACCGTCCCCAATAAGGATATTCGAAGCTTTCTTGGTTTAGCCTATTATTATAGTTGCTTTGTGGAGGATTTCTACTCTATTTCATCTCCCTTGACCAAATTGACATAAAAGGGTTCTACTTTTAGGTGGTCAGATAGAGTGCGAAAAGAGCTTTTAGAAGCTTAAGACTTCCTTGACCACAACTCCAGTTCTTGTTTTGCCTTCAGCTTAAGGCTCTCATACAATGTATTGTTGTGCTTCTCGGATCCGTATTGGATTTGTCTTGATGCATGAGGGTAGAGTAATTTATGCTTTGCACCAGCTTTGCGCCAGTTGAAGCCTCATGAGAAGAAATACCATGTCTATGATTTGGAGTTGGCGGCCATCGTTCATGCATTAAATATTTGGAGGCATTATCTCAACGGTGTGTCTTGTGAGGTATTTACGGATCATCTAAGCCTCTAATATTTGTTCAAATAGAAGAATCTAATTTTGAGGAATCATAGATGGTTGGAGCTGCTAAAGGACTGTGATATCACTATTCTGTATCATCTCAAGAAGGCCAATATGGTGGCTGATACCTTGAGTAGAAAGGTGGTGAGTATGGGTAGCCTTGCATTCATTCATGTTGGTGATAGACCTCTTGCAGTTGATGTTCAGGACTTGGCCAATCGGTTTATGAGATTAGATGTTTCGGTGGTCGGGTTCTGGATTGTATTGTTTCTCGGTGTTCCTTATATGATCTCATCAAAGACCGCCAGTATGATGATCTTCATTTGCTTGTCCTTAAGGACACAATTTAGTATGGTGATGCCAGAGATGTTACATTGGGGATGATGGGGTGTTGAGGATGCAGGGTCGGATTTGTGTGCCCAATGTAGATGTGCTATGTGAGTTGATTCTTGAGGAGGCCAACCGTTTGCGGTATTTCATTGATTCGGGTTTCAAGAAGATGTACCAGGACTTGAGGCAACACTATTGGTGGAGAATAATGAAGAAGGATATAGTGGGATTTATAGCTCGGTGCCTTAACTGTCAGTAGGTAAAGTATGAGCATCAGAGACCGGTTGGATTGCTTCAATGGTTAGAGATTTTAGAGTAGAAATGGGAGTGGATCACTATGGATTTTTTAGTTATGCTCCCACAGACTACGAGGAAGTTCGATGCTATTTGGGTGATTGTGAATCAGCTAACCAAGTCCGCGCACTTTATTCCAGTTGGGACTACTTATTCCTCAGAGCGGTTGGCTGAGATTTACATCCGAGAGATTATTTACCTTTATGGTGCGCTAGTGTCCAGCATTTCAGATCGGGAACGTAGTTTAAGCCACAGTTTTGGAGAGATGTACAATGAGAGTTGGGCACTCAGGTTGAGTTGAGTATAGAATTTCACCTTCATAGGGATGGACAGTCGGAGCGACCTATTCAAATATTAAAGGACATACTTCGCGCTTGTGTCATTGATTTTGGGGATTCATGGGATCAGTTTCTACCGCTCGTGGAGTTTTCCTATAAGAACATATACCAATTGAGCATTTGAATGGCTATATATGAAGGTTTGTATGGGAGACGGTGCCGATCTCCGGTGGGTTGGTTTGAGCTCGGTGAGTCTAGGCTATTGGGTACTGACTTGGTTCACGATGCTTTAGAGAAGGTTAAACTTATTTAGGATACGCTTTGCACGGTCTAGTCTAGACAGAAGATTTACACCGATCCTAAGGTTCGTAATGTTGCTTAATGGTTGGGGAGAAGGTTCTGCTCAAGGTTTCTCCCATGAAGGGTGTTATGAGGTTCGAGAAGAAGGGCTAGTTGAGCCCTTTCTATGTTGGTCCATTTGATGTGCTTAAGAGGATTGGAGAGGTGGCTTACAAGATTGCCTTTCCTCCTAGTTTGTTGAGTGTACATCTAGTATTTCATGTTTCTATGCCGAGAAAGTATGTTAGCGATTCGTCTTATGTTTTTGATTTTAGCACGATAAAGCTGGAAGGTGATTTGACTTATGATCTGGAGCGTGTGGCCATTTTGGATTGGCAGATTTGAAATTGAGGTCAAAGGACATAGCTTCAATGAAGGTGCAATGGAGAGGTCAGCCACTTGATGAGGCTAATTAGGATAGCGGACGGTATATGTGGAGCATATATCCACACCTATTTGAAACTCCAAGTATGTTTCTAGACCCGTTCTAGGTTGAACGTTTGTTTATGAGGGGAAAGATGCAGCGAGCTGGTCATTTTGAGAGTTGTACCCCCATTCCCCCATTTACTGCTCATTCTATGCTTTACAATTGTTATGTGACTTGATGGGATAGTCGGTTCGAATTCGGATAGATTTCGAAAGTAATTGAAACACTCAGTGTCAAGGTTGGAAACTTAAGTTGAAATGGTTGATCGGATATTGACTTATGAATGGAGTTTTGATACTCTCCGCTGAGTGATTTTGGACTTAGGAGCATGTTCGGATTGTGATTTGGAGGTCTATGGTTGAATTCGGCTTGAAATGGAGAAAGTTAAAATTTTAGAAGTTTAATCGAAAGTGGACTTTGTGGATACCAGACTCGATTTGGAGTTCCGGGAGTTAGAGTAGGTCCACAGTGCCATTTATAGCTTTTTGTAGAATTTGAGGTCAATAGGACGTGATTTGATAAGTTTTGACATTGTTTGTAGAATTTGAATTTCCTTAGTTCCATTAGGCTTCAATTGGAGCGTGATTCGTGTTTTTGATGTTGTTTAATGTGATTTGAGGGCTCAACTAAGTTAGTATGATGTTTTGGGACTTGATGGTATGTTTAGTCGAGGTCCCAGGGGCCTCAGGTGAGATTAGGATGGTTAATGGATCGATTTTGTACTTGGTATTATGGATGAAGATTTTTTGGTGCTTGTATCTGGTTTCCTTTTACGCGATCGTGATTGTGAGGAAATTTCCGTGTGATTAAAGATCACTTGCCAGCTTAAAATATTTCAAATGAGGGTTTGAGTTCATAACACAAAAATTGATTTGGAAGCTCGGTGGGAGGCGATTTTTTGGAAATATTTTCACATGGGTGATTGGGGTAAGTGATTCCTACCTAGTTTTGGTTAATTTCCATGATTAAGTCTTTGATTTCATCATTAAATTAGTGATGTGAGGTGAAAAAATGGGAAAATGGAAAAAGTGCTTTGGCCGAATTTTAGGGTTTTGATCGGGATTTTGGTATCGAATTTGAGTAATTTTGGTATGAGTGGACTCATGGTTGATTAAAGTGTTTGGATTTTTTGACTTTTACCAGATTTTGGGGTGTGGTCCCAGGCACCGCTTTTGAGTTGACTTTTTAACTTTTGATTAAGAACTTAGTATTGTCTTATGGAATTGATTCCTTTCGCTCGTGTTGATCGTATTGAATTGTTTTTGGCTAGATTTGAGGCATTTGGAGACCGTTTCGCGAGGCAATGGTTTGTTCGAGTAGATATTTGCATGACTTGAGTAAGTAATAGTCCTATATTTTGTTTTGAGGGTATGAAACCCCTAATTATGTGTCATATGATTGATTTTGAGGTGACGCACATGCTAGGTGTCGGGCGTGTGGTTATGCACTGTTAGAACTGTGACTTGGTCAATTCATGGAACTGTATTGTTGAAAAATATATTGTTATTAATATATCCTCCATGTGTTATAGAAATTGGACAGCAAATCTTGCCAGTAATCATGTTTAAACTATGTGTTGGCACTGTAAGACCCATATAGCTCGAGTACATATTGACTTATCTATTAAATTGGCGTTTTGTACTCAGTCAAAGTTTTACTTGCATATCATATCTCAGTCTCTATCATTCTTTGTTGATACATTATATCATTTTTATTTGGGATGATTATTATGATTATTGAGAGCCTTAGAGGCTAGAGAGGTTGATCACTGAGTGAGGTCGAGGGCATGCTTGTGAGGATATTTATGAAATCGGGATGCACGTCGCAACATGTTTTATTAATTTATGCATGATTGGCTTGTTGTAGCGCTTGGTTTGAAGGAGACCATCTAGAGTCTATACACACTTCCAGTGAGCTTAGGTACCTACTGAGTGTGAGTGCTGAGTGCTGAGCGACTGAGAAAAATGAGTGACTGTGAGTTATGCGTGATAATGAGGTTGGACTGAATGGGATGACTAAGTGACCATTGCGTTGAATGGATGCATTTGACTTTATTATTGTTTCACTTCAGCTACTGTATATAATTGTCTTGAAATTTGGATGACATTATATTCTCTTTCGCTTGAACTTGACATGAATCAACTATTTTGGCCTAAATTATTGAACTTGAAAGCTTGCCTACCTTCCTATGTTGAAATTACTATAATTGAAATATAACTGTGAAGCTCGTCACTACTTTCACTCCTTTATTTAGTATTGTTACTTACTAAGTTGGTTGTACTCACGCAACACCCTGCACTTCGTGTGCAGATCCAGGCATTTCCGAACACGGTGGGTTTTGATTCATTTGCACAGTGGATGGTTTGGAGATTTCAAGGTTGGTGCCCAACTTTCGCAGGCCTTGTCTCTCCTTCCCTAACTTTCCACTTTATGTATTTAGTTTTAAACTATTAAAAATAGTATTTCCAAATTTGTGTTGTATAGACACTCATGTACCCAATGACACCCTGATGTTGGGAATTTCTATATTGTGTTTTGACCTTCTAGCCAATTTTTGATAGTTTGATGAATTTAAACCTGTGTTGTTTTACCTTTCATTTAAAAGTGTTGGAATTGTTTTGAAATGTCAGCTTGTGTAGTACCACGTTAGGCGCTATCACGACAGGTCAGGTTTTGGATCATGACAATTTGCTATTTTCCTTCTCTGAGGATTTTTTATCTTAAAACCGATTGGTCTACTACGTTTCAAGCGTGATTTAGAATCATTTGCATTAATTGATTGCCTATCGGGATATTAACTCGAATTGAAGCATCAACAACTGGAATATATGACTTAGTCACCCTTGGTATGTTAGTGAATACTTATGGTAGTTGATTTATAATGTTTTGCAAATAAATTATCCTTTGAATCTCATGTTCATATTTATTTGTTCAAGGATCTAAATGATAAAGAGATAATACATTCCAACCGATCACCTTTTACAGCTGCTTATTTCCCCCTTAATGTTGGGTATACTGATTTATCAAAATGACAATCATAAAATCTTGCTATAAATAAATCTCCAGTCATAGGCTCCAATATTTTATAATAGAAGGAGATTAATACCCAACATATACTCCCAATCATTTCTTGGAACAATCTTTTGTGCGTTATGGTGGAGCAATTGGAACATATACCGTACAACTAAAAATTCCAAAAAGAGAAATATTTGGCTCCTAGCCAAAAATCAATTGTAATGGGGAGATTTTTTGATAACATATGGACCTTATCCGCACAAGTGTTATTGCATGCAAAATAGTATGACCCCATTTGAAATGAGAAGTTATGTTCTCATAAATATTGGTCTAGCAATTAATTGAAGGCGCTATGATTTTGCTTGACCATTTTTGAATATGAACGTGAGCAACTAGATGCTCAATTGTTATTCTAGTTGATATGCAATAGCCATTAAAGGCCTCGGATGTAAACTCACCAACATTGTCAAGACAAACTGTCTTAATTGCATAATCCGAAAATTATGCTCTTAACTTTATTATTTGAGCCAAATGCCATATTGCGAGTTGATAACAAGTATACGTGTGAAATCTTGTAGATGCACCTAATAAAATTATATAATACTTGAATGGTCCATATGGAGGGTGTATGGGTCTAGATGTATCACCCTGTATACGTTCTAGAAATGCAGGGGATTTGATCCCAACCTTAGCTATTGACATTTTAATAACCAATTCTCTTTGAGAACAAGCAGCACAAGAATTCTTTAGATTGAAGAATATTCTGATTCTTCAATACGCGTCCATGCGAATTGACGTTTATTTTGCAAATCATATTAGAATCGGAATGGCCCAACCGGTCATGGAAAATGATAAAATCATTAGAATCAGTAAACTTCTTATTTATTATGGCATGCGATTTAATCATACTAATACTTGTATCGTACAAGCCAGAGAATAATACGGGTAAATTTTCATGTATACATCTTTTTACCGCTTTTATTGTAGTAATATTAAGATATCCAACCTTTTCATTGACAGTCTCAATATGGTAGCCATTTTTAGCAAATAGCTTTGGAACTCAACTAGTTTCTTGTAGACTTACTACAATATAAGGCAATATTTATAGCTAATATTGTTCCACCAGGTAATAATAAAGTCGTTCTTTTAGAGCGATCAATTAATTTTGTACTACCTGATATTGGATTCATATAGGCCTTTTTCATAACAAAATAAGATAAATATTTCTTTTCTCTTATTATAGTGTGAGTTATAGTACTATCCAGAAGGCATATATCTTCATTACTTATCCTGGATCTAACTGAAGACTAGGGATTTTATTTTCTCCATAAAACAAAAGTACTCCATAAGAAATACAAAAATGATAAAAAATTAAACTAACAACACTATAAGATAACTTAAGGTACTTGAAAATTAAAATAATTTAAGAAAGAACAAGACAATTAAAACACAACAATAAAAGCAACAACGTAATTGTATTCTCCGGTAAGATGAATAAACTTCAGTTTTGATCCCCAAAGAAGCCTCCAACTTCTAACTGAGTATTATCATCGAGATCTCCAAAATCATCACCTTTTAAAGCATGATTTTTCTTCGCATTATCGTCATTTTTATTTGAAGGGTCTGCCTCAACATTATCTCAAAAGGCCATTGTGACTCCACTTAAGCACTAGAAGAAGAGACTCTAACATTACTGGTCTTTCATTTGGTGGTATTTTGATGAAGTCTGACAAAAAATTCAGGCGCACAATGTTCATGTTTTCAGTAACCTTTCATAACACATCGATGACAGTTACTGCCTTTGCCTTTTGAAGGATTATTTTGAGAACCCATATTGTTCTTTGTAACGACCCGACCGGTCGTTTTGATCCCTAGCATATTGTTCAGTAGTATGAGGCCATGAGAATCTTCATTTCAGGTATTATGACTTGTGCGTATAGTCAGAATTGAAGTTCAGGAACATCAGAGTTGAATTTAAATGGATATTCTCATTTTTGAAAGCTTAAAGTTGGAGAAATAAACTATGATTGGAATTTTGAGCAAATGGCATCAGAATCAAGAATTGAAGGTTCCAGAAGGCTCGTATGATGATTTCGATCTTGGGCGTATGCCCGGTTCGAGTTTTGGATACCCTGGGATTAGCGCCTATTGTGGAAGTTAGCATTTTCGAAGAAATTTCTTAAGTTTTGCTTGAAGTACATTTCAGCATTATCAATGTCCGTTTGGGATTATGAGAATGAGAGTAGCTCCGTATGGTGATTCTAGAGCTGGAAGCGCGATCGAAAGCGAATTCGGAGGTCCGTAGGTCATTTTGAAGCCATTTGGCTAAAGATAGAAATTTGAAGGTTTTAAGAAGTTTGACCGGGAGTGGTCTTTTTGTTATCGGGGTTGGAATTCGATTCTGGAAGTGGGAATATGTCCGTAAGGTCAAATGTGACTTGTGTGCAAAATTTAAGGTCAATTGGATGTGATTTGATAGGTTTCCGCATCGAAAGTTGTAGTTGGAAAGCTCAAAGTTCATAAAGCTTGGATGGGGGTGTAATCCATGGTTTTAACATCGTTTTATGGGGTTTGAGGCATTGAGTTAGTCCGAAATATATTTTTGGACTAGTTGGGAGGATTTACTAGGGTCCCGAGAGGCCTCGGGTGGATTCCGAGGGGTGAACGGATCAAAATGGGATTTTTGGAAAGTGCTGAAGCATCTGCTTCTGTCATAACTGCACTTGCGGTTGGTTGACCGCAGGTCCGAGACCGCAGAAGCGGTCGTAAACTTGCAGAAGTGGCCTAAGGCCAGGCAGCCCAAGAGTACAGATGTGGCATAGATCCGCAGGAGCGGAACCGCAGAAGCGGTAGGCTAGTCCGCAGAAGCGCCCCAGATCGCAGATGCGGTCTTCATTTCGCAGAAGCGGTGGTCACAGGTGCGGCCCAGTATTTTAACATGCGGAAATCACATAAGGCAGTGACCTTTATTTATTCCGTCTCTAGTCCATATTTGTTCATTTTTCACTCGTTTCTTGGGCGATTTTTGGAGCTTTTGAGAGAAGACTTCCACCTAGAATCTTGAGGTAAGTTATCCCACCTATTCCCAGTTTAATACTTGAGTTTTGGGTAGATTAACACATGTAAAATTAGTGAAAATTAGGGGAATAGAGTAAAACCTAAGATTTTGTTAAAAATAAGATTCAACCATGAAATTGGTTATAGAGTGGAGTAGAAATCATATACTTTTTATCCTTAGGTTATAAAGAACAATGTCCTTCAAAAAGTTTCGGAGTCCATATACATGGGCCTTTAACTATGTATTGACTAGTTCGTACCCTATTTGAATAGTGGTGGATCATTCGGCCCCAAATTGGGGGTAAGAGCGCGTTCTTGAATTGGAATATAGGCTTCGAAGCTAGGTGAGTCTCCCTTCTAATCTTCTGAGGGGGAATTTATCCCATAGTTGCGATCAAAACACTCACGCAAGTGCACGTGATCTTCAAGTAATAAAGTAGTGAGTAGAGTATCGTTCCCACGAAGACTTATGACTAGCTTATGACTAATTCAAACCCAATATATTTATCTATCCAAGAATTTATTCACAAAAGAGATTTTGATTGTTTTACTAACTAACTTCTAACGATTTAATTTTGCTAAAGCAATTAACTAAACGAACAGCACTTTTGGTTAACAAATAATAGAGGAGGATATTCCAAGGTCACAGGCATACTCAACAATCGTGTTATGTATTTAGCTTCAAACGACTCATTCAGTTATCTGGATTATTGATTGACAAGGTTAATAATACTCGTAAGAATCTATCAAATTCTTACTCGCCTATTCAAGTCGACTCAACGCCTATATGTCTATGGAATCAAGATTAATAAGAATGTATTTAAAACTCTTGTATTTAAACCAAACAAGGCAATTGGGTATATGTCTATCCCAATTGCGAATCAATTCCCCGATGCCCAGGTTCAAGAACTTGCTCTATTTAATTCTATATGCAATCTAAAATTCCCACTTTCGAGTTCAACTAGAGATTTGTAGATAGTACTTCACTGTTAGCTACTCAGCAAAATAACTAAAATTAGAATTAAATAAAAACCCAATATGATAAACCAACTTCGTCGAATCAAACTTCAAACAACAACGTTCATGTTTTACCCATGACCCTAGAACAATAAGTTCTAGCCACTCATACTATTGTTCAACATAATTAGGTTCAATATCATCACAATTATCAAAAACAAAGAGAAGAAAAGAAGAACTTGATGATCCAAAATTCTCCTTGCCTCTTGGCTCTCTAATTCTTGCAATACCCTATGAAAACCTTGATAATCTTGTCTTGGGCGAGCTTGACTTTATATAGGTTAAGTAGTTTTTCTCCAAAATTCCACATTTACCCTATACACATGATTTCTATTTGCTATACATGCGCGGGCGCGCATTTGGCCGCGCAAAATGTGAACTCTCTGTAACGGCCGCGCATAAATGTGCGCGGGCGCGCATATGGGCGCGCATGCCCAATTTTCCAATTTAGTATTTTTAGTGTCTTCTTCGATCACACCTCATCCCGAGGTGTCTTAATTGCTTCCAAATGGTCCCAATCACACTTTCTTGCATATAATAGGCTCCTTAACCTGCATTTCATATAATTCACTATTAGAGCCCATAATTCTTCAATTAAGCATAATATATGACTGGGATATAATCAAGTAGAGGCACAAACAGTGGCTAAATCACCTAGATTTTGCATATTATCAACACTCCACACTTAATTCATTACTAGCCCTCGAGCAATCATATTATGCTTAGATACTTTTCTACTCAACCATTTCCCCTAGCGCATTCAACCTAGAACAATATACATACGTTGCGCCTGGCAGTGAACAATGCTAGCCTCAGAGCTAACTCTCAAGTGCCACGCAATATTCACACTTCTTCAAAGCACTCTACACAGAAGTCAAGACTTGCTTTTCTATCACGAATCATATGCCCTCACAATCACGTTAACACAAACGGAATTCATTTCACACAATCGATTCAAAAACTCACATATATCAATGGGATCGCTCACTCTAACAATTGAAGTCACATGCACGCAATGGGTACCATAAGCTTGCCCTTAATGTAAATCTCTACTAATGTAGGCTAGCTCGGTTCAAAATCAGTTAGGACTTTTAATGGTTGTAATGTGGGCTAAGGGACGGGTAGGATAGATTTAGGAATAGTGTCTAACCCTCCTAAGAACTTTAACACATCACGTACTCACTTTTAAGTGCACATTCTTCAGTCCACTTATCTTTCACAAACCATATTACCCTTCAAAGTTCCCTTCTTTTTTAAGCACTCCAATTCATATCCACTAGCGATAACACGACTACAATGTATTCATCTCAAACATTATTATTATTATTATTAATTTTTTTTCAGTTTATTTTTCTTGTCATTTGACTTCCACTAGTGATGCATATAATTTCAACCCAAGTGCACCTTTCAACCTCTCATTGGCTCCACTCGAAGCCACCACACTCTTATCTCATTTTTTACTTTTTTTAGCGTTCATCTCGCCATTAAAGTGCTTTAAGAGGTAAAGGATCAAAATCATGTCAATAAAGAACAAAGGGGTACGGGCTTGTATTGTGGGTTCCAAGTAAAAAGTCTAAAGGCTCAAAAGAGTTACTAGGGACAAATTTTATTTTTGATTAGTAATTTAGCTCAAGAAAGACCAAAGAGAGCCTAAGATCATCTTTTCAAACCGAGAATCACCTAGGATTTCGCTTCAACTCACATACCGGGCAAATTCTAAACATAAATACAATGCATGGACTACAAAAGTACTTACCGCACATGGCATATGACTCATTTAGATCAGCTCATCAAAACGCTCCATTTCAAGCACTGAAATAAGTGACAAACACACAAATTAAGGCACATTTAATGAGATTCAGCAATGAGGGCTAAGCGTTACACTCTAGGATCTATTGTGTTCAGGTGTACCAACTCTCTGGGTTCTCTTTCAATTCACAGCTCGTAGCCCACTATCCTAATCTAGAATAAAAAAAATTAAACCTACCTATTCCTGGTTCAAGCTAAACCCTTGGAAAAGAACCAAGGCCTAAAGAAAAACCAAGGGGATTTGTTACACTACCTAAAAGAAGAAAATAAAAAATCTTTTTGTTGTTTTCTTTAGACTCATTACCCTCAAGAACCTTGTCTACAAGATCCGTCATAGGGAAGAGCCTCCATTTTACAGTTTTTTTTCATAGACTCATTTCACTCAAGAACCCCGTCGAAAGGGATCCTTCATAGGGCCGAGCCGTCTATCTAAGCTAATTGACAAATTACCCAACACACTACTTCACACAAAGAGAAAAAGAAGCAATTCAATATCACTAAGCAAGCAAATAACCATTTGTGCACAACTTACAACATAAATTTAGAAAATCCCCCACCCCACACTTAAATAAAAAGTCATGCCCTCATGTCTTGAAATTGAAGGAAAAAAGGTGAGGTAAAGGAACTTCCCTGAAGCGTCACTCCTGGCCAGAGACAGTTGCGGGGTTCACGTTGCACGCGTGCCCCAATGCTCGTAACCATACTATGATCTTCCTCTCTGACTTATTCTGCCGGTCCGCTAACACATCCACACGGGTGCGTAATTCGTTCACGAAGGTCCAGAAACCAGCCATCTCTTGTTCCATAGCACTGAACCGAGACACCCGAGATATGCCTGAGGATGTCGCCGTCTTAGAGGGCCTTGCGGCTGCCACATTTTACTCAGGGGCTTGGGGTGCAACTCCCTCCTCATCCTCATCATTCTCTTCATCGTCATACTCGTCATCCGAACTAGCCACTGCTGCTACCTCCACTACCTCCGGCTCCTTGCTCATGGTCACCTTATCCGCCTGAAACTTGCCTTCCTTTTTGACCAATCCATCAACCGCTTTATTCTCTGGCATATTGGATAACCTGTAAAGATAAGTAACAAAAGAAGGGAAAAATAAACCATACCTCCTCACCTGGCTGCGGACAAACATCTCATCGTGGATAACGTTGGCCACATCAAAGTCGTGGCCATTGAAAAAGCACCAAATCAAAGCAGCACAGGGCCCATTGACTTCCGTCGTGTTGAGTGATGGGATGAGGCGGTTGTTTATGATGTATAACAAAAACTTTACTTCATAGGTGAGGGCCGCATAATGGAACTTCTCCCCACTAGGCAGCCGGACCACTTCTCTGCAGGTACATATATAGTTCCAAAGAATCTTGCCCATTTTTGGGGCATTGGATTGTGGCTGTAGACATAGAAATCATCATAATCCACAGGCGGGGCAGGCAACTGATAAGCCGCCCAAATTGCTTCAACCGAGGCATTCACCGCCCAGCAGCGAACTGTAGATATTCCATCGTTGTGCTCCGGAACGTTGGCATAGAATTCCAGCACAACCATGAGATTGTTTTCACCGGGTTCATTGAGGAACGTTTTCAGCCCCCTCCGTATCAACTCCTCGTATATACGAGGGCACCCAACCTGGAGTCTCATAACGTCGACACCCCATTCTGGAATTGGTTTCATAAAAGCCTTTGCAAAAAATCGAGCCTGATCATTGGGTGATATATACTTTGTAGTATCATAGGTAGACGCAGATGTAGCTCCTCATGATTGAGATGAGACAGCCTGGTTGCTTGAGGAGGTTCCTGTAGCACGTTGTTTCTTGGACGGAGCCATACTATTTGTAAAAAACAACATATTAGCATAATCTAACTCCGGTTAGTGATGCGATGTGGCTACTCAGACTTCACACGCATCTCTGGCCTCAATTGACATGCTCATGGTGATTGGGTCATTCCCACAAACACCTTGTGAGCATTACGCCTTCACTATTCCTTTCAAGCTTAATTGGAACAAGCATCCCCCAAATTCACTTTCCAACAGTCCCAATCAAAGGGGTTTTCACCCCACACTTATCATGTACCAACTTCCCAACATATAACACCCAAAATCTTAACTTAAAGCTAACACCCACAACTAACCAACTTTACACCTAAAATCTGAAAATAAAAGAAAGAAAATAGAAAAATAAACTAGAAAAAGAAATGAACTATGGTGATTACCAGAGGAGGATGAGCGAAGAAGAAGGTGGTTGGCGGCGGTGTTGGGTGTGGCAGCAAGGAGGGCGATTGGAATTTTTGGGGGGAAGGGGTTGTGTTTTGTGTTCGTTTGTGGGAAGGGGTTGTGGGGGCTGGGGGTTTGTGTGAGGGAGGAAGAGTGTTTAGGAAGAGGGGGAGGGTAAACTTGTCTTTTAATTTGTTCTTAAAAAAGAAAAAGAAACTAAAATCTAGAAAAAAAATTCTGAATGAAAAAACAAAAGAAAAACGCCGGAATTTAACTGCGCATGCGCGCCCGTATGCGCGCTCGCACACATTTATGCACGGCCCATACAGTGGAGGGTCGATTTGCGCGGGCGTGCACTGGGGCGTTCCTGTACACCATACTTCTTCTTCTTTTTTTGATAGACACATACAACATTTTAATGGGTTACCTCCCATCCAGCGACTGATTTAACGTTGCGGCACGACTCAACATGTTTTCAAGCATCTTTCAATTCCAATAAGGTCTTGTGACGCACCAAGTCACCACCCCAATAATGTTTAATTCATTGACCGTTAACCAGGAAGGTGTCAGTTGAGCTCATATCTCTCAGTTCCACGGCTCCGTGAGGCTTCACGCTTACCACAACAAAAGGGCGAGACCAGCGAGATTAAAGCTTTCCAGGGAAGAGCTTCAACCTTGAATTGAACAACAGAACTTCCTGGCCTTGCTCGAACTCGCGGTGCTGAATGTTCTTATCATGCCACCTCTTAGTCTTCTCTTTGTATAATTTGGCATTCTCATATGCATGTAATCGAAACTTCTCGAGCTCATCAAGTTACCACAACCTTTTCTCTCCAGCAAAGTCATTATCCATGTTCAACTTCTTTATTGCCCAATAGGCCTTGTGCTCAAGTTTGACGGGAAAGTTACATGCCTTCCCATACACCAATTTATACGGAGAAGGACTTATGGGAGTTTTGTATGTTGTACGATATGCCCACAATGCGTCGTCTAACTTCTGGACCCAATCTTTTCTATTGGCACTTAGTGTTTTCTCAAGAATTTGCTTGACCTCTCTGTTCGACACCTCCACTTGACCACTTGTCTGAGGATGATAGGTAGTAGAGACCTTATGCTTGACCCCGTACTTTGAAAGGACATTGTTTAACAGTTTGTTGCAAAAGTGCGTACCTCCATCGCTGATCAATATTCTAGGAGTCCCAAAGCCTATGAATATATGTTTCCTTACAAAGCTCACCACCACCTTTGCATTATTAGAAGGAAGAGCAATGGCCTCCACCCACTTAGACACATAATCGACTGCACCAAGATATATCTATGACCGTTTGAGTATGGGAATGGTCCCATAAAGTCAATTCCCCAGACATTGAAAAGCTCCACAACCAGAATCTTCTGCAGTGACATTTCATGCTTCTTAGTGGTTGTCCCTGTTCGTTGGCACCTGTCACACATTTTAACATAGGCGTGTGGATCCTTAAACAGCTTGGGCCAGTAAAAACCTGATTGTAGCACTTTCTGACCTGTCCTATCTCCCCTATGATGGCCTCCATATGGTGAGGCGTGACAACTGTCAAGTATGGCTTTCATCTCCCCCTCAGGAACACATCTCCGGACTAACTGATCCGCACAAAGCCTGTATAAGAATGGCTCATCCCACATGTATAGCCGCACATCATGCAAAATCTCCTTCTATTGTCTGGTGATAACTCTTGTGGGGTCACCCCACCAGCAATGAAGTTCACATAGTCAGCATACCACGGATCGTGTTTGAGGTGACTGCCAGCAACTGCTCATCTGGGAATGTCTTTTTGATTTTACCCTTTTCAGCCATGTGAGTCCGATTTTCCAATCTGGACAAGTGATCAGCCACTTGATTTTCTGTTCCCTTGCAGTCTCGGATCTCTAGATCGAACTCTTGCAATAGTAGGACTCACTGAATCAGTCTCGGCTTGGCATCATTTTTCTCAAACAAGTACCTGATGGCTGAATGATCGGTGTAGACGATGACTTTGGTCCCCACAATATATGAACTGAACTTGTCAAACGCCCATACTACCGCAAGCAATTCCTTTTCAGTGATGGTGCAGTTCATCTGAGCTGGATTCAGAGGTTTGTTTGCATAGTGGATGGAGTGGAAAATCTTGTCTTTCCTCTGCCCCAAAACAACCCCAACAGCTAGATCACTGGCATCGTACATCTACTTAAATGGTTGCTCCTAGTCCAAAACAATTATGATAGGTGCTGTCACCAACCTTCTCTTTAACTCCTCGAATGCCTCCAGACATGGATCATCGAACTTGAAAGCCGCATCCTTCTCAAGCAACCTGCACAAGGGAGAAAAAATTTTCGAGAAGTCTTTGATAAAAATGACGATAAAAGCTTGCATGGCCCAATAAACTACGAATGCCTTTTACAGAAACTGGTGGAGGCAATTTTTCAATCGCTTCCACTTTTGTCTTATCCACCTATAAACCGTCTTTAGATACTTTGTGTCCCAAGACTAACATTTGTGCACCATGAAGTGGCACTATTCCCAGTTTAGCACCAGGTTAGTCTCTTCGCACCTAGCAAGTACTTTCTCGAGGTTCATCAAGCAATTATCAAACGAGCATCCAACAAAAGAAAAATCATCCATGAATACTTCTACAAAACTCTCGACCATATCAGTAAAGATGTCCATCATGCACCTTTGAAAAGTCGTAGGTTTGTTACAAAGACCAAATGGCATTCGTGTGAACACATATGTGCCATAAGGACACGTAAAAATGGTCTTTTCTTGGTCCTTTGGGGCTACAACAATCTGGTTATACCCGAGTAACCATCCAGGAAGCAGTAGTACTCCTGGCCGACCAATCTGTCAAGCATTTGGTCAATAAAAGGGAAGGGGGAAGTGGTCCTTCCGGATCGCATTATTCAGTTTTCTATAATCAATGCAAATACGCCACCCGGTGACAGTTCTCATTGGGATCAAATTTTTATTCTCATTTACAACCACAGTCATTCCCCCTTTCTGGGGACACGTTGCACAGGACATACCCATTTGCTGCCAGAGATAGGAAAGACAATACATGCATCTAGCCACTTAATCACTTCTTTTCTTACCACCTTCTTCATAATTGGATTGAGTCGACGTTGTTGCTTAACACTGGGCTTATGTCCCTCCTCCATGAGGATTTTGTGCATGCAAAAGGCTGGACTGATGCCCTTTATGTTAGACATAGTCCATCCCTAAGCACGTTTGTGCTCACGTAACACTCTCAACAACTTTTCTTCCTACAATTTAGACAAGTCAGAAGAAACAATAACATGCAATATGTCAAACTCACCCAAATAAGCATATTGCAGGTGAGAAGGGAGTGGTTTAAGCTCCAACTTTGGTGCTTCCTCAAATGACGGTTTTGGAGGAGGTCCCTCCGGCATGTCCAAGGGTTCAAAGGGGTGTGTCCCCTTCATGTACGCACAAGATGTGTCAAGGATGTGCATCATCTCCTCGACCTCCTCATCGTTCCCCAAATTATCAAACAACATAAGTGCTTTTTCTAGAGAATAGTCTAGATAAGCGCTTGGATCATATACTTGCTCGTTAGCTTCTATAACCGATATCATGGAGAGCTCCTTAGAGTGACAGGGGAGCTAGATTGCTTTGTATATATTGAAAAGTGCTTCCTCGTCTTCTACCCATAAAATCATTTTTCCATATCTCACCTTTGTAATAGTGTCACTTGTAGCCAAGAGGGGTCTCCCCAATAAAATTGGAACTAGCTCATCAGCCTCATAATCGAGGATAATAAAATCAGTAGGGAAGATAAATTTCCCGATCTGCAACAATATATCTTCAATTACACCTTTAGATTGTGCTATTGATCTGTCAGCTAGCTGCAACATCACAGTGCTTGGCCTTGGAGCTCCCAAGACCAGTTGTTTGAATACAGATAAGGGCATGAGATTTATTCCTGGCCCTAAATCATAAAGGGCGTGGCCCACATCAATTTTATCAATGCGCACAGGGATCGTAAAGCTGCTAGGATCCTTAAGCTTTTGAGGAAGCTTGTTTTGGACTCTGTACGTGCACTCCTCAATAAGTGAAACCGTTTCAAATTCAGTCAGTGTCTTCTTATGAGCCACTATGTCTTTGATGTACTTAGCATAATTTGGAATTTCGTACAGCACATCAACCAATGGAATATTTAGTTGGACCTGGCTCGGCGTGGAGAGGAACTTGCTAAACATGCGATCATCATTTCTCTTTTGCAGTCTCTAGGAAAAGGTGGTGGTGGTCGCGGGACCTCCACTGGATTTCGATTTTCAGCAGTTATCTCTGGCACCTTTGTCACTTTAGGGATCAATTCTCCCTCAGGTACAAGCTTATCTCTCCTTTTCTAGGGCACTTCCTCAAGCTCTCTCCCATTACGAAGTGTAACAACATTCACTTGTGGATTTTTCTCTGTGTCACTAGGGAGGGAACCTGTAGGTCGAGTGTTTTGATTTGTGGACAATTGTCCCAGCTGCCTCTCAAGATTTCTAAAGTCTGTTCTGAGCTGCTAATTATTATTCCTCATCTGTTGATTATAAGTACTTATTTGCTGAGTGTCACTCAGCAACTTCTTCAACAAATCATTGGTGCTTTCTTCCATCTAGTTGAGGTGGCTTCTGAGGATGGTTGAAACCCGATGAAGTCTGAGTTGATTCTAACCCTGCTGATTTCCACCCCATGAGAAGTTGGTATGATTTCTCCAATTCGGATTGTACGATGTTCCATATTATGTATGCTGATTTGGTGGACCTCTGTTCTGTTGTCCCACGTAGTAGATCAACTCTGGATTTGTGGGGCACATGTCACTCATATGATTCTCACCACATAACTCGCAACAGATAGACATTTGGTTTACATGTTGCATTGGATGTGGTTGTTGAATTGCCATTCTAGTCATCTGATTTGACATCTTTGCTAATTTGGCTCTCATGGCTGAAACCTCGTCTAGTTCAAGTACCCCAGCTGCTTTCTGCTTGACTACCCTTCGTGAATAAATCCCACCCTACCAGTTGTTTTCATTAGCTCTGAATTGTTTGAGCAAGGTTTGGATTTTACTGTATGGTCTGGCCATGCAACTACCCCCACATACGGAGTCTAGATTCATCTTTGAAGCATCATCTAACCCATCTACAAATGTATGACCCAACACCTCGTCTTTCTGACGGTGATAAGGAAAGTTTCTGAGCATCTTCTTGTATCTTTCCCATGCCCAACGAAGTGTCTCGCCAGCCTGCTGTTCGAACGCAAGAATTTGACTCCTCAACACTTTTGTCTTCCTGGTGGGGAAGAACTTGATCAATAATTTCCTAGCCAGATCATCCCAAGTGTGGACTGAATTTGCTGGCTCTGTATTGCTGCCTGGACTCATTTCTGTCGTGTTATGCTACACTATGGCTCGAGATTATACTGTTAACACTAACAAGAAACCTAATTAAATTTTCCATGAAAGAATTATATGCTTACTTGTTCCCTCTATCTGGATTAGAATCATGTTTATAAAATAAATCCACTATTTAATATATTTATTATGGATAATAATTATTGGACTACTAGTGAGTGACAAAGTTGACCATCTCGTCTCTACCACTTCGGGATTAAGCGGGACACCCATTGGGTACACGTTGTTATTGTACTCATACTACACTTGCTATGCATTTTGTTGCACACACACACACATATATATATATATATATATATATATATATATGACTCCAGTGTCTGCTAGGCATAGCAGTGCGGAGGATTCTAGGACTAGATGACTTGTATTATTCGAGAAGGGCGCAGGTAGAGTAGTCCCTTCCTTTGCACTATATTTACTTTCCGTCCATTGTATTTCGGGCTGATGTTGTATTTTTATTCTCTTATTAGTAAACGCTGATGTACTTGTGACTCCGGGTTCTGGGATGGTTTGAAATATTGTGTTGCTGGAAATTTGATTTGAAAATCTATATTCTTTAAAAAAATTCTAAATATGGAAGAAAAATCTGTATTTCAAAATTGTTAAAACGAGGTTTGATTATGTAATTGGGTTGGCTTGTCTGAAAGCAGTGTTCGGTGCCACCACGTCCCTTAGTGGATTTTGGATCGTGACAACATAGTATCAGAGCATTAGGTTCCCATCGGTCTCACAAGTCATGAGCAAGTCTAGAAGAGTCTCGCGGATCGGTACGTAGACGTCTGTACTTATCCTTGGGAGGCTACATGGCTGTTAGGAGTACTTCCCTTCTTTATTTCCTTATCATACGATTTGATTCCTTTGAGGCTTATGCCTTTGATTCCTTTCTACTCAATCTTACGCAACGCAAGCGCTTATTATAAGTCGAGAATTTGAAGAATTGAAATGGCACTACAAATGTGGTGCGGAATGATTCTCCCAGTATAGTTGATCGGACAATTACACTCTCTTTTTATAATTGTATTATATTATTCAGCTCAGTAACAAGACTTCTAAGTGCCTTGAGGCTAGCCACAGGTTGCCATGATGCTAATGAGCTATTATTCCGCAGTGTTGTTGTGATGGTAGGATGTTTGCTCTCGTGTCGGCCAGTGGATGAATTGAAAGGAAGTTTACTCAGCGTGTAATCAAGGGATTCAGTATTTTATTCCAGGCAAGGGGAAAAGGCAGTCAGACTAAGGATGGTCAGATTTGGGCTGGTGGAAGTAATGAGACCTGGTATCTGCAAGCGTGGTGGAGCTTTTCTTCAATGTTGGGGTGTTGTGGTCCTAATGGGACGTACCAAGTTTGTCGATGTTATAATATGCTGTGATTCACCTTTAAGGAAGGTTATTTTGAAATAGTATTGGAGATACAGCTGTCAGATATCTCATGGTGTTGTGGTTTAAGATTGAATTAGAATTTCTAATGTTGAGGGATAGATAAAGATTACCTTTGGAAAGGTTCTAAAGTTAGAAACGATGTTGGATTCAAGTGCCGCAAAGTTAGATTCTGTGCAAAGCGGCAACTGAGCAACCAGGTATGGGAAGGGCATGTGGACAGTGTCAGGCGGTGTTTTAAACCTCTAGATGGCCAAGTATGAGGAGCAAGGCCGACTGGTCGATTAAGAGATGAGTTCTGCAAAGTGGGAGAGTGGCGGGGGTTACATATGGGCTTGGTAGTAGGATGACTACGCGCCTTAAGGAGAGTTTGGAATGATCAGAGAATTTTAGAGATTAGTGATTGGGGCCTACGGAGCGAACTTGAAGCATGTGCCATTATGCGGCAGAAGATTTAATATAGCAGAAATGAGTTGCTTGACGTGAAGGAGGATGCATCATAACTCTGAATTAGGAGGATATTGCTGCACATCTAATTGATGTCCGCGAGGGGTGAATGGACTTGTGCAACTGGAAGGTGAGCTCGGACTCAGGATGGGCTAATGGTGTAATAGTAAAGGTATCTCATGCACCGGCGGGGGAAGATATCGGGAGTTGATCCCTTAGGTGGGTTATTCCCCATGAGCAAGTTAGTGGTCGCGTGGTTGGCGAAGCTTCTGCAAGGAATTATATTGGTTGTTCAACAAGGAGATCAGTCATGCGAATGTGGGTGATGATTCAGAATATAGAAGATGGGGATTTACAGGAAGATTTCGAGAAATTTTATAATTTATGGTGCGAGGTTATGCCAATAAGAGGTAAAGAGGTCGGGAGAACTCAGGAATTGTGAAAAGATGTTTTCAAGCTAAGTGGGAGAGTCTCACCGCTTATGATTGGGCTGTATGATTAACTACTTGAGTGATTTTTGGCTATTAGCATATTGATGGATTATTTCAGCTATAAGAAAAGACCATAAGTAGTAATTCGAGCAAATGAATTGTTGGAGGCATACTACGGTTGGCCTCTCATTTTCGAACTAGGAAAAAGATTCAGGATTTATGCCTCGTATAGATGCAGGTTTCAGAGGAAGTTTCGCCAGGTGCTTCGCCGAGAGAGTATTCATTAGTTATAAAATCTATGGGGTGAGTTATATTCAGGACCAAGAAAGAGTGGGTGGCTCTCAATAATGGTCCTAGTGAAATTTATGAGTTTAAGTGTGGTGCTCAATAATTTCGAGCCTATGGGTACAGCTAAGAATGAAGCTTTGTAACAGCTTATGAGAAGGTACCCGGAATGTTCTATGATATTTTGACTCGTGGTGTAGAATTTATGGAATACGAAATGGTTCGTGAGATTCAAGGCAGTATTGTCTTGTGATTCAAGGTCACTAAGGATGAGTGCATATGGAGTATGTTATGTGTTGAATGACGAAGTATTATTTTTAAGGCAGTCAAGTATTTAGTGGACGGAAGTATATTGATTAGGCATGGTTAACTTGGCATATTAGTAATGATGATAAGTTCATCCAGCGTGCTCAAGTAATGCATTTGATTTGTGGCGGTGCGTGTGATGCTTGTCGGTCGCAGTGATTGATGCTATTCAGAAGCATTCTTCTATTATGGCTTCTTACAAGTAGGCGGATCTCGGAAGGGTTATGGTGGCTTGGATCCCTACGTAGAGGTTGGCATATTCAATGGCTATGAGAATTCGTCCGTATGTTGCAATAGTTCTCTTGAAGTGAATTAAATGAAAAGTTTTATATGATGAAGTGTTAGTCTATCAGTGTTTCCAGAGTTGTGATGGAAATCATGTCTATCTTATATCGACACATTAGGTGCAGTGAGTGGTATGGAATTTGAAGTGAGAGCCAAGTTTGCAGTTTGGTAAATGACTGTGATGTCAATTGCTCGGATGAGAAGGAAATGAGTTTCAGTGGTTTGAGCAAGATTGATATTGTCGTTAGTATCGCCTGAGATTGGTGTTTTGTGAGAAAGGTTTTGCATCATGATTAGGGATTCTAGATTGCTTTTCAGCATTAGTGCAGCCGGTGGTTTGAATGTGCAGACCCATTAATTAGTTAGGAAGATTGTGGGAGCTTGTTCCACAGGAAGATTGTATAAGTGTGACATGTAGTCACTTGATTAAGACATTTAAACCAAGTATGAGGATTTTGGTAATATCATTTATTTGAGAATGTATGCCTGAAGGGCACTCTGTTTGTTAGATTATGAACTGAGGAGGTTGCTCCAGTTGTGATGGATGTTCTTGTGTGTTATGAGAAGAGGTAAGTTAGCATGGACCTTTGAAAGTTAATTTGCCTAATTGGGCCCCATCGGGATTGACTTGAGGTAGGTGGATAGATTTAAATGTGGAAGTGAGCCTTACGTCGGACTAGTTGTGTCCATTTCAGTAATGCGCTCTTGATGGAAGAGTAGTCGCGGCGTTATTTCATAGTCAACTATTTTATGTAGCGATATATTGCGGCTTATGAGTTGTAAGACGGCTTGGTAACTTCATATGTATTGAGGTTCCACTCGGCGGTAATGTCATATGAGCAGGATGGCTCTCGAGATTTAGATCATGTATTACACCTCAGTTGTGCTTGAGTTTTGTAGCCTATAGCTATATGTGTCCTCAGGGATGGTATTATACACCTTAGCATGTCTATGACCGATATTCTGTATTTTTTTGTAATGAGCAATCTAGCTCGATATGCATCTCCTTTATAAAGTGCTATTATTATTCGGATCGGTTTGCGCGCCGCAGCACTGTGACGTCGAGTCTGGTTCCCTATATGCTATTTTGTTTGTTCTATTTCCTATATTCTAGGAAAAGTCCATAGTAGTGCGGGGTTAGGTAATTCCTTCCAGGGTTCTATTTTCGATTTGAGTCGGGTTTTGATTGGTGGCCTAGTGACACATTGTGGCGGCATATGAGACTTTTGATTGCATTCGGAGTGGCTTATTGCCTGAGCAGTTCGTAATGGGAGAGACGAGATTATGGTATTTAGGATCGGTGCAATTTGATTATATGAAGTGTATTATGGAGCTAAGACCATTAGAGGGTTCAAGAAGAGGCAATGACTCTTGTCAGGAGTATAGACTCAATGATCTGTTGATTCAACAGTTGGTTATGATTTTCGGTGCATCTCTTCTGCCGTGTTAGTGTTACAGGAGTTAGAGTAAGTCCTATGTAGATCATGGGGTGCAATGGGAGCATCTGATTCGTCGAATTTTAGCTAAGTTGACTAGAGAATGTTATTATGATCCTATGAGTAAAGTGATGCAAAGAGTGGAATCAGCAAAGTTATGCAGTCATGTTGGGCACAGCGTGTGGTGAACGATTTGGTATATTATGATGAAAACACGCCTGGCATAGAATTCTAGATGTTGGAATTGGGCTCTAAGGCTTATTTTCTTGAGTAAAAAGGGAATATCTTCAGAATATATCGAGCTAATGTTCTCAACTAAGTTGTGGTAGCACGGGAAGGTGCATGAGGTGCTGAACAATTATTCCAGGCTACCACAGTATTGTACTCAGCACGTTCGAGGACGAACTTATGCTTAAGTGGGAGAGAATGTAACGACCCGACCAGTCATTTTGAGCCCTAGCACACCGTTCAGTAGTCTGAGGCCGTGATCAGCTTCATTTTAGGTATTGTGAATTGTGCGTATGGTCAGAATTGAAGTTCAGGAAGATCAGAGTTGAATTTAAATGGAAATTCTCATTTTTGAAAGCTTAAAGTTGGAGAAATAAACTAGGTTTGGAATTTTCAGTAAATGACCGCGGAGTCAGGATCCGAAGGTTACAACAGGCTCGTATGATGATTTCGTACTTGGGCGTATTCGTGGTTCGGGTTTTATATAACCTGGGAGTGTTTTGGCGTCTATTGTGGAAGTTATCATTTTAGAAGAAATTTCTTAAGTTTTGCTTGAAGTGCATTTCAACGTTATCAATGTCTGGTTGGGATTCCGAGAATGCGAGTAGCTTCGTATGGTGTTTCTAGAGCTGGGAGCGCGATCGGAAGTGAATTTGGAGGTCTGTATGTCATTTTGAAGCCATTTGGCTTAAAATAGAAATTTGAAGGTTTCGAGAAGTTTGACCGGGAGTGGACTTTTTGATATCGGGGTCGAAATTTGATTTTGGAAGTTGGAATAGGTCCGCAATGTCAAATGTGACTTGTGTGCAAAATTTTAGGTCAATAGAACTTGATTTGATATGTTTCGACATCAAAAGTTCAAAGTTCATAAAGCTTGGATCGGAGTGTAATCCGTGGTTTTAGCATTGTTTGATGTGGTTTGAGGCCTCGAGTAAGTCCGTAATATATTTTGGGACTGGTTGGTATGATTGGTTGGGGTCCCGGGGGCATCGGGTGGATTCTGGATGGTTGACGGATCGAAATGGGATTTTTGGAAAGTGCTGAAGTATCTGCTTCTGTCATAATCGCATCTGTGGTTGGTTGATCGTAGGTGCGAGACCACATAAGCGGTCGTAACTTCTTAGAAGCAGTCGTAACTTCACAGAAGCAGCCCAAGGCTGTAGATCCGGCCCTAGATCCGCAAGAGCGGAACCACAGAAGTGGTGCGCCAGTCCGCAGGGAGTGCCCCAGACCGCAGATGCAGTCTTCATTCCGAAGAAGTGGTGGTCGCAGGTGCTGCCCAGTATCCGTACATGCGGAAATCATAGAAGGCAGTGGCCTTCATATATTCGGTCTCTAGGCCATTTTTGTTCATTTTTCACTCGTTTCTTGGACGATTTTGGGAGCTTTCGAGAGAAGACTTCCACCTGGCATCTTGAGGTTAGTTATCCCACCTATTCCTAGTTTAATACTTGAGTATTGGATAGATTAACACATGTAAAATTAGTGAAAATCATGGGAATAGAGTACAATCTAGAGTTTTGTTAAAAACAAGATTCAACCATGAAATTAGTTATATAATGGAGTAGAAATCATATATCTTTGATCCTTAGGTTATAAAGAACAATGTCCTTCGAAAAGTTTCGTAGTCCGGACACGTGGGGTCGGATTATAGGAACCTTGAATTTAGTGTTGGAAATTAGTTTAATAGTTAGCAAATGAACTTTTAGGCATGTATTGAGTAGCTCTTACCCTATTTGAATAGTGGTGGATCAGATCAGCCCCAAATTGGAGGTTAGAGTGCGTTCTTGAATCGGAATATAGGCTACGGAGTGAGGTGAGTCTCCTTTTTAATCTTGTGAGGGGGAATTTACCCCATATGTGAGTTAAGTTGATTATGTGCTCCTATTTGTGTGGGCTACGTACGCACGAGGTGATGAGAGTCCGCGTGTAGCTACTATTATGCTATTATCCGCGTAGTCTAGGACCCAAAAGCATGTTATACTTGGATTAATTGTGAACCCATTGATGGCTTGAATTGCTTAAGTCATATTGAATTTAGAAATGGATTTCTAAAAGAAAGACTTAAGCTTTGTTTTTCTCAAATTATTAAAGAGAATTGACCTTTCTTGAACATTTGCTCCATGCTAACTGTTTCACTGATTGTCTGTCTGCGTACGTTTATTTTGAAACGGGCCGTACGCCTCGGCAGATTAATAGATGTATCTATAGGCGCGTCGTTGACCCTCAGCAAGTGCACATTTATTTCTGTTGGATCGGACCGTCGCCTAGGTTTGATTTGTGTATGCTTGTATTGCTGCCTGCACTCATTTGAGTCATGTTATGCCACACTATGACTCGAGATAATACTATTAACAATAACAAGAAACCTAAGAAAATTTTCCATAAAAGAATTATATGCTTACTTGTTACCTCTATCTGAATTAGAATTATGTTTATAAAATAAATCCACTGTTTAATATATTTATTATGGATAATAATCATTAGACTACTAGTGAGTATCAAATTTTACCATCTCGTATCTACACTCATTGGTACACGTTATTTTTGTACTCATACTACACTGGATGTGCATTTTGTTGCACAAGTATATGTGACTCCAGTGGTCTACTAGGCATAGCAGCGCGGAGGATTCTGGGACTAGATGAGTTGTATTATTCCAGACGGCCGCAGCTAGAGAAGTCCCCTCCTTTGCAGCGTATTTACTTTCCATCCATTGTATTCTGGGAGGATGTTGTATTTTTATTCTCTTATCAGTAGATGCTCATGTACTTGTGACTCCGAGTTGTGGCATGGTTTGAAATATTGTGTTGCTGGCTTAACTTTTAAATTTGATTTGAAAATCTATATTTATTAAAAAAATATCTAAATATGGAAGAAAAATCATGTATTTCAAAATTATTAAAACGAGATTTGATTAAGTAATTAGGTTGGCTTACCTGACAGCAGTGTTCGGCGCCACCATGACCCTTAGTGGATTTTGGGTCTTGACATTCTTCCATTTATAATGACCACTACGATTATTATATCTTCCCTTACCACGCCCATGTACACTCATATGCAGAGGAGAATCTAGGATTTCAAGAGGATGGATGCACTATTGTGAAGATATGGAACTAAAATTTATATTTGACTGGTCTAACTTTAGTCTCTTACCATAACTCACTACAATTCTAAAACTATAAGTTCAAAATTATATTTTTCTGAGATTATAGTAATTTTTACATATATATATATACTCCGTACCAAAAATAAGATCATTCAGAATGGGATCTGAACTGCCAATTTCACTTGTAGAGGTACACCCTATAATAATTGTATTGTAGTAGTCTTTGAGAATGAGTTCACGTACACATAGTTAAGTAATTTCAAAGAAATATAACATTGTTATACATAGTTATAGAGAGAATTAAGGGTTCATGTGAATCCATATCCCTCAACTTGAATATGCTTATGTTCATATGGTCTCAATAATTATTTTACCTTCTTTCAAACTTATCACTGTTGCTACCATATTTGCTTCTACGAATGGAACAGATATAATGGGACGGTTATAATTTTTCAACAAAAAGTTAATATGTTGCTCAGCTACCAGAAGGCATAAGATCAACTCAAAATATTCTTTAAACCCATTTTATTGTATTGTTGTTGTAACACCAATTTGAGATATGAAAAGTCGTAAGAGTCTTTTCCAACATGTATTCATCATTTATAACTTCCCTAGATAATTTTAAATGGGAAGTTATTCGAAATACAATATAGTTATGCTTTCTTACATTCTTAAAATCTTGCAACCATAAGTGTATCCACTCGTATCGAGCCATTACAGCAGCCTTAAGGTGATCATGCCTTTACTTTAGGCCAGTCTAACATTCAAGTGAATCTTTCACTGTCAAATATTCAAACTACAAACCTTCATCAAGATGATGTCGAAGGAAAATCATACCTTTCGATTTGCCCTGGCTCGATGCTTCATTACCATGGTGTGATGGTGTCACCAAGACATTTAACGTTTAAGTGGATTTCAGCATCGATAATCTATGATAAATAGTTCTTTCCAGAGATGGTGCCACAAATTAAGGTTTTGATAAATTTGACATAGTAAAAGCTGAAGTAAAAAAAGTTGAATAATAAAAATAAGGGATAATGCATAAAATCCACCACATCCTATGATCAAGTTGCCAACGACACACCTTTTCTTTGCGGAGGTTCTATTATCCTCCTGAACTATTTTAAAGTGTTATTATTTACCCCTTAAAACTTAACCACCAGATGTGTGTAAAGTGGTGAAATACACGCGTTTGTATTATGAGAACAGGCATTTCTGGCGTATTTTCAGCTATTTTTCACTCATTTCAAGGTTAAATGACACTGATCATAAGTAAGGTAATCAATTTACGTAGTTTGATAGCCATTAGTTTTCGATGGATTATGATTAAAACTACGAAAATTGACAATTTCTTTTGATTAATTTTTAATTTTCTAACACATGAACAAGAAAATTCACATATTTAAAATAAATATATTTTACTATAAACGTCAAATCCTTTGAACAAAGAATCATTACTATGGCATCAAATAAGTTATTCTAGTTCAAAAAACTGATGTTCTTTCGAATTGTTATTTTCGTGTACACATGATAATTGTTGTAATGAATGAGGGGTACCTTTTTCGTGATTAGACCGTGCCATTTTCTAAGATTGGAAGAATTTAAGTAGAGTAAACAGAAGGAGGTGTCATTGGTGTAGAAGAAGTAGCTGAGTTCTTGATCTTTCACTTGCCTTTGAGAGGGTGTGCATATTCTCTATGCCATGTCAGCACTTAAAGTGGTGTTTATTATACTTTAAAATAATTCAGGGAGATAATAAGACCCCATAAAAGAAAGGTGTATAGTTAACAGTTTGATCATAAGATGGGTGGATCTTATGCATTATCCCTAAAAATAATGAAAACAACTAAAAATAAGTTTCTGAATGTCACTAAATAAGAAAGGTATGAGTTTAGTAGATCCTAACAATACACGTTAGCTATTAATATAGATGCAAATATAAGTTTTTGCATATATCATTGGGATTAACTTATATGTATGGCACTAAAACCTAATGATAATGCATGCTTATGCTTATCTAGTTGTGAAGCATAAATTTCCGAGAAACATGAAACGATATCAAAATGCTTTTATATTATCTAACATGTGTATGTTAATTATCTTTCCTCATATGCCTTAAATATATTCATAAAGTATTGGGTAAACTAAAAACTACAAATGCATATCTAAGCTAAATATACTCAAATAAGAGATTGTACCATCAGATATATTAGCAATGGCTTATCAAATGGACTAACCGGAAATGAAATGGTAAGAATTAGCACACTAAAATTCAAAATCAAAATCTACGACAAAAATTATAGCATCGTGCTGACAACGTGCTATGACATAAAAGTAATTTGATAAATATAAATACGAACAAGAGATAGAAAGAAGGAGTTTACTTCTTTTGGTGTGTCTTTCCACTGTTATTTATATAGCCTTTTATAAACATAAAAATTGAGCATTACTATAGTAAGAGTACGAAACTTAATTGATGACAATACATTTTTAATGCTTAAAAAAGAGTTACAAAAATAGATAATTTGCAGTAGTGTACTGTAAATTACTTTAACGGAAATTTTACCGTTAAAGTAATTCGCAGTATAGCACTGCGAACTATTTTAATACTTTTTTAAATCTAATTCGCATTATAGTACTGCGAGTTACCTAAATGTCGTGTTTCATTTATGAGTTGGGCCCAACCTTTTTCTATTAAGACAATGCACAGTATTGTACATCGAATTAGTAATTTGCAGTGCTATATTGTGAATTACCTTAATAAAATAAGGCTCTTCTTCTTCCTTGGACAACGACAGAACGTGAGCCTCCATTAAAATAAAGCTTCTGCCGAGATCTATTCCCCCCCCCCCCCCTCATTTTTTTTTAAAATATTCGGTCACATCCGTCACATAAAGAGCAAGGTGTGTAGGCTCTACACACAAAAGAAGCTCTGGATTTCATCTTTCGGGTGAAAAAATTCAATTTCAATAATATTCAAAAACCTTAAATTGAAGTATTTCGATTTAGATTATGCCGAAACTCGTATAGTACATGCATATTTGCATTGTTTAGTGTGTTTCCATGTGAACTTATATTATGTTTTTGTTTAATTTTTTATCTTTTATATAACCGAATTGATTTAGTAGATTTGACATAAAAAATGATTAAAATTTGATAAATAATTTGTATTATTTTTTTTTATTTGTATTGTTAATGTTATGTTCATATTATTGTAGATAAATTTGTATATAGAACCTTTTAGCGTAGTAAAATATAGTGCCTTTTAGCGTAGTAAAATACAATGCCTTTTAGAGTAGTAAAATATAGACCTTTTAACGTAGTAAAATGTATAGCCTTTTAGCATAGTAAAATTATAGAGCCTCTTAGTGTAGAATCTTAGTAGCTAACAAAATTCTAAAAATAATAAAATTGAAACGCATAATAATTAAGGATAACTCTGTGCTATCGAGCCTCAAAAATCAAGCCTGGAACCCGTACATAACTATTTACTCTAATTCAAAAAAATTATTATTTAATTTATTGAGGCAACAAGATTCTAATAATATTCAAATTGACACGCATAATAATTAAGGATAACTCGGTGCTAACGGGCCTCAAAAATCAAGCCTGGAACACATACATAATTATTCACACCAATTCAAAAATTTAGAATTTAATTCTTTAAGCTAACAAAATTCTAAAAATATTGAAATTGAGACGTATAATAAATAAGGATAACTCGGTGCTACCGGGTCTCAAAAATCAAGCTTGGAACACATACATAATTATTCACTCCAATTCAAAAATTTATAATTTAATTCATTAAGGTAATAAAATTCTAATGTTATTGAAATTGACACACATAATAATTAAGGATAATTCGGTGCTACCGGGCCTAAAAATTAAGCTTGGAACCCATACATAACTATTCACTCCAATATTAATCATAATTAATTATTTAATTTATTAAACTAACACAAATAATTAATTTTGTTTAAATTATAGTTGATGACATTGCCTTTCCTCTTCCTGCACATCCTGAACCTACCGAGGATCAACTATTAGTGTTGTAGGTGACTATAGGTCCTCTTTTATATGGGAGGGACAACTATCGATGCAGGCTCTCCGCCCCAAGAGACCTGACGATTTGTGGGAGTTTATCGTGGCTCATCCTTTCCATGATCTCATAGTAGCGCGCCTCCAGGCTACGGGTTTATATACGATTTTTGAGCTTGGACGGATGCATTTTGATTGGTACCTCATCATGGCCTTGATAAAGCTGTGGCAACCGAAAATGCATACTTTTTACTTGCCCACTGGAGAGGCCACTATCACGCTGGAGGATGTTTTGTTTTATGCAGGCTGCGCTTAGATGGACATGCTGTGGCACTGCCCCAGTACATTAGAGGCATAACGCGTGTAGAGTATTTGGATAATGATGGGGCAATTGACTAGTTTTAGACCTTAGGGGGACGCTGGAGGCAGTCACGTTGCATTGTCAGCCATTAGATATCAAATGGTGTTTCTGTACCCAGACATTACTGGCGAGACAGAGAATCTTTGGATTGATTGGTACACGTGGTTAGCGTTGCTCCTGGTTTCGGGCATGTCTTGCTCACGGACATTTCGGGGAGTATAATGAGTATACGCTTTCTCCATCATCTTTTGCAGCTGGATGAGTTAACCCAGTACAGCTGGGGTGTTGTTGTTCTGGCATACCTGTATAAGAGCATGTGTTGGGCAATCATAGGTCCAGCGATGGATGTATGTGGTTTTCTGCCCCTCCAGCAGGTGACAAAATTTCCGAATACTTTGTTATTTAATCCGAATTCTATACCGTGAAATGACTCATAAAATTTACATCAACCTTTTGTTGGAAACACGTTCTCAAGGCATTATACTAAACGTGTGTTCATATTTGTAGGTTTTGATGAATGACAAACTATGCGCAAATTGACATATGACGAGGTCCAAGCACAAGCGCAAAATTGATATATAACGAGATTCAAGCACAAGACAAAGATCGAGATTAAGTTTTATATGAGTCGGTATTTAATTGTGATCTTGATCCGACAACTTAAACTCAAGACTTGGCTTCTCTCGTAAAAATATTTTTAACAAATCATGCATATTTAATTTAGAGCAAAATGATTTTAAATAATGCATATTTACTTTAGTCAAAATGATTTTTAAACATGCCTCTAAAATCTGGACTAAGATAATCGATTATGTACTTATGATAATCGATTATGTTTAAGTCAGCTGCTTGACAATCGATTGTGAACTTATGACAATCGATTGTGTTAAGGCAGTGAGCATCAGATTTTTCAAATCTGCATGACAATCGATTGTGAACCTTATGACAATCGATTGTGATGAGGCAGTGTCCATCAAAGTTTTTCAAAGCTCAAAATAATCGATTGTGAAGCTAATGACAATCGATTGTGAAGAGACAGTGTCCATCAGATTTTTCAAAGTCACAAAATAATCGATTGTGAACTTATGACAATCGATTGTGTTGAGGCAGTGTCTTGCAGACTTTTTCAAAGTTATTATATAATTGATTGTGAACCTATAACAATCGATTGTCAAGAGGCAGTGTCTAAATTGATTTTTCAAGACTGATATATAATCGATTGTTAACTTAATATAATCGATTGTATAACTGACCGTTGCCAAAATATTTTCAAATACCATCAGGTAATCGATTATTGATTTCCTATAATCGATTGTTTTGATTAAAATCTGGAAAGGATTTTTTTAACGTTGCTGAGTAATCGATTATTGATTTCCTATAATCGATTGTTTTAATTAAAATCTGGAAAGGATTTTTTGAACGTTGCTGAGTAATCGATTATTGAGTTCCTATAATCGATTGTTTTAAGTAAAATCCGGAAATGATTTTTAGAACGTTGCCAGTAATCGATTATTGATCTTAGATAATCGATTGTTATGCGTATAATCTGGGATTGATTTTTGGAAGAACTGGCAAACAATCGATTGTGGTAATTTGACAATCGATTTTCACAGAGTAAAATCAGCAATTCTTAATTGGCAATTAGGCAACGGTAATACAAAGTTTTTCAACTATAAATACAGCTTCAAATCAGTCTTTTAAGAAAAACAACACACAACAACTGATCATACAATTGCTAAAGCTTGCATACCTTATTGCTTATCATTTTATATTCATTACATAAGCTTTTGAGAGCCAAATTCTTGTCGAAAGTTGTTGCGATCTTGAGCGTATTCTTTTTACTCATATCTACTCTTAAAGGAGTGTCTTGTTTGAGTGCTAAGTGTTCTTGTACACTTGAAGGGAAGTGTTAGTCCCTTGTGTTGTAAGAAGGAACTTGTGTTTCCTTGGTTGAAGTCTTGGAGTGTTGTATCTCCGAGCAAAGGTCGTTGAGGCTTGTGTCCTCAAGTTGTAACGGTTTGTTGAGCACCCGTAAGCTTAACAAGTTAGTGGAAATCTCGAGAGAGTCTCTCGGGGACTGGACTAGCCACGGGTTGTGGTGAACCAGGATACATCGGTGCGTTTGTTCTAATTTATTTACTTATCGCACTTATTAATTTCCTGCAATTTCTAAATTCCGCAAGTTTACGCTAATTTTTATTATAACGCTATTCACCCCCCTCTAGCGTTAAGCGTATTATCTAACAATTGGTATCAGAGCCCAACTCTCTGAAGACTTAACCGTTTGAGAGAAACATCCATGGCTTCTACTCGTGATTCTTTTGCAGGAATAGGTGAAGGACAATGCTCCACCCGACCACCGCTATTACATGGTACAAATTATACATACTGGAAGGAGAGGATGAGAATATTTGTACAATCAAATAGTTTTCATCTTTGGAAGGTCATAATGAATGGAGAACAAATTCCAACCAAGAAGGTTGAAAATGAATGGGTCCCAAAGTTCGAAGATGAACACAATGCGGATGATATCCGAAAGGTGCAAAATAATGCTAAAGCTATTAATTTATTATATTGTGCTGTAAATGCTGATGATTACAGGAAGATATCTTGTTGCACAACGGCAAAGCAAATGTGGGACAAGCTGGAAATTACGTACGAAGGTACGGACCAGGTAAGGGAAGCCAAAATTGATTTCCTAACCCATGCATATGAATTGTTTCACATGAAGGAAGGCGAAAAGGTCGATGAGATGTTTGAACGATTTTCAAAAATCGTAAATGATTTGCATGCTCTTAAGAAGACCTTCACGGATAAGGAACTTGTCCGAAAAATTCTCCGAAGTCTCACTCCGGAATGGCGATCCAAGGCCGACGCGATTCAAGAATCCATTGGCATTTCAAATGTCACAATCGATGCATTAAGAGGTAATCTTAAAACTTATGAATCTACTATACTTAACCCTCTTGTTGATGATCAAAGGAAGCAAAGAATCGCTCTCAAGGCAAGCACAAGCCAACCTCAAAATGATGAGGACGGAGACAACGAGTTCGGACTCGTTATCAAGAGATTTCAAAAGTTCATGCGAAAAGAGTATGAACGAAAGGGCAAAAAGCAAGGAGATCAAATAAAGTGCTATGAGTGCGGAGAAACCGGGCACATTAAATCAAATTGCCCAAATGCTAAAAAGGAGAAGAAACCCTTCAAGAAGCAACGAGCATACATATCATGGGGAGGCGACTCCGGTGACGAGTCAAGTGAGGAAGAAGAAGACGAAGCCGCAAATCTTTGTCTTATGGCACAAGAAGACAACAAAGAAGAGGTATGTCAAATTTCCTCCAAAAATTTCTTTTCCCTTGAAGAAATGCATAATGCTTTTGATGAGTTGTATAGAGAATTTATTAAAGCTTCAAAAACTGTTAAGAGTATAAAAGAAAATGCTTCTTTAAAAGAAAAAGATTTTCAAAAACAACTCTCTTTTAAAGAAAAGGAATTGGAAAAACGGATTTTAGAAAATGAGAAGTTGAAAGAGGAAAATAATTTTTTTGGCAAGAGAAGCGCCGACAAGCCCGAGAGTTCTAGAAATTGTACTTCTTGCATGCATCTCAAAAATGAAGTAGAAAGGCTTAAGGGCACCTTAGATAAGTTTAACTCTTCTCATAAAAATTTGAATGAAGTGCTTGTTAATTTGAAGTCGACCAAGCATGGCATAGGTTTTAGAAACGAGCCTAAAGAGAAAGTTGAAGCCAACCCCCAACCACCTAAGGCTCAACCTAGGATAAATAAAACAAATGTTCATCCTAGATACAACAAACCTAGAAATGGTTTTCATCAATCGCAACCTAGAAATAATCATGCTAGAAATAATGCACATTCTAGGCCAAACACTAGAAGGAATTTTGAACCTTTTAGAACATCCAGAAATGACTTCCAACCTAGAAACAACTATTCTAGAAATGATGCATATCCTAGAACAAATGGTAGGAGAAATGATTTTCATGATTTGCGCAATAGTTATATTGTCAAGAATAGAGTAAATGAATTTCGTCCGTCCAACTACTATCAACCTAGAAGGATGCATAATCCTAACGTGACTTGTCATTATTGTAGACGAATTGGACATATTGCTCCTGCTTGTTTTACACGACATAGACATAACACTCAATCACATCACTATGATTTGCCTAACCCCCAAGGACCCAAAATGGCATGGGTACCTAAAACTCATTAATCTGTTTTGTAGGTATGTTTGAAGGGATCAAGTGTACTATTGTACCTTGATAGTGGATGCTCCAAGCACATGACGGGAGACGAATCCAAATTCCTTCAACTAGAACACAAGGAAGGGGGAAGTGTTATTTTTGGTGCTAACAACAAGGAAAGATTATCGGAATCGGATCTGTCGGTAAGGATGAAATTTCTTCCATTAAGCATATATTACTTGTGAAAGGTTTAAAACATAATCTCTTGAGCATAAGTCAATTATGTGACAAGGGAAATCTTGTTTTATTTGATTCGGATGAATGCTTAGTTTTTAGACGTAGCGATTTTAAAATTATCCTTCGTGGTTTTAGAATGGATAACATTTATATGGTTGATCTTGCAAATTCTTCACCCGAATATGTGAATTGTTTAATGAGCAAAGAGGATGATTCTTGGTTATGGCATCGTAGAGTAGCTCACATCAACATGCATCTTTTGAACAAATTGGTTTCACAAAATTTAGTTGTTGGTCTTCCAAATTTGAAATTTGAAAATGACTCTATTTGTGATTCTTGCCAAAAAGGGAAGCAAACAAAAGCATCTTTTAAATCAAAAAATATTGTTTCAACTACTAGACCATTGCAATTGCTTCACATGGATTTATTTGGACCATCTCGCAGTGAAAGTCTAGGTAGAAATCGTTATGCTTTTGTTATTGTTGATGATTATTCCAGATTTACTTGGACTTTATTTCTTGCCCATAAAAGTGATGCTTTTCGGAATTTTAAATATTTCCTTTAACGTGTTCAAAACGAAAAGAAACAACCGTCACTGCAATTAGAAGTGATCATGGGGGAGAGTTTGATCACAATCTCTTTGCGGACTTTTGTGACGAACTCGGTATCGAGCATACCTTTTCCGCTCCACGAACACCACAACAAAATGGGGTGGTGGAAAGGAAAATAGGTGTCTGGAAGAGATGGCTAGAACCATGCTCGAAGAGGCTAAGATTCCCAAACATTTTTGGGCGGATGTCGTGAGTACCGCATGCTACGTTTTAAATAGAGTAGTCATAAGGCCAATACTCATAAAAACCCCTTATGAACTCTACAAGGGAAGGAAACCAAATATCTCCCATTTTAGAGTATTCGGTTGTAAATGTTTTATTCATAACAATGGAAAAGATCAATTGGGAAAATTTGATGCCAAATCCGATGAGGGAATTTTTGTTGGGTATTCTTCACGTAGCAAAGCATATAGGGTATTTAATAATAGAACCCAAACTGTGGAGGAATCCCCTCATATTGTGTTTTTCGAAAATAATGCTCGCTTGGCGAGAAAGGATTCTTGTTCTGGTCTTGCAGGTATTTTAAATAGTTTAAAAGACAAAGTACAAGAGGAAACTCCTAAGGAAATTCAAGATGAAATCTTGGAACAATCAACGGAGGAAACGCCACAATTGGAGAAGAAACGAAAATGCCAAACGAGTGGAGGACAATCAAAGATCACCCTCTCGAACAGGTATTGGCGACGTCGGAGAAAAGGTAAGTACCCGAAACTCTCTTAAGAACACCTTAGTGTTGGAAATAACGCTTTACGCTAGAGGGGGGGGGGGTGAATAGCGTTTTAAAAATATTAAGCGTTTTAGTGCGGAATTTAAAAACTTTGCAGAAATTAAAACAAGTGCAGTAAAATAAACTTACACAATGATGTATCCTGGTTGGCCACAAACGTGGTTAGTCCAGTCCCCGAGAGACTCTCTCGAGATTTCCACTAAACTTGTCAAGCTTACGGGTGCTTAACAAACCGTTACAGCTGAGGACACAAGCCTCACCTAGGTGCTCGGGGATCACAATCCCAAAGACTTCAATTGCTCGGGGATACCAATCCCAAAGACTTCAATTGCTCGGGGATAACAATCCCAAAGACTTCAACTGCTCGGGGATAACAATCCCAAAGACTTCAACTGCTCGGGGATAACAATCCCAAAGACTTCAACTGCTCGGGGATAACAATCCCAAAGACTTCAACTGCTCGGGGATAACAATCCCAAAGACTTCAACTGAGGAATCACAAGTTCCTCAACAAACGAGAATCGCAATTCTCTTACAAACACAAAACAAACTCACTTTACAAAGTACTCCTCAATGAGTAGATATGAGTAGAAATAGTACGCTCAAGATCACAACAACTTAGCTCAATAGAATGGCTCTTCAAAAAGCTTTATGGATGAATGAAAATGATGATCAATGTAAGAAAGCTTTTAGCAATGAAAATACTTAAATTGTATATGTTGTTGTTGTGAAAACACTGAGTTAAGCCTGTATTTATAGGTGAAAAACTCAGTCTTACCGTTGTCTAATTGCCAATTAAGGATTGCTGAAATTACTCAGTGACAATCGATTGTCAAGACTAAACAATCGATTGTTTGCCTATCAGATCAAAAATTCAATCCCAGATTTTACGTCAACAATCGATTACTTCAAATCAATAATCGATTATTTATAACGTTAAAAAATTCTTTCCAATTTTTGGCATAAAACATCGATTATCAGGAAATCAACAATCGATTATTTTAACAACGTTCAGAAAATCTTTTCCAGATTTTACGCAAAACATCGATTGTTAAATATCAACAATCGATTACCTGAAGGTAATTTGAAAATGTATGACAACGGTTAGTTCCAACAATCGATTATCAAATAGAACAATCGATTATAAATTAATTTCAAAACTTACTGTCTCATATATAATCGATTATCAAAAGCCACAATCGATTATTAATTAATTTCAAAACTTTCTGTCTCATATATAATCGATTATCAAAAGCCACAATCGATTATTAATTTATTTAAAAACACTGGGAGACATTTTTCTCATTCTAATCGATTACCATTAGTTCATAATCGATTTTTCTGAGTTTTGAAAACTTTGCCTCAGTTAACAATCGATTATCAAAAGTACACAATCGATTGTTATGCAGTTTGCAAAAACCTGATGTTAACTGACTTACTCACAATCGATTATCATTAATTCACAATCGATTGTCATGCAGTCTTGACTTAGAGATACTCGATTATCATAAGTACATAATCGATTATCTTAGCCCAGATTTTTGAGGCATGTTTGAAAAACATTTTAACAAATATAAATATGCATAGTTTAAAATCATTTGACACTTAAGTTAGATATGCATGATTTTGGAAAAATAATTTTAGTAGAGAAGCCATGTTATGAGCCAAGATTGAGGAATCAAGATCACAATTAATATTGACTCAATTATAACATTTCTAAACTTTGTCTTGAGCTTCTTGTAATGCATCCATTTTGTGCTTGTCCTTGAGCACTGCTATATATCGCTTATTGCTTTGTTTGACATTCATCAAAACCTACAAAAGAACACACGTTTAGTATATTGCATTTGAAACGTGTTTCCAACAATTTCCCCCTTTTTGATAATGGCAAACATAAGCGGGATATATGCAATAATTATTTTGATAATCCAAGACAAGAGTAAAGTATGCAATTTGATGTTCCCCCTCAATTCATGTTCCCCCTCACTTTAAGCATGAATGAAGTTGAGAGTGATATAGCATACTTCTTGATATCCCGTTTCTTCCCCCTTTTGCCATTAGCAAAAATTTACACAAGGGAAGAATATGAGAAAAATGTGAAATAAACACAAGTTTATTTATTGGAAAATTAAGATAACATTACAAGGGTGAAACCAAACATAACTAACCAATCAAGAACAAACAGACCAAAAACAACAATATCTCATAACAACAACAATTTCATCATTCATCACCCCCATCCCCTTCATCATCATTGGTAGGCGCTTGATATGGCACCATCTGAGCATAGGCATAATGCACGTGATCAAAGTAACCATGGACCTCACGGGTTAGTTGAGTAATTTGGTCAGAAATGGTCCGGAGGGTAGGCTCCTGGGGAGGATGAGCACGACGGGCTTGTCGATTTTGAGGAGGAGCGGGAGCATGATCACCATCATGATGAAAGGAAGACTCCGAAATTTCCCAGATTTTGGTGCTCTTTTTGAGAGGACCATTAGCAATATTGACTCCGGAAGCTTCAAGAAATTTCATTATTAAGAGGGCATAGGGGAGAGGTATGTCATCTCTGGTGGCATTGAACATATGAGATAGAATAAGCTTGCACCAATTTATTTTAACACCGGTGACAATGGCATGAAGAAATTTGGCATCCTCTTGGGAAATGGTGGTGTGATTGAGTTTACGGGGTTTGAGAACACGAGTGATGAAATAGAGAATGAAACGATAATTCGGGTCCATACCCTTTATGGTGGGACGACGGGAAGAGGACTCATCATAGGCTACTCCGGCTTGGCGGAAGAGATTAGCTTCATCAATCATGACCCCGGCATCATTTATGTACTGGTAGATGTCTTCACCATCATGCGGAATGCCGGCAATGAGGTGGAGGTTATCTTCAGAAATTAGAATGGGAATGCCGTTAACATTGGTAACAAGTTCACCCTCATCATCTTTGTGAAGGTTGGAGTAAAAAGCTTCAACCAAAGAAATGTTGTAGTAGGGGTGAGTAAGGAGTAGGAAATTGAAAAGGTTGCACTCTCTTAGCATATTTGCGGCTGGAATGAATGGTGCAACAAGAGCGTTTGTTGAAAAGCGAGGAGGGAGAATAAGGCGTTTCTCAAATTTGGTTTAAGAAACGGGTGAGCTCTTCATTGGATTCAAAGAATAGAACCGATCCATCTTGATATGGATGGCGAGAAGAAGAAGCACCTTGTTTGGAACGAGCACGTTTTGAGTTGCGGCTTGACATTTTTTTTTTGAAAGGATGTGCTAGGATTTTTCAAAGAAAACAAGAGAATTTGATGCTAGGGAGGCTTGAGTGAGTATACAAGAGCATATGTGCAGCCTATATATAGAGAAGGAATGAATCTTACATTTATTGGAAATGATTTGAAGAGATTTGAAGTCTGAAACGGTAAAAAATAAATTCACTGACCGTTCAACAATCGATTGTTTGAATGGAATAATCGATTGTCATTAATGAAAATGATCTGACACATCGATTACACGCCAGAACGGTAAGAAAATTTGAAAAAGATAGTCGATTGTCAAACTTGGTAATCGATTGTTTTTCATATTTATGACCTGTCAGGAATCGATTATGGAGCCAAAACGGTAACATAAGTTTAAAACAGATAATCGATTGTCAATATATAGTAATCGATTGTTTCACTCACAGAGAGTTTGAATTTTGGCAAATAATCGATTGGCAGAACAAACAATCGATTGTTTGGAAGGGGGATGCTGAAATGATGAGACTTAATTCTATCAGGCAATGTAAACATTTAACAAGATTTCATGGAAAAAAAATTGAATCAACAAATAATCGATTATTGATACTGATAATCGATTGTAAGCATAAATAATCGATTATGATCGAATTTTTTCTTGTATCAAGATAATTCATACTTTCCTCTTACCTTTTGGGGGATGCCTGCAAAATAGAATTAAACATCTCCGACGCTCAAGTCAGTAATCTATAAATGAAATAATAACTTTGAAACTCGTGTAGTCGGGTAAAAAAAATGAACTCTTAAGAATTTTGTCCTAGGATGTTCTTAAGAGGGTTTAGGGTACTTACCTTCCCTTCGACTTTGCCAATTACCTGATTTTGAACATCCTCCGTTCATTTTGGTCTTTTGGCTCATTCTCCAATTTACGAAGCTTTTTCCACAATTTTGCCTTTTGAATTTTTTTTTTCGAAAATACTTCCGATTTAAAAAAACATAAGTCGACTTTTCCGTCTCTTCCTCCTTCTTTGTGCTTTAATTGAAGGAATTTTGAATTCGTCTCTCGTCAAGTGTTTGGAGCATCCACTACACTTGATTCCTTCAAGCACACCTGCAAAACGAATTAATGCTCTTTTGGTACCCATGCCATTTTGGGTCCTTGAGGGTTATGCATACTATAATGATATGTTTGAGTAGCATGTCTATGTCTAGTAAAGCATGCGGGAGCAATATGACCAATTCGTCTACAATAATGACATGTCACATTTGGATTATGCATGCGTCTAGGCTCATAGTAGCTAGAATAATGCACATTGTTTACTCTATTTTCATTTCTCCTAATTAGAACACTATAGTCATTTCTAGGTTGAACATTTCGGGATCTTCTAGCATGATCATTGTTGTGCCTAAAATATGCATCATGTCTATGGTGACGATTGCTAGGCGGAAGGTCATGTCTAGGTCTCCTAATATGCATGTTTGTTTTAGGAAAGGCATTTTTGTTATTAATCCTAGGTTGAGCTCTAGGTGGTTGGGTTTTTGCATCAACCTCTTCTTCATTTATGAAGCCTATTCCATGCTTGGTTGATTTCAAGTTATCAAGCACCACATTCAAGTTTTTATGAGAGGAGTTGAATTTATCTAGTGTGCCTTTTAATCTACCTACTTCATTCTTAAGGTCTACACAAGAAGCACAATTTTTTGTAGAACTCTCGGGCTTGTCAGAACTTCTTTTCCCATAAAACTTGTTTTGTTCTAGTAGCTTCTCATTTTCCAAAACCAATTTTTCTAATTCTTTTTCTTTTAATGAAAACTGTTTTTGAAAATCTTGTTCTTTTAGAGAAGCATTTTCTCTTAAACTAGTGACGGTTTTTGTAACTTTGAGAAATTCAGCATACAATTCATCAAAGGCATTTCTCATGTCATCAAGAGTATAAAAATTTTGAGAAGAGATTTGACTTACCTCACTTTGATTTTCTTCCTGTGCCATGAGGCAGAGATTTGCCGCTTCTTCATTTTCTTCTTCACTGGATTCGTCTCCGGAATCTCCTCCCCAAGATATGTATGCTCGTTGCTTCTTGAAGGGTTTCTTCTCCTTTTTAAGATTTGGGCAGTTTGTTTTGATATGCCCTGTTTCACCACATTCATAACATTTAACTTGCTCACCTTGCTTTTTCCCTTTGCGGTCATATTCTTTTCGCATGAATTTTTGGAACTTTTTGATGATGAGTCCAAATTCGCTATCTCCATCCTCTTCAATTGGTGATTGACTTGTGCTCGCCTTTAGAGCAATCTTTTGCCTTCTTTGTTCGTCAACAACAGGGTTAAGAATAGTGGATTCATAAGTCTTAAGATTACCTCTAAGAGCGTCTATGGTGACGTTCGTGATTCCAATTGACTCTTGAATCGCATCGGCCTTTGATCGCCATGCCGGTGTTAGGCTCCTAAGGATTTTTCGAACTAGTTCTTTGTCTGTGAACGTCTTCTTGAGTGCGTGGAGATCATTCACTATTGATGAGAACCGCTCAAACATCTCGTCTACCTTTTCGCCTTCCTTCATATGGAACAATTCGTAAGCATGAGTTAAAAAATCAATTTTAGCTTCTCTTACCTGGTCAGTCCCTTCGTAAGTGACCTCAAGCTTGTCCCACATTTCTTTCGCTGTTTTGCAGCAGGAGATCTTCCTGTAATCATTAGCATTAACAGCACAGAGTAATAAATTAATAGCTTTAAAATTATTTTGGACCATTCGATTATCCTCGGCGTTGAATTCCTCTTCTGTTTTTGGCACCCATATTCCTTCCACCTGTTTGACAGGAACCTCATTTCCTTTGGTGTACACCTTCCACAAGTAAGGGCTGTTTGATCTGACGAATATCTGCATCCTTTCTTTCCAATATGAATAATTAGTCCCGTTGAACAAAGGAGGTCTTGTGGGGCACTGTCCTTCATCAATACCTGCAAAAGAGTCTAGAGTAGAAGCCATGGAAAGATTCTCTCAAACGGTTAAGTCTTTCAGAGAGTATGGCTCTGATACCAATTGTTGGAAATAACGCTTTACGCTAGAGGGGGGGGGGGTGAATAGCGTTTTAAAAATATTAAGCGTTTTAGTGCGGAATTTAAAAACTTTGCAGAAATTAAAACAAGTGCAGTAAAATAAACTTACACAATGATGTATCCTGGTTGGCCACAAACGTGGTTAGTCCAGTCCCCGAGAGACTCTCTCGAGATTTCCACTAAACTTGTCAAGCTTACGGGTGCTTAACAAACCGTTACAGCTGAGGACACAAGCCTCACCTAGGTGCTCGGGGATCACAATCCCAAAGACTTCAATTGCTCGGGGATACCAATCCCAAAGACTTCAATTGCTCGGGGATAACAATCCCAAAGACTTCAACTGCTCGGGGATAACAATCCCAAAGACTTCAACTGCTCGGGGATAACAATCCCAAAGACTTCAACTGCTCGGGGATAACAATCCCAAAGACTTCAACTGCTCGGGGATAACAATCCCAAAGACTTCAACTGAGGAATCACAAGTTCCTCAACAAACAAGAATCGCAATTCTCTTACAAACACAAAACAAACTCACTTTACAAAGTACTCCTCAATGAGTAGATATGAGTAGAAATAGTACGCTCAAGATCACAACAACTTAGCTCAATAGAATGGCTCTTCAAAAAGCTTTATGGATGAATGAAAATGATGATCAATGTAAGAAAGCTTTTAGCAATGAAAATACTTAAATTGTATATGTTGTTGTTGTGAAAACACTGAGTTAAGCCTGTATTTATAGGTGAAAAACTCAGTCTTACCGTTGTCTAATTGCCAATTAAGGATTGCTGAAATTACTCAGTGACAATCGATTGTCAAGACTAAACAATCGATTGTTTGCCTATCAGATCAAAAATTCAATCCCAGATTTTACGTCAACAATCGATTACTTCAAATCAATAATCGATTATTTATAACGTTAAAAAATCCTTTCCAATTTTTGGCATAAAACATCGATTATCAGGAAATCAACAATCGATTATTTTAACAACGTTCAGAAAATCTTTTCCAGATTTTACGCAAAACATCGATTGTTAAATATCAACAATCGATTACCTGAAGGTAATTTGAAAATGTATGACAACGGTTAGTTCCAACAATCGATTATCAAATAGAACAATCGATTATAAATTAATTTCAAAACTTACTGTCTCATATATAATCGATTATCAAAAGCCACAATCGATTATTAATTAATTTCAAAACTTTCTGTCTCATATATAATCGATTATCAAAAGCCACAATCGATTATTAATTTATTTAAAAACACTGGGAGACATTTTTCTCATTCTAATCGATTACCATTAGTTCATAATCGATTTTTCTGAGTTTTGAAAACTTTGCCTCAGTTAACAATCGATTATCAAAAGTACACAATCGATTGTTATGCAGTTTGCAAAAACCTGATGTTAACTGACTTACTCACAATCGATTATCATTAATTCACAATCGATTGTCATGCAGTCTTGACTTAGAGATACTCGATTATCATAAGTACATAATCGATTATCTTAGCCCAGATTTTTGAGGCATGTTTGAAAAACATTTTAACAAATATAAATATGCATAGTTTAAAATCATTTGACACTTAAGTTAGATATGCATGATTTTGGAAAAATAATTTTAGTAGAGAAGCCATGTTATGAGCCAAGATTGAGGAATCAAGATCACAATTAATATTGACTCAATTATAACATTTCTAAACTTTGTCTTGAGCTTCTTGTAATGCATCCATTTTGTGCTTGTCCTTGAGCACTGCTATATATCGCTTATTGCTTTGTTTGACATTCATCAAAACCTACAAAAGAACACACGTTTAGTATATTGCATTTGAAACGTGTTTCCAACAATTTCCCCCTTTTTGATAATGGCAAACATAAGCGGGATATATGCAATAATTATTTTGATAATCCAAGACAAGAGTAAAGTATGCAATTTGATGTTCCCCCTCAATTCATGTTCCCCCTCACTTTAAGCATGAATGAAGTTGAGAGTGATATAGCATACTTCTTGATATCCCGTTTCTTCCCCCTTTTGCCATTAGCAAAAATTTACACAAGGGAAGAATATGAGAAAAATGTGAAATAAACACAAGTTTATTTATTGGAAAATTAAGATAACATTACAAGGGTGAAACCAAACATAACTAACCAATCAAGAACAAACAGACCAAAAACAACAATATCTCATAACAACAACAATTTCATCATTCATCACCCCCATCCCCTTCATCATCATTGGTAGGCGCTTGATATGGCACCATCTGAGCATAGGCATAATGCACGTGATCAAAGTAACCATGGACCTCACGGGTTAGTTGAGTAATTTGGTCAGAAATGGTCCGGAGGGTAGGCTCCTGGGGAGGATGAGCACGACGGGCTTGTCGATTTTGAGGAGGAGCGGGAGCATGATCACCATCATGATGAAAGGAAGACTCCGAAATTTCCCAGATTTTGGTGCTCTTTTTGAGAGGACCATTAGCAATATTGACTCCGGAAGCTTCAAGAAATTTCATTATTAAGAGGGCATAGGGGAGAGGTATGTCATCTCTGGTGGCATTGAACATATGAGATAGAATAAGCTTGCACCAATTTATTTTAACACCGGTGACAATGGCATGAAGAAATTTGGCATCCTCTTGGGAAATGGTGGTGTGATTGAGTTTACGGGGTTTGAGAACACGAGTGATGAAATAGAGAATGAAACGATAATTCGGGTCCATACCCTTTATGGTGGGACGACGGGAAGAGGACTCATCATAGGCTACTCCGGCTTGGCGGAAGAGATTAGCTTCATCAATCATGACCCCGGCATCATTTATGTACTGGTAGATGTCTTCACCATCATGCGGAATGCCGGCAATGAGGTGGAGGTTATCTTCAGAAATTAGAATGGGAATGCCGTTAACATTGGTAACAAGTTCACCCTCATCATCTTTGTGAAGGTTGGAGTAAAAAGCTTCAACCAAAGAAATGTTGTAGTAGGGGTGAGTAAGGAGTAGGAAATTGAAAAGGTTGCACTCTCTTAGCATATTTGCGGCTGGAATGAATGGTGCAACAAGAGCGTTTGTTGAAAAGCGAGGAGGGAGAATAAGGCGTTTCTCAAATTTGGTTTAAGAAACGGGTGAGCTCTTCATTGGATTCAAAGAATAGAACCGATCCATCTTGATATGGATGGCGAGAAGAAGAAGCACCTTGTTTGGAACGAGCACGTTTTGAGTTGCGGCTTGACATTTTTTTTTTGAAAGGATGTGCTAGGATTTTTCAAAGAAAACAAGAGAATTTGATGCTAGGGAGGCTTGAGTGAGTATACAAGAGCATATGTGCAGCCTATATATAGAGAAGGAATGAATCTTACATTTATTGGAAATGATTTGAAGAGATTTGAAGTCTGAAACGGTAAAAAATAAATTCACTGACCGTTCAACAATCGATTGTTTGAATGGAATAATCGATTGTCATTAATGAAAATGATCTGACACATCGATTACACGCCAGAACGGTAAGAAAATTTGAAAAAGATAGTCGATTGTCAAACTTGGTAATCGATTGTTTTTCATATTTATGACCTGTCAGGAATCGATTATGGAGCCAAAACGGTAACATAAGTTTAAAACAGATAATCGATTGTCAATATATAGTAATCGATTGTTTCACTCACAGAGAGTTTGAATTTTGGCAAATAATCGATTGGCAGAACAAACAATCGATTGTTTGGAAGGGGGATGCTGAAATGATGAGACTTAATTCTATCAGGCAATGTAAACATTTAACAAGATTTCATGGAAAAAAAATTGAATCAACAAATAATCGATTATTGATACTGATAATCGATTGTAAGCATAAATAATCGATTATGATCGAATTTTTTCTTGTATCAAGATAATTCATACTTTCCTCTTACCTTTTGGGGGATGCCTGCAAAATAGAATTAAACATCTCCGACGCTCAAGTCAGTAATCTATAAATGAAATAATAACTTTGAAACTCGTGTAGTCGGGTAAAAAAAATGAACTCTTAAGAATTTTGTCCTAGGATGTTCTTAAGAGGGTTTAGGGTACTTACCTTCCCTTCGACTTTGCCAATTACCTGATTTTGAACATCCTCCGTTCATTTTGGTCTTTTGGCTCATTCTCCAATTTACGAAGCTTTTTCCACAATTTTGCCTTTTGAATTTTTTTTTTCGAAAATACTTCCGATTTAAAAAAACATAAGTCGACTTTTCCGTCTCTTCCTCCTTCTTTGTGCTTTAATTGAAGGAATTTTGAATTCGTCTCTCGTCAAGTGTTTGGAGCATCCACTACACTTGATTCCTTCAAGCACACCTGCAAAACGAATTAATGCTCTTTTGGTACCCATGCCATTTTGGGTCCTTGAGGGTTATGCATACTATAATGATATGTTTGAGTAGCATGTCTATGTCTAGTAAAGCATGCGGGAGCAATATGACCAATTCGTCTACAATAATGACATGTCACATTTGGATTATGCATGCGTCTAGGCTCATAGTAGCTAGAATAATGCACATTGTTTACTCTATTTTCATTTCTCCTAATTAGAACACTATAGTCATTTCTAGGTTGAACATTTCGGGATCTTCTAGCATGATCATTGTTGTGCCTAAAATATGCATCATGTCTATGGTGACGATTGCTAGGCGGAAGGTCATGTCTAGGTCTCCTAATATGCATGTTTGTTTTAGGAAAGGCATTTTTGTTATTAATCCTAGGTTGAGCTCTAGGTGGTTGGGTTTTTGCATCAACCTCTTCTTCATTTATGAAGCCTATTCCATGCTTGGTTGATTTCAAGTTATCAAGCACCACATTCAAGTTTTTATGAGAGGAGTTGAATTTATCTAGTGTGCCTTTTAATCTACCTACTTCATTCTTAAGGTCTACACAAGAAGCACAATTTTTTGTAGAACTCTCGGGCTTGTCAGAACTTCTTTTCCCATAAAACTTGTTTTGTTCTAGTAGCTTCTCATTTTCCAAAACCAATTTTTCTAATTCTTTTTCTTTTAATGAAAACTGTTTTTGAAAATCTTGTTCTTTTAGAGAAGCATTTTCTCTTAAACTAGTGACGGTTTTTGTAACTTTGAGAAATTCAGCATACAATTCATCAAAGGCATTTCTCATGTCATCAAGAGTATAAAAATTTTGAGAAGAGATTTGACTTACCTCACTTTGATTTTCTTCCTGTGCCATGAGGCAGAGATTTGCCGCTTCTTCATTTTCTTCTTCACTGGATTCGTCTCCGGAATCTCCTCCCCAAGATATGTATGCTCGTTGCTTCTTGAAGGGTTTCTTCTCCTTTTTAAGATTTGGGCAGTTTGTTTTGATATGCCCTGTTTCACCACATTCATAACATTTAACTTGCTCACCTTGCTTTTTCCCTTTGCGGTCATATTCTTTTCGCATGAATTTTTGGAACTTTTTGATGATGAGTCCAAATTCGCTATCTCCATCCTCTTCAATTGGTGATTGACTTGTGCTCGCCTTTAGAGCAATCTTTTGCCTTCTTTGTTCGTCAACAACAGGGTTAAGAATAGTGGATTCATAAGTCTTAAGATTACCTCTAAGAGCGTCTATGGTGACGTTCGTGATTCCAATTGACTCTTGAATCGCATCGGCCTTTGATCGCCATGCCGGTGTTAGGCTCCTAAGGATTTTTCGAACTAGTTCTTTGTCTGTGAACGTCTTCTTGAGTGCGTGGAGATCATTCACTATTGATGAGAACCGCTCAAACATCTCGTCTACCTTTTCGCCTTCCTTCATATGGAACAATTCGTAAGCATGAGTTAAAAAATCAATTTTAGCTTCTCTTACCTGGTCAGTCCCTTCGTAAGTGACCTCAAGCTTGTCCCACATTTCTTTCGCTGTTTTGCAGCAGGAGATCTTCCTGTAATCATTAGCATTAACAGCACAGAGTAATAAATTAATAGCTTTAAAATTATTTTGGACCATTCGATTATCCTCGGCGTTGAATTCCTCTTCTGTTTTTGGCACCCATATTCCTTCCACCTGTTTGACAGGAACCTCATTTCCTTTGGTGTACACCTTCCACAAGTAAGGGCTGTTTGATCTGACGAATATCTGCATCCTTTCTTTCCAATATGAATAATTAGTCCCGTTGAACAAAGGAGGTCTTGTGGGGCACTGTCCTTCATCAATACCTGCAAAAGAGTCTAGAGTAGAAGCCATGGAAAGATTCTCTCAAACGGTTAAGTCTTTCAGAGAGTATGGCTCTGATACCAATTGTTGGAAATAACGCTTTACGCTAGAGGGGGGGGGGGTGAATAGCGTTTTAAAAATATTAAGCGTTTTAGTGCGGAATTTAAAAACTTTGCAGAAATTAAAACAAGTGCAGTAAAATAAACTTACACAATGATGTATCCTGGTTGGCCACAAACGTGGTTAGTCCAGTCCCCGAGAGACTCTCTCGAGATTTCCACTAAACTTGTCAAGCTTACGGGTGCTTAACAAACCGTTACAGCTGAGGACACAAGCCTCACCTAGGTGCTCGGGGATCACAATCCCAAAGACTTCAATTGCTCGGGGATACCAATCCCAAAGACTTCAATTGCTCGGGGATAACAATCCCAAAGACTTCAACTGCTCGGGGATAACAATCCCAAAGACTTCAACTGCTCGGGGATAACAATCCCAAAGACTTCAACTGCTCGGGGATAACAATCCCAAAGACTTCAACTGCTCGGGGATAACAATCCCAAAGACTTCAACTGAGGAATCACAAGTTCCTCAACAAACAAGAATCGCAATTCTCTTACAAACACAAAACAAACTCACTTTACAAAGTACTCCTCAATGAGTAGATATGAGTAGAAATAGTACGCTCAAGATCACAACAACTTAGCTCAATAGAATGGCTCTTCAAAAAGCTTTATGGATGAATGAAAATGATGATCAATGTAAGAAAGCTTTTAGCAATGAAAATACTTAAATTGTATATGTTGTTGTTGTGAAAACACTGAGTTAAGCCTGTATTTATAGGTGAAAAACTCAGTCTTACCGTTGTCTAATTGCCAATTAAGGATTGCTGAAATTACTCAGTGACAATCGATTGTCAAGACTAAACAATCGATTGTTTGCCTATCAGATCAAAAATTCAATCCCAGATTTTACGTCAACAATCGATTACTTCAAATCAATAATCGATTATTTATAACGTTAAAAAATCCTTTCCAATTTTTGGCATAAAACATCGATTATCAGGAAATCAACAATCGATTATTTTAACAACGTTCAGAAAATCTTTTCCAGATTTTACGCAAAACATCGATTGTTAAATATCAACAATCGATTACCTGAAGGTAATTTGAAAATGTATGACAACGGTTAGTTCCAACAATCGATTATCAAATAGAACAATCGATTATAAATTAATTTCAAAACTTACTGTCTCATATATAATCGATTATCAAAAGCCACAATCGATTATTAATTAATTTCAAAACTTTCTGTCTCATATATAATCGATTATCAAAAGCCACAATCGATTATTAATTTATTTAAAAACACTGGGAGACATTTTTCTCATTCTAATCGATTACCATTAGTTCATAATCGATTTTTCTGAGTTTTGAAAACTTTGCCTCAGTTAACAATCGATTATCAAAAGTACACAATCGATTGTTATGCAGTTTGCAAAAACCTGATGTTAACTGACTTACTCACAATCGATTATCATTAATTCACAATCGATTGTCATGCAGTCTTGACTTAGAGATACTCGATTATCATAAGTACATAATCGATTATCTTAGCCCAGATTTTTGAGGCATGTTTGAAAAACATTTTAACAAATATAAATATGCATAGTTTAAAATCATTTGACACTTAAGTTAGATATGCATGATTTTGGAAAAATAATTTTAGTAGAGAAGCCATGTTATGAGCCAAGATTGAGGAATCAAGATCACAATTAATATTGACTCAATTATAACATTTCTAAACTTTGTCTTGAGCTTCTTGTAATGCATCCATTTTGTGCTTGTCCTTGAGCACTGCTATATATCGCTTATTGCTTTGTTTGACATTCATCAAAACCTACAAAAGAACACACGTTTAGTATATTGCATTTGAAACGTGTTTCCAACAATTTCCCCCTTTTTGATAATGGCAAACATAAGCGGGATATATGCAATAATTATTTTGATAATCCAAGACAAGAGTAAAGTATGCAATTTGATGTTCCCCCTCAATTCATGTTCCCCCTCACTTTAAGCATGAATGAAGTTGAGAGTGATATAGCATACTTCTTGATATCCCGTTTCTTCCCCCTTTTGCCATTAGCAAAAATTTACACAAGGGAAGAATATGAGAAAAATGTGAAATAAACACAAGTTTATTTATTGGAAAATTAAGATAACATTACAAGGGTGAAACCAAACATAACTAACCAATCAAGAACAAACAGACCAAAAACAACAATATCTCATAACAACAACAATTTCATCATTCATCACCCCCATCCCCTTCATCATCATTGGTAGGCGCTTGATATGGCACCATCTGAGCATAGGCATAATGCACGTGATCAAAGTAACCATGGACCTCACGGGTTAGTTGAGTAATTTGGTCAGAAATGGTCCGGAGGGTAGGCTCCTGGGGAGGATGAGCACGACGGGCTTGTCGATTTTGAGGAGGAGCGGGAGCATGATCACCATCATGATGAAAGGAAGACTCCGAAATTTCCCAGATTTTGGTGCTCTTTTTGAGAGGACCATTAGCAATATTGACTCCGGAAGCTTCAAGAAATTTCATTATTAAGAGGGCATAGGGGAGAGGTATGTCATCTCTGGTGGCATTGAACATATGAGATAGAATAAGCTTGCACCAATTTATTTTAACACCGGTGACAATGGCATGAAGAAATTTGGCATCCTCTTGGGAAATGGTGGTGTGATTGAGTTTACGGGGTTTGAGAACACGAGTGATGAAATAGAGAATGAAACGATAATTCGGGTCCATACCCTTTATGGTGGGACGACGGGAAGAGGACTCATCATAGGCTACTCCGGCTTGGCGGAAGAGATTAGCTTCATCAATCATGACCCCGGCATCATTTATGTACTGGTAGATGTCTTCACCATCATGCGGAATGCCGGCAATGAGGTGGAGGTTATCTTCAGAAATTAGAATGGGAATGCCGTTAACATTGGTAACAAGTTCACCCTCATCATCTTTGTGAAGGTTGGAGTAAAAAGCTTCAACCAAAGAAATGTTGTAGTAGGGGTGAGTAAGGAGTAGGAAATTGAAAAGGTTGCACTCTCTTAGCATATTTGCGGCTGGAATGAATGGTGCAACAAGAGCGTTTGTTGAAAAGCGAGGAGGGAGAATAAGGCGTTTCTCAAATTTGGTTTAAGAAACGGGTGAGCTCTTCATTGGATTCAAAGAATAGAACCGATCCATCTTGATATGGATGGCGAGAAGAAGAAGCACCTTGTTTGGAACGAGCACGTTTTGAGTTGCGGCTTGACATTTTTTTTTTGAAAGGATGTGCTAGGATTTTTCAAAGAAAACAAGAGAATTTGATGCTAGGGAGGCTTGAGTGAGTATACAAGAGCATATGTGCAGCCTATATATAGAGAAGGAATGAATCTTACATTTATTGGAAATGATTTGAAGAGATTTGAAGTCTGAAACGGTAAAAAATAAATTCACTGACCGTTCAACAATCGATTGTTTGAATGGAATAATCGATTGTCATTAATGAAAATGATCTGACACATCGATTACACGCCAGAACGGTAAGAAAATTTGAAAAAGATAGTCGATTGTCAAACTTGGTAATCGATTGTTTTTCATATTTATGACCTGTCAGGAATCGATTATGGAGCCAAAACGGTAACATAAGTTTAAAACAGATAATCGATTGTCAATATATAGTAATCGATTGTTTCACTCACAGAGAGTTTGAATTTTGGCAAATAATCGATTGGCAGAACAAACAATCGATTGTTTGGAAGGGGGATGCTGAAATGATGAGACTTAATTCTATCAGGCAATGTAAACATTTAACAAGATTTCATGGAAAAAAAATTGAATCAACAAATAATCGATTATTGATACTGATAATCGATTGTAAGCATAAATAATCGATTATGATCGAATTTTTTCTTGTATCAAGATAATTCATACTTTCCTCTTACCTTTTGGGGGATGCCTGCAAAATAGAATTAAACATCTCCGACGCTCAAGTCAGTAATCTATAAATGAAATAATAACTTTGAAACTCGTGTAGTCGGGTAAAAAAAATGAACTCTTAAGAATTTTGTCCTAGGATGTTCTTAAGAGGGTTTAGGGTACTTACCTTCCCTTCGACTTTGCCAATTACCTGATTTTGAACATCCTCCGTTCATTTTGGTCTTTTGGCTCATTCTCCAATTTACGAAGCTTTTTCCACAATTTTGCCTTTTGAATTTTTTTTTTCGAAAATACTTCCGATTTAAAAAAACATAAGTCGACTTTTCCGTCTCTTCCTCCTTCTTTGTGCTTTAATTGAAGGAATTTTGAATTCGTCTCTCGTCAAGTGTTTGGAGCATCCACTACACTTGATTCCTTCAAGCACACCTGCAAAACGAATTAATGCTCTTTTGGTACCCATGCCATTTTGGGTCCTTGAGGGTTATGCATACTATAATGATATGTTTGAGTAGCATGTCTATGTCTAGTAAAGCATGCGGGAGCAATATGACCAATTCGTCTACAATAATGACATGTCACATTTGGATTATGCATGCGTCTAGGCTCATAGTAGCTAGAATAATGCACATTGTTTACTCTATTTTCATTTCTCCTAATTAGAACACTATAGTCATTTCTAGGTTGAACATTTCGGGATCTTCTAGCATGATCATTGTTGTGCCTAAAATATGCATCATGTCTATGGTGACGATTGCTAGGCGGAAGGTCATGTCTAGGTCTCCTAATATGCATGTTTGTTTTAGGAAAGGCATTTTTGTTATTAATCCTAGGTTGAGCTCTAGGTGGTTGGGTTTTTGCATCAACCTCTTCTTCATTTATGAAGCCTATTCCATGCTTGGTTGATTTCAAGTTATCAAGCACCACATTCAAGTTTTTATGAGAGGAGTTGAATTTATCTAGTGTGCCTTTTAATCTACCTACTTCATTCTTAAGGTCTACACAAGAAGCACAATTTTTTGTAGAACTCTCGGGCTTGTCAGAACTTCTTTTCCCATAAAACTTGTTTTGTTCTAGTAGCTTCTCATTTTCCAAAACCAATTTTTCTAATTCTTTTTCTTTTAATGAAAACTGTTTTTGAAAATCTTGTTCTTTTAGAGAAGCATTTTCTCTTAAACTAGTGACGGTTTTTGTAACTTTGAGAAATTCAGCATACAATTCATCAAAGGCATTTCTCATGTCATCAAGAGTATAAAAATTTTGAGAAGAGATTTGACTTACCTCACTTTGATTTTCTTCCTGTGCCATGAGGCAGAGATTTGCCGCTTCTTCATTTTCTTCTTCACTGGATTCGTCTCCGGAATCTCCTCCCCAAGATATGTATGCTCGTTGCTTCTTGAAGGGTTTCTTCTCCTTTTTAAGATTTGGGCAGTTTGTTTTGATATGCCCTGTTTCACCACATTCATAACATTTAACTTGCTCACCTTGCTTTTTCCCTTTGCGGTCATATTCTTTTCGCATGAATTTTTGGAACTTTTTGATGATGAGTCCAAATTCGCTATCTCCATCCTCTTCAATTGGTGATTGACTTGTGCTCGCCTTTAGAGCAATCTTTTGCCTTCTTTGTTCGTCAACAACAGGGTTAAGAATAGTGGATTCATAAGTCTTAAGATTACCTCTAAGAGCGTCTATGGTGACGTTCGTGATTCCAATTGGCTCTTGAATCGCATCGGCCTTTGATCGCCATGCCGGTGTTAGGCTCCTAAGGATTTTTCGAACTAGTTCTTTGTCTGTGAACGTCTTCTTGAGTGCGTGGAGATCATTCACTATTGATGAGAACCGCTCAAACATCTCGTCTACCTTTTCGCCTTCCTTCATATGGAACAATTCGTAAGCATGAGTTAAAAAATCAATTTTAGCTTCTCTTACCTGGTCAGTCCCTTCGTAAGTGACCTCAAGCTTGTCCCACATTTCTTTCGCTGTTTTGCAGCAGGAGATCTTCCTGTAATCATTAGCATTAACAGCACAGAGTAATAAATTAATAGCTTTAAAATTATTTTGGACCATTCGATTATCCTCGGCGTTGAATTCCTCTTCTGTTTTTGGCACCCATATTCCTTCCACCTGTTTGACAGGAACCTCATTTCCTTTGGTGTACACCTTCCACAAGTAAGGGCTGTTTGATCTGACGAATATCTGCATCCTTTCTTTCCAATATGAATAATTAGTCCCGTTGAACAAAGGAGGTCTTGTGGGGCACTGTCCTTCATCAATACCTGCAAAAGAGTCTAGAGTAGAAGCCATGGAAAGATTCTCTCAAACGGTTAAGTCTTTCAGAGAGTATGGCTCTGATACCAATTGTTGGAAATAACGCTTTACGCTAGAGGGGGGGTGAATAGCGTTTTAAAAATATTAAGCGTTTTAGTGCGGAATTTAAAAACTTTGCAGAAATTAAAACAAGTGCAGTAAAATAAACTTACACAATGATGTATCCTGGTTGGCCACAAACGTGGTTAGTCCAGTCCCCGAGAGACTCTCTCGAGATTTCCACTAAACTTGTCAAGCTTACGGGTGCTTAACAAACCGTTACAGCTGAGGACACAAGCCTCACCTAGGTGCTCGGGGATCACAATCCCAAAGACTTCAATTGCTCGGGGATACCAATCCCAAAGACTTCAATTGCTCGGGGATAACAATCCCAAAGACTTCAACTGCTCGGGGATAACAATCCCAAAGACTTCAACTGCTCGGGGATAACAATCCCAAAGACTTCAACTACTCGGGGATAACAATCCCAAAGACTTCAACTGCTCGGGGATAACAATCCCAAAGACTTCAACTGAGGAATCACAAGTTCCTCAACAAACGAGAATCGCAATTCTCTTACAAACACAAAACAAACTCACTTTACAAAGTACTCCTCAATGAGTAGATATGAGTAGAAATAGTACGCTCAAGATCACAACAACTTAGCTCAATAGAATGGCTCTTCAAAAAGCTTTATGGATGAATGAAAATGATGATCAATGTAAGAAAGCTTTTAGCAATGAAAATACTTAAATTGTATATGTTGTTGTTGTGAAAACACTGAGTTAAGCCTGTATTTATAGGTGAAAAACTCAGTCTTACCGTTGTCTAATTGCCAATTAAGGATTGCTGAAATTACTCAGTGACAATCGATTGTCAAGACTAAACAATCGATTGTTTGCCTATCAGATCAAAAATTCAATCCCAGATTTTACGTCAACAATCGATTACTTCAAATCAATAATCGATTATTTATAACGTTAAAAAATCCTTTCCAATTTTTGGCATAAAACATCGATTATCAGGAAATCAACAATCGATTATTTTAACAACGTTCAGAAAATCTTTTCCAGATTTTACGCAAAACATCGATTGTTAAATATCAACAATCGATTACCTGAAGGTAATTTGAAAATGTATGACAACGGTTAGTTCCAACAATCGATTATCAAATAGAACAATCGATTATAAATTAATTTCAAAACTTACTGTCTCATATATAATCGATTATCAAAAGCCACAATCGATTATTAATTAATTTCAAAACTTTCTGTCTCATATATAATCGATTATCAAAAGCCACAATCGATTATTAATTTATTTAAAAACACTGGGAGACATTTTTCTCATTCTAATCGATTACCATTAGTTCATAATCGATTTTTCTGAGTTTTGAAAACTTTGCCTCAGTTAACAATCGATTATCAAAAGTACACAATCGATTGTTATGCAGTTTGCAAAAACCTGATGTTAACTGACTTACTCACAATCGATTATCATTAATTCACAATCGATTGTCATGCAGTCTTGACTTAGAGATACTCGATTATCATAAGTACATAATCGATTATCTTAGCCCAGATTTTTGAGGCATGTTTGAAAAACATTTTAACAAATATAAATATGCATAGTTTAAAATCATTTGACACTTAAGTTAGATATGCATGATTTTGGAAAAATAATTTTAGTAGAGAAGCCATGTTATGAGCCAAGATTGAGGAATCAAGATCACAATTAATATTGACTCAATTATAACATTTCTAAACTTTGTCTTGAGCTTCTTGTAATGCATCCATTTTGTGCTTGTCCTTGAGCACTGCTATATATCGCTTATTGCTTTGTTTGACATTCATCAAAACCTACAAAAGAACACACGTTTAGTATATTGCATTTGAAACGTGTTTCCAACACTTAGGACACACTTCTTAAGAGACACGTTCTCATTGCATCATTTCGTTACAAATTACTAACTTGAGCGTCGGAGACGTCTAATTCTCTTTTGCAGGTATCGCCCTAAAGGTAGGGGGAATTATAAAGAAATGGCATAGAACAATCGATTGTTACAGCAAATAATCGATTATTTTACTGTGCGGACAATCGATTAGCAAGTATCACTAATCGATTATTTATGTTTGATGCTTATTATGCATTTGTGGTTAATAATCGATTTTTGAACTGTATAATCGATTACCGTCTCAGCCATTCAGTACTGCTTCTCTAAAACAATCGATTGTTTCATAAATATAATCGATTATTTTCCGAGTCAGAAAATCACCGTGCTCACTGTATCACACCAATCGATTATCATAATTCAACAATCGATTATTTTTTGTCAGTAATTCAAATATTTGTTACCGTTTGGGTTCTGCAATCGATTTTGTGTCAGTTCCGAGTTCAAGTCAAAATCTGCTCAACAATCGATTATTTCGTTTCAACAATCGATTGTCTAACGGTCAGTGCAATTTATTTTTACCGTTTCTGACTGTTTTGGCTCATAAAGTTCTGCAGATTTTCATCATAAATGAAATGCCATTCTTCCCATTATAAATAGGCATCACAAGTCTTCAACTTTATTCACTCAAGCATCAATCTTTGCTCCCAAACCTTCAAAAATCTTCCAAGTTTCTTACAAAGTTCATTACTACTTTTTGAAAATGTCGGGCAGACACTCTAAACGTTCCCGTTCAGGTAGACAAGGTGCATCTTCTTCTGCTCCTCCACCTCCAAATTTCCCTTATCAAGATGCGTCTATTTTATAATTCAATACTGAAACCGAGCTTACTAGATTTTTGACAAAATTCGAAAAGCGTGACATTCTTCCTCCTCGCTTTTCAACAAGCAAGTATCTTGAATCATATGCCCCCACTGCAAACATGCTTAAGGAATGTCAACTTCTTCACTTCTTATATCTTACCTATCCTTATATTAATCCTCCATTGATTCAAGCGTTTTACTCAAACCTTCATGAGGATGACGATGGTGAGCTTGTGTCAAATATTAATGGTGTTCAAATTCTTTTGTCCAATGAAAACTTGCATTCCATTGCCCATCTTCCTCGAAATGGCGAAAACATTACTCGCTACATTAGAGAGGCCGGCGCCTTATTTGATGAGAAAACTCTCCTAAACCAAATAGGACTTGGATCTTATGATCCTAATCTATCTACTCGACGTCCTACCATTACGGGAACGCTCCCCGAATATTGTTTGATTTTCTATTTCATCACCCGAGTCCTCAAGCCTTGGAAGCATAATCATGCACTCTTTCCCAAGAGGACGCTAAGCTCATGCATGCCATTATAACCGGAGCTCACATCAATTGGTGTAAGTTCGTCAAAATTCACATGCGTGATGCCATCGGAGATGATAGACCTCTTCCCTATGCCCTCCTTATTATGAATTTTCTTGAAGCTTCCGGGTTCAACACTTCCATCAGTCCTCTCAAAAAGAGCACCAAGAAGTGGGAAATTTCCGAATCCTCCTTTCCCCATGACGGCGATCATGTAGCTCCTGCTCCTCCTCCAACTCGTCGATCACGTCAGCCTCAAGAACCTACTCTTCAATCCATTTCCGACCAAATTGCTTCATTGACCACCTCTATCGGTCAATTGACCGATGAGATCCATGGATATTTTGACCATGTTCATTATCCATATGCCGGTCTTGTTCCCTATGAAGCAGTGCCGGATGATGAGGCTGGAAATGATGATGAATAATTTCTTTATTTGTTGTTCTATTTTATTGTTCTATGTTTTTATTGTTCCCGTTATGTAACCGTCTTTTATTAATAAATAAACAAGTTTTTTAATTATTCTATATTTTTTGCTAATGGCAAAAGGGGGAAGATAACGGGTATGCACTACTTATCGGCATAAATTGAGGGGGAATTCATATATTGAGGGGGAACTAATTGCATATCTATATACTTGTTGCATATCTTTACTTGTCTTGAATCGTATGCATATCCAGCTTAAAGTTTGCCATTATCAAAAAGGGGGAAATTGTTGGAAACACGTTCTCAAGGCATTATACTACGTGTGTTCATATTTGTAGGTTTTGATGAATGACAAACTATGCGCAAATTGGCATATGACGAGGTCCAAGCACAAGCGCAAAATTGATATATAACGAGATTCAAGCACAAGACAAAGATCGAGATTAAGTTTTATATGAGTCGGTATTTAATTGTAATCTTGATCCGACAACTTAAACTCAAGACTTGGCTTCTCTCGTAAAAATATTTTTAACAAATCATGCATATTTAATTTAGAGCAAAATGATTTTAAATAATGCATATTTACTTTAGTCAAAATGATTTTTAAACATGCCTCTAAAATCTGGACTAAGATAATCGATTATGTACTTATGATAATCGATTATGTTTAAGTCAGCTGCTTGACAATCGATTGTGAACTTATGACAATCGATTGTGTTAAGGCAGTGAGCATCAGATTTTTCAAATCTGCATGACAATCGATTGTGAACCTTATGACAATCGATTGTGATGAGGCAGTGTCCATCAAAGTTTTTCAAAGCTCAAAATAATCGATTGTGAAGCTAATGACAATCGATTGTGAAGAGACAGTGTCCATCAGATTTTTCAAAGTCACAAAATAATCGATTGTGAACTTATGACAATCGATTGTGTTGAGGCAGTGTCTTCCAGACTTTTTCAAAGTTATTATATAATCGATTGTGAACCTATAACAATTGATTGTCAAGAGGCAGTGTCTAAATTAATTTTTCAAGACTGATATATAATCGATTGTTAACTTAATATAATCGATTGTATAACTCACCGTTGCCAAAATGTTTTCAAATACCATTAGGTAATCGATTACTGATTTCCTATAATCGATTGTTTTGATTAAAATCTGGAAAGGATTTTTTGAACGTTGCTGAGTAATCGATTATTGCTTTCCTATAATTGATTGTTTTAATTAAAATCTGGAAAGGATTTTTTGAATGTTGTTGAGTAATCGATTATTGATTTCCTATAAGCGATTGTTTTAAGTAAAATCCGGAAATGATTTTTAGAACGTTGCCAGTAATCGATTATTGATCTTAGATAATCGATTGTTATGCGTAAAATCTGGGATTGTTTTTTGGAAGAACTGGCAAACAATCGATTGTCACAGAGTAACTTCACCAATTCTTAATTGGCAATTAGGCAACGGTAATACAAAGTTTTTCAACTATAAATACAGCTTCAAATCAGTCTTTTAAGAAAAACAACACACAACAACTGATCATACAATTGCTAAAGCTTGCATACCTTATTGCTTATCATTTTATATTCATTACATAAGCTTTTGAGAGCCAAATTCTTGTCGAAAGTTGTTGCGATCTTGAGCGTATTCTTTTTACTCGTATCTACTCTTAAAGGAGTGTCTTGTTTGAGTGCTAAGTGTTCTTGTACACTTGAAGGGAAGTGTTAGTCCCTTGTGTTGTAAGAAGGAACTTGTGTTTCCTTGGTTGAAGTCTTGGAGTGTTGTATCTCCGAGCAAAGGTCGTTGAGGCTTGTGTCCTCAAGTTGTAACGGTTTGTTGAGCACCCGTAAGCTTAACAAGTTAGTGGAAATCTCGAGAGAGTCTCTCGGGGACTGGACTAGCCACGGGTTGTGGTGAACCAGGATACATCGGTGCGTTTGTTCTAATTTATTTACTTATCGCACTTATTTATTTCCTGCAATTTCTAAATTCCGCAAGTTTATGCTAATTTTTATTATAACGCTATTCACCCCCCCTCTAGCGTTAAGCGTATTATCTAACACCTTTTATCTTAGGTTTAGGCCTGGTAGCGAATCATGCCGTTGCAGCCACCTCTACTACCACTTGTGCCCGATGAGGATTATCCGTTTCTCCCTCTAGATGTCAGGTGGATCCCACGCCGATGAGAACCTCTGTCCCGATGATCTCATTCGATCATGTTGAGTATCATGCCATAGAGCATGTACTTTGACATTATTACCATCCCCAGCCTATACCGAGGGAGCCTGGATAGGAGGCTACACACTATTAGTGGGACGACCGTGCCAGCATGGATCAGCGGTATATGGGATGGCTACAGCAGCAGATAATTTATTGGGAGAAGTGATTTGAGCGTCTTCCGTCACCACCTACATTTACCCAGGAGGCCACTATTCATATGTATGTTGAGTTGTACCGCTGGCACACCCGAGTGCGGATCGGGAACCCATTCATGTACTTGGGATCGCTACAGACCGTACACCGGGAGGCACGAGGCACTGGTATGTTTTTGTGGCTCATTAATATCTTATAATTGTGATATAGCATTTTTTAATAACTAATATTTTAAATGTTTTACAAGCTATTGGGCATCATAGCCTCTACCAGTTGGGACAGGAGATGCAGCAGCGTGCCAACATCCCTGAAGTAGTTGAGTTTGGCCGGCAGGTAGCTCAAATGGCATGTCTGACACTACTGTCTGCGAGAGATGACTCGAGGTTGGACGACGAGGCTCAGTATGCAGCGCCAGAGGCCTACCATCGGGGTAGGTCAGTCCCACGAGGCAGGGGTAGTTCACGAAGGAAGGGTGCACGAGGGAAGGGTTCCCCACGGGTTCGAGCAGTACGGCAAGGAGGTGGTGCCCAACAAGAAAGCGTTGAGGTACCTGTCGACCCACCTACTGAGGGACATGATGAGGACTTTGGAGTTGAGGCGCTTGAAGATTATCAGAAGGGTTATATGCCTCATGCAAATGAGCCTTCCAGCAGCATGCCTTCGTATAACCTTCAGCTATGTTTCCCAGCATCACAGGTCACCCCGTCAGGAGCATTATCGATCACGGCTACATTCGACGGGGATGTAGATTAGTACTTCGTATGCCCATCTACCCCAGCTGAGGATCGGCCAACCCGGGACGTGGATGGCGGACGCAGGTTGAGTTATCCCTCATCCTCAGCGGTTCATGCGGATCTGCCACATGCGGCGGTATGTTTGTATTACTTTAATATTTCCATTTAAATTCTTTTCCTTAATGAACTACCATTAATTAATTTTAATGGTCTTATGCAGTCTTTGTCCCAGCCCATGTTTGAAGACACTACATGCGGTGATGCATATACCCAGGAGGTTGACGAGACAATGGTGAGAAAATATTTTTTACCTAAACACAAAAATCAAAATAATACATTTTCACAGGCTAAGATTACTTCTTGTTTTGTAGGTTGCTGATGGACCGATGCCCTATTCTTCCGTTCCTGCCATTTGTAATGTCGATGCTGTTGCACATCCTCACATAAAGATGTGGCATAATGATGATGATCCAGATAGTGTGCCCGGACGACAGGGGATACGACTTAGGCCAGCAGCAGCACTGAAGCACACAAGTTGCGGCACTCACTGATTTACTTATGCATTAGCTTTGTGTAAATAGTGCTTTATGTAAATAATGTTAACAATGATATTTTAATAATAATTTTGTTTTAATTGCGTTTGAACAATATTTTACTTAAATAGTACAACTTAAACATAAACCTTACATACCTAATAAAAAAACAAACAGTAGAACTATTGAAATTACTTGACAAAGGAAACATGAATATACACTACAACACTCAAACGAAAATGTCATTGCTTAGTTACAGCCGCCTAGTATTCTCTGCTTCATCCTCTCGAGCCTTTTTACCAATTTTTTTCTCTTCTTCCACCTCCTTGATCTTCGCCTTCTAATATTTAATTTCTTGCTTCGATCAGCGCTCTCTGTCCCACTACACACATCATGAAGATGATACAACTTGTCTCTGTAGTATTCTTGTTCACATGGTTTGTCAATCCATACCTTAAAATTGCATATAAGTACGTTGTGTTGCCTATAAAACTTGTTCATACAATCCCAATAGCGGCATCTAGCTTCTTCCCAATCATCGTACATCATGCTTTTAATTCCACGGTCGTACTTTGGGGAAAGAAAGGGTCGTTGAGACATTTCTTAAAGAGAAGTTTGGGTTTATGGAAAAGCTCGATTATAGGTTGTTGTAAAGTGCAGAAAATAACTAGAATACACTCTTTATTTGTATGCTAGAAATTGCAATAGATCGTAGTATTATACCACGATTTACATGCACTTTTTCTGAAAGAATAATAGCTTTTTCACATGGTTTTCAACCTTTCCAGAACGACATGACAACTCAACATTACGTAGTATTATACTGCAATTTACGAATAAAATTTTGTAAAGAAAAAAAATAGTTTTTTCACATGGTTTTCAGCCTTTCCAGAACGACATGACAACTCAACAATAAGTAGTATTATACTGTGATTTACATATACAATTTTTTGAAAAACAATAGCATTTTTCACATTGTTTTCAGACTTTTTAGAACAACATGGCAACTTAACGTACGTAGTATTATACCGCGATTTACATATTAAATTTTTTCTGAAAAAACAACTTTTGTCGCATGGCTTTCAGCCTTTTCAGAATGACATGACAACTCAACAATACGTAGTATTATACCGCGATTTACACATTAAACTTTTCTGAAAAAATAGCTTTTGTTACGTGGTTTTCAGCCTTTTCAGAACGACATGACAACTTAATGATACGTAGTATTATACCGCAATTTACATATTAAATTTTTCTTTAAAATTTTAAGATTTCTATGAAGAAAATAATACATTATGTAAATAATGACAACAATTATATTTTAACAACATATTTTTTGTAACCGAATTTGAACAACATTTTTATTTAAACGGGTTAATAAAAACTCAAACACGACAAATCTAAAGATACAAACAATAAAACTAATAAAACCACTAGACAAGGGAAACATAAAGATAAACTACTATGCTTATGACGTACAATCCACTGCTTAATCACGATTCGCTTCCTACAATTTGCTCCAACCACTCGAGTTGGCCTTTTTTCTCTTCTTCTACCTTATTGAGTTTCATCTTCAACTCCTCAATTTCTTGGTTGGTTTGGCGCTCCTGCTCATGTTGCCTCGAACACATAACATGAAGATCATAAATTTTGCCTTTGTAGTACTTTTTTGTACACTCTTCATCCATCCATACCTCAAATTCGCAAGTAGGCTTGTCGGGTTGCTCGTCAAGCTTGTTCTTACATGCCCAATAGCAGCGTCCACCATCTGGCAACCATTTGAACAAACTACATTTTTCTCTGCAGTAGCACCTTGGGACGTAAACATTTTGTTCAGACGTTTCTTATAGAGAAACTTTGGTTATTGTTAAGCGAAGGATATAAGTAGCATGCGATCGTTATTTATAATCAAGTCTTCACACAAAATGTAGTATTATACTGCGATTTACATATTATATTATTTTGAAAAAAAAATAATGTTTTCACATGATTTTCAACTTTTTCAGAACAACATAATAACTCAACAATGCGTAGTATTGTACTGCGATTTACATATTTAATTTTTCTGCAAAAAAATAGCTTTTTCTTCAATCGTTCAAGCTTTTGAACCACGCTTTAAGCTTTTTGAAAACGATAAGACAATTCATAAAACACATTATTGTACCACGCTTTACATATTTAATTTATTTTTTAATACGAGATTTTTTTATACCACATTCTTGGTCATGTTTACTAACAACGGTATTAAGATATAACGTTAAAAAAAAAGATGTAACAACATTATAGAAATTTATTATTGCATATATATTGAAACAAGAACAAGTACATACATGTATTACAAAAAATAATACCAAAACGAAAGACTAGGGGTATCCTTGATAGTTGGATACTATCACGCCCCAAATCCAAGGGACATGACCAGCACTCAACAGGGTATCCCCAGTCGAGTCGACCTGGGTGCCTTCTCTGACCCACGAGTTACCCCACATTTTCATTACTCTACTAACCAAATGGAAACAATTGTATATAATTGAAATACCTTTTTACAAACCATACATACATAGATGATATAAGCGTGGTTTACAAATTACATAAACCAAAATACAAAGTACATAATACATGCCTCGTGACCCAAACTTAATGTCTACGGAGCCTCAAAGGATACAAGATAACAGTACTATACTTGCCGGTAACAAGGCTCCGGCTATACCTTTTTACAAAACCAAAATAAGATCCTAGAATACAAGAACAAGGTGGCCTGAGCCACGTAGGGCCCCGAAAGGAAGGAGGCTCACCAATACAGCTGACGGGGAATGAGGAAAAGGTACGGATGGTGGATTGGAGTACCTGGTGAAGATCCACCTACAATCATAACACGGGTGTAGTGACCCTAGCAAAAAGGACGTCAGCACATTTGAATTGTACTGGTATGTTTGAACAAAACTTGTCCAAGTAAACTCAAGCCATATGTAAGTAGAACAATAACACAACAACAGAAGCAACAACTAAACGCACATAGAGGTATAATTAGTCAAACTAAGGGGCAATTAGTGCCCCACAGGTTTCAAACTCTCCTGCTGTCTCCGTCCATAGCTCTTCCTCATTTCCCGTCAGTTGTATTGGTGAGCCCTTTTCCCTCCAGGGCCCTGCGTGGCACCTGCCACCTTGCTATGGTATTTTGGAGTCTTATTTTGGTATTTGTAAAAAGGTATAGCCGGACCCTTGTTACCGCCAGGTATAGTACTGTCATCTTGTATCGTGCATTTTATTACTGTTATAGGGGTAGCAAAATTATGTAATGGTGCTTGGAAATATGTTTTGGGACTCACTGATAGGTGGATATGTCCATATTACAATGGAAACTCTGGTGAATTGTTTCTAAATTATATATGGTTAGTGAAAAGTTAGGGACTTGCATATCATGCTTTCAAACCATTTGAATTTCGAAGTTCTCATTCGAGGACGAATGATCTTAAGTGGGGGGGGGGGGGGGATGTAAGACCCCGTGAAAATGAGTGCTCAAGTTCTAGAAACTCATAGAGTCGGGTCCATCGATGTGTCGGAATCCTTTTGTACTGATTTTATACTTAAAAATCTAGAGTCAAAATGTTTCCGGAAAATTTTATTTCTGCGGCCAGGAATGTGGCGTAGATCAGGTATTCGGACCGCATATCGACTGAGAGTAAATCAGAGAGTAGCCAAATTGGATGTTTAAAATGCGGTCCATTATGCGATCACATAACAAATATGCGGACCACATAGATATAGCATAAATTTCTCGAGGATTTTTGGAGGTCAATTCTGCGGTACAATCTGCGGCCGCAGAATGTGTATGTGGACCGCATTCTCACCGCATACCCAAACAGAGAGGCCTGCAATTTGGGACCATTATAAGGTCCAATCTGTGGACCGCATGTCAACTATGCGTTCGCATAGTTGACCACAGATCCCTCGCGAACATCAGTCTTCTAAAAATTTTAAACCCGACCTTTTTCTAATAAAACACCCTAACACCTCATTTTTACACATTTTCTGAACAAAACAAGAGAGAGGGAAGGGAGAGTTCTTGCGAGAGAAAGGAATTTCCATCAAATTGATCCTCTAAAACCATACGGGCCGGAAAAATTTTAAGTTATAGTCTCCATCTCCACTTTTTTAGGTAAGGCCCCTAACCCTTTTCCCTAAATTTTCTGAGGTAATAAGGGTAGAAAAGTGATCGAAATCACTATTGACATATATATACATATATACATATATATATATATATATATATATATATATATATATATACTTTGTCAATAGTGATTCCGATCACTTTTCCACCCTTATTACCTCGGCCACCCTTATTACCTCGGTCACCCTTATCACACCAACCCACAGCTTATTACGCCGTGTTGCAGAGTGCAACCCGACCCTGCCGTACAGCTTCAATTCACAACAAATACAACCAAACAGCAAGTCACAAAAAATAAACAACAAGTACACCTCAAGACATCACCACAATAGTGTTACAAGTTTTCTATAACTATTAGTACCAATTCCATTGCTTTCAATAGTTCGTACTCAATTCAAGTTACCATAATGGCCCACAACATTTCAAGTACATTGTTATCGCACTTAAGCTGGTTTCACCATTTATGGATTCCTTCAGTCATTTGTTATTCAATTTTTACCACAAGGTGCATTTACAATCAAACCAGTCAAGAAGCTCACAAATAACCAACATAGATATCAATTATCAAACAATTTACATACCAAGCAAGGTGATTTCACAAGAATCAAGTTTAGCCATACATACCTCGAGTTGAATTTCCTTTTTAAGCTCCTATTCTATGTCACCAAGCTATCTAGCACAGCCCTCTACTTCTATCCAATTTTCCTTCACTAGATTCTAGGATTGAGTGACATGCATGAGAGTTTTCAGTTGTTAGTTAAAAATTAAATCATAGGACTCCCTTCCCTTAACTTTACTCAAAAAATTTAGGGAAAAGGGTTAGGGGCCTTACCTAAAAGAGTGGAGATGGAGACTATAACTTAAAATTTTCCCGGCCCGTATGGTTTAGAGGATCAATTTGATGGAAATTCCTTTCTCTCGCAAGAACTCTCCCTTCCCTCTCTCTTGTTTTGTTCAGAAAATGTGTAAAAATGAGGTGTTAGGGTGTTTTATTAGAAAAAGGTCGGGTTTAAAATTTTTAGAAGACTGATGTTCGCGAGGGATCTGCGGTCAACTGTGCGAACGCATAGTTGACATGCGGTCCGCAGATTGGACCTTGTAATGGTCCCAAATTACAGGCCTCTCTGTTTGGGTATGCGGTGAGAATGCGGTCCACATACACATTCTGCGGCCGCAGATTGTACCGCAGAATTGACCTCCACAAATCCTCGAGAAATTTATGCGATGACTATGTGGTCCGCATATTTGTTATGTGATCGCATAATGGACCGCATTTTAAACATCCAATTTGGCTACTCTCTGATTTACTCTCAGTCGATATGCGGTCCGAATACCTGATCTACGCCACATTCCTGGCCGCAGAAATGAAATTTTCCGGAAAAAATTTGACTCTAGATTTTTAAGTATAAAATCAGTACAAAAGGATTCCGACAATTCGATGGACCCAAATCTATGAGTTTCTAGGACATGAGCACTCATTTTCACGGGGTCTTACATCCTTCCCCACTTAAGATCATTCGTCCTCGAATGAGAACTTCGAAATTCAAATGGTTTGAAAGCATGATATGGAAGTCCCTAACTTTTCACTAACCCTATATAATTTAGAAACATTTCACCAGAGTTTCCTTTGTAATATGGACATATCCACCTATTAGTGAGTCCCAAAACATATTTCCAAGCACCATTACATAATTTTGCTACCCCTATAATAGTAATAAAATGCACGATACAAGATGACAGTACTATAACTGGCGGTAACAAGGCTCCGGCTATACCTTTTTACAAAAACAAAAATAAGACTCCAAAATACCATAGCAAGTTGGCAGGTGCCACGCAGGGCCCTGGAGGGAAAAGGGCTCACCAATACAACTGACGAGAAATGAGGAAGAGCTATGGACGGTGGACTAGAGTACCTGATGAGGATCCACCTACAACCATACCACGAATGTAGCGCCCCCAGCAAAAGGGGCGTCAGTACATTTGAATTGTAATGGTATGTATGAACAAAACATGTCCCAAGTAAACTCAAGTCATATGCAAGTAGAACAAGAACACAGCAATATAAGCAAGAACCAAACACACATTGAGGTACAATTAGTCAAACAAAGGGGCAAACAGTGCCCCACAGGTTACAAACTCTCATGTTGTCTCCTTTCACAATTCCACATCATTGATTTCATAATTTTGTTCAATGTATATATATATCAATAGTGATTTCGATCACTTTTTCCACTCTTATTACCTCGGCCACCCTTATTACCTAGGCCACCCTTGGCGCGCAACCCGACCCCACCGTACAGCTTCAATTCACAACAAACACAATCAAATAGCAAGTCACAAAAAATAAACAATAAGTACACCTCAAGACATCAACATAATAGTGTTACAAGTGCTTCCATAAATATTAGTACCAATTCCATTGCTTTTAACAGTTCGTACTCATTTCAAGTTACCACAATTGCCCATAATATTTCAAGTACATTGTTATCACCATTTACGGGTTCCCTCAATAACTTGTTATTCAACTTTAATCACAAGGTGTATTCACAGTCAAACAAGTCACAATAAACTCACAAATAACTAACGCGGATATCAACTACCAAACGATTCACATACCAAGCAAGGCAATTTCACAAGAATCAAGGTTAGCCATACATACCTGGAGTTGAATTCCCTTTATAAGTTCCTATTCTCAGTCACCAAGCTATCTAGCACAGCTCTCTCCTTCTATCAAATTTTCCCTTCACTAGATTCTAGGTTTGAGTGACATGTATGAGGGTTTTCAGTTGTTAGTTCAAATTCAAGGCATTGAACTCCCTTACATTAATCTTACTGAGAACAATTGGGTAAAGGGTTGGGGGTTTTACCTGTAAGAGTGGAGATGAAGATAATAACTTAAAATTTTCCCGGCCCGGATGGTTTTGGAGGATCAATTTGATGGAAATTCCTTTCTCTCTCAAAAACTCTCCTTTTCTTCTCTCTTATTTTTTCAGAAAATATGTAAAAATGAGGGGTTGTGATCTTTTATTAGAAAAGGGTCAAGTTTAAAATTTTTAGAAAACTAATACTCGCGACGGATCTGCGGTCAACTATGCGATCGCATAGTTGACATGCGGTCCGCAGATTGGACCGCTAATGGTCCTAAATTGCAAGCCTCTCTATTTGGGTATGCGGTAAGAATACGGTCCGCATACACGTTCTGCTCAAATTGCACCGCAAAATTGACCTCCACAAATCCTCGAGAAAATTATGCGACGACTATGCATTCCGCATATTGGTTATGCGATCGCATAATGGACCGCATTTTCAACAACCAATTTGTCTATTCTCTCGTTCACTCTGTGGTCGATATGCAGTCCGCTCACCAGATCTGCGATCGCATTCCTGACCATAGAAATGTCATTTTTCGGAAAAAATTTAACTCTAGATTTTTAAGTGTGAAATCGGTAGAAAAAGGATTCCGACACATCGATGGACCCAACTCTATGATTTGCTAGTACTTGAGCACTCATTTTCACCGGGTCTTACATCTTCCCCTCTTAAGATCATTCGTCCTCGAATGAGAACTTCGAAATCCAAATGGTTTGAAATCATTATATGCAAGTTCCTAAGTTTTCACTAACCTTTTATAATTTAGAAAATATTCTCCAGAGTTTCCTTTGTAATATGGACATATCCACCTGTCAGTGAGTCCCAAAATATATTTCCAAGCACCATTACACAATCTTTCTATCCCTATAACAGATATAAAGTGCATGACCTTCACACGTATACGTATTCAACCTCTCGATACACTTTTAACCATTTTGGTACACCAAGCATTAATCATCTATTCTATCAAAGCCATTTACCTATCACAAGAGTATGATACAGTTAATCATTTCAATACAATTCTTCCATGCAAAATTAATAATTATTTCCTTACATTGCCTTACAATGGGCTAATTATCTACCACAAAACACACAAAAATATGGGCACAACTTAAAGAATTACAATGGGGAAGTATTTAGTAACTTTTACGCAAAATGGGACACAATGCTAGTTTGCTTAGGGATAAGGATTTACATGACCACTCCTAGGCTTATGCGAACAAATGGGGGTATTTTACTTTCATTTCCTCTTCCGCTTCCCTCGTTGCCTCTTCGACTTTTTGGTTTCGCCACAACTCCTTAACCGAAGCGATTTCCCTATTTCACAACCTACGGACTTGTCTATCCAGAATAGCAACCGGAATCTCTTCATATGACAGCTCTGCGGTAACCTTGATGTCTTTAACTGGCACGATGGTGGACGGATCCCCAACCACATTCCTTAACATGGACACATGGAACACCGGTGCACCAAGGACATTTTAGGAGACACACTTGGTCGAATGAACCCCTTCTCTAATAAATCCTTCAGTTGCTCCTATAACTCTCGTAATTCTGCTGGCGCCATCCTGTATGGCATACAAGATATTGGCTGAGTATCGGGCAACACATCGAACCCAAATCAATCTCCCTATCTGATGGAATCCCTGGAAGCTCGTCTGGAAATGCCTCTAGAAATTCATTTACAACTGGCACGAATCCGAGGGCAGGCACATCTAAAGTGGTGTCCGCCACCCGGACCAAATGATAGATACACCACTTCCTAATCATCTTAGAAGTCTTAAGGTAAGAAATAAACCTACCTTTTGGCACAACACCATTCGCTCTCCACTCAATGACCGGATCGTTGGGAAACTCGAGTCTCATGACTCTTGTCCGGCAATCAAGTTTAGCAAAGCACGAATAAAGCCAGTCCATTCCCATAATCACATAAATCTACCATCCCAAGCTCAATAAGATCGGTCGTGGTAACACGACCACACATTGTGACAACACAATTCCTATAAACTCGCGCGACTATAATAGAATCACCAACCAAAGTTGATACAGAGAACAACTCAAGAAGTTGTTCGAGCTCAATCCCAAAACTCGAAGAAATGAATGGAGTGACATAGGAAAAAGAAGACCCAGGGTCAATAAGAGCATAACAATCAATGGCCTAAACAGACAAGATACTTGTAACCACATCTGCAGAAGATTCAGCATTCTGGTGACCACTCAAAGCATATAACTGGCTCGGTCCACCTCTACCACGAGCCTCACCCCTTTCTGCACCACGCCCTGCTGAAGCTGGAGGATGCACAGATGATGTAGTAACTGAAGAACCTGTTTTTATTCTGCCTATTTGCTTGTATCTTCAATTTCCTAGCCTCAGTGGCCTAAGAGAAACCCACAATATTCCCATAGTTCATATCTGAGTGCAAGGCCACTGTAGCAACCTCATTCATCACCAATGGACTAAGTCCCTGAACAAACCGTCGAACTCGAGCATTCATGGTCGACACCAACTAGGAGCATACTTGGACAATCTTACAAACTCTATATGGAACTCCCAAACACTCATGTTGCCCTGCTTGAGAACCTCGAACTCTATGGCGCAAGCTGCCATAGTCTTGGCAGGCAAGAAATGATCCATAAAAGCATCCACATATTCCTCCCATCTAGCCGGAGGGCTCCCCTCTTCGCGGGAATCCTCCCACATCTCGAACCACGAACGTGCCCCTCCCTTCAACCTGTAGGAAGCCAACTCACCCCCCTCTGATTCTGTGGCCTTCATCACACGAAGGGTCTTGTACAACTCATCAAGAAAATCCTGCGGATCGGCCTCTAGGTCTGTGCCTGAAAACAATGGAGGGGCCAATCTAAGAAACTGGTGGACTTTGGAGCTGGCAGAATCTCCATGTCCGCTGGAGGACATAGGGCATCGTGAGATCTCTAGTCCTGAGCAGCTACTAACTGGGTCAACATACGGATGGCTCCCCAAAGGTCCCCATCAGAAGCCTCGGGATCGGGAGCTTAAGCAATGCCAGGATTAGGAATATCGGTAGGAGGAATGGTGACTCCCTCTGCCGCTACTGGAAAAGGAGTGCCAGGATCCGGAAGGGACGGGCCAGGCAGATTCAAAGCCGGGGAGTCACTCTCACCCGCGATATCTGGTACATGGCTCGCAATCACACTTTGGGTGGCATTGGCCTCAAGGTCGAGTCTAACCTTCTTCTTAGGTGCCATCTCTGAAAATTTCGGATCAAGGCACAATTTAGACACCAATACTTTCACTTTTCGCTTTTCACTTCACCGCTCAAAATGGAATAACAAAGAAGAGAGTAGTTTCCTAAATGCTCGTGTAGCCCCCTACTTATAGACGTGGTCGACAACACATCGATAAGAAAGGCTTTACTAGGCACGACTCTGAGACACCCTAGGACTCTTTTTAAAACCTTAGGCTCTGATACCAAGTTTGTCATGCCCCAAATCTGAGGGACATGACCGGCACTCAACCGGGTATCCCCAGTCGAGTGGACCTGGGTGCCTTTCCTGACCCACGAGTTACCCCACATTTTTATTACTTTACTAACCAAATGGAAACAACTGTTTATAATTGAAATACCTTTTAACCCGCCACACATATATACATGATATTACGTGGTTTACAATCTACAATACCCAAAATACAAGTACATAATTCATGGTTAGTGACCCACACTTCATGTCTACGGAGCCTCTAAGGATACAAAATGACAGTACTATACTTGCCGGTAACAAGGCTTCAGTTATACCTGTTTACAAAAACCAAAATAAGACTACAAAATACAAGAACTAGATGGCATGTGCCACGCAGGGCCCCGGATGGAAATGCTCACCAATAAAGCTGACGGGGAAATGAGAAAGAGCTACGGACGGTGGACTGGAGTACCTACTGAGGATCCACCTACAATCATAACACGAATGTAGCGCCCCCGACAAAAGGGATGTCAGTACATTTGAATTGTACCGGTATGTATGAACAAAACTTGTCCCAAGTAAACTCAAGCCATATGCAAGTAGAACAAGAAACAACCAAACACACATAGATGTACAATTAATCAAACAAAGGGGCAATCAAGGCCCCACAAGATACAAACTCTCATGTTGTCTCATTTCACAATTCCACATCATTGATTGCATAATTTTTTTCAATGTATATATATATATATATATATATATATATATATATATATATATATATATATATATATATATATATATATATATATATATATATATATCAATAGTGATTTCGGTCGCTGTTTCCACCCTTATTACCTCGGCCACCCTTATCACACCAGCCCACACATTGTTACACTGTGTTGCGGCGCGCTACCTGACCCCACCGTACAACTTCAATTCACAACAAACACAACCAAATAGCAAGTCACAAAAAAATAAACAACAAGTACACCTCAAGACATCACCACAATAGTGTTACAAGTGTTTCCATAACCATTAGTACCAATTCCATTGCTTTCAATAGTTCGTACCCAATTCAAGTTACCTCAATTGCCCACAACATTTCAAGTACATTTTTATCACCATTTACGGGTTCCCTCAATAACTTGTTATTCAACTTTTATCACATGGTGTATCCATAACCAAACCAGTCACATGAAACTCACAAATAACCAATGCATATATTAACTACCAAACAATTCACATACCAAGCGAGGCGATTTCACAAGAATCAAGGTTACCCATACATACCTGGAGTCCAATTCCCTTTTTAAGTTCCTATTTTGAGTCACCAAGCTATCTAGCGCATCCCTCTACTTCTATGCAATTTTCCCTTCACTAGATTTTAGGTTTGAGTGACATGCATGAGGGTTTTCATTTGTTAGTTAAAATTCAAGGCATATGACTCCCTTACTTTAATCTTACTCAGAAAAATTGGAGAAAAGTTTAGGGGTTTTACCTGTAAGAGTGGAGATGAAGACAATAACTTAAAATTTTTCCGGCCCGGATGGTTTTGGAGGATCAATTTGATGGAAATTCATTTCTCTCTCAAGAACTATCCCTTCTTTCTCTCTTGTTTTGTTTAGAAAATGTGTAAAAATGAGGGGTTGGGGTGTTTTCTTAGAAAAGGGTTGGGTTTCAAATTTTTTTAAAAACTGATGTTCGCGATGGATCTGCGGTCAACTATGCAATCACATAGTTGACATGCGGTCCGCAGATTTGACCGCATAATGGTCCCAAATTGCAGGTCTCTCTATTTGGGTATGCGGTGAGAATGCGATCCCCATACACGTTCTATGGTCACAGATTTAACCGCAGAATTGACCTCCACAAATCCTCGAGAAACTTATGCGAAAACTATGCGGTCCGCATATTGGTTGTGCGATCGCATAATGGACCGCATTTTAAACATCCAATTTGGCTACTCTCTTATTCACTTTACGGTAGTTATGCGATCCCCATACCTGATCTGCGACCGCATTCTTAACCGCATAAATGAAATTTTCCGAAAAAAAATTGACTCTGGAACTTTTTAGTGTAAAATCGGTAGAAAAAAGGATACGATGCATCGATGGACCCGACTCTATGAGTTTCTAGGACTTGAGCAGTCATTTTCACGGGGTCTTACAGGTACATTGGACGAACTTGCACCAGAATTACCACCACCATGCACACTACCTAAAGGACATTTGCGACGGTCGTGTCCTTTCTGCGAGCATATGCCACATTTACGTGCATAAATTATGTCACCAACATCCATTAGTTCCGTATGTGCATTCTCTTTTTCACTTGCAGCTTACGCAAGTAGTCCTTATTACAACCATCTTAAAAGGTTCCTGTGGCCAATAATACTCAACACCTAATTATCACGACCCGACCCTCGTCTCATGAATTTTCGTTCCGTTTTCCCCGTTATATGCGTACTCATGTTCCAATATGTGTACTTGGTGATTTTATGTCAATTCGGATCGTGTTTGGTAGTAAATGGGACAATTAGTCTCTTTAAGGAAGAATTAGTTTGAAAAAGTCAACCGGATGTTAAATTCCGATGATTCGGTTAGTTTCGGGGGATGATTTAAGGTTTAGGAGCACAATCAAAATGAATTTTTGAGGTCCAGTGAAGAAATTAGCCTATTTTGGCGAAGTGAGTATTTTGGCGATTTCCAGTTGATAGGTGAAATATTGATTCGGGAGTCGGAATGGAATTCCGACAGTTCCAGTATCTTCGTTAGGTGATTTCGGACTTGTGTGCAAAATTTCAGTTATAATAAAAGGTTTGGTAACATTCTGAGCTGTTCACGTGAGACCCCCCCGCCCCCCTTTATATTTATTTTAATTCATTAGAGGACAAGAAAACCTAGCCCCCACCCTTTGCACCATCTTCCTCATGTCAACCCTTCACAATTGCTGCTGCTTCCCGTTTTTGCTTCTGTTTGGTCCAGCAGTGACTAGCTGCTTCATCTTCCTCCATAACCACCAGCGAATCGCCAGCTCCATCCCATACCAACTAAAGTCACCTCCCAAACAGCCCCACGCCATCAACTGCTTCACCCCTCTTTCCAGCTCACCACCAACCTCCGTCGACCAGCCCACTGTCACGGCCTCGCTGCCCGTCAACCAGTCCACTGGCACGCCAAACTCCAGCTTGAAACAACACTTGAAAGCAGTCCAAAAATGCCTCAGAAAATGCCCTAAAACTCCATGAAAACATCTGAGTTACACCACCACTTTTAGCTCCAGAAATCACTTCAAAAACCAGCCAAAGAACTGCATTAAACCACACCTTAGAGCAGTCATGTTTGCACCTAAAACACAGCATTACGGCGGGTTCGAGTCAAAGTTTTCCGACGAGCTTTTTCCGATTCGATGTGCGAAGAGGATTGGTTGGAGGTAAGTTTTATGGACTAAAAACATCATTTAAACGTGATTTCAACCCTTTAATTTCTGGAATTTAAATCAAAAAGGGAAGAACTTGGGCTTGGAATTCTGAATCTCAATTGGGGATTTGGAGGAGCAATTAGACTCCGATTTTGATGAATTTAATATGTATAGAATCGTGGCGAGACGAGGATCATCTTGATGTAAATTTTTATGGATTTCAAGATGCGGGCCCGGGGCTCGGGTTTTGCTAATTTCGCAAATTTTGATATTTTTCGAGTCTTTTCGATTTGGTTATGTTCCATTAGCCTATTGTAATGTATTCATTATGGTTTTGGGTAGTTTCGTCGCTCGTAGGGGTTAATTTGAGAGGAAAGAACATTGCGAGCTAGTCTACGGCCGGCTTGAGGTGAGTAATGGGTGTAGATGATGACCTTAGGGTTTGAAACCTTAGAATATCACATTATGAGGCTATTATTAGGCTAGACACACACTCCATGGCTAGTGCGGGGTTGAATATGTTGGAAATTGTGACTCGGTCCAATCCGAGGGATAAATTATGCTATGTTGACGATTGCTTTGCAACTATATTAATGATATTTGTACTTGATGCCATGTTTGGGCCCTTGTGCAGACTTGTAGAATCCATTAGTAATTGGTATATCAGAGTTAGCATGATTTGCATATTATTTGAATTCAGCCCAGGGTTTCATTACTATTTTTGCAAACTCAGCCATATTTCTATGTTTTGAAAACTCAAATGATTCCTAAATGATATTTCGGGCTGACGATCATTATCTCACTATTTTTTTGGACTGTATATTATTTCTAGGAACGGTGGTAACTATTGGCACCGTATGTTATAATGGAAATGGTGGTAACTATTGGCACCGTATACTATGATGGAAATAGTGGTAACTATTGGCACTGTATGATATTGCACTTGGGGTGTAGGAGCCCCTCCGGAGTCTGAACCCTCACTGTGAGTGCGGGTACCCATATGGATTGCTCGGGCTGCACGTCACAGTGTTCATGTGCATTACATTGCATTTCATACATTTACTTTTTGTTGATTTATATGTATATCTTTGAGGTTTGTACTGCATAGAACTTTTGAGGTTTGTACTGTATAGAACTGCTAGGTAGCTTCATTTTGTGTAAATTCCTGATTTCTCATCTTCGGGGTTTTTGTATGCTTATTACTCGCTAAGTTGGTAGACTCACCCCATACTCCCTGCACCTTGTGTGCAGATTCAGGTGCTCCAAAGGCTTAGCGCGTGCTGCTGCTGATTAAATATTTGTCAGAGTATTGAGGTAGCTGCCAGCGTCCGCAGGACCCATTTCTCTGATACCATCAGTTATTTCTTGTTGATCAGATATTTGTATCTTTTCCTTACAGACTTTGTCTTTGGTTTTTGTTAGAGGCTCTGTACTCGTCACCCCAGGTCTTGGGAGTATTGTTGCTCAGTTGTTGTTTCTTCATATCGTTTTATTCTCGGTTATTGGAGTTTTGTTCAAGAATTTCTATAATCTTTCTTAAATCTGTTGAAAGTTGAGTTGAAGAGTCATGGTTGAAGAGTTGTTGGTCAGGCTTGCCTAGCCTTGTGGCCGGGCGCCATCACGACCGGCTTTGGGTTGTGACAAGTTGGTATCAGAGCCTATGATACTAGGCCTCACGAGTTATGCGCCGGCTTAGTAGAGTCTCGTGGATCGCTACGTAGACGTCCGTATCTATCATCAGGAGACTGCAGAACCTTTAGGAATAACCTCACATTCTTTGAATTCTTATCGTGCGTACTTGATTCATCTTGGTTTGTTGCTCTTGAAATTCCTTCCTCACGTTGTATGCGCCTATAAGCGCCCAGTATTATATATGCCTGATAGCTGATGATCCCCCAATCGAGGGGCGAGTTATGATTTCTATGAGTTGATGTTGGACCAGTTTGGAGGACCTGAGGCCGAATCTCTGTCTTATGGCTTGAGCACCAAGGTGCTGATGGCGCGAGCTAGTGTTATGAGCTTATAAGTTCAGTATTGTCCCTAATGGTGGTAATGGCGGCTGGATAACTATGTGGTGCGTATGTTGGTGCCGTGTGATGTGTCTATATTGCTTGGAAGCGTCGAAGAAGGTTTGCTAGATGTTAGATGGACCATTAAATGCTTGATTCTCATTGTGAATTGGAGATGTGGTTCGAGATATGGGCGCGTGAAGAACCTTTTCGAGTCTCCTAGATGGGGGTGTGGGTGTTGTGGTATGAGTCCAGGCTCAGGAAGACCAACTGATTTCGTGAGGTGTATGTCGGTGGATGATGTATTGAAATATTTTATTGAATCAAGCAGGTGGGTTATCTTCTGCAGAGTGTTCTGAAGTGGTAGGATCCTTATTTGAATGTTAAAAGATCTCATATATAATTGAAAGGTATATATTCTATATGTTATGATTCGAATAGGTGCAACGCATGTTCATGTATCAATTTTTGATAATATAATACAGGTGTTATTGAGATTACTGTTATTGATATACATTGTGATGTTTTAACAAGTTGGGCGTGTTATTAGGATGGTTTCACTGATTCTCTGGCAGGTTGATAGGCTCAATTACAAAGGAAACTCTGCCGAAAATTTTGGAAAATTTGGGACTTAGTAAAAATTTTGTCGCCTAAGAGTGGGCTTAACAGTTGTGTGAATGAATGCAAGAGTTGCATGAGAGTTAGAATTTTTGATGATTCGTGTTTCCAAAAGCTTATGAAATAGTGGGTGTATTCTCACCATGGCATTACGACAGCAATAGAGTATATGTGTTGTGATATATATGCCTTCAAGCTAAGTTGGGGAGGTTTCTGTGGATTAGCTGATTGTACGGTTATGTACCATGTTAGATCCGATTTGTTGCATGTGGGTGAACCAGTTCTGGTTGCAGAAAGTGAGCCGAGGGTGGCACGAGTGAAGCAACATTTTGCCAAAGGTTATATGGTGCTTCGTAGATGTGAGAAAGATAAAAGAATGTTTCGAGTTGTTGATAAGGAATGCTTAGTGTTCAGAGAAGAAAGTGTTTGGTTGTATCAAAATGAGATCTTGTCTTGTGGTGTCAGAGTGTTGATAAGACACGAGTGGGGATTCGTTAAGTCAAGTATTTTGCAGTATGTATAAGAGAGAATGACTTTTGAGAATGGTTTTGATGTGTTCAAGATCCTATATGTATCGCTCAGGTGTTTGAGGTTGAGTATGTGGCCAAGTCAGTGTTTTCATTAGAATGGGTCAAGACTTGTGGTATTTTTATGTCAATTGCGGGATTCTATGTATTAGTATTTGGGAAGTAATGGAAACTAATTCAGAGTCGCAGGAAGTTCTTCGGGTAAAGTATTCTGGAATGTGGTATTCTGAGAACGTTTGAGAAAGTATTCAGTGGACTATGGGTCTTAGGCAGTATGGTCTGGTGTTTGGGTCTCGTATAGTGAGCCTGGGTTGAGGCATTGTGGTGCTACAGCAAGAGATTATATCAAGTTGAAAATGATTCAGGTGGAAATCTAGGCAAATAAAGTAACTTGTTAGGGGACCGAATCGGCATGGTAAAGGTATGATCAATTGTTGGTATGTGTTCGAGGCTATGGGTTAATACAAGCGTTGGGCAACGAAGCCCTTAAGTACCGGAAGTGTACTTAGCTTGGTTCAGGTAGAGGGATTCCGTCCTTGGCAGTTTAACTTGTGCAAGTAGAATTGAGAGAGAATTCTTGTTGAGTTCATCATGGTTTGGAGATGTATATTTTCTATGGTCATGCGAAGCATGGAGTGTACAATAATTTTTCTTCTAAATGGGATCAACGAAAGTTATCGTGTTATCCTTGGAGGATATGGTGTATGCGGTATGTTGTGAAGGACCGAGATATGCGTGTGCAAGGTTTCGGTAAAGTTTTGAAAGGTATGGTGGATTTGGCTATGTCTTAGGTAACGAGTAGCTTCAAGTAATCAAGGAAATGGTACTGTTAATTGGAAGTGATTGGATGATGGCATATGTTTCGGAAAGAGGGTAATCCCACAAATGATACATCAGTAGTGTTACAACATTTTTCTTATGGGGTCGACTGCGGATATCTGAGATGTTTGATGGCACATGGGGGTTTTAAAATATCCCTCATGGGATAATTGGGGTTCTTGAGTTGCAATTTGTGTTAGTACTGTGGAAATTAGGATCAGGTACAGTGTGTCGTGTGCTATGAGTAGTCGGGGACTGAGGGTTCCCCGGTGCACTCTATGTAGTGGTTATGGATCGTGGATGTTGTATTGGTACTGTTAGCGGCTATTGGGACTTGGAAGCCGAGTGGATATTTCCTTGCTTAGTATATTAAATTCTGGATATGATTTGGGGATATAGCGTGATTGTCTCTGTGTCGGATTATTCTAAACGATTGTGCTATGAGTAATGTTGGGAAATTCCAGAGTTTGCGTGGCGAGGTGTATCAGACTGTATTCTAGCTGAATGGTTGTGTTTCAAAGACTAGAGGACAACTGGGAAGGATTGTGTTCCTTAATTGGGCCTTCGAGGCGGATGTCAGTATAGAGGTTTCTACCATTGATTTCGGTTTCGGTATTGAGGGTCTTTTCAGATGCGTCCTTGTGGCCGGGCATGTCGTCGTGCGAGAATGTGGATTTCGGTAGTTATGTGGCATTGGGAACCATATTGTATGGCTCATGTGGCATTGGGAACCATATTGTATGGCTCCGGCATGTGTTATAGTAGTAGAAGTGGAATTTTGTAGCTTACAATGCTAAATTGATATCTTTTTGAACTCAATTTGCTTACGACCGACGTTGGCATTTTGTTATTATGAGCAAATTTGGCTCGATGTGCACCTCCCTAGGTGACGTAGTTATGTGGATCAGGTGGCACGCTGCCACGAGTGTGTTGTGTGGATCGGGTGGCACGCCACCACGGATATGTTATCTGGGTCGGTTGCGCTCCGCAACAGTGTGATGTTGGGAATAGCTTTGTATGTGTTGCTTTGTATTCCTTGCTTCTTGGCTTCCGAGGGAAGTCCGTAATGAGAATTACTTGGCGAATAGCGCGTTGGTTGTGTCCTTCCAGGACTGAATGGTGTATATTACTTGTTTCACCGTGAGTGTGATGGGTGGTTTGGTTCAGGCATCGATCTATGCATGGCTATCTACTTTGAGAATGGTAACATGAGGTGCTTCATGTGTAACAGTGTTGGGATAGGATCGCGCGTTGTAGCGAGGCCACGTGAAGTTATGACCTCTCGAGGAGGATTCAGGTGCTCTATTCCTATGATGTGAGACGGGGTCTCAGCTTTGTTTTGTAATGGTATTGATGAGTTTGAGGCATAACTCTTCCGGTTGAGTCATTTGTCCTGATTTGGGTATGTGTATACTATCATTTCGAGTGTTGGCTTGTGCGGTATATTGCATGATTTCACCTAAGGTCTCAGGTGTGGGTTAGTACAATTGGTTAGTGTAAATTTTGGGTATGGTTTCGGAGAATGCAAAGTGGTTCTATGGTTTATGGTCTGAATGGAATGGGAAATTTCAGTTGTGTTGTATCATTGGATGTAGAATAGGGTGACGTGGGAACGCCCTAGGTATATTCTTGGTAAGATCCTTCAGCAATTGGTTTACTTCTAGAACAACCCTGGATACGCTCGAGGACGAGCATTTGTTTAAGTTGGGGAAGATGTGACGAACTGACCCGTCGTCTCATGTATTACCGTCCCGTTTTCCCGTTATATGCTTACTAATGTTCCAATATGTGTACTTGGTGAATTTGAGTCAATTCGGATCGAGTTTGGTAGGAAATCGGACAATTAGTCTCTTTAAGGAAGAATTAGTTTGGAAAAGTCAACTGGATGTTGACTTGTGAGTTAGAGGGCTCGGAATTGAATTCCGATGGTTCGGTTAGTTTTGAGGGATGATTTATGGCTTAGGAGCGCAATCGAAATGAATTTTGGAGGTCCGGTGAAGAAATTAGCCTATTTTGGCGATTTCGGGTTGATAGGTGAAATTTTGATCCGAGAGTCGGAATGAAATTCCGACAGTTCTAGTAGCTTTGTTAGGAGATTTCGGACTTGTGTGCAAAATTTCAATTGGTTTTGGAGGTGTTTAGGTCGTTATTTGATCGAATGCGTGTTTTTGGAAATTTAAAGTAAAATAAAATTATATATATATATATATATATATATATATATATATATATATATATATATATATATATATATATATATATTATATAAGGTTTGTTCACATTCTGAGCTGTTCACGTGAGACCCCGGGCCCCCCCCCCCCCTTTATGTTTTTTTTTCATTCATTAGAGGACAAGAAAACCGAGCCCCCACAATTTGGACCCTCTTCCTCACGTCAACCCTTCACCATTGCTGCTGCTTCCCGTTTCTGCTTCTGTTTGGTCCAGCAACGACTAGGTGCTTCGTCCTCCTCCATAACCACCACCGAACCGCCAGCTCCATCCCATACCAACTGAACCCGCCTCCCAAACAGCCCGCATCGTCAACTCCTTCACCCCTCGTTCCAGCTCACCACCAACCTCCGTCGACCAGCCCACTGTCATGACCTCGCTGCCTGTCAACGAGTCAATTGGTACGCCAAACTCCAGCTTGAAACACCACTTGAAAGAAGTCCAGAAACGCCTCAGAAACAGCCCCAAATCTCCATGAAAACACCTGAGTTACACCACCACTTTTAGCTCCGAAAATCACTTCAAAAACAAGCCTAAGAACTACATTAAACCACACCTTAGAGTAGTCATGTTTGTACCTAAAACACAGCATTACGTCGGGTTCGAGTCAAAGTTTTCCGACGAGCTTTTTCCGATTCGACGCGTGAAGATGATTGATTAGAGGTAAGTTTTATGGACTCAAAACATCATTTAAACGTGATTTCTACCGTTTAATTTCTGGAATTTATATCAAAAAGGGAAGAACTTGGGCTTGGAATTCTGAATCTGAATTGGGGATTTGGTGGAGCAATTAGACTCCGATTTTGATGAATTTAATATGTATAGACTCGTGGCGAGACGAGGATCATCTTGATGTAAATTTTTCTGGATTTCGAGATGTGGGCCCGGGGCTCTGGTTTTGCTAATTTCGCGAATTTTGATATTTTTTGAGTCTTTTCGATTTGGTTATGTTCCATTAGCCTATTGTAATGTATTCATTATGGTTTTGGGTAGTTTCGTCGCTCGTAGGGGTTGATTTGAGAGGAAAGAACATTGCGAGCTAGTCTACGGCCGGCTTGAGGTGAGTAATGGGTGTAGATGATGACCTTAGGGTTTGAAACCTTAGTATATCACATTGTGAGGCTATTATGAGGCTAGACACACACTCCATGGCTAGTGCGGGGTCGAATGTGTTGGAAATTGTGACTTGGTCCAATCCGAGGGATAAATTATGCTATGTTGGTGATTGCTTTGCAACTATATTAATGATATTTGTACTTGATGCCATGTTTGCGGCCTTGTGCCGACTTGTAGAATCCTTCAGTGATTGGTATATCAGAGTTAGCATGATTTGCATATTATTTGAATTTAGTCCAGGGTTTTAGCACTATTTTTGCAAACTCAGCCATATTTCTATGTTTTGAAAACTCAAATGATTCATAAATGATATTTCGGGCTGACGATCATTATCTCACTATTTTTCTGGACTGTATATTATTTTCAGGAACGATGGTAACTATTGGCACCGTATGTTATAATGGAAATGGTGGTAACTATTGGCACCGTATACTATAATGGAAACAGTGGTAACTATTGGCACTGTATGATATTGCACTTGGGGTGTAGGAGCCCCTCCGGAGTCTGAACCACCTCTGTGAGCGCGGGTACCCATATGGATTGCTCGAGCTGCACGCCACAGTGTTCATGTGCATTGCATTGCATTTCATACATTTACTTTCTGTTGATTTATATGTATATCTTTAAGGTTTGTACTGTATAGAACTGCTAGGTAGCTTCATTTTGTGTAAATTCCTGATTTCTCATCTTCGGGGTTTATATATGCTTATTACTCGCTAAGTTGGTAGACTCACCCCATACTCCCTGCACCTTGTGTGTAGATTCAGGTGCTCCAAAGGCTTAGCGCGTGCTGCTGCTGATTAAATATTTGTCAGAGTATTGAGGTAGCTGCCAGCGTCCGCAGGACCCATTCTCTGATCCCATCAGTTATTTCTTGTTGATCAGATATTTGTATCTTTCCCTTACAGACTTTGTCTTTGGTTTTTGATAGAGGCTCTGTACTCGTCACCCCAGGTCTTGGGAGCATTGTTGCTCAGTTGTTGTTTCTTCATATCGTTTTATTCTCGGTTATTGGAGTTTTGTTCAAGAATTTCTATAATCTTTCTTAAATCTGTTGAAAGTTGAGTTGAAGAGTCATGGTTGAAGAGTTGTTGGTCAGGCTTGCCTAGCCTTGCGGCCGGGCGCCATCATGATCGGGTTTGGGTCGTGACTCTAATGGCTGCAGCTTTCCACTATATGTGTCTACGTATGCATCAACACTGTATTGCCTATCAATATAGTTTGTTTCCCTTTATCTAACTTGTTGAAAACACTTTAACGCATGTGCGCATGACATGTGGTAGATGGTCCATTCCCCATATGGACACAACCTTCCATTTTTCATTCACCATCTGTAGATTATTCCCACGCTGTCCGCTGATAGTTGTCTTAACTTTAAAAATACCCCGTTCATGATCGTACTGAAGAAATGAATGCTACTGTGCTTGCCTACTGGACCTTTCAAATCTTCTCATGGGTATTGGCATAAATTCAACACCCCAGTCCATGAATTCTGAGGCAGCTGCATGTCTTTCAACAAACCTCTCCGCACTCTCCTTGAATGTCATGCGGATCATGACAGTGATAGGCAGTCCACGGGCTGACTTCAAATAGCCGTTGAATGACTCCGACATGTTTTTTGTGAGGGCTCCGCACCGTCTGTCGCCATGAGCATGCAATGTTCACATGTGAAGCTCATGCCCCATCAACCAAGTATAGTCACTTGGTTTTAATTACCGGATCGCTTCCATGCACCTCGTGAATTTGCACTGTTGTTGTTCAGTTGCAGCCATCCACATTAAGTCATGCAAGGTCTTGTCAGGATATTTCTTCTGAAAATTGGCCTTCAGGTGCCGCACACAGTAACGGTGGTATGCATATGGTTCCTGCCATTTAGGCAAGTGACGCACAGAACTTAAAATACCACCATGCTGATAAGATATTAGACAAATACATGAATGCTAATTGACAACATGCTGCTTCAAGTGGTTTATAAAAAGTGTCTTTGTCTCTTCACTTTTGTTGGCACATATGGCAAAAGCTAATTGAAATATTTTCCCGTTGGCATCTACTGCAATTGCAATCAAAAGCTTAATATCATACTTTCCATAAACATGAGTACTCTCTATGGAAATAACCGGACGACAATGCACAAAACCATCAATTGCCGGTTTAAATGACCAGAACACATAGTTGAATATATATTCATTTCTATAAAATTGATACAGAAAAAGTACTCTCTCGGATGAACAGTGCTTTCTTTAATACTGTTTATTGAATAGTATTCTCATTACTATTCATCCGGCATATCGCCGGATTCCGGTGGTGGATTATCATAATTTTAGTGTCCCGTCAATTCCCTTCTTGTTGCAAACACTTTCCAACTGATTTTAATTCAAAATCTGCTCTCAATCGCGACAGATCTTACTTTTAGTAATTTCACTGTTCATTCGAATTATGTTTCTGTTTTGAGCTTTGATCGATCTAAATGGATGTGATTCCCTCTCCCCAGCCTTGTGCTGTGGGAGAGGCTGCTAAAATCCAACCAGAAAGTCAAAATGGACATGGATCCAATCAGTCATATGCTTCGAAGCTCAACGGACAGCAGTCTGCCGAGATCAAACCACATATGGAGCTTTGTCCAATCTCATTTGAACAAGGTATCCCAATTATCGAGTTTACAGTTGATGAAGTTAACTCATTCACAAAGGAGGAAGGTCTCCAACAAGCTGTGGTAATTAAATTTTCGTATGGAAAGCCGGATCTTCAACATCTAAGGCAGATCCTGCCGAAACAACTTGCTGTCAAGGGAAGCTGTAACATCGGACAACTAGAATTTCGTCACATTCTTGTAAGATTCAATTTGTTTGAAGATTTTTCTCAGGTTGTATCAAGAACAAATGGATATATAAGGACTAAAGGAGAAGATTTCTTCTTTCGGACATTCCCGTGGACAATGGGATTTAATCCGAGAGAGGAAACGTCAAAAGCTGTGGTATGGATTTCATTTCCCGATCTGCCTGCAAATCTGTTTGCAAGAAATTCAGTTCTGTCCATCGCGTCAGCAGTAGGAAAGCCTATTGCAGTAGGTAAAGCAACTCAAGATCGAACGCGACCAAGTACGGCTAGAGTTAAGGTATTGATCGATCTGCTCGACAAGCATCCAACAAAAATAAAGATTAAGATTGTAGATCCCAATTCTGGAAAGGTATCTTTTATTGACCAGAGGATAGTGCTAGATAATGTCCCGGCATTCTGCACGCATTGCTACCATCAAGGTCATAATGTTAATTCGTGTCGACAGATTCCATTAAACGAAACAGAAGATCATACTAATGTTTCAAATGATAAGTGCAATCTATCTAAACTAGAAGGGGATGCAAGGGAATACTTGAAGGCAAACAAGGCGGCTAGTCGAGCAGTTTATCAGGTGGTAGGACAATCGAAGTTTGTGGGTTGTGCTGAACAATCTGATACTGTTAATTCAATTACAACTGATCATGGGAAGCAAGTGATCGAAGGGTAGAAAACAGCAAATTTGGCAGTAGTGCAAGATGATGTAGCTCAAATACATTCTGTCATACAATCTGCAGATCCAGGTCACGAACAAAAGGCATGTAGATTCAAGAAAGATAAATCTGTTGTAGAGGTGCAGGCAGAAGAAAAGCAAGGCAGTGACCTACCTGGTAATAATGGTGATGGTCTTGACAAGTTACAAGGGGATGCAAGGGAGTATCTCAATGCTAAGCGATTTAGACAAGGCAATAAAGAAGTACAAGAAAAAGTTGAAATCTCAGGAGTTGAAGTGGCAAAAATAACACAGCAGCTGGTTCAAAATGCAATAGCAGTTACTGGTCCAACTGTCGAGGATTCACAAGTCCAAAATGATATGAACCTGAATGTTGTCAACTCTAAAAACACTGACCAGGACAGGGGTGAATTGGATCAGTTTACTAGGATTGTGGTGACATCCGACAATGAAGTTGATGCTGCTTCAACAGTGCTATCTGCAGAAATCCTAGAAGGAAAGAATATTGAAAATGCTCAGTCATTTCAATTGAATACTACTGTTTCATTAAGCCAAAATACAGTAACAGATAATTATTCTGTTCATTCGACAAATGTTGAAGATCCTACTCCAAACTTATCTACAGCAGGTTGATTCTGTCCAATCAAGATTGTTGGAAGAATATGTTAAATCAAGGGGTGAAGTAAATTATAATTCTGGCCAACAGCTTGTAGCGACTAAAGAGCAGATGCCTGGAATTACAAAGGTTGCTGAACAGACACTGGTAGATCAGTTTGATCATTCTTCACATGGAGTAAAGCCAACTGGACAATGTCTGGTGACACCATCTGAAAATGCTGAAGTTGTAAAACTTAGTGAGGCTTATGATCCAGCAGTTATACAGCCTGCAGTCCTAAACAATCCAAAAGACAATGATCAGCTTGGGACACAGCAGAAGGATAGATTGAAGTCAATAGAAACCCTCGGGATGGAATTGACAGTTGCAGATCAGCTTATTCACAATCCAGCAGTAGAAAATGAATCGTCAGAAGCACCAAAAGTCCAACTAACAGTAGTTAATTTCGTGGCAGTTGACAATCTGGTTAATAGTTGGGATACAAAGGATGATCAACAACAATCTATGGCAATTGTTACACCTCCAAAGGATGCAGCAGAATCGCAACCTCCAGCATCTGCGTATAAAGCACATTCCAATCAGTTGTTTGAAACAGAGGAACAGCTTGAAACTGCGGATGCTGTTACATCTAACAGCAAAATAGATTATACTGTTCAATTACCTCCTATTTCAAATAACAGTATCAATGATGACGAAGGAAAAACAATGGGATCAAATTTTCAGCCATGTCACAGTCATACCAAATCACAGAATTCAGAGACAAAGAATGCTGATCACAATTCAAGCACAAAATATACTCCTACTATTCCAAAGAGGACAAAGGTCGTTAAATCGAACTCATGGAATAACCAAAGAGACTACGATGGTGACGAGACTTGGGGAGATGGACTTGCTAGTTTTTCATGGGAAGAAGAAGACCAAGAGGGTGATCAAGAAGACAGTGATGATTCGGTCGAGCAAAAATGTCAAAACAAAAATGCAAAAAAGAATCGTCGCGCAATCGTCAAACAATCAGCGACTCAAAGGGCATGTGAAGACGTAATCATAAGGAAGCTCCCAATGAGAAATGCTAAGCAAAAACAAACAGTGCAACCTTCTGTCTTAAAACATAATCGACTGAGGAACAAGAGGGAAGTTTAAAGACATCCGGAGTCTACACTCCACATAGTTGAAGAAAAGCAAGCAATTATGCTTTCTTTCCCATCTCTTTAAAGTTTATTGCTTCTTGCTTTTTATTTTTTAAGGCTTTTTTTCAGCATCGATAGGTTTTATAAGATAAGGTCGCCGCCGGTGTTTGTTATATGGGTAACAAATCTGGCGTCCCCCTCCTTATCGTATAAACTTATCTTTTTTTCTTAATAGGTTGAATACGGGAAGATTGACAACCTTTCACGTTATTCACCTATTTGTTGTATTTTTAGTTTCTATTAATAAAATCAAAAATTGCCCTCGGGCCAAAAAAAAAAGAGTATATATTCGGGTCTGTCTGGATTCCGCTCATGCCTCCATTCAACAACAGTCCCGTGTTAAAGGGTTGTAGTGCGGCCATGCCAAGTACCTGGGCAGATTTAAAAAATACTTATCCCAGTAGCTACAAACAAGTTTAAAGGTACGTTTGCGACTGAGATATGCCTTTCTTTTGGTCATAGTACAACCATACTCCTGGTGGACGGCTATAATACACTCTTTAATCTTGAAAGAGAGAAGTATGAATGTATGTTTGAAGTTAAGTATTGAATGAATTTTCATAAAATTGAAACTCTTATAAATAAGGCAAGTCCGAGCTTGGGGTGTAGAATTTTTAACGGAATTCGCAGTACAATACTACGTTGTATGTATTTGAATTATTGTTATGTCATTAAATTATTGGTGGGCCAATTAATATATAACTTGCAGTACTATACTGCGTTTAAGCAATTCACAATATAATACTGCAAATTATATTAAAAAAATTTAATATAGTTCACAGTACTATACTGCGAATTACTTTAACGGCAAAATTTTTATTAAACTATTTGCAGTACAGTACTGCAAATTATCTATTTGTATAACTTTTTTTAACATTAAAAATATACTTTATATCTAAATTCCCATCATTTCAGTTTCGGACTCACTGTTTTAAAATAGAAGGGAAACATCAAGTATGAAAATCGATCCAATACTATTCACGCATGGATATTCATTCACATTCTATTTACAACACTTTTTATAGCTTCCATTCCTTTTCTATTTATGACAAATTTCGTAAAATAAGAAAAAAGGGAAAAAGAAAAAAAGAGAGGACGAACGATTTATTAGGCAGGTGAGTCAGCATTATAAGTTCACAACAGTGACAGAGTGCTTCGTGTAAATCATGCATTCTCTGATTGGTGGAAAGGACCAAAAGTCCGTGTCTGAATCCACCAGCGCGTGTACTACTTGACATCTAAGAATCCACGGCCCCCACTACCTCAAGTTGTAGGGATCCTATAAAATATAAAAGAAGGGGTCCCCTAATGTATAAGATTACATTGTTCTTTTCTCTTTTTTGTTCCCCTCTTTTAAACATTGAAGCAAATTAATTTGATGAATTGATTTATTTTCAGTTTGGTATTATTTGATATTAATTGTAAAATCCACTAAGTGATTTTACTTGGCATAAAATAAAATAAATAAATACTCATACATGAAAATCAATTTGTTTCCGAATGTTATAGGAACAACGCCCTCTCTTAACGAAAGAATTTTCCTAAACAAATGAACCCATGCTTTTTCGTAATTCGTATACCCCTAATTAAAAAAGAAATGAAAGTATAAGATTTTTGACTTATCAACACAGTTTAATACTATGTTATAGTATAGTTAGGGCAGAACCAAGATTTCAATTTGATGAGTTTGAAATTTTAGAACGATGACTTCAAATACTAACAATTGGAGTTTAGTATTTATACATATTTAATAAATTTTTTAACATAAATACATTGTTTGCGTAAAAATTTCTGGATAACAGAGTTTCTAGATCCGCATGAGTATAGTAGTTGTTATTTTTATCAAATTAAATCAAGTAACACTTAATTTATAAGTTTATCTATAATTAATTTATAAATGACTTAATTAAGGATCTTGATTATTCTTTAGCTCAAAATTCTCATACACTTTATAAGCATAAAACAATAGAGTTAAATCGGGGGCCAATCATAGCAGATCGCAATAAACCAACCAACCAAGTGAAAAAAGACAAGAGATAAAAGATATTTATTAATGAGAGAAGGATAGAGATCTTTTATTGATAATATCGATTTGGTCTGTCTCTCCATAGAGAGGTTCAGAGCCTTACAGTGATATTCTCCCCTTTCTCGGGAAGAGTTCAGAAGAAGAAGGAGCAGCGCCTTTTAGAGTTGTTTCTCTTAGTATTTATAGCTGTGGACTTTGCCAGCTGGCCTTGGATAGCTGTGGTCATGTAGAGGGGACGCCCGTCGATAGTCAATAGGCTGTGGCGTTGTTTGTTGATCAAGCTAAGTGACCTTCGAATGCTTTTTATTATCGAGTGGTTGTGCCATTTTCTAGCCCGAATGGGCGTAAGAGACAATTAATCTTATTAATTATCACGAGTCGAATTTTGACCCATACAATTATATAAATATTTTTTTAACGCGGTAAGTATTAAAACTCATTAAAAGGACACAAACGAGGCCATCTCTTAGGGATAAAAATAGATAAAGGTGAGCAAGATTTTTATTCATGTCCAATAGGGACCAAACGACTCGTTGTACTTGATTTACACCGCTACTTTGTCTATCGACTTTTCCCGAAAAGTGCCACTAACAGTAACCAACCAACAGTGAGCTTAAAACGGCGTTCGACGCCGTCATCACTTTCCACGTATTATACTACCAACTCTTAATACAGTCCTCTCAATTTCAGGGTATTACTTTGTATCTCAACTAAATAAAGCGAATCTTGGACACTCCTTTTATGGGCACTGAACAGTCTCTTAATTCTTTACTTGGTATGTCAGAAACGGATCTGCTACTTGGTCTTTAAGTTTAACCAGTGTTTGAGTAGCAGAAATCTTGGAAGTGGGTATTTTTTGGTTTTTGCAAATTAAAAATGAAGCCAAAAAAGGAGCTACTTCATAGACCCAAGTTGTTGAAATATGCTATATTTGGGATGGTTGTGTTCTTGGGTTTGATTTGTCTGTACAATTGTTTGTTTATTGCTCCTGGTCTTCCTAGGGCGCGTGACCCTTTCGCTTTTGAAGATGGTTCCGATCCCGTCTCTGGGATTTCACACTATAGGCGCCTGGACATGGATTTTGATGATCAAGAACTGTCTCTTGAAGTTCCAAAAAGTATTCCTGTATGCATGTAATTTTTGGATTTTTTCTAATTGTTTTTTTGTTGTCGTTGTTGTTGGTGTTGTTGTGAATTTGCATCTTTACTGTGGTTTTGCTTGTTGTTTGATTCTGTTCTTCCTTTGAACTGTCATTTTAGGTTTGTGATACAAGGTATTCAGAGTTGATACCTTGCCTTGACCGAAATTTGATATATCAATTGAGATTGAGGCTTAATTTGACTGTTATGGAGCATTATGAGAGGCATTGTCCCCCTCCTCAACGTCGTTACAACTGTCTTATCCCCCCTCCAGCTGGTTACAAGGTCAGTAATTGATTGCTTTTTCACTAGTTAGCTGAGGTTCTTTTGTTATGGGAAATGTACAAAAACATGATCCTCGATTGGTTGTCCTCATGTGCATTACTGAGGTTTCTTGTAGATATTGCTACTGCTTGTGTTTAGTTTTGATGCGAACGAAGTCCTTGTTAGATTTCCAGATCCCAATTAGATGGCCAGCTAGTAGAGACCAAGTGTGGAAAGCAAATATACCCCATACGCATCTTGCACAGGAAAAGTCGGACCAAAATTGGATGGTTGTCGATGGAGACAAAATAAAATTCCCTGGTGGAGGAACACATTTCCATTATGGAGCAGACAAATACATTGCAGCAATTGCAGGGGTAATTAAGCTCGTCTCTTTACTTACGTTGCGGGATGATTCATTTATAGTTGCGTAACAATTCAATGGTTTTGTATGTACTCGTGTAGATGCTCAAATTTCCTGGTGAAAAACTTAGCAATGGTGGAAACATAAGAAATGTTCTTGACGTTGGTTGTGGTGTTGCGAGCTTTGGAGCATATCTTCTTTCCCATGATATTATAGCTATGTCGCTTGCTCCTAATGATGTGCACGAGAATCAAATACAGTTTGCATTGGAAAGGGGAGTCCCATCTGCACTAGGAGTCTTGGGCACCAAAAGACTACCTTATCCAAGCAGATCATTTGAGTTGGCACATTGTTCACGTTGTAGAATTGATTGGCTCCAAAGAGACGGCATTCTTTTGTTGGAACTTGACAGATTGCTCAGACCAGGTGGTTACTTTGTGTACTCTTCACCTGAAGCTTATGCGCATGATGCTGAGAATCGAAGAATTTGGAATGCTATGTATGATCTACTTAGAAGAATGTGTTGGAGAGTTGTTTCAAGGAGAGACCAAACTGTGATATGGGCTAAACCTCTGAGTAACAGCTGTTATATGAAGAGAATACGGGGGACCCAACCTCTCCTGTGCGTGTCTGGTGATGAACCTGATGAAGCTTGGAACGTACCGATGAAGGCTTGCATCACTCCTTACTCACCAAGTGAGTGGGCAACTGCTAATGGTTCATATTCTTTCAATCCACATCTTGAATGGCTGGTCATATGTATCCTTCTGATAAGCTTTTCTGCTTATACTGTGTGTCAAAACCTGTTTTCCTCTGTGCATAATGTGTGACTGTCTTAGAAGTGAGAACTCATATAGAACTGTCATTCTTAGTAACTTTATCATTCTAATTCATCTACTTCCTGCGAGGAGATTATGCTTACTTCTAATCTTCTTTAATCTGATAATCTTGGTATTATATGTTAATGAAGAGGTGCACAAGGAAAAAGGGACTGGACTATTACCTTGGCCAAAGAGGCTTACGGCTCCGCCACCTCGCTTGGAGGAAATTGGTGTCACTTTGGAGGAATTCCATAAAGACACTGTAAGTTTGTAAAATCAGAGGGAAGACAGAATTTCTGTTGGATTTCATTGAATGATTTCTGTTTCCTGTTCAATTTGTCTGTTAGCTAATTAACATATGTATATACTTTTTCAGAGCGTATGGCAGGACAGAGTGATTGACTATTGGAAGCAAATGAAGTCTGTTATCCAAAAAAACTCATTTAGGAATGTCATGGACATGAATTCAAACCTCGGTGGGTTTGCAGCTGCACTAAAGGATAAGGACATTTGGGTGATGAACGTTGCTCCTGTTAAGATGTCATCAAGAATGAAAATAATATATGATCGAGGCTTGATTGGAACAGTTCATGACTGGTGCGCCACTTTCCACTCTTTAGACATTGTTCTCTTTGCACCCCTTTTCCCTGTTCCCATGGACAAGCATAATTATTGCTATTCTTTTGTGGCATATGGTCAGCCTACTGCTAACTGCCTACTATGCGCTATTTGAAATCCAGATTTCTTTCTGATTTTTTGCACATCAGTAATTCGAATTTGGCAGATTACCAGTGACTTGTGTAGTTTTTTTTTTCTTATGAATTTACAGAATAGGAGCTTGAACTTTATAAAATTCCTAAATTTGAGGATAAAAAAAATTGAAAACAAAAATTATGAAGAAGCTGTGAATGAAATATGCAACCCCTCTTTGTTCTTTTTAAGTTTATATCATACCCATTCCCTAGTTAAGACTTGATGTTCTTTATAGATTATCTTTACTTGTGTCTCTTTTTCCGCCATCTAGTTCCAGTGTGAAACAGAAAACTAATAACGTAAACTTATATAGTAAGTTGGATCTATAGGAGCTTTGGAACAGATGGAAACGGAAATCGAGAAAGAATTCAACATGTTACTTATCTTTTGCTTTTGACTTTGATGAAATGACTATGGCGGGAAGCCTCAGACTTTAAGCTATATGTGAAGGATTAACTATAGGTATGCTCCACTATGAGAACGTATATAATGTAGTACATCTGCTTGCTATCTATATTGCCACGTTCCACAATGTTGATTAACCATGTTTATATTTCCTATTACCAGCAGCCAATTAACTGAAGCCTTTGTTAAATATCCCTAGATTAGTATGTCTTTTTTTTTTAAAAAGCCTAAACTAAAGAGTGATGTTTTGCTTTTTGTTTTCATATGAAGCAGAACAGAAGCACAATTAGCTTAATACCTATAAACTAATAACTAACAGCAAGAAGGCCCTAAACTGTGCTTTCCAAGAAAATGAGACTATTCATAACTACCATGATAATTTGGTTGCAGTAATAAATAGTTTTGTGGCTTATATCATGATGTTTTTGTCATAAATAATGAATTTGTTCGTCCTTTTATGTAAATGTACAACTCGTCTGCCTATTTCCACTACCTTCCAAGTGCAGTGAAATATTAATTGTGTTACATGTCACATAGTGAAAATATTGATTGGATTTAGTCGAAGAGGTACTAGTTTAAGGAAAATGTTTCATATCAATACCTGAATAACACAAAACTAATATTTTGTGCTTAACATCTGTGAAAGAGGTAAAGGTCACATATAGACATCTATTAAAAGGTCAATCTTTTGAAATAACTCAAATTATAAAGTAAGTCATGCCTATGGTATGGACAAGCAAGGAGGAAACATATAGGAACATTTTTGTCGTAGTATCGCAAAATATACCTTCTAACTTGTACCTTCAATTTGCTGAGGACTAACCATCATATATAATTAGGTGTGAGTCATTTTCAACGTACCCACGTACTTATGACCTACTTCATGCCTGGATGATTCTCTCGGAGACAGAAGATCGAGGCTGCAGTATTGAGGATCTGCTTATTGAGATGGACCGCATGCTACGGCCAGAAGGAGTTGTCATTATAAGAGATGAACCTCATATAATAAACTCTGTAAGAAAATTGTTGACTGCGCTAAAATGGGATGGATGGTCATCAGAGGTAGAACCGCGGACCGATGCTCTCTCCTTGAGCGAAGAAAAAGTTTTAATCGCAAGAAAGAAACTTTGGCAGGAGAAATTTACAATCTAATGACATTTTTGGTATGTCGTTTTTCTTAGTGAATGGACTTGTGATTCAATTCTCCTCATTTCAATCATTGTTCAAAATTCAAATGTAGCAGTGAGTCGTTGCCAGGATCTGGCTGATGGCCAATGTGTTATATGTGTCTACTTCATCAATGACAATGTTGGGACTATCTTTCAATAGTTTTAACTGATTTTTGGTTTGGCTAATTCTGTGTGTTTCAGGAACGAAAACTGGATTCCGAATCCATGTTTGATTACAAAAGATCAGTGTACTATCTGCAAAAGTGCAGACTTCTGATATACATCTGCAAAAGGAGGGGGGGTGGGGGGTGGGGGTGGAGTTATGTTCTTTACAGCCATATTTTGTAGTTAGTTTGGTCCTTAAAAGACTAAAAAAAACTAAAACATTCCCTTGAAATTGTTGATATGAAGGTTTCATTCTTGTTTATGTCTAAATGAAAATCATTTCCAGTTGCATCTGCATTCTGTTATAGTTTATGCAGTCCAAAAAGGTTGTTCACGTTACAAGTACAGTATCCCATCTGGATGGCCTATATGCTTCTACTTTTCTTTGTGTTACTTTATTTGCATTGCAATCTATTTACAAATATAGTAGATGCTTTACAGAAACACTTTAATTGAACTCCAAGTTTCAACTTTTCCTCCTCCAAGTTTACATATAGAAGAAAACATTTACGACACTATACTAAATTAGGAATAGTTTTTTTCTCTTAACGACGTGTTTATTAAGTAAATTCTGAATGTTTGAAAGTGATTTTAGTACTTAAGTAGTTCCAATATAAAAAATAAGAAACTGACACACTAACGTGCATTCGCCTACTTCCACCACGTTATTCTTTTTGGGACAAGTGTATACATATCAAATACAACAACAACTACTACCCAGTAATGTCCCACAAAGTGGGGTCTGGGGAGGGTAATATGTAGACGAGCCTTACCCCTACCCGAAAGGATAGAGAGACTGTTTCCAATCGACCCTTGGCTCAGTGAAAGAAGTATACATATCAAATACGATAATCAAAATCATCTACCACAAATTATTTATATTTTCTTTACAGTGGATCTGTTGCGTATGATTCAAAAATCGATAGATATGGGTGCGTCCCTCTTATTTTTTACACATGAATACTAGCCTTTTCGTTTTCGGCAAGATTCAAATTTGTGGTGTGCGTACATCCCAAACATCATGAGTCGTGCTCTTATGGCTCGACCAACGCCCTGGGCACAAAATCACGTATCCAAAAAGATTGTACCCGATCATTATATACTTAGCGGCAACAATAACAACAATAATCCCACAAACAGTTAGAAATAAAATATACTTAAATAGTAAAATAAAATAAAAATAATTTTCACCAAAAAAAAATAATAAGATAAGTCATGTTTTCATTTGTTATGGCTAGGTTTTTTCTAGTAGAGGGTATGTAGATGCTAAATAATAAATAATTGTCCAAAATAAGAGGTGCAAATAACAAAAAGGTATCCAAAAGAATACATGCAAGTAATAAATAGGTGACCAAAACAATTGCGATTTTCCCGCTCATTCAGTTTGCTTCTTCCTCAATTCACCACAAACCATAAGAAGAACACCCATACCTTCTCTACCAATACAATTGCCACTCAACAGAGCTCCAATGAATACTAATTTCACCTATCGGTAATAGGGAGGTACGTAAATTTCCATCTTGAGATGATTTCAGATTCCTTCAATATGAAAACAACTAATTAAGTAGTGTTTATACATCTGATCTGTACGTTGTATTTTCATTGTCACCTACCATAACTTTTACTCGTCGGATTATAAATTCTTCAGGATATCGTTTTTAGACCGTGTAACAGTCTCTATGAAGACTTCAACCTTCTTTTTTCTCTGGACTTGAGAAAGATCATATAGATAGAGTGTGAAATTGGACTGGTTGATTGATTGATTAATTGAATTTCAATAGGATTAGATACTCAGATATCAGTTCCGTTTATTTTTTCCATGACAAATTTTCAATTATATCTAGATGGGATATCCATGCCACTTGCATGTTAATTAAGGAGACCTCTATTCAGGTAGGATAGCCCGATGGATGCTCAAATAGCCTCTGCTTTGAAGAGCAGTGTTGAAAATCACTTTTCACTTCAATCAAATACTGCCTCCGACACTGCACAACTCCCGTTGAAGGTACCTTTTGTCATTGGTAAGGCTCAACTCTCTCGCCAGAGGTAGATACAGGATTTAAATTTGATGGATTCAACCTTTATGGTTCTGGCTCAACCCTCTCGCCAGAGGTAGATGCAGGATTTAAATTTGATCGATTCAACCTTTATGGTTCTTACATTGAATAGATTATAGTTTTGAAGTATGGGCTCAGCACTAATATTTGTTGACGCTTAAGTAAGTCGAAAAATCCATCAAATCTATGGTCATCGAATTGCATTATTTTCACATAGGAATGCTTTGATTGAATAGGACTACTCCATATTAAGTGCTATGAAGGAATTGAAAGGGCCAGAGGAGAAATAAGAAATTTGTTTTTGTTCTTGTAGTTTAGTAACATGAATGGATGAGAATTAAAAGATGGGAGAGCTTGGCTTCTCCTTCCATGCAATTAAATCTACAAATAAGCTAATGTCCATAGCTCAAATAGATGGATACAAGAGAATTCATGCGCCCGAGCACAACTAGTTTGGGATTGATGTGTAGTTGATTGATTGATATCGATTAAATTAAGCTGATATTGGCCCTTGTTCGCCTGAGAACCTTTTATGTCCAATTACTATTTAAATTCTGTCCATGCATTTCTTATGATCAATTAAAATGATTAAAACTGTGAAGGTGTTGCTGGAGGGACTGCGTCTGGCAAAACAACTGTTTGCAATATGATTATGTCACAGCTTCATAATCAACCGTCGTACTAATCAATCAAGTAAGTATCTTGATCACTTATTTTTCTGCTACTACTGTTTGGAATTCATAAGCACTCTCACTTTATAATCTGAGAATTACCTTTTGATGTCCCATTAGATCATATATTAATGTCTTTCAACTGTAAAAAATCGGTATTCTGGAAAGTTTGCATTCTTTTGTTATATGAAACTTTTCATCATCTTCTATCACTTGATTAACCTAATTTCAACTTTCAGGAAGCATTTTATCATCCATTAACTGCAGAGCAGTTACAGAAAGTTCACGACTACAACTTTGATCATCCTGGTAGGCAACTGATGTTTGAAGTTTGAAACTGGATTGTAAATATTGCTCGAATAAGTTCTCTATCGGTCATTTTCTTATGTTGGCCCGTTTACATCATGCATTCTTTTCAGATGCCTTTAACACAGAGCTTCTGCTATCATGCATGGAAAAATTAAAACACGGACAAGCAATTAGCATCCCTAATTATGATTTCAAGAGCCATAGAAGCATTGAAGCAGCCCATGTGGTAATAAATTTTATCTTCTTGGACACTGATTTGAGTTGTATAGTTCTTGTTAAGCAATTTGACGTTACTGCAAAGCTTCAAATCATGAATCAAGTACCGGTCAGTTTTTTGAACTGCGTATCTAATGCTGTGAATTTATACATCTTAGCATTAAGTTATCTCCTGATTACATGGCTTGCAGTATATAATGTGTCTTGAGGCTGTGATACTGCTGGTTTCTACTTTTAGTTGATGGTCTTTATAAAAAAGTTGGAAAATCAGTTTTAGAGATCCAAACAAATAAAAATGGAAAACTAGTTTAAGCCATAACAATGCAACAGTTGACAGCTCTATCATGATTGCTGAAGCTGCTGGAGTCGGTTAAATGTAGCAGCATACATTATTTTCAATTATTCTAGGCTTTTGTATTTTGCTTTTACAGCTTCACTTTGAAGTTCCAAAGTTTAAATGCAGATGATATACTCTAACGCATTTTGTAACCAAATTTGCAGGTCAATCCCTCAGATGTCATCATTTTAGATGGAATTCTTATTCTACATGATCTTCGTGTATGTGAAATCATGAACATGAAGATCTTTGTTGATTCAGGTTCTTCTCTGTTGACCCTTAACATCCCTCGCTTATCCCGAACGGGAAAAGAGAAACAAGACAACTGCTTACTTGATATTTTGTGGTTCACTCTTTATCCTTTCTCTTGCTTTTGAATTTGGAAATCAAATTCTCTGATTTGGAAGCCCTTTAGGACATTTTTCCAATCTTCCATATTGCTCCCTAAACTGTTAATAAAACCATGAATGCAGACTCTGATGTGTGGCTGGCCAGGAGGATACGGCGTGATACGTTGAGAGGAACAGAAACATCCAATACGTGCTAGACCAAGTAAGCATTTTTTTTGTACTTAATGCTCCTTTATGGATTTTCTATTGCTCCTAAATTGTATGGCAGGTTACCACGTTAGCAGTTCTTTTTCACTTGAGACTCCTTTCCGGTTTACTCTCCTTGGAAATAAAACAGGTTATCTGCTACAATAGGTTAAAACAAATATTCTTTACAATGTACATCGTAATGGAAGTTAGCCATGCTTCTGTAGTAGTTCCTCACGCAGTGATTCACACAGGTCGAAGGTTAAGGAATGTTGTATAACGAGGTTCTTTTGGACCGCTGTTTACAGGGGCAATCTGCTATATGGTCCAGTAATTTACTTATGCTACCAAATTGGATATCAATAGGGTCTGTTCACCTAGTTAAACTCTTTATTGTACGTGCCTCATAAACAGAATACTGCTATGTGTTTACCAATTCGACATTAGGTTGCAATGACCTTTTTGATGATTCACCATGCATTGGGTCCTCTATCTCTTGATTCATTAGTAATCTAATCTTGGATTTGTTTGGAAAGTTTATATTTTTCAAGCTGACTGTGCTATCTGACATGCAGTATGCAAAATATGTTAAACCTGGTTTTGAGGACTTCATTCATCCAACAAAGAAATACGCTGATGTAATAATTCCAAGAGGAGCAGATAATGATGTTGCAATCGACTTAATAGTTCAACATATTCGTACAAAGCTTGGACAGCACCATCTTTGCAAAATTTATTCAAATGTTTTTGTTATACATTCTACATTTCAGGTGTGTATCTCTTCAGATTCTCTTCTTGATCCTATTTCAGTTTAAGTACAGGTATGGTAAATTGCTTGACCTGTCCTTCAACATTCTTGAAGACCAAAGTTGAACAAGTTCCTTAATATTTGCCCTTTTGCTAGATGCGTGGGATGCACACGCTTGTACGAAATGCAAAAACAACCAAGCATGACTTTGTTTTTTATGCTGACCGCCTTATACGATTGGTATGACCGTTTTATCTTATGTCAATGAATTCTCTTTCGACCATGTCGTGAAACACGTTCTTTTTACTCATGTTTGAGGTCGTGGAGCATGGTCTTGGTCATCTTCCCTTTACTGAGAAGCAGATAACCACTCCTACTGGTAACTTTGCAATTATCATTTCCTTCCATTTACACAGAGGGTTAGTCCGTCAAGTCTTGGGAGGTGGGAGGTGCTCTTAAGTTAATGCACTTGCCCAATCCAAATCTCACATGATTTTTGATTTCAGTGAATGTTTAAAAAATATTTGCAAATTCGGATCTCTTAAAAGTTAACTGCACTTTATCTCCACACACAATATGAGTTGATAGCTTAAAATAGATGGTTGAAATTCAGTGCGTTAGCAACTGGAGGGGGTTGAGCAAGAGATGTTGCTTTCTAACATTACGGAGCACAAGCAGTGTCACATATACGGAATTGGATTTAAGTTATATATACTAGCAGTGTAAAAAGATTTCCACCATGAGTTCAATTAACCGGATATAGAAGGTTATTATTTTATTTCCAAGTCATCATATTAGGCTTTCTGTGAAAAAGTTGCATGTTGTTATAAATGAAAAAATCTGTGCACTATCCGTGTGCATAACTTAAAACTCATTGGAATTTGCTGAAAGGATAGTCTTTCCCTCTTTTGCAGGATCTGTTTACAGTGGCGTTGTTTTCTGTAAAAGCTTCTGTGGAGTGTCGATCATTAGAAGGTATTCATTTCCTACTACATTATAGTATGGGTAGAATTTCCAGCGTACATTTCAGACAATTTCTGCTTCATGTCAGTAATAAACTTCAGTAATTGAGACTGAAAGTTGACATGTTTACCTTGGATCAGTGGAGAAAGCATGGAAAATGCATTGAGGGCTTGCTGCAAGGGAATCAAAATAGGCAAAATTCTAATCCACAGGGAGGGTAAAAGTGGCAGGCAGGTCAGTCACACAAACTCAAGTTTTATTGCATTTTCTCATTCCCCCGTCCTCGTTATTCTCAAAATTTCCAGAACAAGAGAAAATAGTCCAGTAAAAAAGTTGATCTGCAAAAAGAATTCCGCTGGTATGATTCTAGGAAAAACAATACAGCCAAAAATCTGACTGCATTATGCAAAATGCTTCATCAGATGTCTGAGCATTCACCAAGAGCAACAAGGAAAGTAGTCTAATAAAGAAAGACAGGGTGATCTATACATTTAAGAACGGTGGAGAAAAGTAAATTGTTGCATCAGGTTTCTGTACCATGTGTTATCTGTTTTCTACTCTCATGAGATGCCTTTATAAGTCAAAACAACTATGCCTATTCGTGAAAGGACGTCTCTATATTTATACATCATATCTATTAGTACTATAACATAAATATCTCGAATTTAAACAAATAAAAGTGAGCTTTGCTATTAACTGTGCAATCTTTTGTTTGGATTTGAAGACTGAAGTCGATTCTTAATAAACCTCAAAGGTTTAAAGCAAGATAGCAAAGGTTATTTCTTTTAAAAGAAGTCATCATGTTTTAAATGGAGTAATTGTTAAGCGCTTTTACAACATGAATTCTATTTTGTCAAGAAAACAAGGCACGCCGTTATAAAGTGGTTGAAAAACTTGTTTCCAACGCATACACACCATTTCTCCTCATTCACACTTGTACTTTGACTTGCACTTTTGAAATTTCCAACAAAAAAGAGCTTAATATCAGGACATATAGAAATGCAGTTTCTTACCGATCCCAGCAACATTACAGTTGATCTACGAGAAGCTACCAAAAGATATCGCAAGTCGCCATGTTTTGCTGCTTGATCCAGTACTAGCTACAGGTTGGAAATGCTTTGCATTCCGTCTATCAATAAATTCCTAAATAACTCTGTCTACTAACCAATGAATTGTTAATTACTGTCCAGGGAATTCTGCAGTGAAAGCTATTTCTGTGCTGCTTAGCAAAGGTGTAGCAGAGTCTAACATCATTTTCTTAAACCTGATATCAGTGAGTAATCATATCCAAAAATTGCAAAAATCAAAATCTGATAGTAGTATTTCGTTTCAGATAGTTTACCATTGTACTTCTTCCAGTCCTTCTGTCTTTTATGATTTTTGAACACCTCTTAAGAAGCACGCTTAGTAGCATTAATCATAAGAGTATTTGCTCCAAACTTCCCCTTTGCCTCACTTTAAACGTCTCACTTAATTAACTATCTATATATTATAACAGCAATATGACTTCTTTGTTTTTTCTAAAACCGAAGTAGTCTGACACAAATTTAGTTGCCAAAATGACGAGTATTTGGACCAGAGGGGGGAGTATTTTGTGTCAGATAGTTTTGACTATATTTATTAATTATGCAGGCGCCTGAAGGATTACATGCTGTATGCAACAAATTCCCAAGATTGAAGATTGTAACATCAGAGATTGACACAACCCTTAACAAGGACCTACACGTGATTCCTGGTATGGGTGAATTTGGAGACCGTTATTTTGGTACTGGTACTCGAGTTACACCTCCATAGCATGTTCTGTCCCTCTTTTATTCAGGGATGGATTTCTAGCTCATAATCTGAGTGTGGGTTAGTCTTAATAGACGGTTTATAAAGATATCGCGCTTTGCCCCCTTTTCTTTTAACTAGAAAGAGCATGATTTTACTTATTCGAGGGGATGAAAGACAAATAAAGGGTCATAGATTTTATGATAAGCGAGATATCCGCGAGGCATCACCATAGAGTTGTAATTAGAATTTTTTTCATTTCGGAATACTATTGTTGCACCTGCTTAGAGAATGTGTGTATACCTTCTGTAAGTTCTCTTTTTATGTTTGATTTTAACAGCATAGTTCTCTTCCACGTTCTTGCAATTCTCGTTTTCCTCTTCATTCCAGCCATCCCTCAAGTTTAAACAACCATCGCCGAGTAATAACCATCAGAAAAGGTGAACTTTATTCTTTCTCCTTTGACTTGCTCTTGCTTCTATATTTACCCAAGATGCAACACAGTTAATTTGCAAGTCATTATCTCAATGCTTCAGTGCATATACCTCCTAGCAAGAGAGGAAAAGCATGACTAAATGATTCCACCGCTACTTACTTCTTGTGAGCAAACAGTAGTAACCTATAATGACCAATTAAACATACTGGGAGCTGACGGAAAAATCAAAAGTTTGATCTCGTTTATATCTTCAATGGATTGGTCCATACAAGTTGCATATCTAGATGCATAAATCCTCAAGATGTTCTTTTACAGGGAAAAAAATGATGCTCTGTATTAGTAGTGTGCACTACAAGGTGAAAGAATATAACTGGTCCAAATTGGAGAACCTGCTACCATTTTCACTTTGAGGCCAGAGTTTGAAGATCAATATCATTTAAAAACGAAGGCATGACTTTAATTGGCTCACAAACAAAACCAGCTCTTTGGCATGCATCCACGAGTTGCTTCACTTGTGAATGCCCATTCGGACAGAATGCAACCACAGCCCCACCGCTTCCTGTGAACTTTGATGCAGCACCTATCTTTCGAGCCACCTCAACCATCTCTATATTCACAGCTCCGAGGGCATCGTCATCAAACATACGCCTACATTCATATATTGATTTCAGAAATTCATTTGGGCATACCAGCTCTATCTTTAACAATACAAAACAATATTTGATTACACTGAGCTTTGCAACAGAAGATGCATAAAAGCCATCAATTAATCAACTACATCCACATTAGGAGTTTTCTACAACTGGAGGTTCTTAAATCTTACAGTTATTTCTATGCGGGTTATTGTAAGTGTAACAATGACTAAACCTTGATCTGACCTAGTTGGTTAACTATTGAAAATCTGCCAATCAATCAAAGAAAGTTGGCATATGTTCTACCTTCTTAGATCAAAATTTTGATTCATGAGGGTTGCTAGCTTAGCATAATCCTTCTCAAGAAGAGCCTTTTGTCCTTCTACAGCTATGTTTGCGACCTCCTCCATTGTTGATATAATGAACTCATCACCAGCTAACCATCTCTGTCGAACTGTACTGTGGACCTGCATTAGAGAAATGCTTTATCAATTAATGGCCAGAAATAGTGATATTCATGTTCACCTATAAACTTATTGCAACAATTACACCTTCCATCAGCAAAATTTCTTAACAAATTAGTGGAAGATACAAGAGGTGACCATGATGCTGAAAATAGAGGGTCCTCTACAACCTAATCTGTCCCCTCTTCGAGTCTCTTCCTTAGCCTCTCATGCCATGACAAATATAGTTCAATAGCTTAAATTGAATGGACAGTTAAAAGTAAAAAACGACTCAAAGGTGTAAATGGTACAGACCTTTCCAGAATCGCTGGGATTCTCAGCGTAGATGAGGTAAAGAGGCTGGAGAAGAGCAATATCCATGGGTGTATATATGCCATGACCAAATTCATCCACGTGATTCTTGCTAAAATCCTGCAAAAGGTAAAAACTGATCATACAGACTATAGCAACATTAAAAACATGTTTCTAGTAGTCTTCACTTATACCATGTATACGAGGCCTCCATATGTCTGTGCCACCCTATCCTGCAGACCAGCTACAATTCCAAGTTCTTTCTCTGCATTAAGGACCAGGTTTGGCCTTATCTCAACTTTGATAAGATGTCTGACTTCATAAAAGTCAATAAGGCAATTCAATGGGGCAGTTACAATAGCACTGGAACCTGAAAGCCCTGTCTGGAATGTGGAATGTTTTTTAATTATGGATCAAACTTTTTCAATAAGTGATTATCATGAATGTTTTCTCTACCATAAGTATGACCAACAGCAATGATAATAGTTGTTAAATTCAAGAAATAGTAAATGAGCAAAAGAAATTAATTTATTTTAACACTTTATATGAGATAAAGAGATGGTGGCGACGTGGGAAGTAGGAAACAAAGAAAGGACTTATGAAGAAGGAAAACCAAAAACTTAAGAAAAATCAAGGAGTTGTATCACGATCCTTAAAAGTTCTACACGTAAACCTTTCGTCACATTGGAAATCAAGATAAAGATGCTACTTTATTAGACCATATATGATCCAAATCTACTATCGTTTTGTAGGTCCTAAGTTCAACAGATATTATATTGTTTTGTGTGAGCCGATTCCAAGGTACTGTTTTATTCTCCTGATTATAGATAAAGGAATAAATCTACCTTACATACTATCATAACATGATTATCGAAAAGATTGTCCAACTAGGAAAAAAGCGTCTATGTTAGAAGTCTTTGTAGACAAAGAGAGTATAAAGTACACAACTAGAAGAAATCTAGTATACACCAAACTGAAGTTGTTTTCTCTACAATTAACCAAATGCCGGGGAGAATCTAAAGCGAGAAAGGTGCAGAGTCAAACCAGTTTCCAATTACTTGAAGCAGTAGGTAGGGTTGTAAGAAGAAAATCAAGTTGCTAGATATTTGGCTGGAGATTGGCTCGGTTCAAGCTTCTTTGGGATTGATTAGTCAACAAGTAGCTAAAAGTCAGTTTCAAACTTTTGTCAATACTCAACTGAAGCTTGAGCACTCTCCTAGGGTTAGTTAAATAGTTGAGTTGAGCGGCCTCAACTGGATAAAGAATTTGCTAAATATAAAGAAAATACCTAGCCACATGAGCTTTTATTAACCAGCACTAAAAAATCATTTAAGCTGTTAAGAAAACAGTTTACACCATGATTTGAAGCCTGCTCTGGAACCAATTTCATAAACAATGATAAACTACTGAGTCCAAAATCGAGTAACTGAACATTTTAGGAAAACCTAAAACATTGAATTTGTTGCTTGGTCTTTTTTGTAATCTAAATTTCATATGATGCTTCAGGCTTCAAAGTAATGATATAAATACTGCCGAAAAAATATTTTGGAATATCTGAACAACATCTATGAGGTTTCTTGACAACTACTCACAAAAACACCAAACACGGTACCATCTAGGAGCAGATAAACCTTGCAGGGTTAAGCTCTACATGTCGGGGAATGTTAGTATATAGGAGATAGTGAAATTTCCCTCACGTAGAGTAATGTTGTTATCCTTGCAAAAAATGTGAAAAATCTTACAAATTGCCATAAGTAACCGCACACCTCCATAGTAACCCTCACTCTGCAACCGGTTCACCTGTGATACAAGAAGAATAAGTTAAACACATAAGAAGTGGAAGATCCTTCACAAAAAAAGCCCAAAAGTAAAGTAGAAATTTGTTCTCTATCCATAGCATGATACTTTTAACTCTTTCAACAACAACAACTACCCAGTATAGTCCCACAAAGTGGGGTCTGGGGAGGGTAATATGTAGACGAGCCTTACCCCTACCCGAAAGGGCAGAGAGGCTGTTTCCAATCGACCCTCGGCTCAGTGAAGGAAAGGAAAAAAAAAACAAAGACAAAAGAGCATTAGTAACTCCAGCAGAAATACTTTTAACTCTTTCATGACTGCAAAAATGTCTAATGACATTGCGCTTCTGGAAACCCTTCATTTCTAGTAGCTCAAAAATAATTGATATAAAATTTTTGCAGATGTCCGCTCCTTCACTTCACCTGCCTTGGGTCTATAACATGAATTTACTCCTCACTATGCAAACAGGCGACTTGGATCTTGCATTATCAGCTTTCCAGGAAAAGACACCCAACGAGCAGTGGCAGAGCCAAGATTTCATCCAAGGGGATTCAACAACAACAACAAATTTCATCCAAGGGGATTCAACAACAACAACAACACAGTGGAATCCCACAAGTGTGGTTTGAGGTAGAGTGTACCCAAACCTTACCTCTGCCTTCAAGGGGATTCAAGAAATAAGAATACAAATACGCGAAGAAGCTAAGGGAATTCAGCACCTAATATATATAAACATAAAAAAATTGATCATTCCGGCGAAACGCACCCTAGCTCCATACATGCCAATGAGAAGTACAAATAACACAATAGAAATCCACCAATTTTACTAAGCAAAGAAAGGTAATGTTCTCTCTCTCTCACACACACACTCTTAAACATACGATTACCATAACATTTCACCAAGTCCAGGTACATTCTACCACAACATCAGTGACTTGAGAATTCAAGTTACATAATGAAATAGAAACAATCTAAATGGTAATTTGTTCTTATGTATAATTCTCTATACGGTTAACCAAACTCTAACGGAGTCCACACTGAATCAAAAGGAGATGCAGCTACATTGGGTCAGTAAATTCAGAAAAGCTCCAATCTGTGAGACTAAAGTTCGACCATATGAATAAGCCATAAGGATAACCATATTAACCGGATGGTTAACCAAATTGGTTGTTCATTATTTTAATTATCCTACTAAAATTTATACAAATAAATAAAAGCGCAAGGCACATATAGAGGATCCAATCTCACAAAAATACAACAACAACAACAAACATTGTGTAATCCCACAAGTGGGGTCTGAGGAGGTAGAGGGTACACAGAGCTTAACCCTACTTTGCGAGGTTGATGTAAGAAAGTGAAACCTTTGCGAATTTAGAACTAGTGGTATATGGATGTCCGACTAGATAATCAATCAATCGATCAATCAAACTACGCCTCAACTCTAAGCAAGATTAATTAATTCTCTATATTCATTATGTTTTATCCAGGCTATTACATTATGACACCAAATAATTAGTCCTTGAAACCAAATTAAAATTCTCCAACACTCCATGAACCTCACACTTACCCTATTATGAAATATGTCTCTAACTATACTAATATATTTTTTCACAAACACCGATCATCAACACAAAAAGAATAAATAGTAAAACGAGAGAGCGAGAGACCAGGTGAGTAATGGAATTGAACTGGACAAGATCGTGAGTAGAATGCGGTACGATGAGGAGATCATCAGAAGGTTCCAACCGAACTGAAGCCCATAAGTTGCCGAGGCTGAACGATAAGGTTTTTCCATAATAGACATCGCTAGGATTGCCCAAAAGACCAACTCTAGCGTACGATTTGTGCTCGATCACCGCCATTGATTCTATTCACAATCCGGTGTACAAAAATATTGGCTTCAGTTTCTTGTGATTTTTTTTCTGACGAATTTGTCCGCATGTGCAATTAATGATATTTTTGTGATTGTGGGATGCTGCTATTTTAATGGTTGTATTGGTTTTTGATCCGTTTTTAGTAGTATATGGTAATGTCTCAGTCAGGAATCATGGGATTCAGATTCAGATGATTTCTGACGTGGCAAATCTATCATCTTATTTGTCCTGATCACTATATGTGCATGCTAAACATTACATGGATTTAATTCATACTAGTTTGTATATCATATTGATAAATACAAACTTTTTAAAAATTTCATAATATAATAAATAGAATTTTATTTATGGTGAATGCCTATATTTAGAGAGATTCTACGGTTCATTACTTGGTAAGTCACTCTCTTCCATAAATGGAGGGTTCTGTTCCATTGTAAATCAACCCAAAATCAATAAGAATTCTCTCCCCTCCCTTTCTCTCTTTGCAATATTATTCCTCGTCTTTTATTGTTCATAACACATTATCAACACGAGATCCTAACCTATTGAGTAGAAGCTTTGGTATTGAGCATAATGATTATTAATTATTCCATGAATTTCCTTCATAATTAAATGCCGGATTTAAGGTAAGTATTTTACTTTATGTTTCTCTTCTAAATTCTTAACATTCTATAATTTGTTTTTAAATACAAGCAAAGACGAAAATTTCGATTGTAACTCTAATGGAGTTTGAAAGAAATTATAAACACCAAAAGTGATAAAATTTCTATATCTTGCCATGATCAAATTCACGTGTGATTGTGAGCAAAGAATTAAAAACTCGTCTCATTGAATTTGCTCCATTCTCATATTTTTTAGAGAATGTGACAGTAATATATGTGATAAGTCTGAAAGAAGATTATATTATTACCGTGAAGGAATCAATGGATGTGGATGTGGCAATAGACGAAATTGTAATCGTCATCATCGTAGTAATGACAATAATAAGGATTTTCAAAATAATATTTCACTATGTGAAAGTAATATTTGTCATCGATTTGACATGAGATTTTGTAAAGCACATATAAATATTATGATCCATTAATCATGGTATAATGGTGACAACATGCGAATGTATATCCATTCTTGAAAGAATATGAATGTACTAGTGGTAGTGAATATACCACACTCACCTTTAAAAGGAGGTTTGAGATGAAATAAGAAAATAATTTCATTATTGTGGCTTGAATGGTCATTGATCACGTGCCTATTGTGATTCGCCAAAATATTATGACAATGTGATTATTACATGCCTATAATGATTTTGACCATGACCATAATTATATAACTTTCTCCTTGAAAGAGATAATCACCACATGGATGTTGATGAATATATAGTAATACAAAATTAACTGAGAACTCTGGAAGAGCCAATTACCACTCTTTTGGAGAAACACGATTAATTACTAATAAGGTATTGTGTTGTAGTATGCCTCAAAGAAACTTATTCAGTTTCCAAAATATACGCGAAAGCGGTTGATTAAATTGAGGCTATAAATAAATGAAAGATTTAATTTCTTATGTTATTACAACTTGTAGTGGGGTAATATGTATGTGAGAAGCAACCCGCTTTATTCTCTAGTTTGTACTACACAAACAAAACAATACCACAATAAAGTGGATGCTTATTGTTAAAAACTCATATCATAATAAACTTGAAGTTTATTGATAATTGCACATGTCGTGGTTTAAACCTGAACTTTATCAACATTGATAATTTATTCAGTTGGTATAATTGGTTTACCCATATCTATTTAATTATGATGTGCAAAAATAATAGACAATTCACATGGGTAAATATTAAAGAACTAAAAAATTCTTTACGAATTCTCTTATGTTGCTAGTTCTTATTAATTAATAGACCAACTAAAATTGAAATTGAATCCCATGAATGCTGAAAATATCAAAGGTGAATATGGGCTTATTCACTTGGCATGTAAACCACATAAGATGCATCTATGAGATGGTTACATGTGCGATTATTATTAACCCGCAACATGGTATTTTGCAAGGTAACTTGCTCAATAATTTAATTTCGATCATAATTTCTAGATTTTCTATTCAAGAAGTTATCTTGATAAATTGGTTTATATCACAGTTGGTTTAGCAAAATAATTTTTTGAGTGCCTCCACTTAATAGCAATACGAAAGTACATTATATTCTCCTCTCGCAAATGGTTCAGGGCCAGGAACCAAATTATTTCATATTATTATTATTGATGTGCGATGTATTTGAATTAGCACCATAACGCACAAAGATGAGTTTCCAAAATTGAGGAAGCAAGTTAGTTTCTCGAACATGAGGAGGAGACAAGATACAACAATTGAGAAAAAGTTACATGGAATGAATTATCATTTATATATCTAGATCCTCAAATAAAACAATATGAACTTGAAATTCATAAAAAGGATAATTCATTTGCAATATATTGCAAAGCAAGCCAGATGTATTTGTTGACCCAAAGAAAGTAACTATATTCTCATTGCAAATGCTCATATTAAGTCCTAGAAGGACAAAGTTTATGGTACGCTTAAAATGTATAGACAAATCGATTTCACATAGAACGTCTTGATAAAGAAGATGAAAAAATGATCAAACTGATCATAATAAGGAGGCAAGTGATCTAGAAGATCACATGACATAACACTTCATAATATCTCATGAGAGATTCAGCTACCTGAATATATGAATGAAGAGATCTCTATGTTATGTCTTTATGAAAATTTATTGGAATCGCTATAAAATGTTCGTCGTCGACATCTATCATAGCTCTAAGCATAGATGGAGATCCTAAGTCTATCGAATATAGACACAAAAATATTGGCCAAATGGAAGAGACATAATTCAAGTAGAATTGGTTACTATATGAAAGGCATGTAGTTTTTGGCATGTAGTTCAAATACTTGAAAGTATAAAGTCAATGATATGTGCAATCAATTTTCGATATCTTATATGTCTAGCATGACATGAAAACTTGATATGCATCTAAAGTCTATTATATGGCTTATATGACTTAACTTATATGACAATCCATGAAGGATTTAAGCTGCTTGAAGCATATACAGTTTATGGTCCTGAAGTACCACATCCTAAGTGCAATTTGTATACATATGTATCTTGCTATAACTATAAGCATGATGATAGCGAGAATACCTCTATGGAAATATTGAAGAGTCACTCCACGATATTATATGAAGATGTTATATATCTATCAAGAATGATGAATTCAATGTGCAGAATATTCATTCAAGTTAATATAGTTGATTTATTTATCAAATGTCTACCAATGATCTCATGAAGATGGCGCAGAAGATTGGAATGTGAAGGCTCAAGGATGTGAATTGATTCTCTCATCATGGGAGTTAACGCGCGTTGCACTCTTTTTTCCTTATAATATTTTGTCCCACTAGGTTTTCCTTACAATGTTTTTAACGAGGCAACCAAAAGGCGTATTATTAGATATGTATACTCTTTTTCCTTTTCTAGAATCTTTTCCATTGGGTTTTATTTAGTTAAGGTTTTAACGAGGTACATCATCTGTTGAATAGACATTCAAGGGGGAGTGTTTATAAATAAAATTTTATTTATGGTAGTGTCTATATTTAGAGAGATTCTAAGGTTCATTACTTGGTGGCTAGGTCTCCCTCTCCCTATAAATGAAGGATTCTATTCCATTGTAAATCATCCCAAAAGCAATAAGAGTTCTCTCTCCCTACTTTTCTCTGCAATACTCTTCTTATTCTTTTATTGTTTCATAACACATAAATAAATATTGTTAAAAATATTTTTTGTGTTATAAATAGAAAATATAGGGAAAATATTCTTTACTACAAGAATGTTCTTATATGTGAATTTGAGATTGTGAGGTAAACACTTTCCAGAACTTTTTTTCCCATTATATTAAATCTTTTTTATTCATACTGAATACCGACATCAAACCATATCCATCATGAAATCAACTAACCTCCTTGGGCCCACACTGGTCCGCCAGCCCTATGAATCCGGGAATCCTTAACATCACCCGAAGGTACAACAACATTCTTGAAACTCGAAGCCGTATTGCACCCAAGACAATGACTGAATACCTCACTTTTTCCTGTCATACCTCCTTTTTTCACTATACACCCCGCGAGGGGCGAAAAAGAGTTTTTTCACTTAAAGGAGAATCCGAACGAGATCTGATTTATTAATTGTTCAGAGTCACCACTTGGGAGATTAATGGTGTTCCAAGTCACCGATTGATCCCGAACCGAGGAAAATATAACTCTGTTAACAGTCCACGAACCAAAAATTCGAGTAAGGAATTCTCTTAACCCGGGAGAAGGTGTTAGGCATTCCTGGGTTTTGTGGTTCTAGAAAGGTCGCTTTACTGATGCATTTGGTTTTATCTGATTTTAATACATGCTAACTTTTGTGCCTTTATTTATAAACCGCTTATACTATTATTTATTTAAAAAGACTTGCGACGTCGTGAAAACGCGTCTCCGACCACGTCGCCATCAAGGCACCGCAGTCGTCAACACGTTTCGACTTCGTCGAGATTTGAATTTGGGTCGCATCAATGCGCTCCCGAGTTTAAGAAAGTAATTTAATTAAATCGCACTTACAGGTTCTAACGTAACATTATTTGGGAAAGGCCATTGAATTCGCTAAACGACCCTTCCAAATTATAATCATTTTTAAAACAACCAATTACTGAGGGCCCCATATTTATTCTTGTTTGGTAAGGCTCGTCTCCATTTTTTGAACCATTTTTCAAGCGTTATTTGTTTTATAAGAAATACGACGTCATGAAAACGCGTTTTTAACCCCGTTGCTATCAAGGCACCCGCGGTTATCAACACATTTCGACTTTGTCGAGATTTGGATTTGGGTTGCATCAATGCACACCCGAGGTTAAGAAGGTATTTTAATTAAACACGTCTAAAGATTCTAACGTGTTATTATTTCGGGGAAAGCCGCGAAGTTCACTAAACGACCCTCCCATATTCTAATCAATTCTTATAAATAATTATCGAGGGCCTCACATTTGTGTTTTTGTTTGGGCGAGACTCGTCTCATACATTTTTATTAAAAGGTTAATTTAGGAGTGACTACAATTTTTCTATTGACCAATTATCTCTAAAAGAAGAAAACTTATTGCGTGTGAAAAAGTAAAAAACTACATTCTGTAGTCCAAACTCCACCAATGAGTTGGACCACCTAATGGATTTGGAAATGGCCCAATGAATCAGGCCCATCATTAGTGAAAAGCTGGCCCAAGCAGCTCTGACGCCAAGCCACGATCGAATCCCTGAACCAGCGTGGTCCTTTTTAAAAATAACTCATTCAATCCCAAATCCAAACTCCCACCAAATGGACCCTTTGTTTTATTATATGCTGACAACCTGATTATTTTAACTAAAATGGCCCAGAATCGAACATACTCAAATACTTATCAAAATTAATCTAATAGTTTACCCAAAACAATGAATATATTAAACTAATTATGAATCATGCTTTGTAAATTCTAAACTAGCCTTTAAAGTCGTTTGATGTCTAATTAGCATAGTTATCTCCCTTTAAACAAGTATCAATTGAATCCCAGAATGATTGATTACCCACTAGTATCCAAGCAACAAAAGGCATCAATTACTTTTACACACCACAGACCAGTTAAAAGTCTAACTCAAAAGTTATATCACATTGAAATGAAGTGAAGGCAGTATTATAACAGTTTAGAAGTCCAATTATACAAACTAAACCAAATCAAGCAATTTCATAACCTAGTTATATAGATTAAACCAAACTAAGTTCATACAGATCTGTTACTCTGCTAACAATTCAAATACATGAAATTTCATAAGAACCATTTCATTCCACCTTTAATACAAACACCTATACTAGCCAGCTTTGAACAAGTTCTTGGAAAATGAAGATTCAAAGCAGTAGAAAGAGGAGGCAAGTGAATCAGTGCAACAGCATCAGCAAACAACTAATTCCCAGCGATATAAATGATCAAATAATCCAATAATGAAGTCACACAGCCTAGGAACAGATCTAGCAAACAGGATGAATTTGAAACTCAAATAACACTACAAATCCAACTCGAATAGCCTCAAAAATAACCCAGAAAATTTCAGCAATCAATTATGCCTTGAAATCGACCAGTAGCTATCAGAAACAACAATCAAATACTCAAGAGGACTTTAGCTTAAACTAAGATCCCAATGAAATAGTAATTGCCATTTTTTTTATTTTAAATCCTGTTTTTTTTAGTGTTTTATGAAATTAAGATGGTATCCTTTAAATTGGAAGAATGGAGAAGCGTCTAATGAGCTCAAAAATGGCTGAAAAACAAGACCCTTTAACAAGCATGAGGGTGCCAATTTATAGGCAACACTAGGGTAAAGAATCAGATTTTTGGTTTTCTATTTTAGTCCCTTTTTAATTTCATTTTGATCCTCCTTTTTTCTAACATGTTGCCCAAGTAAGTACCTCTTATTTGCTGACATCTATACCAAAGCCCATATTGAAAGGTCTTATACCATTACAATTCCTATACTACCCCTTTCCCTACTTTGATGGAAAGAGGATGAGAAGATGGCTCTGTGGTGTATTTTTGGGAAGGTTTGGAGCCGGCGCCGCCACCGGAATCTTGGGGATTTAAGGGCAGTGCCATTGGGGTTCTTGAAAGTGGGGGGAATGAAGGAGATGACGAGGGGGGTATGGGGAAAATTTAGGACAATAATATATCAAGGATACAAAAGTTTCGAGTGTTAGATCAACAAATCTCAACGGCCCAGATTTCACGGAAGCAAAACGACGCCATTTGATGGAGGGGGTGCTGGACCGGGTTGGGTGCTACTTGGTCTTGGGAAAGGGGTTATTTTTGGTTTGGGCTGAGCAGAATGGAGTAAAAATAGCCCAATTTTGGTTTATTATTAAGGTCACCATTTTTTTTAATTTTTTTTTCAAATATTTTTCTTCTTCCAATTATTTTCTTTTTGTTTGTTTTCCATTTTGTATTTTGATTTTATAAAGGTGAAAAAATTAAAATAAAGTCCTAATATTCCAAAGCTAAACTAATTAAATTCTAATATTATTTAAAACATAGTTCACGAAAAATTCACAATTAAAACAATTAAAATGCAAGGTGAACTATTTTTGTGATTTTCACATTTTGTTCTAAAATAAATTAATCCCTAATTAATTCTAAAAATTTAAAACTATATCCTACATGCAGGTGCATATTTTTTGTATTTTGATATAAATTAACATGCACAAATAAAATGAAAACAATTAACACAAAATGATACCAAAATTCACAAAAAATCATAAAAATAAAGAAAAATCTTTTTATTAGAATTTGTGGGAATAATTAATATATAAGGAAAAAATCACGTTCTTACAACTGCCCCTCTTTTCCCGGAAACACGAAGAGTTTTGTGCAAAGAAATGTGAGTGGAAACGGGGGATTTTTGCCCGTTCACATATTGTGAAGCAGTTTTTGAAAAGTTTGACCGCACCCTGGTTCAAAGTTGCCTCCATATCCTGGGCTAAAAGGGAATCAGGTTAGTGTAGTTCGGGAATGTCTGGTAGCGGGGACTACCAGTAGCTGTGATTTCACTGCTGTTGCTGCTGCTGCTGCTACTTCTCGCGGACCTTCCTTATTACACCAATCAAGAATAAAAGAAGCTAGCCTAAGCTATGAACTACGAATTACACAAACCCTATCTAAATTGTTCAAACTTGTTCTAGTACTTCCTTGTTGTTTTGTTGTCTTGTGTTTTCTCTTGTTGCCTTGTTGTCTTGTGTTTTCTTTGGTGAAACTCATTGTTGTTACGTCCCTCCAAATTGCTAAACTAGAATAAACTTGAATTTGAATGTATTCCTCTGTTACCCAGGCGGGCTCCTGATTGCTGAACTTGAACTTGATTGTATTCCTCTGTTATCCAGGCGGGCTCTTGACTTCATAAAAATAGAAGAAACAAAGAAAACTTCCTTCCCCAGTTTGAAACTAGGCACCATTACCGGATATTAATAAGAATTTTGACTACAACTTGACTCGAAATACCTCTGTTATACAGGCGGGCTCCTGATTTCGAAGCTTGAGTTGTATACCTCCGTTCTTCAGGCAGGCTCCTGACTTCAACTACAACTTAAAATTTAACACCTCCATTTTCCAGGCGGACTCCTGACTTGAAATTACACAAAGAAATTGGTTTAAAACTACACATTGAATTGTATCATCTCTGTTTTCAGGCAGGCTCCTGATTGCTGAAATTTGGGCTGCATGCCTCTGTTTTTCAGGCAGGCTCCTGACTATTAAAATTGAAATATATGTCTCTGTTCTCTAGGTGGACTTATGACTGCTAAAATTTAAACTATATGTCTCTATTCTTCAGGCGGACTCCTGACTACCGAAATTTGAGATGCATGTCTCTGTTTTCCAGGCGGACTCCTGACTTCAAAATAGACAAAGAAGCCGATTTAAAACAAAAAATGGATAGTGTCACCTCTGTTCTTCAGGTGGGCTCCTGACTGCTGAAATTTAAACTGTATGCCTCTGTTCTCCAGGCGGGCTCCTGAATACTGAAATTTAAATATATGTCTCTGTTCTTCAGGCGGACTCCTGATTACTAAAACTTGAAATATATGTCTCTAGTCTTCAGGTGGACTGCTGACTTCAAAATTCTAAGTGCATGTCTCTATTCACTAGGAGGACTCCTGACTTCTGAAATTTGAAATGCGGCCAGGCGGGCACCTGACTACCAAAATAAACAAAGGAATTGATTTAAAACTAACAACTTGAATTGTATCACCTCTATTCTTCAGGCGGGCTCCTGATTGCTGAATGAAATGTATTCCTCTATTCTTCAGACGGGCTTCTGACTACAAAAACTTTAAATGTATTCCTCTATTCTTCAGGCGGGCTCCTTATTACTAAAACTTGAAATCTATTCCTCTATTCTTCAGGCGGGCTCCTGATTACTAAAAATTGAAATGTATTCCTCTATTCTTCAGGCGGGCTCCTGATTTCACAAATATAGACAAGACAACGAAAAGTTTTTGCCCCAGTTTGGGAAGACTGATGTTTGTTGCCACATAATAAAAAGATTGAGACTAAAACTTGAATTGCGATAAAACTGAAGTGTAATGCTTAACATTTAAATACTTAAATGTACTCCTTTGTTATTTCAGGCGGGCTCCTGACTTCAACATCGCTTCATGCCACTCCTCAATTTCTTGCATTTTACCCATGTCACACTTGCGATTAAACTTGATTATTGCCTGCTTTTCTTTCACAGAAAATTCCTCCTGACAAACAATTTTTTGCCCATGTTTCAATCACCGAAAATATGTTATTTTAAAAATGGTGGTTAGTTGATGACATTCCTTGCTTTATGTTGCCTGACTTCCTCCAAACTGCCTGACTTTCTGACCGACTTTCACATTCCCCAATTCTGACAACCTGAATGCTTTTATACTTCCCCCGTTGTTTCACCTTTCCGACTCTTTTTGCCTGGACCTCCACATTTCCCGAATATTCTGCCGATGAAACTTCCCTCGACTCCCCATATTTAATTTTACATCACATTGTTGCTGACTTGATCTGGCCACATTACGCTTTACCATTTCCGGAAGCAAGCAGTGGGCTTTGAAATCCTTTCCCCTTTTATTGAACAAAACTGACATTGGAACATTTAGACAACAAACCCCCAAAAGAGAATGATGCAATGATTTTATGACTGGAACAACTGGCACCAATAATCATGACATGCATTTTGGACTAACCGGCCCACCCGATCCAACTAACCAGCTCTTAGTCGCCATACCTCCCTGCCCAGGACTTCCATCACTTGATTACTTTACCCAAACCTTAACCTCATTTAACCTGCGATGCCATGAAACAGTTTTCACCTACAGACTTTCTCAGCTTGCCACTTCTCCTTTCACTTTCGCCCTAGGGTGCCCGTGAGGGTTTTTACCACTAAGAATTTCTCATTTTATTTTCTCTCAGCTCCCGTCGCCTTACGGTGAGCATGAGGGTTTTCACCTGTAAGACTCTCTCATTTGTATCTTTTGTTATTCTTGCTTGAACCAGAGAATTGCCAATGCCACAAATTATCGCTACATGCTTGACTTGGCATTCCTCAAAAATTTATCAGAAGTCCTTTCTTTGGATCGCAATGTGGGCTTTTGGGAGGGCTAGAAAGAATAGTATAAAAGCTCAAAACAATTTCAAAATGGGTTATCAATATAACTTTCGGAATCCAATTTCTCACAACGAACCACAACTTCTGCCCCAGTTTTTTGCTTGGGGACTTTTTAATTTTTATTTTGGTGTGACTGAACCTCGAAGTAAGGCTGCCTACGTACCCTTTCGGGATCAAGTCAAACGTATTTCACTTTATCGTAATTACTTTTGTTGTTATTCTTTCTTTTTCTATTCCTTTGTTTTCTTTCTGTCATTCATTTTTCTTTTCTCTTCTTTACTTTTACTTCTTATCTTTTCTTTCTGTCTTTCATTTTCTTTTCTCTTCTTTTCTTTTTCTTCTTTTCTTTTCTTTCCGTCTTTCGTTTCCTTTTCTCTTCTTCCTTTCTTTTTTTTTTCTTTTCTTTTCTTCCATTTATCTTTATGTTCGACATCTGCATTCTTTATCGTGCCGTTGATTCTGAAAGAGGGGTAGGAACGAAAACGAGTGAGGTTCAAAGGGGATGACAATGGGATAAAAATGTTATAGATAGTAGAACAAAATGCCTTCTTCATTTCAATCTTTAAAATCTGCCAAATACAAGCAAGTGCATTCAGAAAAAAGAAATCATACATAATCTCTCTTGACATTATCGGAATTGGTGGCCATTTCTACACATTTTCCTTCTACGTCTGTCAAATACAATGCACCATTAGACAATACCCTAGTTACTATAAATGGCCCCTGACAATTCAGGGTGAATTTTCCTTTTGCTTAAGCCAAATGAGGCAAAATCCGCCTTAGTACTAACTGTCCGACTTCGAATTGCCTCGAACACACTTTCTTATTGTACGCTCTTGCCATCCTTTGCTAGTACAATTGACCATGACACACTGATCCCAACCTTTTCTCATCAATCAAACTCAATTGTTCCATACGGGTATTTACCCATTCATCATTGTCGATTTCAGCCTCCACAATGATTCGGAGTGACAGGATCTCCACTTCTGCGGGTATTACCGCCTCAGTGCCATAAACCAATGATTAAGGAGTCGGCCCCAACGAAGTACGAACGGTGTTGTGATATCCCAACAATGCAAAAGGCAACTTCTCATGCCACTGTCTAGACCCTTTAACCATTTTCCGCAGTATTTTCTTTATTTTCTTATTGGCCACTTCAACCGCTCCATTTGCTTTAGGGCGGTATGGAGTAGAATGACGATGAGTAATCTTGAACTGCTCACATGTTTCCTTCATCAAATGACTGTTGAGATTATCCCCATTGTCTGTGATAATCACCTTTGGTATACCAAATTGAAAAATAATGTTCGCATGCACAAAATCCACTACAGCTTTCTTAGTCACAGACTTGAATGTCTTTGCTTCCACCCACTTGGTAAAATAATCTATTGCTACCAGAATAAACCTATGCCCATTTGATGCCACTGGATCGATCGGCCCAATAATGTCCCTGCCCCAAGCAATAAAAGGCCATGGCACTGACATCGTATGCAATTCTGACGGTGGAGAATGAATCGAATCTCCATGCACTTGGCACTGATGACATTTGCGTACAAAACTGATACAATCCCGCTCCATTGTAAGCCAATAATACCCTGCCCGTAAGATCTTTTTTGCCAAAACATATTCGCTCATGTGCGGTCCACAAACTCCAGAATGTATCTCAGTCATGATAGTCGTGGCTTGCCTCGCATCCATGCACCTCAAATATCCGAGATCTGGCGTTCTTTTGTACAATACTCCTCCACTCAGGAAAAATCCGCTTACCAATCGACGAATAGTCCTTTTCTGATCACTGATGGCATGTGCCGGATATACTCCTATCCTAATATATTCCATGATGTCATGAAACCATGGCTCACCGTCAAGTTCCTCTTCTATCACATTGTAATAAGCATTTTGATCATAGACCTGAATCTGCAATGGATCTGCATAAGCCTTATCTGGATGATGTAACATCGATGCCAAAGTAGCCAAAGCATCGGCAACCTCATTATGCACCCTCAGGATGTGTCTGAACTCTATTGACTGACACTGTTGACAAAGCTCACACAGGCACTGCCAATATGGTATCAATTTCGAATCTCGTGTTTCCTAGTCTCCTTGAATTTTGTGTACGAGTAGGTCCGAGTCACCCATGACCAAGACTTCCTGAACATCCATATCCACAGCTAATTTCAACCCCAAAATTCATGCTTCATATTCCGCCATGTTGTTCGTACAATATAAACGAAGATGAGCCGTAACAGGATAATGCTGACCTGTTTCAGAAATAAGTAAAACTCCTATTCCCACACCTTTCATATTTGCCGCTCCGTCAAAGAATAGTTTCCATCCTGGTTTCTCTACCTGCTCCAACTCATCAATATGCATTACCTATTCATCAAGGAAATAAGTTTTTATAGGCTCATAATCATCATTAACTGGATTCTCAGTTAAATGATCAGCTAAGGCCAGTGCTTTCATTGCGGTCTGTGTCACGTAGATAATATCAAACTCTGTAAGAAAGATCTGCCACTTTTCGAACCTTCCCATGGGCATAGGCTTCTAGAAAATATACATAAGTGGATCTAACCGAGATATGAGGTAAGTAGTGTAAGACGACAAATAATGCTTCGACTTCTGTGCCACCCAAGTTAGGGCACAACATGTCTTCTCAAGATGAGTATACTTAACCTCGTATAATGTAAACTTCTTGCTGTGATTGTAGATTTCCTACTCCTTTCTGCTTGTGACATCATGCTGCCCCAGTACGTAGCTAAATGAATTATCCAAGATTGTCAGATACAGAATCAAAGGCCTCTCTGGTTCTGGTGGAACCAAAACGGGCGGATTCGACAAATATCCCTTTATCTTATCAAAAGCTTTCTGACATTCATCCGTCCATTTAACCGCATCATCTTTATTTAGTAGTTTGGAAATGGGTTCACAAGTGGTTGTGAGCTGAGCAATGAACCTGCTAATGTAATTCAATCTTCCCAACAAACTCATCACATCAGTTTTGTTTCTCGGAGGCGGTAATTCCTGAATGGCCTTAATCTTTGATGGGTCCAATTCAATACCCCGGCGACTGACTACAAACCCTAGAAAATTTCTTGATGGCACCCCGAAAGCACACTTTGCAGGATTGAGCTTGAGATTGTACCTGCGTTGCCTTTGAAAGAATTTCCTTAAATCCCTGGCATGGTCATACTACTTCCTTGGTTTCACAATCACATCATCTACGTACACCTCAATCTCTTTATGTATCATATCATGGAAGATTTTTGTCATAGCCCTCATGTAGGTTGCCCCGACATTTTTCAAACCAAATGGCATGACTCGATAGCAGTATGTTCCCCACAGCGTGATGAATGTCGTCTTCTTTGCATCTTCCTCGTCCATTACGATATGATGATAACCCGCATAACAATCCACAATAGAACCAATCTCATGTTTACACAATTGTCGATCAATATGTGAATGTTTGGCAATGGAAATTTGTCTTTTTGACTCGCCTTGTTGAGATCTCTATAATAAACTCACACCCTGGTTTTGCCATCTTTCTTCGGCACATGTACAACATTAGCTAACCAGGTGGGATACCGCGTACCCCGAATGACCTTTGCATCAAATTGCTTAGTGATCTCTTCTTTAATCTTCACACTTATGTCTGTTTTGAACTTTCTCAATTTCTGCTTAACATGTGGGAGTGATGGATTGGTAGGCAATTGATGAGACACCAAATCGGTACTCAGTGATTGGGAGTGATACATATATCTTGCTGAGGCGAACGGCCGAATATACCTCCGATGGGAACGTTCTGAGCGTATAAAAGTGTGGTATATGATACTGTCGAGGCGAATGGCCTGATTCCATAAGAGTGTGGTACATGATACTGCCAAGGCGAGTAGCTCGATCCCATTAGAATAAGAAGCTTTAACGGGTCCTTGACCCCACTCACGAATATATGTGTGAGTTATGAATTTTAAGAACACTTTTCAATGAGTACACACAACGCGAGAGAATTCCGTAAGGTATGTATAATTTCTACGGCTAACACAGTAGCTCGTTGAATATCTAAAAAGCAAATACGATACTCTACGCAATTCTAGTCATAATAAATGTAAGCTAAAGCATCAGAAAACATAAAATTACAACCAAGGAGAGCCTCATTCAGACTTCATGTCTGAAGCATGAAGTAAACCAACTCCAAAATCAAGATCCAAATCTTTTCTCTCATTTGGAATGTGTCGGAGTTCCCTAAGAGCCTCAAATGGACTCCGGGCAGTACTCACACCCAAATACATTGCAGGATTGAGTCATAGTGTAGTGTAGAAGGGGTAGCCCTAAAATGTCGAAGTTCATAGGGAACTCAAGGTCCCAAAGAAAGGCTCACAAGAGAGGGACAAAACTTAGAAACTAGGAAAAAGTGTAAGTGCAGAGAGAGGATTCTGAGAAGGGGAGAGGAAAAGAGGCAAGGACGGGCTAGTGGGCATACCTAAAAATAGAAAATGCTAGCACACCCCACCAGCCTGTTAGAACACACTATTTTGGGAGTTAGGATCCCCTAAGGGATCAAGTTCAAACATGAACAACAACTTAAATATTGTCATGTACTGAAATACAACTCGAAGTACATAGAGGGGAAACAAGGGTGCAGGGATTCACAACAAAAATAGGTGCAATGAAATTAACATGCTAGTTAACATTTAACTCCATATAGGTAGTAAAGTATACATGGATGTAAAGGCTGTAAATAAACACATTGGGATGATGATGAAACCAAAAATAGAACATACCAGTATCAAGAAAACAAACAAAAGAAAGCAACAGTCTTGTAAAGCCAAACTGCAAGCAGGCAGTCAGTATACTATGAATTTCAGAAGAGAACGGTGAGATTGTAATGTGAAGTCTGTAATGTGTGTCTTTAAAGTGTGAAAGGGCTGTGCCCTTTTATAGTGTAGAAAGCAAGCATAAATAGGTAAGAAAATAGTTTGAAATTCAATTAAATAAGGTTTCCCTTTAATTAAGGGATTCTGATTTCAAACGGGTAAAACTAATTAAGGAAAGAGATTAATCAAATATTTTTCAAAGCAGAACAGGAGGGGCAAATACATAGAGGTTTATATAAGGACAAGGTCTTGAATGTACACAGTTTATGCAAATAAGGTAAGGGAATCAATTAACAACTAGTAAATCACAAGGTCTAAGATTTGGTATGAATGAACCAAGTCAAAAGGGTGGAGAAAGGTTTTATTTAAGGAAAATCAGTAACAATCAATTTAACCTATTAAAAGGAGATTCTTAATCCATCACTAGTTTGAAAACTTTTTCGGAGAAGGATTCATCACATATAAAGCATACAGACACGTTTAAACATGAAAGAACTGTCATGCCAATCGGTAGAAAAGTCTAGTGTAGGAAAATTTAAAAAGTTCAGAATTGTGTACAAACAAAGAAATTCAAACTTAGTTGAGAGACTCAGAGAATAGTCTGAAAGAGTGAAGGGTTCTCAAACAAGACCCTAGTTCTATCACATGACCAATTCTCGGCGGAACCCTCAATTTCTAAGGTTTCCGACTCGAGTCAAATACAGAGATGAGAAGGCAACAGGCTCAGATATTTCTTTTAAGAATCTCATGAGAAGCCAAGCAAATACAATAGAAAATTCAAAGCAAACAAAGTGAAGGAACTCGCTCAAACCACAATGAGGGGACAACATGATAGTAGAAGAAACATGTTTAAGAAAAACCTTTAAGAAGGGACTTAAACTGGGTTCAGTAGAAGAGAAAATAGTAAACATAGTAGAACATATAGTAGAAGAACTTAACCAAGATTTAGTAGAGAAAAATACTAAGACACCTAAGAATGCAGTAGAAGAAGCCTGCTTTAAGAAGGTCTTTTTTAGAAACTCAACATGGTTCAGTAGAAGGCGAACAAAGAAACTTAAGAACTTATTAAAAGAAATACATTAGAAGAATAAAAGAACACTAGAAAAGTATAGAAAATGAGCACATAGGAAAACATAGTGAGATAAACATGTGAGCATGGTATAGAAATACAGCAAGAAAACGAATTCTTGAAAAGGAGTATTTTCACTAGGTTTGGCACTCCACGTGCTATCATTAGTGATGGTGGTTCTCATTTTTGCAACCGCGCTTTTGATTCTTTGCTAGCCAAGTATGGGATAAATCAAAAGGTGACCATAGCTTGTCATCCTAAAGCAAGTGGCCAAGTTGAGGTTTCCAACCGAGAGATCAAGAGTATTTTGACAAAAATTGTCAATGCTAATCGGACCGATTGGTCGAAGAAATTGAATGATGCTCTTTGGGATTATCGTACTGCTCCGTACCGGTTGATGTTTGGGAATGCTTGTCATCTTCCACTGGAATTATAGCATAAGGCTATGTGGGCTTTGAAAAAGTTGAACTTATAATGGGATGTCGCTGCAAATCTCCGGGTTGAGCAACTAAAAGAAATTGATGAGTAAGCAAGAAGGACTCAAATAGTATAATTTAAACATGGTGTGAGTCTAAATCTATTCGGACATAATCAGAAATCTTAGTATACGCACAAACACTTGTCACCTCATATGTGCTTAGCTCCCACAACATATAACACATAAGAATATAACACCTAGGGATAAATTCCCCCTCACAAAGTTATACATGAGATGTACCTTGCTCCCAAATTCTACAACCGGCTCTAGTGCCTCTTTAACACCGCAAACAGAGGCCCATCGATGAGAAACTAGTCAAACAATCATGAAAACCAATAGAAATATAATTCAAAATCAAAATTAATTAGTTTATAACAATTATAAATTTCTCTTAAAACGTCAAAAAAGTCAGAACATTTTCTAAAATAAATTGTAAATATGATACCACGAACCCAAATATATAGTTTATTATATCCAATTTCATGGTCAAATCCAAAAATACCAATTTCTAGATTTTTCTTTAAAAATTCTATAGTTTCCATAAATTTTCATGCTTACATCCAAATATAAACCATCTATTTAACTCACAAGGTGTAGAAATCACATACCCCAAGATTGATGATGAAAATGGCACTCCAAAATCACCCCAAAGTCGCGTCCCATGGAAGAAATAAATTGAAAATGAGCCAAACCCTCTATTTAAAATAGCAGTGTCCAATCCGAGCTTCTTTGCGAATGTAACAAGTCTCTCGCGTTCGTGAAACACAACCATCTTCACCTCCCAAATCCTTCGTTGCGATTGCAAAGAAAGGATTGATAATGCATTGCCTTGCCAGGCTTGACCATCGCGAATACATCACCATCCTCGGGAACGTATAGGACAAGACTCCCAGGCCCAGTTCACTCTCGCAAATGCAACCAGGTCTTAGCGAACGCGGAGCACAACTGCCCAAACTTTCACGAGCACGATTGCTTTATCGCTAACACGTAGAACAAAAAAGCCTTCAATCACAATCCTTCTTCACGAACGCGTGAGACTTCCGTGTGTGCGAAGGAAAAAACCAGCACCAGTAAACCAATAACAACAACTCATGCAAACTTGGTCCAAAACCATCCCAAAACACACCCGAGGCCCCCGGGATCCCGTTCACTCACTCCAACAAGTCCCAAAAGGAAACACAAACCGCTCGAGGCATCAAATCACACCAAACAACATTAAATTTACGAATCGACGATCTAAACCTTCTTTCAACTTTCAAACATTCAAACTTCACCGAGCGCATCAGAATTATATTTAAACATCCCGGATCGATGCTATACTATACGTGTAAATCATAAATCACAATATGAACCTATTCCAACACTTGAAACGCAAACATACTTTGATAATACCAAAGTTCACTTCAAGTGAAACTTAGAAATTTCTAAGACTTTTAAAATGCCATCTTTACAAAGTAAGCGCTGGATTGCTCTTGGGCGACCCGATACACAACCCGAACATATACCCAACTCTGAAATTATCATACAGACCTATTGAAACCTTCAAATCCCAATTCTGAGATTCTTTACTAAAAAATCTAACCTTAGACAACTCTTCCAACTTAAAGCTTCTGAATTGATAATATTCCATCCGAATCAACTGCGAATTTCCCAAAATTCAATTCCTACCACACATATAAGTCATAACATATGAAGTGAAGCTACTGGCAGTATCAAATCGTCGAACGACGCGCTTGAGATTAAAAAGATTGGTCGGGTCATTACATGTATTGTAGGACATGGTAGCCTATATGACCATTCTGTACAACATTACTGGCATGCCCTAAACTAGTTGCACTCGTCTATTCGTCACGTGATTCTTTTTGAATTTTATGTATTTATAGGAAATGTAGTGGGATAATGACTCAAAACACTTGTTACATCATCAAATTTTAATGTTGTCGAGAAAGAACCATTTGTATCAGTAAGAATGAAGTTCACCCACTTCAGCTTGTATCTGGGATACAACAAAATGACATGTTCATGTTCTCAAATTTTATCCCAATATTTCTCAAGCTTAATTTTCATCCTTGCTGCCATATTAACCAAAATAAGATCATACTTTTAGAATACTTATATAATAGCATTTCGAAGATTAAAAAAAGCATGGAAGAAAGAGTTGGAAGCAACATAAAAACTGCCTGAAAATTCCAAAGTAGGATGGTAAAAGAATGTTAAGAAACTTGATAAAGGTTTTCACATTTTTCCAATCATCTACCGATAAAGTTTCTCTTATTGCACTTATTTATCGATCATAGTTTTTGTACTTATGGTCACCACATACAATCTTGTAAAGAGTTTTTCAAATTTCAAAGTCGTATCTCACAAGGTATATGTCGAGTTACATCTAGTTTAAACATCAACACTTACAAGACCATGTGTGTTATCTTAGATTTCTTAACAAATGATGTGAACAAAAATCTAATTTTGAATGGGACGATCTAAGATACTTCACTATATTTCTTACATAAGAAATAGCCTCAGTTTGTTTATCTAACCCATCTTTTACAATCAAGATAAAAATACGGGGATTACATATAACATGCGAAAAATAATTTCCTAGCATTAACCCTTTACAATCATCAATGTGCACCCTCAAATGCTTAATGATAGCATTATTAACAATTACGTTATTCAGGGTCACTGTAAATAAGTTCTCGATATCCCAACTTAATATACATTCTTCAATTCCATTAACAATAGTTTCATCCTTATGATCTGGAGTTTGGAAAAAGTTTATAATTTTATTTTGTATATTTCGTTATATCAATCCAATGTGTAGTGACAACCATATAAGTTAAATTTTATAGCGATGTCTGTGTATCACTAATAATACATATACATTGGTAGGTGTGTCAACGGATCTTTAAAATTAAATAAATCAATCGAACCGAATTATACCGAACAAATTCTTAGATTTATTTTAAATAAAAACATAGGTTTTATATAAATTTATAACCGTGCTGAATTATAGGGTAGGTTTTAATTTAATAAAAGTAAATAGAAATATACTGGATTGTACAAAGTAAATTTATAGTATATAAAAATATATTTAATATACCAAGTTTAAAACAAACAAATTATTAAGTTTTTTTTTCTTGGGTCTTGGGATTATAAAAATGATGCAAGTGACAAAATAATTAATGTTCAAAATCCCAACTTTCAAGCCTATTCTACTGCTTATATTAAAACTAAATTAGTTCTAATATCTTGAGTAACAAGCCAATAAGTATTCTTGCAATCTTCAGTAGCAAGCCATAAGATATTGAATATATTTTCTCTCGTATGATTTAGATTTCTCTTGTTGGATACTAGTCTTCTAATAAGCTCTATACTTGAGTCCCAACTTGACTAGTATCTTTCCACTCGTATGATTTATATTTCTCTTGTCTTTGCTTAATGTATTTTATGCTACTACATCATAGTGGGATGAATCTCTATTTTAAATATCCTTCATGTTCCCTTAATCATCATGTTTAAAATAGTAAAAATGTCTAGAGAGATTTGACAAATTTTTTAAGCAAGTAAACATTATCACATTCTAACTTCGACTAGCGACTTTTGCATGATATTTTAAAAAAATATCAAAAAATTAATCAAACTGCAATGATACTGAAGAGAAACTGAAATGATTGGAATGATTTTGAAAAATCAAATTTTAATTATACAAAAATAGAATAACCGAAAATTTGGTACTGTATAACTTTAATAAAATACCGGCCGAACCAAACCGTTGACACTCCTACACGTTGGTTCTTGATAATCTTTTTGAATCTTTATATTTCTTCTAATAAAATCTTTTAATAATGCCTAGTAACAGTTATAAAGGAAGGCAATTCATTATTATGTAAGGATTTTGCTATTAATTTCTTGAATCCTTCTCAATCAATAACTCTAAATGGTTTCTCAATAATGATTACGGCAATAACCCTCCTAATATATCCACATAACAAACCACCTTCTTAGTAGAATCCGAACCTCCTTCTAGCCACCCTTCCTTGATAGGTTTTTATGTTGATTTCCTCTTGTCAATAATGATTACAAATTCGGCAATAACCCTCCTAATATATCCACATAATAAACCACCCTCTTAGTAGAATCTGAACCTCCTTCTAGCCACCCTTCCTTGATAGGTTTTTATGTTGATTTTCTCTTATCAATGATTGTAAAGGAGAACTTGTGACATGTTACAATGAAATGTATCCATAACATAGAAGTACCATCTTTCTCTCAGAAGCAAAGGTTTTAGGAAAATAATTGTATTTTACCCCACATTTACCTCTTTCGTTGTAAATTTGGAAAAAATGAGTTGGAATTTCGGACGTCTCTCAACCAATATTTCCAGATTTAGAAGGTACTAGACAAACTTAATGTTTTTGCTAGTTAGGAGGAGTGCATCGATGAGGAGTTTCTTCACCTTGCTGTTGAGGTACCGCCAGCATAGTCGGATGAGTGTTTACAATCACCATCACATCTGGTTGTCACGACCCCATTTGGACCTCTATGAACAGTCGTTATGGCACCTAGTCTCTACGACTAGGTAAGCCTAAGATATTGCTGAAAAAGAAACAATACAATAAAACTAGCCAAAACTGCAGAAACAACAAATGAAGAATTTAAGATGCCACTTGACATATACAATACAACTCTCAAACTGAAACTACATTTCCCAAAACACAAAATCTCACAAAGTCACAAGTTATTAAATATACAAGTGTCTAACTTCAGATTGTCTAAACAAAAGCAAATACAGGAGGGCTAATACAATAAGGGAGAATGGAAAGGGACGCTCGGTCTACCGGTGCGGAAAATATACCTCGAAAGCTTTGGAGAATCACCTCACCTCAAGGGTAGTAGGGCTGAGTCAAAGTACTTGGATCTCCACATAAGAAATATTTGCAGAAAAGGCATGAGTACACCATAACAGTACTCAGTAATGGCAAGCCTAAACTCAAAGTCTTTGGAGAATTACCTCGCCTCAAGGGTAGTAGAGCTGAGTCGAAGTACCTGGATCTGCACATGAAAAATATGCACAGAAAGGGCATGAGTACACCATAGCGGTACGCAGTAAGTGCCAAACCTAACCTCGATGGAGTAGTGACGAGGAAGTTCAGGGACCTATTGATTATGTACAACAATATATATAAGGATAGAAACAATGTTACAGTAATACATGGTAAAAGCGTAACAACCACTGCAACAGAGGCAAACTAATCACAAAAGGGAAATACAACTTAAAACAGAGATAACAACCGCGGATCTCCCAGGATACCGTCTTGTAGTCCCAAATATAATATCTAGTGGATCTACTAGGTGCCGCCCCATTGTCCAAATCATATTGCGCGGGGATTTCTTGGAATACCAATCCGTAGTCCCAAATGTAAATACCCTGTACTAGGGGAATCTACCGGGTGTAGTACCGTAGTTACAATATAAAAGTGCAGGGGGATCTATTAGAATACAAATCCGTAGTCTCAAAGTAAACATGCAAGGGGATCTCCCTGGATACTGTCCCATAGTCCCAAAGTAAACACACATCAGCAACACAAAAAATATTCAATCCAGTCCCAATTTCCATTCCAGTTAAACAAATAATTCTAAGCTAACATGCTGCACAAAATTCAGATAAAGCAATTTGGGAAAGTGAGGCAATTAAGTCAAGTAGACATGCTTCCCTAAGCTAATAGTAAGATTAAATTGCAGGTAGCATAAACAGGAAAGAAAACCCATTTATGGTCACTTAATAAAAACATAATTTTCAACACTTAGCACATGTACGCACTCGTCACCTAACGTACCGATCATTTCATATATCAACAGTATCAAATCCTAAGAGGAGTGTCGTGCCTTCTTTTCTCGCAAGATCAGATTTACGACATTGGAAGGACAACTCGTTCCCTTTGGAGAATTGGGTTTGAATTGAAGAGTCACCACCTAATGGTTAAAGTGCATTAGGACACTAAAAGGTGAGTTTTGATTAGAAACCAGAGATTGGGTAAGGGCTAGAAATTATCTCGAGGGGAAGGTGCTAGAAACCCCTCGAGATCCACTAGTATGGTTCCCAACCATGCCACAATTGTGACTTTAAGTGCAAACAACAAATAGACACGTAGGATTTCCAATACAAGAAAAAGGAAGCAGTAGTCTTGTAAGTGTCTCAAATGTGTAATGCGTGTAAAAGTGTTGAATTGAAAAGTGTGTTAAAGTGCAAAAGGGTTGTGCCCTTTTATAGTGTAGAAGGCAAGTAGCATAAGGTAGAAGAATAGTTTAAAAATCAATTACAAAAGGGTTCCCTTTAATCAAGGGATTATGATTTTAAACGAGAAAAATAATTAAGAAAAAAGTCTGATAGTACACGGTTTGTGCAAATAAGGAAAGGAAATGAATTAACAACCAGTAAATCACAAAGTCTGAATTTGGGTATGAATGAATCCAGTTAGCAAAAGGTGAAGAAAGGTTTTACTTAAGGAAAATCAGTATCAATCAATCAAACCAAAAAAAGGACTCTGAATCAATCATAAGTTGGAAAAACTTTTCAGAAGAAAGAATTTAGCACATATATAAAAGCATACAGCCACGCTTAAGCGCAAAGACTATCATGCTAATCAGTACAAGAGTCTAGCATAGAATAATATAAAAGTTCAGATTCGTAAAGAAAGAAGTTCAAACATAGTTCATGGACTCAGAATGAGTCTGAAAGAGTCAAGGGTTCAAAAATAGAACCCTAGTCCAAATACAAGGTCAAACCTTGCCAACCCTCCCCCCAAATTATACTGTTTCCCTTCGAATAAGATACAGAGACGAGGAGACAAGTAAGTGAAATAGGCTCAGAGATCTTTTTCAGAGACTAATGAGAAAACAAACAGATGCAATAGAAAGTTTGAAACCTAATGAAAGTAGAAGATACAGTAGAGGAAATATGCTTAAATGGGTTATAAAACAATGTAAAGTAGAAATGAAATAGTAAACACTTAAGAATATGGTATAGAAATACAGTAGAAGAACACAGAAACATCAGAAAAGCACAAAACTATAACACATAGGGAAATATAGTAAGATAAACATGTGAGAGCGTGGTATAAAAACACAGTAGGAAGATGAAACATAGAAAGCACAGAAGAACATGTATAGTAGTAAGAAAGCATAAGAAATCGGTAGAAGCACATGCGTAGTAAAAGGACATAACATATGAGCATAGTGGAACACACAAAGAAGGAAAAAGAAAAGTCGAAGAAACATTTTAAACTTTGCAAAAACCCTAAATAGGAAAGAAATAATATTTGAAAAGAAGAAATTGCGGAAAATGTTTAAAAACTCAAGTAGAGCATAATTGTAGAACATATCTAAGAAAAATCGGAGAGAACCTCGAGTAGTCAAGGTTTCAGAGGAACCCTAGAATGAGAAAGGCTTGGAAAAAGGTTCGATGTGAGTCGGAAAAGTTATAACCAGGCTCAAAACACCATATTATTTCGGATCTGGGCCGGAGATGGCCATAAAAACATGAATCAACAAAGATCGGAATGGATACAATCAAGGTCAGACCTCGAACCTTCGAATACCAAGCGTTTAAGAGCAGTGGGAGAGGGGTTTTTGGCAATCCATGGCGTAAGAGGCCATGGATTCCGATAAGTTTGAGGTAGAAGATAGTAGAAGATGATTAGGGTTTCAAGAACCTTCGAGAGAGTTTGAGAGAGGGGAGGTGTTTAGATGCGGCTGATAGAATGAAATGAGTTAGGGTTAGGGGGAAGATTAAAAAAGGGAAAGGGGAAATTGTGGCCGTTGATTAAAAGGATCAACGACTTTGATCAAAAGGAGAATCGAGCAGGTTAGATAAATGAGTCAAGGGTTAATTGGGCTAAAATTGAAATAAATAGGGCCAGATTTTAAATAGCTAGTTTTTCCCTTTTTATTTTATAAAAACGGTAAAATGACTTCTGAAAATAAATAAAAGATACTGAGTCTTTTAATAATATATAAATATTAATTTAAAAATATTGAAACTAATTTCATAATTATAAATGCTATTAATTCTTAAAATATTCTAAAATTACAAATATATGCGATTTATTTTTTAAATTACCAAATAAACTGTAAAAATGTATAAAAAATTACCTTAGCTACATTTGGTACAGATGTGGAGATAAAAATAAATTATTCACCAAAAATGATTATTTTGGGAATAATTATTTATTTTTGTACTGTTAAAGGATGAAAGAGTTGTCAGGTAAAGATATAATGACCAATTTAACCGAATGATACAGTTGTGAGAATTTGACCGTGTTGTGGTTCTTGTACTGCCTACATATCCCTGGTCCTACAGGAATCAAACCATATGCAGTTCAAGATCCATCAGCGGAATATTCTAATAGAGATTCTTCAAGAACGGACGAGATATTCGGTTGGGATGGATGATTTAAGTCTAATAGGGCTGCGGGAACTTGAGTGGGATCGCTCCTACTGAGATGGCCGTTGCTAGCCGGTTTACCTGCAAATGAGCAATACGAACATATATTGTGAATAAACTTAAATGTGATGCAAGTTACCGTGGACCATGACTGCGGTCTTTGGACGATTAAGATGACATCCTTAGACCATAACGTCCTGTGTCATGAAGAGTATAATAAAGGATTCACAGGATATGAAATGATCTTCTCGGGCTATAAGAATGATGCCTCTGAACTATGATGCCTTTGAATAATGATATGCAGAAGATGAAAATGGGGTCCTCAGGCCATGATATGGCGTTCTCGGGCTATTAAATGGTGCCTCTAAACAATGACGCCTTTGGAAAATTTGGCGATCTTTCAGCCCATAAAATGCAATAAGGGACGATATTTCAGCCGATGTAGGGTTTAAATAAAGTGGCGATATTTCGGACGATGCAAGGTTTAAATTAAGTAGTGATATTTCAGCTGATGCAAGACATAAATAAAGGTGGCAGTGTTTAAGCCGATGTAAGATGTAAATAAAGGCGACAATACTTCAGTCATGGAAAACGTAAATAAGGTGGCGATATTTCAGCCGATGCAGGATTTAAGTAAGGGTGGCGAACTTTGAGCCAATGCAAGATAGAGGTAGGGTGGCGATCTTTCAGCCACATGTAAGGTTAATAAGTGCCAATATATTAGCTGATGGAAGACGTAAATAAAAGGTGGCTGTATTCATCCGATACAAGATTTAAAATAAGGTGGCAGTCTTTCAGCCATGAAAGAACGTAAATAGGGTGGCAATATTTCAGCCGATGTAGGATTTAAATAAAGTGGCGATATTTCACCCATGCAAGTGGAGGTAGAGCTTAACCTCAGAAAGCAGAATGGTAGCCTTATGCAAGGCAGGAAATGCAGATGGAGGTAGCGCTTAACCTCGGAAGGCAGAATAGTAGCCTTATGCAATGCAAAGAATGCAGATAGAGATAAAGCTTAGCCTCAAAAGGCAGAATGGTAGCATTATGCAATGTAGCTAAATGCAGATGGAGATAGAGCTTAGTCTCAGAAGACACAATTGTAGACTTATTCAATGCTGGAAATAAAGGCGAATAATAGTAAAATTTCTTAGTTGATGGCTAATCGCTAATCGCGATATTGTGGCTGCTGGGGATATGTCGCGCGGGTAGTGACTGCAAATAGGCGTGAGGGTTCTGAGAGTTGTATTTCTGAACAATATGAGTGTATAATATATTTGAGGATTGTTTGCAACTTGGGTGCCTGCATTCAAAGAAAAATCATGAGTTTTGTAAAGGGGAAGGTTAGTTCGTGTCCCCGCTGACTTTGCTAGGCTCAGATTTCGTGATATTGTGCGTATAGCTGTGGTAGTGTCGCTAGACAAAGCAATTTTGGTAGCATGCATGCATGATTTAATAAAAGTAGCGTAATTAATAATAGTTTTCTTTAGATGAACCAACGACTGCGACGTGGTTCAATTGCAACCTCTCTCGTTAGGGAATTTTGAGGGTCCTCCTCAAAATTTTGCCCCAATTTACTGGGCTGCTGCTTTTGACAGCTGCTAACAATAAATATCAGAAATAATCTTTGGAATTTTGAGGATCCTCCTCAAAATTCTACCCAGTTTCGAATTGCGGGGGAAAATGAAAATTTTGTTGAATTGTGACCGTACCCATAGGGATACCAACGTATCCTCTGCCAAATGGGAATTAGGTAAGTTGTATTTCAATTTACATCATTAAAGAAAGCATAAAGGCTACACATAGTATTGGTTGACCGCGTCTAAATCGATCACCTTTGGCCAAACGTCTTCGTCCATTTCTGCAAGTATGAGGGCTCCTTATTTTAGAACCCTGTGAACCATGTACGGAACTTGCCACTTGGGAGAGAACTTCCCTTTGGCTTCATCCTGATTCGGGAAAATTTTCTTTAATACGAGCTTCCCTGGTGTGAATTGTCTTGGCTTGACTCTTTTGTTCAAGGCTCTAGACATTTTGTTCTGATAAAGATAATCATTGCAAACTGCGTTCATTCTTTTCCCATTTATAAGAGACAATTTCCCGTAGCGACTCTTCACCCATTCTGCATCGTTGAGTTTTGCTTCCTGTATGATTCTTAGGGAGGGAATTTCTACCTCGGTGGGAATGACCGCTTTCGTTCCATGCACTAGCATATATGGGTTGCCCTAGTTGATGCGGGGACTGTGGTGCGTTACCCTAATAAAGAAAATGATAGCTTCTCGTGCCACTACTTATGCTTCTCTATCATTTTCCATAGTATCTTCTTGATATTCTTATTGGTGGCTTCTACGGCTCCGTTCATCTGAGGTCTGTAGGATGTAGAGTTCTTGTGTTTGATCTTGAAGGTTTTAGACATGGCTTTCATCAAATCACTATTGAGGTTGGAACCATTATCAATGATGATTGATTCTGGCATGCCGAACCGACAAATGATACGGTCACGGACAAAATTTGCCACTACTTTCTTAGTCACCGCTTTGTATGATGTTGCTTCAAATCATTTGGTGAAATAATCAATTGCCACTAGAATGAACCTGTGCCCGTTGGAGGTAGATGGCTCGATTAGTCTAATGACATTCATTCCCTATACGACGAATGACCATGGTGAGCTTATTACAATAAGCTCGTTTGGAGGCACTTTTGTCATATATGCATGTATCTGATAGCGATGGCATTTTCGAACTACTGGATGCAGTCCATTTCCATAGCAATCCAAAAATAACCCGCCTGGACTATCTTCTTGTCTAAGACAAAACTGTTCATATGTGGACCACATGTCCCAACATGGATTTCTTCTAGTAGCCTGGATGCTTTCTTTGCATCGACACACCTTTGTAATCCCAAGTCCAGAGTCGTCCTATATAGGATTCCTCCACTGTGGAAGAAATTATTGAATAACCTCCAAAATGTGCGCTTCTGAGTGGGATTTGCGAGCTTTCGGTATCCTCCTTTTGCCAAGTATTCTTTGATATCATGAAACCAAAGTTTTCCATTTGCTTCTTCTTTTACATGAGCACAGTAAGTAGGCTGATCATGGACCTTTAACGGGATAGGATCAATAAAGTTCTTATTTGGATGTTGTATCATAGAGGATAGGGTAGCTAATGCATCGGCAAACTCATTCTGGACTCTTGGAACATGTTGGAACTCTGTCTTTGTGAAACTCTTTCTTAACTCCTATACATGGTGCAGATAAGGGAGTATCTTGGAATTCTTTGTTGCCCATTCTTCTCGGACCCGATGTATAAGCAAGTCTGAATCCCCGATTACTAACAACTCTTAGATGTTCATGTCAATAGCCATCTTGAGCCCTAAAATACAAGATTCGTACTATGCCATACTATTGGTGCAAGAGAATCTGAGTTTGGAGGATACCGGATAATGCTGGCTAATTTTTTATATTAGGACGCCCCCTATACCAACTCCTTTAAAATTTGCTACTGCATCGAAAAACATTCTCCCGCCATCATATGATTCTGCAATATCTTTTCCTATGAATGATACCTCTTTGTCTGGAAAATATGAATTTTAGGGGTAAGTATTATCCGTCTACGGGATTCTCGGCAAGATGATCCGGCAAGGCTTGTCCTTTGATTGCCTTTTGAGTCACTTATCAATGTCGAATTCACTCAGCAAGATTTTTCACTTGGTTAGCTTGCCAGTGGTCATGGGATTGTCAAAGATGTACTTCAATGGATCAATCCTTGATATGAGATACGTAGTATAGGCACAGAAATAGTGCCTCAGATTCTGAGCTACCCAAGTGAAAGCACAATAGGTGCATTCTAGCAGAGAATATCGTGCCTCACACGGGGTGAACTTCTTGCTGAGATAATAAATGGCCTACTCCTTTCTCCCCACTTCATCATGTTATCCCAGAACACAACCGAACACTCCATCAAACACCGCTAGGTAGAGTAATAGAGGTCTACCCAACTCGGGCGGGACCAAAACTGGCGGTGTGGACAGGTACTCCTTGATTCTGTCGAAGGCTTCTGACAGTCATCGGTCCATTTGGCAGCGGCATCCTTCTTCAACATCTTAAATATTGGATCACATATGGTAGTAGATTGAGCTATGAACTGGCTGATGTAGTTGAGTCTCCTCAGGACTCACGTCCTTCTTGTTATTCGACGGTTGCAATTCTTGAATATCTTTGACCTTTGTTGGATCCATCTCCATCCCTCGGGTCAGTTGGCAGTATGTGTGTCATAATAGATGTACTCAAACCAGTCATGACATCATATAACCTGGCGAATATGTCCTCTTATTCCTTTAGAAATTCTGTGTGCTCTTCCTTTTTTGACGGTGACAGATGAACAATGATGCGAGTTTTTTTGACATTTTCTGCATCTCCCAAGCTAACAACCTCAGTCTCGTCCAGGTTGGACTTAGGTCTATTCTCAAAAGTCTCAACTTCTTTTAACAATTTCTTTTAGTATATCATCATTCTCTGAATCTATGTTCGTTTGTTGCATTGTCTCGTTACAGGTCACCGTCATCGGTTCATCAAGATAAGTAATAGTAATGCTGCATAAATAGAGTAATGGGAGAAATAATAAGAGTAAGATTTATAAGAAACTCAAGTGCTTTGGTAAATTCCATAATTGTTTTGAACATTGGAGCTCTTATTTCGAAATTAAAAATACGAAAAGAAAGTCAACTAGCAAAAATAAAAGATAATGAATGGTGCTTTGTTCAACCTTGCTACATCGAAGCTTTCCGGGCTCTGGTAGTTCTGATGGTCCAATTGTTGAGGCACGCTCCTCAGTTACGACATGTATGGAAGGGCCTTCCTCCCCCCTGAAAATGATGCAGTAATCTATGTAATTATCTTCTAGGAACAAATTTCTAATTGTTGCCAGCGCTTCCTCTTCATTCGAACCATAGATAACATCGACTAGCTTGAAGGTCTGCTTCAAATGTGGTATTGGTTGCACCAGTGGGTAGTACGGACTGCGCCATGGTGGTGACCAGTGGGTGAACTCCTCCCAAGTGTACTTATATCTTAAACCAAAGGTGGTACCATGTTTCTTCATCTTGATAGGCTTAGTGATCCCTTGGAGATTATTGCCAAGCCACTTGCCCGGTTCATATCCACACCAATTCAATACGCTTTCGATTTTGTTGTCCCTCCACTTGTCCTTATCAACGGTGTAGACTCGCTTGATGTGGTCATATGTCTCTCCACCTCCTTGTCCTCTGATCGCTGGGATGGTCTGGCGATTGAATATGGAATTGATCTTGTCACCGTGAATGATAAAATCTTGGTTATTCCACTTGAAATTTACTGCCTGATGTAGTGTTGACACTACAGCCCCAGCGGAATGAATCCATGCCCTTCCCAATAGCAAGTTGTAAGACGCTGGCACGTCTATTACTTGAAAATCAGCATCAAACCAAGTAGGTCCCATTTGCAAACACATGATAAGTTCTCCAATGGTGGATCTTTGAGAACCACCGAAAGCCTTGACGTTAACGACCCCATCCTGCATCTCATGCAGACCTATCCCAATGTTCTAAGTGTTATCAACGGACAAATATTGAGGCTGGACCCTCCATCGATTAGGACCTTGGTGACAAAATAATCTTTGCATTGCACAGTGATGTGCAACGCCTTGTTGTGGCTTAACCCTTCTGGTGGCAGCTCATCTTCATGAAAAGTGATTTCGTGACTTTCCAATACTTTCCCTACAATTTTTCCCATTTCTCCTCTAGTGATATTTCTAGGTACATATGCCTTACTCAACACCTTCAAAAATGTGTTCTTATGTGCATTGGAAATTTTTAGCAGAGCTAGGATGTAAATCTGTGTTGGTGTTTTGTTCAGCTGATCAATGACTGAATCCTCCTTGGATTGTATCTTTCTCCAGAGGCCATCGGGCCTAGTTTCAGTGATGGTTGGCCATCCAGAGGCCTACTTGCTTGATTCATCCAAGTGTTCTGGAGTATAAACCCTGCCAATTCTCATCATACCCTGTGCCGCAACTGCTTCTCTCAACATAGCTTTCCCTTTCCTTCTTGCCTCGGTTGTGTAGTCCCAAGGTATGGCTTTCTTGTGGTGCGGTGATACGACTGTCATTGCTACTGGAATGGGAACCCTTACTCTAGAAGGTAATACAACAACCTCAAATAGTTCAAATGCCTTTGGGGACCCAAACTCAACCTCAATTGGTGTTAGCATCTTTGCAGAGAATGGTGTTTTAAACTCAAGTGGTACAGACATGTTCACCTCAGCGTCTTCAGAAGGCTGAATCTGGACCATAATCGGATTAAGGGTGACTGTTGGTTTCTTTGGATCGTTGCCTTCTACAATCAAACCAATTGATCCCTTGGGGTCCCAATCATCTTCTATCTCAATCATGTGAACGCCTCAACCCTTGTTGTTTGGTAGAGGGTTATTGCATACATTCAGAGCAGGCTCCTTTGCCATGATGATCTCGTTGTCAATCAAAGCTTGGATCTTATCCTTCAGGGAGCGACATTCATCAATGGTATGCCTTTTCACGCCAGAATAGTATGCACAAGTTTTATTTGGATTGACCTATTGAGAAGGGTTTTCAGGTCTTATAGTAGGGATAGAGGTGACATAACCAGCAACTTTGAGCCTTTCATACAGCTGGTCAATTGGTTCGGCAATCGAGGTATACTATTTGGAGGTTTGAGGTGGAAACTTTGTTGGGGTCTTGGATTTTTTTTTTCAAGGGGGAGGTGATTGATATTGGGATGGTTGGGTATTGTAGGCTTGATATACGTGTGCGAGCTGGGACTATCTAGGTAAAGCAGATTGATATGTAGGAAGTGGAGGTGATTGATAAGTAGGCGGCGAAGCTTGGTGAGGGTGCTTGGTAATTTGGAGTGGGCTGATATGTAAGTGGAGGTGTTGGATAGGTTTGGTATTTGATGGGTGATTTGGTTCTATGTGCAACCATTACAACAACTACGTTCTTTTTCTTGGACGTACCAGCAGATTGTAGAGCCTTATTGGTAGCCTACAAAGCTTCCAAGTTCGTAACCATACCACTTTTGATACCTTCCTCGATCCTTTCCTCCAACTTGATAATGTCAGAAAATTTGTGATTCTGGATTAGCATCAGTCTTTCATAGTATTGCGGATCCGGGCCCGGACAAAAAAACTTGTTCATCTGTTCTTCCTCTAAATCAGGTCGGACCTTAGCAGCCTCTGATTTTCAACAAGTGTCATACTCGCAAAACATTTATGTGCGTTTCTTCTTTAAATTCTGAATGTACAACACATCTGGTTCATTTTCCGTATTGAACCTGAATCTATCCATGATGTCGGACGCCATTCTCACCTAGTTCGACCACTTCTTCAGGTCTTGGATAATTTACCAAGACAGAGCATCTCCTTTCAGGCTCCTGATGAAAATCTTCATTCAAATCCTTTCGTCCTTCCCTACCTCGGCCAGCTTGTCGTAGTATGTTCTTAAGTGAACTCTGAGATCCCTTGTGCCATCAATCATATCGAACATAGTAGGTTTGTACCCCTCAGGTAGTTCGACATCTAGTTATATGCAGAGGTCTTCATATTTCAACCCCTCAATCCTCTTGCTTCCTTCGACACCATGAATTTGGCTAATAGTATCTTGAGTTCGGCTGCCAGGTTTCTGATGAGGGAGTCTTTGTCATCAGACTCAAGTGTGCTTGAGGCGGGTTGAATGGAATATGATATGATTTCCATATAGATGGGAGTGTTATGGTAAGTGTGGAGATGGTCATTGGTGGAGTTTACGACTCACGGATGAGCAGTGGGGTATTGTTAGAAGTGTGGCAAGTATTGCAGTGATGGTGAGGAGCAAGATGGTTTGGTTTCGGTATGTTTTGTGGAGGTGTGGGGTTCTGAGTTTTAGGAAAGTTGACTTCTGGATGGTGAGGAAAAATGACAAGCTTGCAAAATTCCGGACCTGATCAAGTTCCTCTTGAAATTTCCATAGTTTCTTCTCGAGTTGGGATGCACTGTCACACCCCAAACCGAGGGACATGACCGGCGCCTGACCGGGTAGCCCCAGACAAGCGTACCTGGTTACCTTTCCTATTCCCACGTGTTACCCCACATTATTCATTATTAATTACCAATTATACTTGATGCAACTGAAAATAAACGGAACTCTCCTTTTACAAAAATATACATATTATCATTGACAGTTAGCGTGGTTTACATAATACATCTCCCACTACATACACATCCTTTACATAGGTATCATAACCCACATCATCCACTCTACGGAGCCTCTAAGATGGAGAAAATGATACAATAATTGCCGGCGACAAGGCCCCGACAATACCTTTACAATAACAACAGAAAATCCCAAAACACAACAACAAAGTTGGCATGAGCCACACAGGGCCCCGGAAAGAAAGGGGCTCACCAACTACCAACAGTGCCGATAAGGAAGGAGGAGGAGCTATGAATGGTGGACTGGAGTGCCTGCTGCAGATCCACCTACAATCACAATACGAAAGTAGCGCCCCCGGCAAAAGGGACGTCTACACATTTGAATTGTACTGGCATGTTTGAACAAACTCTCCCAAGTAATCTCAAGCCGAAAATACATATACAAGTGGAAAGCTGAACAACAACAGCACAACAATGGAACAACAACCAAGCATTTTACAGCAAATGATACAGTTAGTTAAACAAAGGGGCAATCAGTGCCCCACATGTTACAAACTCTCCTGCTGTCTCTTTTCACAATTCCACATTAATCATTTCATGATTTATATTCATTTCAATAGTGATATTGGATCACATTTTCCACCCTTATTACCTCGGCCACACTTATCACCCCAACTAACACCTTATTTCACCGTGTTGCGGCGCGCAACCCGACCCTGCCTGATGTTTCAGTTCACAAACAACATACAACACAACAACAAATACAAGAAATCAACTAAAGCACATTGTTAAGATATAACCATAACAAGGGGTAAAGTATTTCTACAACTAGCAACAACAATTTCCTCATGTTCATCAATTTGTTCACAATCCGAGTTACCACAATGGATGTCCATAACCAACCATATATTGTCACCACAATAGTTCCGGCTTCACAATTCAAGATTTCTTTCAATCACATGTTCCTCAGCCCTTGCCACAAGACGTTACCACACAAGTGTAAATCACAAGAATTTCACAATGATCCCAACAGTAATATCAACTATCAAGCAATATCACAAACCAACACAGGGTGATTTGACAAGGATCACAGTTAGCCATACATACCTGGAATTGAATACCTCTTTCTAATTTCCGCTCCAATTCACCAAGAAATCAAGATGGGTCAATCTAATTCACGATTAATACATAGACCCTTAGAATAGGAATGCACAATTTACTACCCAACCCCCTTTTTACAAGATTTTAGGGTTTTTGAGACATGCATGAAGGTTTTATCAAGAATTTAAAAATCTAGTGCATGTGGTTCCCTCCGCAAGCTTAAGTTCGAAAAATTAGGGAAAAGGGTTAGGGATTTTACCTGTGAAATCAAAGGTGAAGACAATGCATCAAAATTCCCCGGGCTCCAATGATTTTGAAAGATCAATTGATGAAGAATTGGCTTTCTCTCTAGGACCCTCTCTTCCTCTCTCTTATTTTGTTCAGAAAATGTGTTAAAAATGAGGGATGGGGTGTTTCATTAAAGGAGGGGTCGGGCTTAGAAATTTAGAAAAATAACTGGGCGAGCTTGATTTGCAATGCAACTCTGCTATCACAGAACTGACTTGCGGTCCGCAGAATTGACCGCAGATTGGTCCCAAATTTTGGACCTCCTCGGGTTGGGAATATGATGGATATGCGGTCCGCATTCATGTTTTGTAGTCATAGAATGCACCGTAGAACTGACCTTCAAAATTCTTCAGGGATCATATCCGATCACTTTAGGTCCGCATATTTATTATGCGACCGCATATCTGACCACATTTTAAACATCAAAAACTTGTTGCTCTCTGGATACTTCTGCGGCAGAAATGTGGTCCGCATTTTAGATCTACGACCACATTCTGGACTGCAGATTGGACCTTTCTGGGAAAATTTTGATTTCATATTTTTAAGTGCAAAACAGTGAAAAGAATCCAATACATGTAGGTAGAATCGACTCTATGAGCTGCTAGCATCTGAGCACTTATTTTTGCGAGGCCTTACATGTACTTTCTTTGGAGGCTTGAGTATCCTGAGTGATTTCTACCCCTTCAACCAGGTTTTCCTTTCTAATATTGCTCAAATCTTCCATCATTCCCATTTTCCTGTTTCTGACGGGACTATGAGGACGAGTGGATGGAGGGCCCTTAGATATTGTGGAGTAAGATGATGATGCTAGAGTGCACGAACTAACCTTTGGGGGAGGGGAATAAAATAAAAGTTAAAAAAAAAAGGGTCACAAGTTAGTAAGGATTTTATGAAAAATGTTGCGATATTTAAACACATAGTGTGAGAATGTAAATCGTGTCCTAAGTTAGGAGCCTCATTCTGCCCGAGGTAGGCCTAGAGATAAATTGATTTGGAGAATTTATAATGCTAAATGCCTCATTTTATTGATAAAAATAAGATGAATCCCAAAATGACACTAAGTAACAGAAGATAAAATGTCACTACAGGCCATTGGCCTTATTAGATTTAAAGCAAAAAGAAAGTGAATCCTATCTATTTGGTCCTAGATGGACCTTCCCCAGACTTTGCATCTTTGGCCCCATCAAACAGCTTCACGAACTCACCGAAGTCCTAGCAGCAAATAGGCTCTGGCCAAGTGTCCACCTTCATTTCCTAGTCTTCGATTCTTTTGATGAACTTCCTTTCTAGCTCCACTAATCCCCACTCCAAGTGCCCCAGATGCTTATTGGTGGTGACAACTATGTCTTTCCATTCTTCAATAAACTTTTGGTTGTCTTCTTGAATTTCACGACGCTCACTTTCGCATTCCTTAATCCTCTTGCGTAATTGGTTGTACTTAACCCATGCTTCAGCCTTTTCATCGATGACCATATGACCTAAAAAAATTCGGGTTGACCCAAACCATTGTGATTATCCTCCAGCCAGCTTGGATAGTATGGAGTATAACCAGCAAGATTCTTGTCGAGCTCGATGCTATCCTTTCCTTGGACGAGTTTGCAATGGCACACATGCTGAGCTTGGCACTTGTAAGGGCTATCATCATCCTGAAAGTCGGCCTAGAAGTGACTCATCTTGTCGATCTTTGGTATAATCTGCTTCCTACTAGCCTGTCTCATAACCCGTAGAGGGATATAAGGATACGGTCCTCTCAAACTGATAAGTATCAAAAACAGTGCATCCCGAGATCGAGCATCCATTGTACTAGGTCCTCTTTCAGATTTTCAAACAGTTCTACCCATCCTTTGGCATCCTCTGGATGAGCAAACATATATAGTTCATTTTCCTTGGCTTATTGAAGACAATATGATCGTCCCAATCCCTATGCTGGAGGTGCTCCATAAGCCAGAGTTGGAGTAGAAAAATTGCAAACCTCGATATGCTTGGCTCCCTGTTAACATTTCTCCAAGGTTCGGTATATTTCTGCAATAATCATGGGAACTATGCTAAATGGCCGCCCATCAATTCCCTCCATTAAGGTTTTGGTGACCACAACTAGTCGGGTGTGGATCCTTGCTTTCTTCATAGAAAATATTATCATCCCCAAGAAGTAGAACATAAAGACAAATACCTTTCAATGGATATGCTCCAATGATGTAAGTACGAACTCATCGGTAGAAGTACGGTAAGATTTGTTGTGACCGTACCACTCGTTCAATTAATAAAACGGAATGTACGAATCCTTCAAGCAGGTCAAGTCTGGATTCTTCTTTAGGCCCATCATCTTGAGAAAACCTCTACCCTTAAGGTTCTCTAGCAATAATAGACCTAGAGTTTCCCATGGTATACCAACAAGTCTTCTTATTTACTCTAGCTGGGGTGTCCTCTCCATCTCTCCGAAGCGAAACACAAACCTATCGCAATTCCAAAACAGGGTAGCAGCTTCAATAATATTGTTGTTGGGTTGTATTTCCAAAAGATATGGTAAATTTCCCAGTATTTTTGGATGAGGGTCTGATCACTGGAATGAAGATCTTCCTACTAGCTTAGCAATTTCGGGTAGATGTTGGTGACCATGCCGAATTTGGGGACTTCGTGCCTTATTTTCGGAAAGGTAAAAGTGTCAGGCCCTTACCCCCACCAGACTCTACTATTAAATATCAATAATTGGCATAAGAAGCATTTAGTTCTCCAAATAAATTCACAGAATGTTGTAGTGTCCATTTATGTTTCAAGGAAACCTAGTGCACTTTGGATAGGGCTATCTTAAAGAGTCAGTATGCGGACAACATAACTCAATCGGCTAGGTTTTGACAATGATGCATGCACATTAAAAAGAGTAAGGTTCATATGGGGTATTAGACTAGTACCCTTGAGCGGACAACTCAAGAGGGAAAGGCACAGAACTGTCGACTACACCGTTGATCGACTAGTTTTACCGCAAATGTGCCTTTGTTGGATTTAGGGGGGGTGATTATATTGGAAGGGTGCAACCAATCATTATAAACATTGCTATGGTATCTTGTTTGGCATGAGTGGAACATGATGTTGAATATGAAGTTATGACAATTAAACAAGTTTTCACGTATTTGCATGTTCATAAAGTAATAATTACAATAATTCCACAGAATTTACAACAATATTGAAGGAAAGCGATAAAGGAAAGCATTAAGAAAAATAAAGGAAAGAAACAAAGAGCCAAGTCAGTTTTCAAAGTATGAGAGGGAAATAAACATTAAACAGATAAAGATATTTACGGAAGCATAAAGTCACAAATAGCGTGAAATGGTAAAAGCCTAAAGATATCCCTAACAGAGTCGCCATGTTGTCGCACCCCCTTTTTCTCACGAAATCGGGTTTATGACATTTGGGAGGACAACTCGTTCTTATTTGGGAATTAGATTTGAATTGAAGAGTCACCACCTAATGGTTAAAGTGCATTAGTACACTACGAGGTGAGTTTTGATTAAAAACCAGAGATTGGGTAAGGGCTAGAAATTATCTAGATGGGAAGGTGTTAAGCACCCCTCAAGATCCACTAGTGTGGTTCTCGACCATGCTAAAATTGCGATTTAAGTGCAAACAACAAATAGACACGTAAGGGTTTTCAATACAAAGAGCGTTTTCACATAACAGTTGCAAGTAGTTGAAGTTGAAAGAAAATGATGAAAAGCTGAAATTGAAGTAATAAAATAAACATGTAAAAGGGAAAGGGGGTCCTAGGTTTACAAACAATATGGATCACTTCAATGCAATACCGGGTAATGCTCCTCAGAAGAGGGGTTACATGTGGTATTAGCGCACCGGTCATCATATCCATATCTACCCTTTCCCACCACGATAAGGTATTAAAGCGCGGAATGATTTCATTACTTATTGCATGCTATTACCCACCCCAATCCTATTAGCACCGGAGGCATTTGGGACTACTAGTCCTAAAGGGAAGGAATGTTGGCTTTTATGGTTTTAAAGGACAAAATTCTAAGGTGACAATCAAAAACACGTATAGCAAATATGGGGAAAAATACATAAACATCTAAAGGCTCAAACATGCCTCCTCAACTTGAAGAAAAAGATAGTTTAGCATGTCTTACATGTTCTGGTTATGGTCAGGATTTAACTTAAAAGGGTGAGGCAAACAGATCTATTACATATTTCAGAAAACAAATCCGAATCAAGCCTGCCTGCTAGCTATAATTTAATAACGTCTGATTCAATTAACTAGTTTACCTTATGGCTTGCCAAAGTGTTAGGTGAATCCTATAGGCATGGTATCTATTAGAGATGAAGAAAAGAAGTATACTGATTTTAAAGAAGGGGATTTGTTAATTATAGAAACATAAATTTTGTAGATACTGAAAATTGCAAATAGTGATTTTAGATTTATAAGCGAATGGATGATTCAGATTTAGTTGATAGCTCCTATAGGCATGCTTTCTAGGCGTTCTTTATTTTAAAACTTTTACAGTCGAAATGAAAGTGCAGAAGTCCTATAGGCATGGTATCAAGAATGTTGTTTGTTATTTAAACCTATAAACATAGTTGCCTAAGGACAAATGAATGTGCAGAATTCAGGAAGTCCTATAAAAATGTTATCTCTATTATATGCAGTGTTTGGAAATGACTTATAGACATGTCTCTATATAATGCAGAAGTGCAGAAAACTATAGACATGATTCCTATATGAAATGCAAAAACCTATATATATCATCTCTATATGAAATTCAAAAACCAATACACATGATTTCTATATGAAATCATAAATCTATAGACATGATTTCTATACAAATGCAGAAGTGCAGAACTTGTAGGCATGATACATGAGTAATAATACCTATGAGCATACTGTCTAATCTTTGCACGCATGATTGACCCTCCCCTTTTCACTAACAAAACCCCATAGGTTTATTAAATGTTATTACAGCGCACAATGAATAAGAAATTACAAAATTACATCAGAAAATAAAAAAAAATTACAATCAAAGAGAAACTGATTCAGACCTCCTGTCCGAAGCATGAAGTAAACCAACTCCAAAGATCAAATTTCCAAAGCATTTCTCTTATTTGGGATGTGTCAGAGTTCCCTAAGAGTCTCAAATGGACTTCGGGCAGTGCTCACACCCAAATATGTTGAAAAAATTGAGTCTTAGTCCAGTGTAGAAGGGCCAACCCTCAAATGTCAAAGTTTAGAGGGAACTCAAGGTCCCAAGAAAAGGCTCATAGGAGGGGGAATAACATAGAAGCTTGTTAGAATATACGCTTAACGCTAGAGGGGGGGGGGGGTGAATAGCGTTATAATAAAAAACAGCGTAAACTTGCGGAATTTAAAAATTGCAGGAATGAAGTAAGTGCGATAAGTAAATAATAAGGAACGAACGCACCGATGTATCCTGGTTCACCACAACCCGTGGCTAGTCCAGTCCCCGAGAGACTCTCTCGAGATTTCCACTATCTTCGTCAAGCTTACGGGTGCTTAACAAACCGTTACAGTTGCTCAAGGATACCACACCTTAAGACTTCACTTGCTTGAGGATACCTCACCCCAAGACTTCAACCACTAAGACTTTGGGTACTTAGCAAACCCGACAGATGAGAAGATATGTTCTTCTCAAACAACTCTCTTTTACAACAAATACTCTCTCAATAGAGTGGATAAAGAGATACACAATAAGCTCTATGAACAACACAAAGTTGTCTATCAAATGGTTCAACAAAAGCTCTAAAATGATGCTTGAAAATGATCAATATGTATAACAATGTATGGAGGAGTTGTGTGTTTAAAATCAGCTCAAAAGACCTCTTTTAATAGGTGAAAAAGTGGTGCTGACCGTTGCTTAATTGACAAATAAAATCCCTGATTCTGTGCTCAAACAATCGATTGTTTGGAGTAGATAATCGATTGTTTGACCAACGTTCAAAAGACAGATTCCTGATTTTAGGCTAAACAATCGATTGTATGGACTAAATAATCAATTGTATTCAACGTTCAAAAATCAATTTAGGATTCTGTAGGAACGGTCAAAATATAATCGATTGTATGAAAATGACAATCCATTGTATGACAAAACCAATCGATTGTTTAGATGTTTTAAAACTTCGGTTGCACACTGTCTCAAAATAATCGATTGTTAAAAGTAGACAATCGATTGTTTGCTATTTTGAAAAACTTCAGATCACACTGTCTTAATACAATCGATTGTAGGATCAAATAATCGATTGTTGAGGCCCATATTTAAAAGACATGTTTAAAACCTTCAACAACATTTTGTTTTAACACAAAGATGCATGTTTATGATAAATATAATAAAATATTTTATGCATGTTTATGATGACCTAATGTTGAGCCAAAGGATAAGATAACTTAAACGTTGTCCTTACATTGGTTCTAACCAACGACCTACGTCTTGGGTCTTCAGTCTTGAACTCATTGGCTCGTTCATGCAATTCCGTCATCAGTATGCTTCTCGCCATTTGATTGATTGTCATATTATATCGTTGTTTGACACTTGACTTCATTGTTTGTCTTTCATCAAAACCTATACCTGAAAATCATGCTCATACAACCAAAGCGCACATATCATAGATATACATGATTTCCAACAATTTCCCCCTTTTTGATAATGACAAACAACGGAAGATATGCATATTGAATTCCCCCTAAATAGATTCTATATGCAACCAATTCAATTCAACATAATTCCCCCTTCATTAAAGCATGCATATCGCCCATATTCTTCCCCCTTTTGGCATTAGCAAAAAGAGTATAACAAAAGTTATCTAAACCATTAACGATACCAATCGTTATAGACAAGATCATATAAAAAGTTAGTAAATGGCATACTAATAATTACTATCATTTTTCTCAACTATGCCAATTGCTATTTAAACTAAAAATATTCATCAAAACATGAATCAATCATTTATTATAAAACCAATTGATACTAATTGTTATTTAAAAATAAAACTTGTTAAAACATGTATCAACCAAAACTGATATAGATTATTTGCACATATCAACTCATTGCGTTTTTATTCAAAATACGATAACTAACCGACGTTCCCCTTTAATGCATTAAGGTTTCGTGCTTGGTGCATCCACTACAATATTGTAGTCTTCAAGCACACCTGCAAAAAGAACCTAAAAATAGGTTTTTGGTACCCAACTTCTTTTGGGTCCTTGGGGGTTAGGATAACAATAGTCATAATCAACACATAAATCTCTATGTTTAGCAAAACAAACGGGTGCAATGTGTCCTACCCGATTACAATAGTGACATATAACATTAGGATTGTGCATATGTCTAGGTTGAGCCAAATGCGTTCTAGGTGATCTAAAGTTGTTCCCCCTAGAAGCGTTGAATTTCCTAGAGTCATGTCTAGGTGGTCTAAAATTATTCATTCTAGACTCATTTATAAAATTCCTAGAATTGTGTCTAGGTGGTCTAAAATTATTCATTCTAGACTTATTAACAGAATTCCTAGAGTTGTTTCTAGGTGGTCTAAAACAATTAATCTTAGACTCATTAGTGAGGTTCCTAGAATTCTTTCTAGATGGTCCGACCTCATTACTTTCATCTTTTTTAATATCTTCAATTTTAGGACTATCAACACTGCGTGTTTCTAGTGCTTTCCTAAGTTCTGTGTTCTCTAGTTTTAAAGAACTACAAGAAGAACAATTGGAAAATTTATTAATAGAAGAGGCTTCATTCAATTCCTTGATTTTATTTTTAAAATCAACAATGTCATTTTTCAAAAATTTATTTTCTTTTTCTAAAACTTCCTTTTTATTTTTAAGAACATCATTTTCATTAGTCAATTTTTCAAAATCTATTTCTTTCAAAGAGGAGGATTTTTCAAACTCTTTTTCTTGTAAAGAAAGTGTTTTCTGAAAATCTGTTTCTTGCAAAGAAAGTGTTTTCTGCAAAGAAAGTGTTTTCTTCAATTCTATGATAGTTTTGGAAGCATTAACAAATTCACCATACAATTCATCATAGGCATTTTGTAATTCTTCAAACGAGTGAGAGTTAGATGTACTTACCTCTTCTCCTTCGTTAGCCATGAGACACAATGCGGCGGCTTCATTGCCTGAGCTGTCCGAATCCCGTGATAAGCGCCTATGGTGTTTCTTCTTTTTCTTGTCTTTTTTCATAGACTTACAAAGCTTTTTAGTTTTATCATTGGAAATATTATCATCATCCCTTTCCGAATCACTTACCTCTTCTCTTTTAGAGGATGAGGCTTTGAAGGCGAAATTCGAATTGCTTCTAAGATAAGGATTAAGAATTGTGCTATCATAAGTTTCGAGGTTACCTCTTAGTCCATCAATTGTGATATCCATGAATTCCATCGACTCTTGGATGGCATTGGCTTTGGAGCGCCATTCGGGAGTGAGACTCCGTAGGACTTTTCGAACAAGATCTTTGTTCGTGTAAACTTTCCCGAGAGCATGGAGATCGTTGACGATTCTTAAAAATCGGTCAAACATAACACCAATGGGTTCCTTCTCCATTTTAAAGATTTCATATTTATGTGTTAGAAAATCAATTTTGGCTTCTCGGACTTGAGGCGTACCTTCATAAATGATCTCGAGCCTATCCCACATCTCCTTGGCGGTTGTGCAGCAAGAGATTTTTCGATAATCATCCGGATTCACCACATAATATAATACTTGGTTGGCCCTTGCATTATTTTCAACTTTCTTGATATCCTCGACATCATATTCATCTTCCTTCTTTGGAACCGTGGTCTCTCCAACTTTTTTTGTTGGCATTGGTTCACCGTTTTTGATGATTTGCCACAAACGAAAACTGTTTGCTTTGAGGAAGATGCTCATCCGCTCTTTCCAATATGTATAGTTTGTTCCGTCAAATAGTGGAGGGCAAGTGGTGGACTGTCCTTCATCCATCGTTCCTGCGTTCAATATTCTCAACAGAAAAATATAAATTTCTCTCAACCGGTTAAGGCTTTCAGAGAGTTAGGCTCTGATACCAATTGTTAGAATATACGCTTAGCGCTAGAGGGGGGGGGGGGGTGAATAGCGTTATAATAAAAAACAGCGTAAACTTGCGGAATTTAAAAATTGCAAGAATGAAGTAAGTGCGATAAGTAAATAATGAGGAACGAACGCACCGATGTATCCTGGTTCACCACAACCCGTGGCTAGTCCAGTCCCCGAGAGACTCTCTTGAGATTTCCACTATCTTCGTCAAGCTTACGGGTGCTTAATTAACCGTTACAGTTGCTCAAGGATACCACACCTTAAGACTTCACTTGCTTGAGGATACCTCACCCCAAGACTTCAACCACTAAGACTTTGGGTACTTAGGAAACCCGACAGATGAGAAGAGATGTTCTTCTCAAACAACTCTCTTTTACAACAAATACTCTCTCAATTGAGTGGATAAAGAGATACACAATAAGCTCTATGAACAACACAAAGTTGTCTATCAAATGGCTCAACAAAAGCAATAATATGATGCTTGAAAATGATCAATATGTATAACAATGTATGGAGGAGTTGTGTGTTTAAAATCAGCTCAAAAGACCTCTTTTTATAGGTGAAAAAGCGGTGCTGACCGTTGCTTAATTGACAAATAAAATCCCTGATTCTGTGCTCAAACAATCGATTGTTTGGAGTAGACAATCGATTGTTTGACCAACGTTCGAAAGACAGATTCCTGATTTTAGGCTAAACAATCGATTGTATGGACTAAATAATCGATTGTATTCAACGTTCAAAAATCAATTTAGGATTCTGTGGGAACGGTCAAAATATAATCGATTGTATGAAAATGACAATCGATTGTATGACAAAACCAATCGATTGTTTAGATGTTTAAAAACTTCGGTTGCACACTGTCTCAAAATAATCGATTGTTAAAAGTAGACAATCGATTGTTTGCTATTTTGAAAAACTTCAGATCACACTGTCTTAATACAATCGATTGTAGGATCAAATAATCGATTGTTTAGGCCCAGATTTAAAAGACATGTTTAAAACCTTCAACAACATTTTGTTTTAACACAAAGATGCATGTTTATGATAAATATAATAAAAAATTTTATGCATGTTTATGATGACCTAATGTTGAGCCAAAGGATAAGATAACATAAACGTTGTCCTTACATTGGTTCTACCAAACGACCTACGTCTTGGGTCTTCGGTCTTGAACTCTTTGGCTCGTTCATGCAATTCCGTCATCAGTATGCTTCTCGCCATTTGATTGATTGTCATATTATATCGTTGTTTGACACTTGACTTCATTGTTTGTCATTCATCAAAACCTATACCTGAACATCATGCTCATACAACCAAAGCGCACATATCATAGATATACATGATTTCCAACAAAGCTAAGAGGGAGTGTAAGTGTATAGAGGGGGTTCTGGGAAAGGGCAAGGACAGGCTGGCGGTCATACCCAATAATTGGAAGTGTTGGCACACCACAACAAGCATGTTAGGCCACATTGTTTGGGTGTTAGGATCCCCTAAGGGATCAATCTTAATATGAGGAACAACTTGAATATTGCCATGTTCTGAACTTCAACTCAAATCACGTAGAGGGGGACAATGGTGCAAGGATTCACAGTAAAAATATATGCAGAGAAATTGACATACTAATTAACATTGAACATAGGTAGTGAAGTATAGAGGAGTGTAAAGGCTGTAAAATAAACACATTGGGATGAGGCTTAAAATCAAAACTTGAACATACCAGTTTTAGGGAAACAATAAAAGGGAAGCAGTAGTCTTGTGAAGCCAAAGTGCAAGAAAGTAGTTAGAACACTATGCTTTTAGAAGAGAGCTATGAGATTGCAAGTGTCTCAAATGCGTAATGTGTGTAAAAGTATTGAATTGAAAAGTGTGTTAAAGTGTAGAGGGATCGTTCCCTTTTATGGTGTAGAAGGAAAGCAGGATAAGGTAGGAGAATAGCTTCAAAATCAATTACAAAAGGTTTCCCTTTAATCAAGGGATTATGATTTCAAACGAGCAAATTAATTAGGGAAAGAGATTGTTCAAACACTTTTCCAAAGCAGTACAAGAAGGGTAAATACATAGAGATTTATTTAAGGACAAAGTATGATAGTACACGGTTTGTGCAAATAACGAAAGGAAATCAATTAACAGCCAGTAAATCAAAAAGTCTGAATTTGGGTATGAATGAATCCGGTACCAAAAGGTCAAGAAAGGTTTTACTTTAGGAAAATTAGTAACAATCAATAAAACCTAAAAGGATTCCGAATCAATCATAAGTTGGAAAACCTTTTCGGAAGAAAGAATTCATCACACATATAAAAGCATACAGCCATGCTTAAACGCGAAGACTATCATGCTAATCAGTAGATGAGTCTAGCATAGAATAATTTAAAAGTTCAAAGTCGTAAACAAAGAAGTTTGAACTTAGTTCATGGACTCAGAATGAGTCTGAAAGAGTTAAGGGTTCCAATATAGAACCCTTGTACAAATGCAAGATCAAAACTTGTCAAAAAACCCCAAATTCTAGGGTTTACCTTCGAATAAGATACAGAGACAAGGAGGCAAGTAATTGAAACATGCTCAGAGATCTCTTTTAGAGACATATGAGAAAACAAACAGATATAATAGAAAGTTCGAAGCATAATGAAAATAAAAGAGACAGTAGAGGAAAACATGCTTAAACAAGTTTTAAAACAAGGTAAAGTAGAAGTGAAACAGTAAACACTTAAGAAAATGGTAGAGAAATACAGTAGAAGAACACAAGAACATCCGAAAAGCACAACAAAAGAATACATAGCAAGATAAACATTTGAGATCATGGTAGAAAAATACAGTAGCAAGATGAAACATTGAAAGCACATACGAAATGTATAGTAGCAAGAAAGCATAAGAAAGCAGTAGAAGCACATACGTGCTAAAAGGACATAAACATATGATAAAAGTGGAGATAAATACACACAGAGAAGGAAAAAAAGTCGGAGAAACATTTTAAACTTTTTTAAAGCCCTAGATCGGAAAGAAGTAATTTTTGAAAAGAAAAAATTGGGAAAAATGTTAAGAACTCAAGTAGAGCACATATATAGAACATATCCAAGAAAAATCAGAGAGAACCACATGGAGGGGAGTTTTAGGGCATCCATGGCCTAAGAGGCCATGGATTCTGGTGAGCTTGAGGTAGGAGATAGTAGAAGATGATTAGGGTTTCAAGAACCTTCGAGAGATTTTGAGAGCTTGGAGGTATTCAGAGGTGGATGATAGAATGAAATGAGTTAGGGATAGAGGTGTGGGCGGATTAAAAAAGGAAAGGGAAAATTTGATCGTTGATCAAAAGGATTAACGGCCTGGATCAAAAGGAGAACCGAGATGATTGAATTAATGGGTCAGGGGTTGGGTTAAATTAGAATTGGTACGGTCCATTTGAGATTTGAAATTGGATTAATTTGGGGGGGGGGGGTGGTGGTTAATTGAGCTAAAATTTAAATGAAATAGGGCAAGATTTTAAATAGCCTATTTTTCTCTTTTTATTTTCTAAAAATAGCAAAATGACTTTTGAAAATAAATTCCAGATATTGAGTCAATTAATAATATATAAATATTAATTTAAAATATTGAAACTAATTTTATAAATATAAAATGCTATTAATTCTTAAAATAGGCTAAAACTGCAATTAGATGCAATTTATCCTTTAAAATACCAAATAAATTGTAAAAAATGTATAAAAATTACAGTAGCTACATTTGGTAATAAAAATAAATTATTCACCAGAAATGGTAATTGTGAAAATAATTATTGGTTTTTGTACTGTTAAAAATGGGCAATAATTTTTTTTTAAAAATCCTTATAAATTGGAAAAATACTAAAACACTTGGACATACTTATACATACATATGTGTGCTATTTGGAAAGTATTTTGCGTACTAAGTACATAGGGGAAAATTAGGTATCAAGAGGGAGTTCCCCCATGCAAGGTTAGGCAAGCCCCTCACCTTAAACCGGCTAAAAATAATCAACCTGAAATTACGCTCTTTCCATGAGTACTCAACTCCAAATGGCCGAAATCTATTCAAATCAATTGCATAACGTAAATATAACTTCAAGTAACTGATTCCATTAATTAATTCTAATATAATACGTAAAATTAGGAAAAATGACCAAAATGCCCCCGGTACGAGCCTCAAGATCGGGTACAATTTACAAATTCGGAATCCTAACACTCTCATGAGTTCATATATAAAGAAACTATTCCAATCCAACGTTATAATCTTGATCAAAACTCCAAAATTAGGCTTAAGAACTTTTCCAAATTTTCTCCAAGTTTTCAACCCAAATTCGAAATTGAAGGATGAATTAAACATAGATTCGTGGAAATTTTTCAAAACTGAGTAAGAATTATTTACCCAAAATACCCTGGTGAAAATATCTCTCAGAATCTCAAATACCAAGCTCCCAAATCAATTTTCCATATTTTGAGACTAAACCCTCGTTCTGACCCTTTTTTGAACAGTGGAACCGCATCTGCATGGCTTTGGGACCGCACCTGTAGTCTCGCTTCTACGGAGACAATGTCAAACCTGCGACTTCCTTTTTGCAGATGCGGTACCGCTTTAGCGGTACATGGGCCGCATCTGCGACCTAAGCCCAAAATGCCTCAGACTGCATCTGTGCTCCTCCTACTGCTTCTGTGGTTCCGCACATGCGTTCCAATACACACAGGTTTGATTATGACTGGTTCAGTCAACTCTATGTTTCTCCTAAGTCCAATTCAACTTCCGTTAAGCACCGCAAACTCACACGAGGCCCCCGGGACCTCAACCAAACCTCCGAACCAATCCTAAAACATCAAACAAACTTATTCCAACCCTCAAAGCACATCAAACAATGCTAAAACGACAAATCACTCCCTAATCCAAGCCTAAGGATTTCTAAAACATCATATTTTCTTTTTCAATCAAAAAGTCTATCAAACCCCGTCCGAATGACCTGAAAATTTGCTCACACGTCATATTCAACACTACGGAGCAACTCAAACTTTCTGAATTCCATTACAACCCTTATACCAAAATATCACTATCGAACCGGAAACTTCAAAATTGAACTTTCAACATTTCATGCCTAAATAAGCAACGGACCTTCAAAACATAATACGAACATGCCCATAAGCCCGAAATAACCCAACGGAGCTAAGGGAACCAAAAAAATTCCATTCCAAGGTCATCTTCACACTATTCCGACATTGGTCTAAATTTTAAAACGTAAACTCTCATTTAGGGACTAAGTGTCTCAAAACTCTTCGGAACTCCAAATAAGTCCTGCTAGCGGCTCACAGTAGCAAAAAGTAAACACGGGGAATGTAGTTAATAGGAGATTAGGGTGTTGACTCTTAAAATGACCGACCGGGTTGTTACATTCTACTAAGTTTAAACATTCGTTCATCCTCTAACGAGCATAGAGACATACGTAAAGTAGTGAAAGATGAGGGTAACGACCGCACATATCCTGCTCGGTCTCTCAGGTCTCCTCCTCGACCGGCTGAACTCGCCACTGAACCTTCACTGATGCAATGTTCTTTGACCACAACCTCCGAACCTGCCAATCCAAATCCGCCTCCAGATCTTCAATATAAGATAGATCCTAACACATACGATAGATAACCGTGATACTTCCGGAGATTCAAAACATGAAACACCGGATGAACTCCTACCAAGATGGGAGGTAAGGGAAGCTCATATGCAGCGTTCCCAACACGTCACAATATCTCAAAAGGACCAATAAACCTGGGACACAACTTCCCTTTATTCTCATATCTCAATACGCTGTACATTGGTGAAACCCGGAGCAGAACCCGCTCTCCAACCATACAGGAAATATCACGAACCTTTCGATCCACGTAAATCTTCTGTCTTGACTAGGCTGTACAGAGTCTATCCTGAATCACCTTAGCCTTCTCCAAAGCATCATAAATCAAGTCTGTGCCAAATAATCTAGTCTCATCCGGATCAAACTAACCCACTAGGGATCTACACCATCTACCATATAAAGCCTCGTACGGTGCCATATGAATGCTGGACAAATAGCTATTGTTGTAGGAAAACTACGCCATTGGTAAGAACTGATCACAAGACCCTCCAAACTCAATCACACATGCACTAAGCATATCCTTTAGAATCTGAATAGTGTGCTCGGACTGTCCGTCTGTCTGAGGGTGAAATGCTGTACTCAACTACACCTAAGTACCCAACTCATGCTGTACGGACCTCCAAAACCGTGATGTGAACTGAGTACCTCTATCTAAAATGATAGAAACTGGAATACCATGCAGACGAACAATTTCCCAGATATAAAACCGCTCCAAAGAATAGGTGATACCCACAGGAATGAAATGCGCGGACTTGGTCAGTCAATCAACAATCACCCAAATGGCATCAAACATACATAAAGCCCGTTGGAGCCCTACTACAATGTCCATGGTCATCCGCTCCCACTTCAACTACGGAATCTCTATCTGCTGAAGCAACCCACCCGGTCTCTAGTGCTAATACTTCACCTGCTGACAATTCCGGCACTATATTAAAAACCCAACTATATCGTTCTTCGTCCACTTCCACCAATAGTGCCGCCTCAAATCTTGGTACATCTTTGTGGCACTCAGATGAAAGGAGTACCACGAACTATGGGCCTCCTCTAGAATCAACTCCTGAAGCCCATCAACATTGGGTACACAAACCCGACCGTGCATCCTTTATACCCCGTTCTCACCATTAGTCACATCTCTTGAATCGCCATGAAGATACTTGTCCATTAGGACAATCAAATGAGGATCATCAAACTGATGCTCCTGAATACGATCAAATAAACAAGACCGAGAAACCACACAAAAAAGGATCCGACTGGGCTCTGAAAGATCCAATCTCATAAACTGACTGGCTAGGGCCTAAACATTAATCGCTATGGGCCTCTCTGCCGCTGGCAAAAAAGCAAAAACTCCCCAACTCTCTGCCCGACGACTCAATGTATCATCCACTACATTGTCCTTGCCCAGGTTGATACAAGATAGTGATATCATAGTGCTTCGACAAATCTAACCACCTCCTCAGCACAAGTTAAGGTCCTTCTTCTTGAACAGATGCTGCAAACTGCGGCAATTAGGAAAAATCTCACATGGCACACCGTACAAATAATGACGCCAGATCTTCAAGGCATGAACAATAGCAGCTAACTCAAGATTATGGACAGGATAATTCTTCTCATGTACCTTCTACTGTCTGGATGTGTAGGCAATTAACCTATGGTCCTGCATTAATATTGCTCAAAGGCCAATCTTCGAGGCACCACAATATACAGCATTAGACCCCCGAACCTGTAGGCGATATAAAAATTGAGGTTGTAGTCAAGGCTGTCTTGAGCTGCTAAAAGCTCGCCTTACACTCTTCCATCCATTGGAACGGAGCACTCTTGTGGGTTAACCTGGTCATAGGGGCTGCAATAGATGAAAACTCTTCAACAAATTGACCATAATAAACCGCCAAGCCAAAACAATTGCAGATCTCCGTAGCTGAGGATGGTTTGGGCCAACTCTGCACTGCTTTCACTTTCTTTCGATCCAACATGCTCAATGAGTGGGTGGCAATTGTCGTACTTTGAGATTCATGTGAAAAAAAGGTGTGGCAGATATCGGTTCATGAGCAATGCAACAGATGTAGGATATTGGGTTTGAAAGGAGAAATGGTATTTTTGTGATAAGGGTGACAGAGAAAGAGGTTAGTCAAGGAACAAGCAAGGTCTTTCAAGGTGAAATCAAAGTTATCATGGCATGTGAAGGAGCAATTGCAACATAGTCAAGGCCACAAACCAACCACCATATTTAAACTCACATGTTTTCTTTGTCTGAAACAGGGACGGGAGCTATGTTTATGTCAAAGCCTTGAAGGTTGAAATTTTCAGGTGTGATGCCCTAATTCTGCTTACACAAAGGTTATTGAAAAGATCACACATCACCACTAGGAGAAGCACTTCGTAGTCTAGTTTTTGAAGTTATATTTTGTTGTAGGAGACACACTTCGTAAACTAAGATTATACACTTAGGAGAATCACTTCCTAGTTTGGATCATATGAGTCTGAGTCACTGATGGTTTTACCCCTAGGAGACGCACTTCCTAGTCATAGTTTTCAAAATTATATTTTTCTTAGGAGACACACTTCCTAAATTGAGAGTTCATTCATAGGAGACGCACTTCCTAGTTTGAATCATGAAAGTTCCAACCATAGGAGACGCACTTCCTAGCTTGAGTCATTGAGTTTTACCTATAGGAGTCGCACTTCCTAGTTTGAATCATGAAAGTTCAACCCCTCGGAGATGCACTTCCTGGTCTGGGTTTTTTCAGGCAATATTTTATTTTAGGAGACGCACTTCCTAAATTTTAAATTCACCCATAGGAGATGCACTATCTAAGTTGAGTTACACCCATAGGAGACACACTTCCTAAATCGATAGTTCATTCATAGGAGACGCACTTTCTAGTTTAAATCATTAAAGTTTCACCCCTAGGAGACGCATTTCCTAGTCTGGCTCATTGAAGTTTTACCCATAGGAGATGCACTTCCTAAATTGACAGTTCATTCGTAGGAGACGCACATCCTAAATTGAAAGTTCATTCGCAGGAGACCCACTTCCTAGTTTGAGTCATTGAGTTTTACCTGTAGGTACGCACTTCCTAATCTGAGAGTTCATTCATAGGAGACGCACTTCCTAGTTTGAATCATGAAAGTTCCACCCCTAGGAGACGCACTTCCTGGTCTGGGGTTTTTCAGGCTATATTTTATTTTAGGAGACACACTTCCTAAATTTAAAATTCACATATAAGAGAAGCAGTATCTAAGTTGAGTTACACCCATAGGAGACGCACTTCCTAAATTTATAGTTCATTCATAGGAGACGCACTTCCTAGTTTAAGTCATTAAAGTTTTACCCCTAGGAGACGCACTTCCTTGTCTGGTTCATTGAAGTTTTACCCATAGAAGACACACTTTCTAAATTGATAGTTCATTTGTAGGAGACACACTTCATAAATTGAAAGTTCATTAGCAGGAGACGCACTTCCTAGATTGAGTCATTGAGTTTTAACCATAGGAGACACACTTCCTAGATTTAGTTACACCCATAGGAGACACACTTCCTAAATTGATAGTTCATTCCTAGGAGACACACTTCCTAGTTTAAATCATTGAAATTTCACCCATAGGAGACGCACTTCCTATTCTGGTTCATTGAATGTTTACCCATAGGAGACGCACTTCCTAAATTTTAAATTCACCAATAGGAGACGCACTTCCTAGTTTATATCATTGAAATTTCACCCTTAGGAGACGCACTTCCTAGTCTGGTTTACTGAAGTTTTACCTGTAGGAGACACACTTCCTAATCAAAGTCTTTTGAGTTATTCTTATAGGAGACGCACTTCCTGAATTGAGATTACATTCATAGAAGACGCACTTCCTCATTTTAGTCACTGAAGTATTAAACCTTAGGAGACGCACTTCCTAGTTTGGTTCATTCAAGTTTTATTTTAGCAGACACATTTGCTAGTCAAAATTTTTGGTTTTACTCATAGAAGACGCACATCCTAGTCTAGTTTTTAGTTTAATCTCATCATTGCATCAGTAGTATAAGTGGTTTATATTTTTTCTAACAACTCACAGATATTCCTAGTGCAAACTGGGCCAGAAAATTTCGTTTGTTTTGTTTGTTTTGGTTGCAGGATCCCACAGGGAAAACAAGATAACATAGAAAGTTTTAGTAGTCAGGAGTCCTCCTGGAGAACAGAGACATATATTTAGGACTTTTGATGTCAGGGGCCCGCCTGAAGAACGGAGGTGATACAATTTAAATATTAGTTTTCAATTAATTTCTTTGTTTATTTTGAAGTCAGGAGTCCGCCTGGAGAACAGAGACATATATTTTGAATTCAGTAGTCAGGAGTCACCCTGGAGAACAATGACGTACATTTTGAATTTCAGTATTCAGGAGTACGCCTGGAGAACAGAGGCATATATTTGAATTTCAGTAGTCAGGAGCCCGCCTGAAAACTAGAGGCATGAAACCAAATTTCAGCCATCAGGAGTCCGCCTTGAGAACATAGACGTACATTTTGAATTTTAGTAGTCAGGAGTCCGCCTGGAGAACAAAGACACACAATTCAAAAATAAGCAATCAGGAGCCCGCCTGAAGAATATAGGTGATACAATTCAAGTTGTTAGTTTTAATTCAATCCCTTCGTTTATTTTGGTAGTCAGGTACGCGCTCAGAGAATAGAGGTTCACAAGTCCAAGTTCAGCAATCCGGAGCCCGCCTGGAGAATAGAGGTGTTAAATTTAAAGTTGCAGCTGAAGTCAGGAGTCCGCCTGGAGAACAGAGACATGCATTTCGAGTTTTAGTAGTCAGGAGCCTGCCAAAAGAACAGAGGTGATACAATTCAAATTTTAGTTTTCAATCGATTTCTTTGTCTGTTGAAGTCAGGAGCCCGCCTAAATAATAGAGGTATACAATAGCCCGCTTGCATAACAGAGGTATTTCAGGTCAATTTTTAGTCATATTCGTATTGATATCCGGTAACATATACCCAGTTTTCAAACTGGGGCAGACATTTTTCTTTGGTTTGTCTATATTTTTGACATCAGGAGTCCGCCTGGATAACAGAGGAATACAATCAAGTTCAAATTCAACAATCAGGAGTCTGCCTGGACAACAAAGACATACAAAATCAAGTACAACAATCATGAGCCCGCCTGGATAACAGAGGAATACAGTCTAGTTCAAGTTTATTCGAGTTCAGCAATTAGGAGCCCGCCTGGATAACAAAGGAATACGTTCAAGTACAAATTTATTCAAGGTCAGATTTTAGGAGGGAAGGAACAACACCCAAGTTCATGATGTGAAATGACAACAAGAGAAAGTACAAGACAACAAGGCGACAAGAGAGAATAGAAGATAACGAGATAACAAGGAAGTGCAAGAGCAAGTTTGAAGATCTTAGATAGGAATTTTGTAATTCATAGATTAGGCTGGTTTATTTATTTTGACATGATGTAATAAGGAAGGTCAGCGAGCAGCAGCAGCAGCAAGAGTAGTGAAATCACAGTTCCGGTAGTCCCAGCTACCAGACACTCCCAAACTACACTGACCTGATTCCTGCTTATCCCAGGATATGTAGGCAACCTCTGAAGCAGGGTGCCGTCAAAAACATTTCAAAATGCTTCACAAGGGAATTTTAATTTTTTTTTAACGTTAGTTTTCCATTGATATCAACAAATATACAAGGATGAGTTCTTTGTAGTAGTATAGACTAACTACTACAATACAAATCTGACAAAGCTAATACACTCCTAACACTAGCTAAGGATAGTGATTTAGTTGTCGCAAACCCTTTTGCCATTTCTTACATTTCCTGCCCCGAGCATGCATAAGTATTGCAAATTCTCGGCATACTTGATTTTCATCAAAAGACTTTCCCTCGAATCTGATAACATTCATGCTGCTCCAAATGAGTGACACTGTGGTGACAAAAGCAGTGGCTACCACAGCCTTCTTACACACTTTACTCCTAGCAAGGCAACAAATTCAAAGGAGTTCATCATTCCAGCAACCAATTGTTCTGTTGCATCCCAACCAGCAGCAAATTCTATACCATATCTTACTTGTAACTGGACAAGTAAAGAATAGGTGGCCAAACTCTTCAACAGCTTGTTGACAGAATACATATTTTTCCTCCACACTTATTCCAAACTTCAATAATCTGTCGACTGTAGGAAGTCGACCATGGGCAGCCAGCCATGTAGTAAACTTATGTCTAGGCAAGACGTTAGTTGTCACCGTTAAGTTCTTCCATTCCACCCTAGGGAAGACTGGAAGCAAAGAATGATATAGAGTCTGTATTTGGAATTTACCAGCTTTACACATACCTGCCAATCTGTGCAATAGATCCCCTTGCAAATTGTTATCAGCCAAAATGGGAATCCTGCAATCTATAATTCTCCTGACTACCCAAGAAGCATTTTTGGGAGTAGCCATAGTCTCAATGTCACAACTCTTTATATAGTAATAATGGATCCACTTGATCCATAGGCAATCCTTTTTCCTTGCCAAGTCCCACAATAGTTTAGTAATAGCAGCCTTGTTCCAAATCTGTATGTCAATAAAATTGAGTCCTTCAGCAGTGACAGGTCTGCAGATTTTGTCCCAGGCTACCAGTGATCTTTTGGACACTGTTACATTGCCAGTCCAAAGAAAAGATCTACACACAGCTTCAATTACTTTCACTACCTTCTTAGGCAATACAAAAACCTGTGCCCAGTAGGTTTGGACCCTTAATAACACTGTTTTAGTAAGTTGGCTCCTGCCTGCATAAGACAGTAGTTTGGCAGACCAACAGGTAATCCTGTCAGTTATTCTCTCAACCAGTGGTAAGTAGTGATGAATATTCAGCTTCTTTGAATGGAGTGGAATACCTAAATACTTGAAGGGAAGTTGTCCTTCACTAAATCTCAAAGCCTCAAGAATATCCTCCTTATCATTCTGAGGGATTCGCATTTTTTTTGTTTGCGTATTTTTATTCGTATAAAAATGCAAAAAATATGCATTTGTATTTAGAATTTAATTTGATATTTTAGGAATAATTAAGGGTTAATTTGTTTTAGAACCAAACATGAAAATCACAAAAAAAAGTTCATTTTACATTTTAATGATTTTTATTTTAAATTTGTCATAAAATAGATGTTACCATAATTTTAGGAATTATTTAGTTTAGTTTAAATATATTAGGATTTTAGTGTAGTTGCAATTTCATAAAATCAGAAAAAAATTAAAAATAAAAATTATAAATTAAAACACAAAAAGAGTAGATAAGGGAAACAATTGAATATTATAAAAAGAGATACCAATTTTGGATGTTAAATGAATAAGATTGGCCCGAAACAATTCACACCTATCCAGATCTAGGCCCAATCTACCCGACCCAGTCCGGCTGGGCATTGCATGAAACGACGTCGTTTGGTCCAAGTCCTTTTAATCTTAGCCGCCCATTGATCTTGATCCAACGGTTGATGTTTATTCTTGCTAAATATTAGAATGGTCGTGTGACTTAATTGAACCTCAAAGACCCTTCAGTTATACTTCGTCTTCCTCGTACATATCTTCTGTAACACCACCGACCCGCCAGAGAGCTCACCAACGGCGAACGCGAACTACTCCAAACGGCCCCAAACGTTCACCATAGGTTCTCCTTCCCCTCCTCTTTCCAACCCCCATGGTCGTTTCCCTCGAATCTTTATCCATCTCTTCAAATGTCCCTTGAAAGATCTCCGGCCAAGATGACACTTTGCCCAAAATCGTCCAAATTGACACCTAAGGTCCCCTTTCTTCTCCTTTTCTCATTTTTGGTGATAGTTTTCTTCGAATCACTCTCAGGCTCGTCAAATTTTGAATAGAATATTATGCCAAAATCCGAAACCTCCCCAAACCTCTTCAAGTTAACATATTCGCATTGCCTCATGCTTTCATGGAAGAATTCACAGCCACTAAGGTTAAAGGCATGCTCAAGACGCACAAATTTGGAATAAAAAAAAGTGGCCAGAGGTCAAGTCAAGCCGTGAGTCCTCGTCTTTCTTTGTTCATCTTCTGTGATTCTTTTTCTGATTAGAATAATAATTAAGTCCGTGAAATCCTGCTTAGTTGTGGTTTTAACAATAATGCAATTTTGGTTTTCTCTTTAGTGTGGTTTAGTTCTAGTTGAATATGTCTAGTTCTGTTGATCGTTATTTGTCTACTTAGTTAGTTCAAGTAATTAGTTAATCGAAGTTGGGTCGTTCTGTTTAGCTGGTCTTCAGATGATAGTTTAACTAAGGTTAAAATCTTCTCAAGTGTATGGTTGTTCTTGATTTCTGTTTTTTCAGTAGTTGATTTGCTGTTTGATTATATATTGAAGGTTGTTAGTTAATTAGGTTTTCATAATACCAATAGTTAGTTGTTGCTGATTGGTTGAATCTGGAGTTTAGCTTGATTAGAGTTAGTTGTTTGATCAACCTTGGGTAAGGGCTTTGGTTAGGTTAATTAAGTCAATAATTTCAGGGGTATTGAAGGGTATTGTGGGTATTTGGTAATAGGAAAGAATATTGTGCTTAATGCTAGAACCTTGTAGAGTGGGGTTGTAGTTTCAATATCAGAACGTTGGGTGTTTTCCTTGCAACACAAGTTAATAACTAGGGGATTAAAGCTGAAATAAGGGGGACTGAAGTGAAAAAAGAAGTTTAGGGCTGCCCTCCCTTAGGCCTACAAAAATTTCATCAAATTGCCTTAATTGACAAGTTTGGAGCCTCATAAAATTTCCTGGCCTTTCTCTACAAATTCGAATATGAAACTTGATATCTAAACTTCAAATATTCAGAAGAAAAACAAAAAAAAATCAGAAAAACTTCAAAAACACAAAAATAGCACTGTTTCATTGAAAATGCCAATTTAATTTCAAAGTTTTGGGCAGCCTAAAATTCCCCAAAAATACTCCCCAAAGCTTCCATATCTGGAATTAAAACTTTAGATCTGAAATTCTCTGAGATTTTAGCTTCTTCATAAAAAAAATAAAAAACAGTAGAAGCCTTCAAAATCCCTAAAAACAGAAAAATGCAATAGAAAACCAAAAAGAGTATTGTTACATTGATATTTTGATTAAACTTTGGTCAATTCTCTTCTCATTTGAATTACTGGAAGCGTTCCAATATCATGGTTTCAATTTCGAGCTTGATTGATGCTGTTTGAATTATTCTGGATGAACAATTGGTTGTTTTGAAAGTCCTATTTCAATTTCAAGTTCTATTAGGTGTTTGATTCATATTCTGATAAGCTATTGGTTGTGTTGAATTTGGTGTTGGTTTCGTGGATGTTTCTGGTTTGATTTGGGTTGATTGAGTCTTGTTTGGCATATTATTTGAGTGTGAAATTCCTTGTGGTGTGGTGGATCTATTCCTGGGTTTTGATTTTACTGCTGAAACGTTATTACTGATTAGTATGATGCTGTTGATCTTCTTCTCCTTCTATTCATTTCAAATCCAAGTACACATCTAAGCTTACCCTCATTTAACCTTCAATTGAAGTAAAACGAAGTTGATATTCCAAATCTCTCACAAATTGTTTGTAGTTTTTTTTAACCAGGAGATTAATATGTAATTGCCTAATGGCTTGAGTTATCATGTGATAGGGACTGTCAACATAGTAGTAGTGCTGCATTTTATGAGTCATGGTTATAGCTTAATTTTTCTTGAGTTGTTTTGTTTGGACTGTTTTGTGATAGTTTAAATTTATAGCTGCTTAGTTACAACGTCAATGTAGCAAGCATGCCTAGACAGTCTTATGTATAACTAGCAATAATTTCATAGTTTAATAGTTAATGCACAACTTGCCAGTTTATGTTAATCAAGTAATCATATGCAATTCGTTACTCATAAGTAGTTAAAATGGGCCAAGCATGAAATAAAAAGGAATTGCTATAGGTTTAAAATAAATATCAAAGCAATTGGTTTGCTTTAGAATTGGGTGCTCAACTTCATGAAGTACTACCGTCTCTATAGTGTGTTGGTTATTTATTTTATTGACAATTGTCATAGTTGAAGTAATGATCATCATTGGCAGAACATGATTTTGTGACCTCCCCTCATGAGGTCCGATTCGTTCTGATTGGTTTGGGCCGGATTTGGGGCCCAACGTATCGTGTACAAGCCTGCTAGGGCGTATTGATCAAGATAAATTCGGTATTGCTTTAATTGGTAACTCTCTTCAATAACAGGCAATTGGATTTCCATTTCTATTACGTGTAAGGACAAAAACAAAAATAGAAAAATATAGTCACTCTTAGGTTTACCCTTGAAAATAAATAACGAGACGAGTCTCGCCAAGCAATAAACAAAATGCGGGGCCCTCGATAAATAATTATAAGAATAAATTTAAAACTCGGGGGAGGGGGGGGGGGCGTTTAGAGAATTTCACGGTCTTCCCCAAATAATATTAGCTAGAACCTTTATGCGCAATTTAATTAAATTACTTTATTAAACACGGGTGTGCATTGATGCGACACAAATCCAAATCTCGATGAAGTCAAAACCTGTCGACGATCACGTGTACACTGTTGGTGACGTGATTAGAAATACGTTTTCATGACGTCTCAAATCTTTTAAAATAAATAATGGTAAAAGAGGTATATAAATAAAAGGGCGCATAAGCTAGCATGTATTAAAATAAGATAAAACAAAATACAGGGGTTAAGCGACCGTGTTAGACCCACGGAACTCGGGAATGCCTAACACCTTCTCTCGGGTTAACAAAATTCCTTATCCGGATTTCTGGTTCGCAGACTGTAACATAGTCATAATATTCCTCGGTTCGTGATTCAAATCGGTGACTTGGGACACCATTAATCTCCTAAGTGATGACTTTGAATAATTAATAACTCTACCCCGTTCCGGTTGTCCTTTAATTTGAAAAAGTCCCTTACGCTCCCTTTGCGGGGGTATATAGCGAAAAAAGGAGGTGTGACACGGGGCTCTTCCATGCCAGGTGCATCTGCTAGTCATCCTGGTGCTAGGGGTTCCTTTCAGTTCCCATATCCAGCATCAGGGAGTTGTTATGAGTGTGAAGAGTTGGGTCACATGTGGAGGTAGTGTCCTCGTCATCTTGGGGGTTCATATTAGCAAATGAGTTAATCATCCACTTCAGTGCCAGTTACTTCACCACCCACCACCCATCCAGCTAGGGGTGGAGGACAGTCAGCTAGGGGTTTCCGTAGACAGGGAGGTCGACAGGTTGTGGTCAGGCCCGTTCAGTTGAACAAAGTTACAATTAAGAATAAGTATCCTTTGCCTTGTATTGATGATTTATTTGACCAGCTTCAGGGAGCGAGAGTGATCTCCAAGATTGATCTCCATTCAGGTTATGACCAGTTGAAGTTCAAGGAAACATATATTTTAAGACAGCTTTCAGGACCTGTTATAGCCATTATAAATTCCTGATGATGACTTCTGGGCTCACTAGTGCCTCAGCAACATTCATGCATTTGATTAACATCGTGTTTCGGCCTTGTATCGACTCGTTTGTCATAGTTTTCATTTGGTATATTTGCGTAGTTAGGAGGAGGACATGGAGCATTTAAGAGTTGTGTTACAAAGATTGAGGGAGGAGAAACTTTATGGAAAGTTCTCTAAGTGTGCGTTTTGGCTTAGTTTAGTTGCTTTCTTGGGGCATGTGGTGTCAAGTGAGGGTGTTTACATTAATCCAAAGAAGATTGAGGCGGCTTAGAGTTGGACCAGACCATCTTCTGCCACAGAGATTCGCAACTTCCCTAGATTGGCAGGTTATCACCGTCGGTTTGTTCAGGGATTTTCATCAATGGTATCACCCTTTACCAAGTTGACTCAAAAGGGTACTCCATTCAGGTGGTCAAATGAGTGTGAGGATAGCTTTCAGAAGCTCAAGACTGCCTTGACCACAACTCTACTATTAGTTCTACCATCAAGTTTTGGTTCATATACAGTGTATTGTGATACTTCGAGAGTTGGTATTGGATATGTGTAATGCAGGAGGGTAGAGTTATTGCTTGTGCTTTTCGTCAGTTGAAGCCCTATGAGAAGAACTACTCTGTTCATGATTTGGAGTTGGCTGCCATTGTTTACACGTTGAAGATTTAGAGGCATTATTTGTATGGTGTGCCTTGTGAGGATTTTATTGATCATCGTAGCCTCCAGCACTTGTTCAAGTAGAAGGAACTCAATTTGAGGCAGCGAATATGGTTTGAGCTGCTAAAGGACTATGGTATTACTATCTTGTACCATATGGGGAAGGCTAATAAAGTGGTTGATGCCTTGAGTAGGAAGGCGGTAAGTTTGGGGTGTTTGGCGTATATTCTTGTTCGGGAGAGACCTCTTGCAGCTGATGTCCAAGCTACGGCCAATCGGTTTGTGAGATTAGATATTTTGATGCCCAGTCGGGTATTGTCCTGTGTGACTTCTCGATCTTCCTTACCTGATCGCATCAGAGAGCGCCAATATGATGATCCTCATTTGCTTGTCCTTAAGGACAGAGTCCAGCACGACAATCCCAGATATGTGACTATTGGTAATCATGGGGTGTTGAGGACGCAACGCTGGATATGCAATCTCAATATAGATGGGCTATAGGAGTTGATTCTGGAGGAGGCCCATAGTTCGCGGTATTCCATCCATTCTGGTGCCGCGAAGATGTATCAGGATCTGAGACAACATTATTGGCCAAGGAGAATGAAGAAAGACATTGTAGGATTTGTAGCTCGGTGTCTCAATTATCAACAGGTGAAATATGAGCCTCAGAGACCGGGTATCTTGCTTCAACAGATCGATATTCCAGAGTGAAAGTGGGAGCGGATCACCATGGACGTTGTAGTTGGGCTCCCATGGACATTGAACAAGTTCGATGCTATTTGTTTTATATGGATCAGCTGACCAAGTCAGTGCACTTCATTCGTGTATGTACTATCTATTCTTCAGAGCGGTTGTAAGAGATCTATATTGAGAGATTACTCATTTGCATGGTTTCCCAGTTTCCATCATTTCAGATAGAGGTACGTGGGATCAGTTTCTATCGATTGCAGAGTTTGCTTCTAACAATAATTATTAGTCGTGTATTCAGATGGCTCCATATGAGGCCTTGTATAGAAGGGGATATAGATCTCCGGTCGGTTGGTTTGATCCGGGCGAGGCTAGGTTTTTGGGTACAGACTTGGTGCAGGATAATTTAGATAAGGCAAAGGTGATCCAGGAGCAATTCGTACAACGTAGTCGAGACAAAAGAGTTATGCTTAAGGGAAGGTTCGTGATGTATCCTATGTGGTTGGTCAGAAGGTTCTATTGAAGGTTTCACCCATGAAGGGTGTTATGAGATATGGGAAGAAGGGTAAATTGAGTCCTCGGTGCATTGGGCCTTTTGAGATGATTCGGAGGATTGGGGAGGTGGCTTATGAGCTCGCCTTGCCACCCAACATATCGAGTGTGGATCCGCTATTTCATGTTTCTATGCTCGGAAGTATATTGGCTATCCTTCTCACATTCTGGATTTCAGTATGGTTCCGCTAGATGGTGATTTGAGTTATGATGTGGGGCCAGTGGCTAATTTGGAGCGTCAGGATCAAAAGTTGAGGTCAAAGGATATAGCTTCAGTGAAAGTACAGTGAAGAGGTCAGCCCATGGAGGAGTCTACCTGGGAGACAGAGCAGGAGATGCGGAGCAGATATTCTCCCCTATTTGAGACTTCAGGTATGTTTCTTGACACATTCGAAGACGAACATCTGTTTAAGAGGGAGATAATGTAATGACCTGGCCGGTCATTTCATGAGTTACTGCTCCATTTTTGATGTTTCTGCTTCTTTATGTCTTGTTCGGCTGTATTATGTGACATCGTGTTTGTTAGTTTGGGTTCAGAGATGTTTTTTAGAAAAATAAGACACTTAGTCTCTTGAATTGGCTTTTTCGTTCGAAAAGTTAACCAAAAGTTGACTTATAGTTAAACGATCTAAGAATTTGGTTTTTATTATTTGGATAGCTTCGAGAGGTAATTTGGGACTTAGGATTATGATCTGAATGTGTTTTGGAGGTTCGGAGTATATTTAGGCTTGAATTATCGAAATTGAATTTTGGCATTTGCCAGTTTATGGGGGATATTATTTATGTAGGGGTTGGAATGGAAATCCAAAAGTTGGAATAGGTCAGTTGTGTCATTTTCGACGTGTGTAAAACATTTTTGGTTATTCGGATGAGGTTTGATAGACTTTTTGCTCGAAAGCAAAATTGGAAGTTTTTGGAATTCTTAGGCTTGAATCTGATGTTAATTTAATGTTTTGATATTGTTTTGAGTTTTTTGAAGGTTGGAACAGGTTTGAATAATGTTATGGGATATGTTGGCACATTTGATTGAGGTCTCGAGGGTCTCGGGTGAGTTTCGGGAGGTTAAACGGATCATATCTTGTTGTGGGAAGTTGAAGATTTTCTGCTATTGGTGTTGCAGAGTTTTGGCCTTCGAGTTCGCGATAGGGTACTTGCATATGCGAAGGGATGAGAAGTGAGGCAGTCAATTTAGCCTCCGCGTTAGCGATATTGGTACCATGTTCACGAAGTGTGAAGTTCATTTTGCTTCGATAACATGATGTGGTTCCCGCATTCGCATAGAGTAAACAGGTGCAATTATGGTTCTTGTCAATTGTGCTTCGTGTTTGTATTAAGGGGGTCGTGTTCGCGATGGTCTGGTAAGCGGAAGCTTTGCGTTTGCGAGCTCGAGGGTTCGTTTGCATAAGTGGAATTTTGCTCAATGAGTTTTTGTGCTTCGCGAGTGCGAGGCTCTGACCGCGTTCACGATGAATGAAAGGGTCACCTAGGCAGAATGATTAAATATCCCTTCTTTACGATTTAGGGTCTAACTTCCACCATTTTTGAGAGATTTTGGATATTTGTGATAACATTTGAAGAGGGAATCAAAGGAAAACAATTGGAGGTAAGATTTATGGACTTAGTACTTGTACCTATTGTGATTTCTACCTAATTAAACATGAAATTTGTGGAATCTAACGCGTAAAATTGGGAGTTAGGGCTTAGAATTTGAGACTTTGATTTGAGGATTTGAGGTTGTGGTAGGATTTTGATGTTTTTGATATGTATGAACTCTTGAGGGTGTAAGAATTTTAGTTTTGTGATTTTTATCGAAATTCTAGACATGGGCCCCGCGGTTGGGTTTGACAAATTTCGGGATTTTTGATGTAAATTGGTTATTTTTGAGTGGGCTTTGTCCCCTTAGCATAATTTGATGGTATAAGTATGTTTTTGGTTAGATTTGAAGCATTTGGAGGCCAAGTCGAGAGGCAAAGGCATCATAGGCTAGAGGGGGAGGAAGTAACCCCGAATTTTACATTGTTGTGCTACTTTGAGGTGACATACACGCTAGATGATGAGCGTGGGGTCATTCACCGTTGGGGATTGTGTCTTAGTCCGTCCTGTATGACTTTTAAATCGTGTATTTGATTGAAAACTGTTTGATATCATTGTGTTTTGGAAAGTATTATCTTGTTTTGGGACGAATGTCATATTGTGACCACGTGTCAACTGTTTTGGACCAATAGAGGATTTTTGCTTCTATTCCTCACTTTGTTGACTTCATATTTGTACACAGTCATGCGGTATTTTACTATTTTCAAAACTCAGCCATATTTACTCTATTTTGATATTTTAAATAATATTTTGGGCTGAGCATCATTTTTTACTATTGCCCGTATATTCCTTTTGGTGAGAAACATCTTGCAGCTGATGTCCAGGCTATGGCCAACCGATTCGTGAAGTTATATATTTTGGAGCCCAGTTAGGTATTGGCTAGTGTGACTTCTCGGTCTTTCTTGTTTGATCGCATCAGAGAGCACAAATATGATGATCCTAATTTTCTTATCCTTAAGGACAGAGTTCAGCACGACGATCTTAGAGATTTGACTATTGGTAGTCATGGGGTGTTGAGGATGCATGGCTGGATATGTGTGCCCAGTATAGATGGGCTTTAGGAGTTGATTCTGGAGGAGGCCCATAGTTTGCCGTATTCCATCTATTCGGGTGCCGAGAAGATGCATCACGATCCGAGACAATATTATTGGTGGAGGAGAATGAAGAAAGACATTGTTGGATTAGTAGCTCGGTGTTTCAATTATCAGCATATGAAATATGAGCATCAGAGACCGGGTAGCTTGCTTGAGCATATGGATATTCCAGAGTTGAAGTGGGAGCGGATCACAATGAACTTTGTAGTTGGGCTCCCATGGACTTTGAAGAAGTTCGTTGCTATTTGTGTGATGTGGATCGGCTGACCAAGTTTGTGCACTTCATTAATGTATATACTACCTATTCTTCAGAGCGGTTGTTAGATATCTATATCTAGAGATTATTCGTTTGCATGGTGTCATGGTTTCAATCATTTAAGATAGAGGTACTGAGTCTACTTTGAAGTTTGGGAGAGCCATGTAGAGGGAGTTGGGTACTCAGGTTGAGTTGAGCACAAATTTTCACCCTCAGAAAGATGGGCAGTCCGAGCGCACCATTCAGATATTGGAGGACAAGTGCGCGCTTTTGTCATTAATTTGGGAGGTTCATGGGATCAATTTCAACCTATCGCAGAGATTGCTTTTAACAAAAATTATTAGTCGAGTATTCGGATGGCTGCATATGAGGCCTTGTATGGGAGGCGACGTAGATCTACGGTCGGTTGGTTTGAGCCGAGCGAGGCTGGATTTTCAGTACAGACTTGGTGCGGGATACTTTAGGCAAGGTAAAGGTGATCTAGGAGAGGTTCGTACAATGTAGTCAAGACAAAAAAGTTATGCTTACAGGAAGGTTCGTGATGTGTCCTATATGGGTGGTCAGAAAGTTCTATTGAAGGTTTCACCCATGAAGGGTGTTATGAGATTTGGGAAGAAGTGTAAATTGAGTCCTCTAGTGAATTGGGCATTTTGAGGTGCTTCGGAGGATTGAGGAGGTGGCATATGAGCTTTCTTTGCCACCCAAATTATCGAGTGTGCATCCGGTATTTCATGTTTCTATGCTCGGAAGTATATTATCTATCCTTCTCATGTTCTGGATTTCAGTACGAACCAATTAGATGGTAATTTGACTAATGATGTGTGGCAAGTGGCTATTTTAGAGCATCAGGATAAAAAGTTGAGGTCAAAGGATATAGCTTCAGTGAAAGTATAATGAAGAGGTCAGCCCGTGAAGGAGTCAACCTGGGAGACCGAGCAGGAGAAGTGTAGCAGATATCCTCACATTTGAGACTTCATGTATGTTTCTTGAAACGGTCCAAGACGAACATTTGTTTAAAAGAGGAGGATGTAATGACCTGGCCGGTTGTTTCATGAGTTACTGATCCATTTTTGCTTCTTTATGTCTTGTTAAGCTGTATTATGTGGTGTCATGTTGGTTAGTTTGGGTTCGGAATGTTTTTGTAGAAAATTGAGACACTTAGTCTCTTGAATTGGCCTTGTCGTTATCAAAGTCAACCTAAAGTTGATTTGTGGTTAAACGATCATGGAATTTGGCTTTTATGATTTGGATAGCTTTGTGAGGTAAGGTTATATATGCTTTGCGAACACGATGGAGTTCCTACATTCGCGTAGAGTAAATGGGTGCAGTTGGGGTTTTGGTCAATTGTGCTTCGCGTTCGCGTTAAGGGGGGTCGCGTTCGCGATGGGCTCGGAAGCACAAGCTTCGCGTTCGCAAGTTGGAGGTTGCGTTTGCATAAGTGGAATTTTGGTCAATGAATTTTCGTGCTTCTCAAACACGAGGTTTTGACCGCGTTCACGAAGAATGAAAGGGTCACCTGGGTAGAATGTTTCAATATCCCTTGTTCGCGATTTTGGGTCTAACTTCCACCATTTTTGAGCGATTTTGGAGATTTTTGAGAAAATTTGAAGAGGGAATCAAAGGAAAAAACTTGGAGGTAAGATTTATGGACTTAATACTCGATCCTATTGTGATTTTTACCTAATTAACATGAAATTTGTGGAATCTAAAGCCTAAAATTGGGGAGTTAGGGCTTGGAATTTGAGACTTTGATTTGAGGATTTGAGGTTGTGGTTAGATTTTGATGTGTTTGATATGTATGAACTCGTGAGAGTGTATAGATTCTAGTTTTTTATTTTAATCGAAATTTGAGACCTGAGCACAGGGGTCGGGTGACAAATTTCGGGATTTTTGATGTAAATTGGTAAGTTTTGAGTGGGCTTTGTTCCCTTAGCATATTTTGATATTTTAAATCTATTTTTGGTTATATTCAGAGCATCCAGAGGCCGATTCGAGAGGCAAAGGCGTCACAAGCTAAAGGGGGAGGATGTAACCCCGAATTTTACATTATTGTGATACTTTGAGGTGACACACACACTAGATGACGAGTGTGGAGTCATTCACTGTTGGGGATTGTAAATTAGTCCGTCCCGTATGACTGCTAAATTGCGTATTTGATTGAAAACGTTTTGATATCATTGTGTTTTGGAACGTATTTTCATGTTTTGTGCTGAATGCCATATTGTGGCCACATGTCAACTGTTTTGGACCCTTAGTGAATTTTTACTACTATTTCTCACTATTTTGACATCATATTTGTACTTAGTCATGTTGTATTCTACTGTTTTCATAACTCAACCATTTTTACTCTATTTTGATATTTTAAATAATATTTTGGGCTGAGCATCATGTTTTACTGTTGCCCCAGTGGCTTGAGAGATTTCTGACTGAGTGAGGTCGAGGGCATGTGTTGTGAGGATATTATCAGATCGGGCTGCGCGTCGTAGCACTGTTGTACTAATTCATGATTATGAGGTATAGGGCCTAATTTGTTACGCCACGAGGTTGATTGTTATGAAGCTGAGGCTAGTTTGATTATGCCACGATGGCTTGTTATATCGCTTGGGTTGCCCCCAGTGAGCGCGGGTACCTAGTGTGAGATGTGATATCTCTTGAGGGGCTATTGTTGTTTCATGTCATTGCCCGAGGGGATCATACGAGTGATTGTGCAGTAGCCAGAGTGGCTGGTTCTATTAATATTTAGCCTGAGGGGCGGTTGTGGTACTTTTTTTGCCCGAGGAGCTGTTTTACATTTCTATCCCTTTTTCACTGTTTTCATCACTCGTTTGAAACTATTGAAAGAAGTTTTATAGAGGTTTTCCTTGACTCAGATGTTTTCATGTTCTTTACTGCATTGTTCTGGACTTATATTGTTTTGTTGTAACTTTATGCTGTGGTTTACGTATTTTCTTACTGCTTAGTTGTCTTTACTTTTATTACTTACTGATTTAGTTTGCTCACATTACTCCTTGCACCCTGTGTACAGATCCAGAAGTCTCGGGGTCATGCTACAGAGTGTTGATTGGCCTTCTAGCAAGCTTTCGGAGTTGACTAGGTAGCTGCTTGGCGTCCGTAGCCTAGTGCTTCTCCTTCCTATATTTATTCCGCTACGTATTAGCTTTGTTTCAGACTATATTATCTTTCTATATTATGTAGATGAGTTGTAGATGCTCATGACTGTTGACACCCCGATGTCGGAATGTGTTGTTTCTGCACTGCTCTATTCTATCTTACGTTTTGGGATTTTTAGCTTATTAATGACTTCAAATAACTTATTATAATTATTTGGTTGGTTTGGAATTTGTATCGACTGGCCTTATTTCGCGAGAGGTGCCATCATGATCGGGTCCGTTTTACGGCCGTGACAATTGTAATCTCAAAGCATTGTTTATGAGCTTTCTGATATAGAACTATGTAAATGTGCACAACTAAATAAAAGAGAACTAGTTTTGAAGCAAAATGCAATATTTCTGAAGATTTCTTGACCCTCCCCCCCCCCCCCACCCCCCAAAAAAAAAACCCAAAAATATGTAAGAAATAAGTGAACCTACATAATTGATTTTGAAGATAATAAGTTCAAAAGATTAATACTAAAAAATATTTAGAAGAAAAAACAATGAAATAGAATATAAAAGGTTTCAAGAACTTTTACCTCAAGGAAGAAGCTTCAACGAGCTAAGGTTTGGAATATTCAATTTAGGGAAGATGAAGTTAGGGATTTTGACGTGGGTGGGAATAAGTTTAGAATCTTTGATTTAGGCGAATAGCCTTCTGGTTTTGGAGGAAAAGTCGATGCCTAATGACATTATCCTTAGTTAGTGGTATTTTTTCTTTTACATTTATTTGCTTATGTTATTTCTTGGACTTTATTTAGCTTGCTAGTCAACATAATTTTTACAAAATTAGTCGGTCATATACATCATTTATACATTGCTCATACGTAATTATACAGATATAATACATAATTATCTATATATTATACTTCTACCAGTTATTTTTAATTCAAGTGGTATGTTGGACGATTATTTGAATTTATTATTCCTAGACATATATGGTGTAAGCTAAAATTGCAATACCAAATATAATGTTAAAAATAAAAATTATGATTACTTAAAAGAAATATATATAAATGTTATTACAATTTAGTTTCATACAAAATAAAGTTAAAAATTATATACCTAAATATTGGATTAGTTTGGTCTCGGGTTGACTTGTTTAGTTAATGCCAAACCAAACCTATTATAGTTGTTTTTTTCACATACCAAATAAGATCAAACCAAACCATTACCCGTGTATTTTTTTCTTTTTGTCTATTTTTATTATTTTGGTGTGATTTATTGATTTCCTGTGTATATCCCTCCCAAAGATAATCAAATGAAAGTATATTATTGCTTAGAGTGGTTTATCGGTGTAGTTCTATTTTTAGATAATATTTTGAACAATTAGTATTCGGCCAAAATGAAATGGATGATAATATTGCCCAATTTCAAATAATTAATTGTACTTTTAACCAAAAATGAAATGAAAAATAGAGTCAATTCTTATAGTTAAAAATTATTTTTTGCCATTTACCCTTATATTAGACGGCACGGATAAATTAAAAATAATTTCACATGATGAGTGCATATTAGTGTATTTTATCTTAGAAGCATGTTTATTTGCGAACCTTTCGTTGCATGACGAGTATTGAACAGTGATGACAGCTAGAAATATGTATTTTTTGTTACTTTGCACCCGTTGTTTGCTTCTTTTTTTTTGGTAATTAAGTTTTTCATTAATCACCAATGAAGTTGCATTACAAAATCACTGTCAGGCTTCAACTCAGCCCACTGTCTAAAAGTAACATAATAACTACATTTATTGTCCTAACTATCTAGCTTCTACTATATACTAAGGTGTTGTAATAGTTGTCTAATTCTAGGGGTGCCTCTAACATTACAGTTGTACACTATGTCTCTCAGTATAGCAGTATTACTCGAAAAGTCTTGTTGAAAACTCTTGCATTCCTTTCCAGCCAGATAGCATATGCAACTTCAGCTGCGACCATTTTAAAAATGGCTACACGACATGTTCGTCCCTTGGCTATGGTAATCAACCATTGCACTTTCTGGTTCCAACTGCAACTAGTTAGGTATTGTTCCTGTAGCCAATTCATTACTCTTCCCCATAGATCCACAGTGACAGGGCATTCCGTGAGGAGATGATCTCTTGTTTCAGATTGGATTTGTTATAGAGGGCATTGTTGATCAATACCCATTCCCCAGCTATGTAGTCTATCCTTGGTTGGTAGTCTGTCCTGTAGGAATAGCCACAAGTTGAACACTGCCTTTGGTCTGGCTTTGTTTTGTAAAATTAGGTTCTTCCATGGACTGTTGGCACTTCTTGCAACTGCAACAGGTACAACTGTTTAGTAATGCATTTCTGATGTCTCCAGCTTTGGATCCTTTATAGGTTATCCCTGGATTGGATGATCTTCTTAACCATCCAGCTGGCTTGGGCAGGGATTGGCATGGATTCTAATGTCCTGTCTTTGATGTAATACACTGTAATCCACCTGATCCACATCTTATCCTTTTTGTGTGCTATGTCCCAGCAGGACTTTGCAATGGCAGCCTTATTCCACAGTTTGAGGTTGGTTAGGTTCATTCCCCCTACTGACTTTGGAGTGCACATTTTGTCCCAGGAGATGTAGGCATTCTTAGTTACAGTATTCATCCCAGACCAAATGAAGCTCCTCCACATACTTTCAATCATTTTAAGAACTTTCACTGGGAAGATACACAGCTGAGCCCAGTAAGCTTGAATACCAAAGATGACAGACTGCACCAGTTGAAGTCTCCCAGAATAGGACAGGGTTCTGGCAGTCCAAGAGGTGATCCTAGCTGTGATTTTTTCCACAAAAGGTTGCCACTGTAGTAGAGTAATTTTCTTGGTGCTCAGTGGAACTCCCAGATACTTGAAAGGGTGTTGCCCTTGTTCATAGCCAAGATGGTCAAGGATCTGCTTCTGCACAGGTATTGGAACTCCTCAAAAATAGACAGAGCTTTTGTTCATGTTGGCCTTGAGACCTGAGGCTGCTGAGAATTGAGAAAAGCAGTTGGATAATGCCTTGACAGAGTGGAGGTCTCCCTTAGCAAATAGCAACAAGTCATCTGCAAAGAACATATGTGTAATACCCAGTTTTTTACATCTTGGGTGGAATTGATATGCTGGATCAGCTTGCAATCAGTGCAGACCCTGCTTAAACACTCCATGACCAAGGAAAAAAGGAATGGGGACATGGGGTCCCCTTGCCTCAATCCTCTAGCTGCAGCAAATGGAACTGTTGGCTCTCCATTAACCCGAACTGAGTAGCTCACTATTGATATACACTCCATAATCCATGTGGTGAAAGTGCTAGGGAATCCTATTTGTTCCATGACATGCTGTAAGAACACCCATTCCACTGAATCATATGCTTTCTGGAGGTCTATCTTAATCATGCATCTGGGGGAGACATGCTTCCTAGTATAGCTTTTAACAAGCTCATGGGTGAGGATAATGTTGTCCTGAATTTTCCTACCTGGAATGGAACCTGCCTTGGCTTCATTGATGAGGCTTGCCATCACCTTCTACAGCCTATTTGCCAGTACTTTGCAGATGAGTTTGTAGAGGACATTACAACAAGCTATTGGTCTATACTCTTTGATTGAAGCTGGTTTGGACATTTGAGGATGAGAGTAATGGTGGCACAGTTGATTGGTCTGCACATCTTTGCTGAGTTGAAGAACTGCTTAATGGCATTAGTGACTTGGTTATGAATGATGCTCCAGGTCTTTTTGAAGAAGACTGCATTGTATCCATCTATTCCTGGTGCTTTGTCATCTCCAATAGCTTTGAGGCTTTCTGTTATTTCTGTCTCAGTAACTGGAGCACACAGTTCCTGTCTTTGCTGTTGGTTCAGTTTTGGGCCTTTGGACATGTACAGTTGATTGATAGCAGGTAGTGTTGGTTCAGCAGTGCCCATCAGTGCTTTGTAGAAGCCCACAATATCCTCTTTAATTTCTGCAGGTGTAGTCAGCCTGATGCCCTGTGCATTGGTAATTTCATGAATCTGCTTCTGCTGACTTCAATCCTTCATTACTGAAGTGAAATATTTGGTGTTGGAGTCCCCCAGTTGTATCCACTTTGCTCTTGCCTTCTGTTTCAGGACACTCTCCTCAATCAATGACCATGTTTCCAATTGCAATATCAGTTCCTTCTCCTTCTGTTGTAGTGCATCATTGTAGGCTTGACTCAATTGCTGTTGTATGATTCCCAGTTCCTGTCGACACTGCTCAATTCTAAGTGTAATTGTTTTTAATTCCTTGTTATTGAGTGTCTTCAAAGGAGTCTTCAGGGCTTTGAGTCTGTCCCATATTGTTCTGATGGTTTCTGTCTTCCCCTCCTGCCATACTGTTGTCACAATGTGCTGGAAATCTTTGTGTTCAGCCCATACATTGAAGAATTTGAAGTACCTCTTTCCTTTCCAGGTTGATGCTTTCAATGTTAGTATTATTGGGTTATGGTCTGAAATTAATGGTACATCATACTCAGTGACCACCTGATTCCAGTTGATCCTCCAGTCATAATTGCCAAACACTCTGTCAAGCTTGCTGCATACTCTGTCCACACCAGTTTGCTTATTTGTCCATGTGTAGTAGTCACCTATCCAGGATAATTCTGTCAGTCCAGTAAGGTGTAGGCAATTGTTGAACTCCACTGTTTCTGGTAATCTGACTTCCTTACAGATTGTTTGTCTCTGTCACACAAGATTGCATTGAAATCCCCTGCTACAACCCATGGTTCTTTAATTCCTTTTTTCAAATTTTGTAGATTGCTCCATAAAGTTCTTCTCTGCTCCAGTCTATTAAATCCATAAGCCACAGTGAGGAAGCAATTCAGGTCCCCTATTCTGCTGGAAACCCTTCTGTGGATCAACTGGCTTTTCTCCAGAAGACTCCTGACTGTGAAGATCTTTGGATTCCATAAAATCCATACTCTGCCTTTTTCCCCTGAGACATAATTAGTTAAGACACCCCACGCTGGTGCTAATAGGTTAGCAATTCTATTAGCATGTGCTTGCTTAACTTTTGTTTCTACTAGTCCTACTAAGTTAATGTTGTGTTTCCTAATGTATTCCCTAACTTCTTTCTGCTTGTACCTCTTATTTACACCCCTTATGTTCCACACTAACTACTTCATTGATAAGATGTTGATGTGGTGTTCCCAACCTCCCCTGGAGGTTCATCTCTACTATTGGATATTGCTGCAAATCTGTTACTCAAAGTTATGGGTGACAGGGGGGAAAGTTGATACTGTTGAGTGTTGGGCTATGTGTTTGCTTTCCTTTATCATTGTTCTTATCACTCCTCTGGTTCCGGCCTAATTTGGATTGCTGCTGAAGTTCAGTAGGTTCCCTTGTTGGGGACTGTCTCTGCATAACAAGTCCCTTAGTTCTCCACTCCTGGACTGGTTTGGGCTTCCACACTTGTGTAGGCTGCTTAGGTAGCTATTTTTGTAGACTTGCACAATTGTGTCCTATTGTTTGACATTTCTCACAGAATGAAGGCTTCCATTCATATTCCACATCTTGAGTAAAACTCTTCCCATTTTGATCCATAACTGTTATTTCTGTTGGTAGGGCTTTGGTCACGGTCACCTCAATGAGCATTCTGGCATATGATATCCTTGTCTGTTTTGTAGTACATTCATCAGCAAAGATTGGGTTGCCTAGGACACTAGCTATTCTACTGAGAGATCTCATACCCCAGCAAGACATTGGTAGTTTTGGGAATTTAACCCACAGTGGTATTTCATTCGGAAACTCTTCTCCTTGTTTATGTTTGAGGTAATGAGCCCTTACGGGAATTGGGTGGCAGAGCTTTTGAGCTCGGACATCTTGCTTAGACAGGTGTGGATAAAAGGATTTAGTCTTGGCAGTTTAGCTTGTAGTTGGGAAAATGAGATAGAGTTCTCTGGTTATCCTAGTATGGTATGCTATGTGCGGTCTGTTTTGGAGGATTGGGATTTATGTGTGCAGTGCACGGTTCAGTTCAAAATGGGAAGTCATTAAATTCCCAAGCAGCATGGGCAACTGCATGTGATGTAAGAATCGACCCTCGGATGATTAAGGAAAATGGTATTACTATTCTAGTAATTTGACGATAGTATACGTTCAGTAAGAAGGGAAGGTGATGTAAACTGATAACAATTCGGTGGGATTGTGGCAGTTTCCTGTTGGATCGATTGTTGACATTTGAGTTTGTTGATGGCACAAGGAAATTTTAGAATATCTTTCGTGTAATGAATGGGTACTTGATGTGTAGTATGTATTCATACGGCGGAATGTGGGATAAGGTATAATGAGTTGTGTATTATATGGAGTTAGAGACTGGGAGTTCTCGGATACATTCTATGTCATGGTTGTACATCGTGAGTATTCGACACCGTTTAGCGGAAATTAGGATTTGAAGGCTAGAGTGGATCTTTATTTGTTGATATGGTAGGTTTTGGACATGATGTTGGGTGTAGAGTGGTTGTCTTAGTGTTCGGTTATTCTAGGATAATGTGCTATGAGGTAGGTTGAAAAATGCCATAGGTTACGTGGCGAGGTGCATCAAATTACGTTATAGCAAGAGTGGTTTCTATTTCAAAGATCAGCGGATGACTGGGAAGGATTTGCTTTTCTTAATTAGGCCTTCGTTGAGGATGTTACTGTGGAGGTTTTTACCGTCGATTCAGCTTCGGTATTGAGGGACCTTTCGGATGCGTACCTAATGGCCGGGCATGTCGCCAGGCGAGATTGTGAGATTCAATATTTATTTGCTATATGGCACATAATCGTACGACTCTGGCATGAGTTATAGTAGTGGATGACGCAACTTTAGGCTTCTTGTTAATGAGCTTGTTGATAAGGTGGTTGGATACATGTTTAGCTTGGGTTGGCTTGGTTATTCCCAAATTGTATTGATAAAGGATGGGTTGATTCGATCATTATTGGATTTGCTAGGGATCTAGGAAGATCTATGAGTTGCTTTTCTATGCTGCGAGGTGTTATGATTTTTGGGCCTTGGAAAATAAATTGCAGTGCTATCAAGATTCATAGTGTAAGTTTAGTTTGTAGCTTACTCCTCCATAAATAGATATGATTACGCACTTAGTGTGCTTACGACCGATACTTAGCATTTTGTTATAATGAGCAAATTCGGCTCGATGTGCATCTCCCTATGTGAGATATCCGTGTGGATCGGGTGGCACACCGCATAGGGTATGTTATCTGGACCGGGTTGCGCGCCGCAATAGTGTGATGTTAAGGATAGTTTCCGTACATTACATTGTATGCCTTGCTTCCTGGTTTATGAGGAAAGTCCGATTGGGAGTTGCGAGGCGAATCAGGCATCGGTTGTGTCCTTTTAGGATTGATTGTTGTATATAACTTGCTTCACCATGCGTGTGATGGATTGTTTGGTTTCAGACATAAATCTGTGCGTGGATATTTAGTTCGGGCATGGTGACTCGCGGTAAGTCATGTGTAACGTTTTTGGATTGGAACGCGCGTTGTGGCTATAAGGCCCTAGAAAATTTTGCTAAGTAATTTAGTATTTCGTAGTGTCACGCAGGCTTGTTATAATGCATTTATATACTATCAACATGGTGGACATAAATTAGACTTTGTAAATATGAGCATAAGTCTTATGGGAAGTGATGTGAGGTCCAAGGGGAAGCGTATGTGTATGCCAAATTGGAAATTTTACAAATAGGCCAAAATTCCAAATGGATTCATATAAGGCTCCACATCAAACTAGAATATATACTTATGTATAATGGTTTATGTCGTGAATAGCATATCAAATGAAAATACCTTTGATTCTAGTTTCCAACGCTTCCGACCGTTCATCATTTGGACATTCCTACATAAAGTTATGGTCAAATTACCAAAGGTTAGAAATTGATATCCTGAGTCAATTCTGCGATCGCATTTTGGACCGCAGAATGCACTCTGCGGTCGCATTTTGGCCGCAGAATGGTCCAGAGAATCCTAGTTTTCGGCGTCGATTATGCGAAGCATTTTTGCGGACCGCATGTCGATTCTGCGATCCATTTTTCTATAGCAGAATCGACATCGTGGGATATTTTTTTTATTTTCTAAATCCGACCCCCTATCGTTATATTTGACACCATAACTCATTCTAAGCATTTTTTTGAGTGACACAGAGGGGATTAAGAGAGGGAAAGTTTTTCCCATTAAATTTCTCCACAATATCTTTTTTATTCCTTGAAGATAATCAAGCCCTAGTTCTTCATCTAAGAGGTAAGATTATATGCCGTAGGTTCTAATTTCGAGTTTAGAGTATAAGATGGGTTATTCAGGTGTGATTCTTGGGTATTTTAGTATTGTGTATTCATGCACGTACAACATAGGTTTATGGGAAGATTGTCTAACATAGATTAGTAAAGATTGGGTTCAGGAATGAAGGAAATCTTAAAAAGGGGATTTGAAGTCAAGATGCTCAACTAGTGTTTGATAAGATACTCAAACGAGCTAGTTTCATGAATATCTTTATAATATGTTATTAATTTTGTTATGTCTCATAGAAGATTGGAATTGCTATAGTTTTTTGAGTGTTGTAGTAACTTAAAGAAAGCTCAATTGAGGTATGTATGGCTAACTGTGATCCTTGTGAAATCGTCCTATGCTAGTTGTGAAATTGTTGATAGTTGATATTCATGTGAGAATCATCGTGAAGCTTCTGTGTTGTATGATTGTGTGGTAACATTTTGTGATGAATGGTGTGGAACTCGTAATTGTAACATCGGAAATGGAAATAATGTGGAATAGGGGTAATGGAAACAATGTGGAGCAATGGAAGTTGAAATAATGCGGAACAAATGGTAATGGAAACAATGTGGAACAATGGAAATGGGAATAGTGTAGAAAAATGGAAATGAAAATATTATGGAACAATGTGTGTGATTATTTGTGAATAATTGTTGTGATGATCAAAATTGTGTATCAATTTTGATGAACATGAGGAAATTGTTGTTGCTAGTTGTGGGATTTCAATACCCTTGCTGTGGAATTATTTTAACAATGTGCCATGGTTGATTCCTTGTACTTGTTCTTGTGTTGTTTGTTGTTATGAATTTAAAACTATCAGGCGGGGTCGAGTTGTGCACCGCAACACGGTGAAATAAGGTGTGCGTTGGGGTGATACGGGTGGCCGAGGTAATAAGGGTGGAAGAGGCAATAAGGGTGGAAAATATGATCCAATATCACTATTGGTATGCATATGAATCATGAAATGATAAATGTGGATTTATGAAAGGAGACAACAGGAGAGTTTGTAACCCGTGGGGCCTTGATTGCCCCTTTTTTTGACTACTTGAATCATTTGTTGTGGAATGTTTGGTTGTTGCTTCCTGGTTGTACTTGTACTATTGTTGTTTAGTTCTATTCTTGTTTATGAAATTTGGCTTGAGTTTACTTGAGACAGAGTTTGTTCATAAATACCAGTACAATTCAAATGTACTAACGTCCCTTTTGCCGGGGGGCGCTACATTCGTGTTATGATTGTAGGTGGATCCATAGCAGGCACTCCAGTCCACCGACCGTAGCTCTTCATCACTTTCCGTCAGCTAATTCGGGGAGCCCCTTTCCATTCGGGGCCCTATATGGCTCACGCCGCTTTCTATTTTCTGATCTTGTTTTGATGTTGTATAAGGTATAGCCGGAGCCTTGTGCTGGCATTTCCATACTATTCCTCAATTGTATTTAGAGGCTCCGTAGACAAGTTTTGGGTAGTGTCGCGCATGGTAATTTAAAAGATAAATATTGATGTGTGGCAATGTTTTGTAAAAATTGGAATACCTTTGTTATGGTGAATGAAGTTTCTAATGGAAATTGTTATTATTATGTTTATAAAATTTGGTTAATGGAGTCCATATCCTATAAATGTCTATCTCATCTGGTTATTAGGTAATGAGAATGAGGGGTAACACGTGGGATAGGAAAGTCACCCAGGTCCTTTTGACTGGGGATGCCCGGTCTAGTGCCGGTCATGTCCCTGGAATTTGGGGCGTGACAAACTTGGTATTAGAGACTAAGGTTTTAAAGTGTCCTAGGATGTCCTAGAGCCGTGTATAGTAGAGTCCTTCTTATATGTGTGTTGTCGACCACATCTACTTTGATAATCCAGATCGTGCGATATAGCTCAAGATAAGGAGTATTCTCAAGATTGGTAATTTTGATACCATAATCCGCGAATTTGAAGCTTGTAATGAGGGATTGATCCCACCATTGAGTCCAAGTGGATTACCCAAGGACTTGTTAGAAGAATATGTTGAGCCGTGGAGAGATTGTTAGAACTTGTTGTTAAGAGGATTACCCTTGTTCCTACTAATGTCACTGCACCACCAGATCATATAGTATATTATTTGTATATACGGTTAAAATCCCGTCTTTTAGGAATTAAGCTTCCATGGTGCCCGCGTAAATATTGTAGGTTCAAAATATAATTTATGCAGTACTCGTTGTGTTATGTTAAGCGAATTATTGTTGTAAAATATATGTGGGAGGTACTTCTTCATGTGTTAAGCATATTATTCAGGGTAAATAAGGATATGTAAAGAATGTGAACTATGTGCTAAATTCCTAGACTTCAAGTCAAGTTTAAATTGACATTTTGATGCCAAATTTTGTGAGAAAACTTGCTATGGTTGATTCCTCCAAATTGATCTTATGTTTACCAAATGTATTTGATTGATTGTGCCTAGTTGTTGGTAATGTACAAAGATGTTTGGAAGTGTAGTAAGTGACGGTGTAAATGTGGCAAGGCTGAATGTTGGATTCTTGTTGGGATTGATACTTTACATGATGGTGTTGTGACCCTATAATTGTAAAAAAATGCATTCCAATATGACCAATGTGCTATAGTTGATAACTTAAAATGGGTGCAAGGAATACGAATCATGTATTGAAATGTGAAGGCCTTAAATTGAAATTAGTGCAGCATATATTAAATAAAACTATGTGAAATCCTCTATGTATAGAAATGTTGATATAAGTAAAATAATTTTTAGAAATAGAGTATGGACAATGTGTCGATAACTCGAAATGAAATCGTACCTGGTAATACTTGTTACATGAGGGAATATGAAACAGATTATGATTTTTGTGTGAAATATGCGGAAATGATGTAAAATGTGGGAAGGAAGAGGATGTGTTATGAAATGTGGACTAGTGCTTGTGATAATTGTGGCCCCAAGAGCCGATGGACTAATATACGTAAAAATGGGATGATTCTTTTACTTTATAATGGGTTGATCATTTAATGTTTTTGATTTGTACTTGTGATTTCCTTATTATTGTATGAAACGCATAGGTGTATAATGGATATGTGAACAGAGCTATGAAATGCAGCCTAGAGGTATGGAAATTATGTGAAAACTATGTGATCCATTCTATTTGGTAATGTGGTGATTGTATAAACTTTTTGTTGGACCTTTATAACTTCCGTGTCCTTGCATAGATTTGTTCTTAAAAAGAATCTAAATTACAAAACATTTCATGATCCATCATATAGTTAGTACATGTGGTGTCAAGTTCCATGCAAAGTATTCAAGATTTGTGATCCTTCTTTAGTCACTCTTTTACTCAGTTGTGTATATGGCTTATATGGCTTAAACATCCAATCCACTCTCTTGCAAGTAACATCATGAAAACCTTTTTACCATCAAGTAACATGAGAGCATGCGTCAACACATTTCCTACAAGTACCTATCAATTGAAATGGTCACTGTGTGCATAAAGTGTTTCTGAAAATTGAGATCCTCACATCCCATTATAGAAAGATCTTATGTCGCCATAATTTTTTTGTCCACTTGGGATATCCCGTAGTAACTACCTCACTTGGTTTCTAGTATTATAGTTGTCCGTGATGTGGAATTGTATTGAAGTTGGGAAGTTAGTATAGCATAAGAATTTCCAACTCATAACAAATGATTATTTTCTCTTTATGTCTCCACAAAGTGTTACTTGTATTCCTTATTTAGTGAATTCCTTGTGCTAGTACCCAACACTTGTACGATAACCATGAGAGAACATGCCACTCTATGTGTCATTATGATACCTCCCTTTTCCTTCAAGTCAAAACCTATGGAGATCCCATCATGAACATCTGCAAACCTTCAGTGGTTATTGTGCACTGTTTCATTGAGTTTGGTTTTCTTTACACCCTCAACTTCTGAAATCCTTGACTATGTCATTGTCATGTGCGGGGAGTAATACTAACCTTGGCTTCTCGCCTTTTGGCTATATATGAGTATTGTATTCCTTATCTCTGGAGCATCGTGTTAACTATTAGAACCATCTAACCAATTCATGATTTTGTCCCAATATCAAAATTTTCTAGCTATGGAGTTTCACTCGTGAAAGGTTGAGATTAGATGACTTCGGACTTTTGCACATATCATGAACATGTTTATTTGAATGACAAATGGTTGTATTTTTAGTTCCCTCATATAAAATCAATTACCAAGGAGTGTTAATATGTCTAAAATATGGTAATTAAAAAATAAGCGTTTAATTCTTTTCATCCTTATAGGCTTGTGGCATAAATTCTATGTGTCAAGTAATGTTAAGAGTGTAAGTCAACTTCATGTATTTTGAAACCCATATTACATTCAAGGTGCCAGAGTATTTTTATTCTGGATAGACGGATTTTCCCTACACTCTAGAAAATGAGTAGTTCATGTACTTGAGTATTCCTTCTTAATGACTCCTATTTCCTATGTACTACTTACTCTATGCCTCATTTGTGTAATAATTGAGGTAATCACAATGATAAACCATGTCAGTAGTGTTAGTAGTAACCTCTTGTGTCTGTTAGTATATGACCTCATAAAGTACTCTACTCAGCGCATTAATGGATTCCTGAATAACTCCATCCTGATCTTGAACTCTGTTGTTTCTAATTTTATTAGATCCATTGGGTATGGTAAGTTCAGACAAGTCAAAGATAAAGCTTCATATTGTGACTATATATACATATATATTGGATAGGTAATTTTATGGCCAGTTTACGATATCAAATCTTAGAGTAACTATTAAAGGCCATCAAGGGTTTAGTGTGAGTGTCTCCCTGAAAATGTTATGTGTGTTGATAATAAAGGTAACATGACTGAATTACACATTAGGTTGCAATAGGAGTACGATATCCCCGTAACTGTTTCTCATGTACTTTTTGTTTCCATATGATATGTCTAAGAAGGTAATGAATTGGTTTGAACGAACTATATGGTCACGGTAATATCTTATATGACGCATTACTAGAAAAAATCATGATGGCTTGACTTCATATGGACTGTTGATTGAAATGAAATTATATTCTTGTTGATGAACACCTTTGTGATTACACTAATGGCTGGTAAGGACTATTATGAATACATAATTGTTTGTGTACTATGAAATGACATTCTTGATGGTACGATGCTATGTGAGGGAATTGTGGGTTGATGTTGTCACCATGAATTGCATTATCCGGTGAAATGTAAATTTTACAGTAGAAGTTATTAAAAGGTAAAGTCAATGGATAGTTATCTCATGCAAGATTTTTTTTGTCATCCTTGTTATATATGTTTAGGAGATGATATTTTTTTTTTGAGAAGGTGTCATGACAATGCTTTTAAGTCGATAATGTAATATGGAAAGCTTGATATGCCGTTGAAGGAAAATATTTTTGCTTGATTGAATACCAGCTAGTTTTGACTTGGAATGTACCATATAGGTATTTTGATATAAAACTGTGCAGTCCATGTTCTGGTATCCTTATGATAATGTAGTGCTTGTAATATTGGGATTAGGATTGTGGATACATACATTGTGGTGCTATGTATAGTTTTGGATGTGTTGTTGAGACGAATTCAGTGATTCTCTGGCAGGTAGATAGGCCTAGTTACAAAGGAGACTCTGCCAAAATTTCTGAAAAATTTGGGGGTTAGCCAAACATTTAGGGAATCGACGTAAGTTAGAAAAGAGATGTGTGATGTTAAATTGTTTGGGGGAAGACTCTACTCCTCATTTGAGGACGAACGATCCTTGGGGGGGGGGGGGAATTGTATGGCCCCAGAAAATTTTGCTAAGTAATTTAGGATTTCGTAGTGTCACGCAGGCTTGTTATAATGCTTTTATATACTATTAACACGGTGGACATAAATTAGACTTTGTAAATATGAGAATAAGTCTTATGGGAAGTGATGTGAGGTCCAAAGAGAAGCCTAGGTGTATGCCAAATGGGAAAATTTTCGAAATAGGCCAAAATTCCAAATGGATTCGCACAAGGATCCACTTTAAACTAGAAGATATAATTGTGTATAATGTTTTATGTTGTGAATAGCATATCAAATGAAAGCCTTTTGAGTCTATTTTCCAACGCTTGTGACCGTTCGTCATGTGGAAATTCCTACAAAAAGTTATGGTCAAAGTACCAAAGGTTGGAAATTGATATCTTGAGTCAATTCTGGGATCGCATTTTGGATCGCAGAATGCACTCTACAGTCACATTTTGGCCTCTGAATTGTCCAGAGAAGCCCAGTTTTGGGCGTCGATTCTGCGAAGCCTTCTGTGGACCCCATGTAAATTCTGCGGTCCGTTCTGCTATAGCAGAATCGACATCATGGGATATTTTTTTTATTTTCTAAACCCGACCCCCTATCGTGATATTTGACCCCATAACTCATTTTATGCATTTTTTTGAGTATTTTTAGAGTGATAGAGAGGGGTTTTAGAGAGGGAAAGTTTCTCCCATTAAATTTCTCCCCAATACTTTTTAAATTCCTTGAAGATAATCAAGTGAAAGCCCTAGTTCTTCATCTAAGAGGTAAGATTCTATGCCCTAGGTTCTAATTTTGAGCTTAGAGTATAAGATGGGTTATTGAGGTGTGATTCTTGGGAATTTTAGTATTGTATATGCATGCATGTACAACTTAGGTTTATGAGAAGATTGTTTAACATTGATTAGTAAAGATTGGGTTAGGAAATGAAGGAAATCTTAAAAAGGGGATTTGAAATCAAGATGCTCAACTAGTGTTTGATAAGATGCTCAAACGAGCTAGTTTCATGAATATCTTTCTAATATGTGTTTAATTTTGTTATGTCTCATAGAAGATTGGAATTCCTAGAGTTTTCGGAGTGCTGTAGTAACTTAAGGAAAGCTCAATCGAGGTATGTATGGCTAAATGTGATCCTTGTGAAATCTCCCTATGCTAGTTGTGAAATTGTTGATAGTTGATATTCAAGTGAGAATCATCGTGAAACTTCTGTGTTGTATGATTTTGTGGTAACATTTTGTGATGAATGTTGTGGAACTCGTAATTGGAACATCGGAAATGGAAATAGTGTAGAAAAGTGGTAATGGAAACAATGTGGAGCAATGGAAATGGAAATAATGCGGAACAATGGGTAATGGAAACAATGTGGAACAATGCAAATGGGAATAATGTGGAACAATGGAAATGGAAATATTGTGGAACAATGTGTGTGATTAGTTGTGAATAACTGTTGTGATGATCTAAATTGTGTATCAATTTTGATGAACATGAGGAAATTGTTGTTGCTAGTTGTGGGATTTCAATACCCTTGCTGTGGAATTATTTTAACAATGTGCCATGGTTGCTTCCTTGTACTTGTTCTTGTGCTGTTTGTTGTTATGAATTTAAAACTGTCAGGCGGGGTCGGGTTGTGCGCCTCAACACGGTGAAATCATGTGTGGGTTGGGGTGATAAGGATGGCCGAGATAATAAGGGTGGACGAGGCAATAAGGGTGGAAAATATGATCCAATATCACTATTGATATGAATATGAATCATGAAATGATAAATGTGGAATTGTGAAAGGAGACAACAGGAGAGTTTGTAAACCGTGGGGCCCTGATTGCCCCTTTGTTTGACTACTTGAATCATTTGATGTGGAATGTTTTGTTGTTTCTTCCTAGGTGTACTTGTACTATTTATTTTCAGTTCTATACTTATTTATGAAATTTGGCCTGAGTTTACTTGGGACAGAGTTTGTTCATACATACCAGTACAATTCAAATGTACTGACGTCCCTTTTGCCATGGGTGCTAGATTCATGTTATGATTGTAGGTGGATCCATAGCAGGCACTCTAGTCTACCGACCGTAGCTCCTCATCACTTTTCGTCAGCTTATTCGGCGAGCCCCTTTCCATTCGGGGCCCTATGTGGCTCACGCCACTTTCTGTTTTCTCATCTTGTTTTGATGTTGCATAAGGTATAGCCGGAGCCTTGTTGCCGGAATTTTCATAATATTCTTCAATTGTATTTAGAGGCTCCGTAGACAAGTTGTGGGTAGTGTCTGGCATGGTAATTTAAGAGATAAATACTGATGTGTGGCAATGTTTTATAAAAATTGGAATACCTTTATTATGGTGAACGAAGTTTCTAATTGAAATTGTTATTATTATGTTTATAAAATTTGGTTAGTGGAGTCCATATCCTATAAATGGATATTTCACCTGGTTATAGCTAATAAGAATAAGGGTAACACGTGGGATAGGAAAGTCACCCAGGTCCGCTTGACTGGGGATGCCCGGTCGAGTGTCGGTCATGTGCCCCGAATTTGGGGCGTGACGTTGGAGAGGCCATATGAAGTCATGGCCTTTCAAAGAGGATTCAAGTATTCTATTTCCTATGATGTGAGATGGGATCTACACCTTGTGTTGTGATGGTACTGATGAGCTTGAGATACAACTCTTTTGTTGAGGCAATATCAGGATTTGAGTATATTCAAGTCGTTCCTTATTGGTGCGCGTGTTATGTAAGTGTGTCTTAGGCCGGTGAAAAGGTATCAGATCACCAGAAAGGTATGTAGGATTCGAGGTGATCATTGGAGTCATTAATGAATACGAACAGATTTAGTTGCAGCTTGTTGGAAGGTCAATATCGAGGTTCGACTCGATAATATGTTGTGATAGTAGTTTAAAGGGAAGTGACTTCATGAATGGCTGATCTGAGAAATGGCTACGTTTTATCCCGTGTTTTATTTATAGTTGGTAATATATGAAAGTGTTTGAATTAGACTTTAGCAAACAAGAGGTTTCCTATCGGTATTTGGGTATTGTGGGCAACTGTTAGTGAATAGAGACTATCGTTTCGAGTGTTGGGTTGCGGGTTATTAGAGCTGGTTCGTGTTAATTCTGGGTATGATTTCGGAAAGTGCAATGTGGGTATACGGTTTATGTTCTAAATGGGTGTGAAATTTCAGTTGTATTTTATTATCAAACCTATGTGAGATAGGGTGATGGGAGTTCATCCCCGGATTTATACATGGTAAGGTTATTCAGCAATTGTTGGGCTTCTATGAACGAGTCTGGGCACGTTCGAGGACAAACGATTGTTTAAGTTAGGGAGAATGTGATGACCCGACACGTCGTGTTGTGAGTAACTACCCCACTCTCCCATTTTTTTCTTCTATATGTTTCATTATCAGTATTGTGTGCGTTAGAAAATAATTGGAGCGACTTTATTAAGAAATGAGAAACTTAGTTTCTTTTAAGAAGACTTAAGTTGGAAAAGTCAACTGGATGTTGACTTGTAAGTTAGAGGGCTCAGAATTGAATTTCAATGAGTCAGTTTTCTTTGGGGGATGATTTAAGTCTTAGGAGCGCAATCAGAAGCAATTTTTTAGGTCCGGTGAAAAGTTAGCCTATTTTGGCGAAGTTAGTATTTTGGCGATTTCCGGTTGATAGGTGAAATTTTGATCCGGGATCCAGAATGGAATTACGAGAGTTTCTGTAGCTTCGTTAGGTGGTTTTGGACTTGTGAGAAAATTTTTATTTGATTCGGAGGTGTTTAGGTCGGGTTTTTGATTGAATGTGAGTTTTGAAAGTTTTAGTTTATTTAAGCTTTGAATTGATGAATATTGATGGTTTTGATGCTATTTGAGGTATTTTGTTGATTGAAAAAAGTTTGAATAATGTTATGGGCTATTTTGGCGTATTTTATTGAGGTTCTGAGGGCTTCGGTGTGATTTCGGCTGGCTAATGGGTACTTTTGAAGTTGGAAAATTTGATAATAGACAAAGTTGTAAATGAGTGTCCCCAAGACCACACTTGGGACGACCATATCTCTAGATATATAAGCAGCTATGTAATGCAAAACCTATCAATCTAAATACCTTTGAGTCTCATTTCCAACGCAATAAACCGTTTGTTATTTGGACATTCCTGCGCAAAGTTATGACAAAATTACCAAAGCAGCGCAGGAAAATTGCACTACAGCAGCGCCTCCTGCGGCGTTCGGCGCACTGCTCTTGTGTAAATTCCAATATGGTCCGAAATTTCACTTCTACTGACATATTTCACTGATGCCCCATGCCCGCGGCTCCCCACGTGGCGCAGTAGTACAAAAATTAGGGTTTTAAGTGTAAAACGATCTCATTTTGCAAGAAATATTTGGGGCTTCAGACTTAGGAGATTTTGAAGAGGGTTTCGAGAGTTTTCTGCATGTCAGTTTTCTTGGACTTAGATTATGTTATTATGGTATAAAAGTATGGATTAACACTGAAAATCGAAGGAAATTAAGGTTAAAAATGGAGCTTAGGGCTTGAAATTTGAAAGAGTTTAATTTTAATTCGAGGGTTCAAATGGACTCCAATTCTTATAAATTTGAGATGTATGGACTCGTGGCGAGATAAGGATTTTATTGATGTAAAAATTTCTGCATTTCGAGACCGGGGCCCGGGGCTCGAGTCTTGCCAACTTCGTTTTTTTAAAGTTTATCGAGTAATTTTTATTGGGCTATGTTTCTTTTTAGCATAATGTAACGTATTCGTTGTGGTTTTGACTAGATTGGACACGCGAAGAGATCGATTCGAGAGAAAAAGGGCATTGAGGACTACCCTACGGCCGGTTGGATATGAGTAGTTTGTATAGATGATGGCCTAAGGGTTTGAAACCCCGGTTTATCATTGTGACGCTATGTTAGGGCGTGACTCGCACCCAACGGCTGGTGCGGGATTTTTTATGACTGGGGATTGTTACTTGGTCGATCCCGAAGAAGAGTTATACTATATTGGCGACTGATGCACACTCTGTATTGATTATATCTGGGCTTATTGCTATGTTTAGGGCCTTATGCCGATCTGTAGCATCCGTATAGGATGAATATCATTGTGATATCATGATTTGTATAATCATTGATCTCAGTCCTGTGTTTACTCATTATTATAAAATGCTAAGTCACTTTTATCTTGAAGTTAAATAACTAACTAATATTATTCTTAATAATTGGAAACTGAGAAATTAATTGAATCTGCTGTGTGACTCATATTCATACTGTAGACTGAGTATGGATCGGGCTGCACGCCGCAACAGTGATATGGTGATATTGCGCTTGGGCTGTAGGAGCCTCTCCGAAGTCTATACACACCCTCAGTGAGCGTCATCGACTTTAAATGGATCGGGCTGTATGCCGCAGCGGGTCATGTGCATTGCATTTCATTCTTGCATTTTACTTGACCGATATTCTTGTTATTGCTTTGATATTTGTTCGTAGTTAAGGTTTCAGACTGTTATTTTTAACTTTACTTTGTGGCATTTCGTGAATTTCTTACCTTCAGACATTTTATATGCTTATTACTCACTAAGTTGGTAGTACTCACCCCTACTCCTTGCACCTTCTGTGTAGATTCAGGTATACCGGAGGCTTAGCTGAGCAGTCGTTGTCTCCAGAGATTATCAGAGTTGTTGAGGTAGCTGTTTGACGTTCACAGGACCTAACTACTCTTCCTATTTCAGTTATCTATATATACATTTCTAGACTTGTGTATTTTCCTTCAGATATTGTTATCCAGTTTGTTTTAGAGGCTCTAGACTCGTGACCCCATATCTTATGGGAGTGTGTTATTAGCTTTTCGTATTCTCTCCATAATATTTTACTATAAATATTGGATTATTATGCTAAAACTATTACTTTTTTCCTTAAATTGTCGGCTTGAGATTTATTGTTGAAATGAGAGCGATTGTTAGTCAGGCTTGCCTAGAGTAATGGTTGGGCGCCATCACAACCGGGTTTGGATCGTGACAAATAATTTGACGATGCAAATTGACCAAATAGTGACCTTTTATTGCTTGGCAGACTACACCCGTTCAACATGTACCCACTTGTAAATGAGAGTTGGCATGAAGGTTAAAATTATAAAACATAGGTAGAATGATAAGTAGAATTTATGAGATAAAGAGATACGAGACAAATATTCTATATTGTTGGAGGTAGAAGTTTATGCCCGTGTGGAAAAGATATGGAAGAATTGAAGGTATAAAATTCTGTGAGGAATGAATATCAATATTTAAAAAATATATAACTATATTTGTAAGAAAAAGAACGCAAATAAAATTAACTCGCAAAATTAGATGGGCACGATATTTTCTTATTATGAAATATTGCGCCAATTTTTTAAATAAGTAAGAATGACATTTTTCTATATAGAGTGAGATGCTCATTGTTGTTTAAGGAAAATTTTTACTGTTTAATTAAGTTATGAATATCGATATATTTTTATGACAAAGTGAGCTTGTTGAAGAGTTTGTGGGCAAACCATCATGTCTTAGAAGATCATGCCAGAGACCAAAAAGATATCAAAGAATTGGAGTGGACCTAAGAGAAATTTGGATATAAGTAAATACTTATACGGTGCTCTAGAGCCGTTAAAGAGCGCTAAGGGTAAAATTATTGGTATTATTAATATTAATCCGGGAAGATGATATAAAAGTAAGCAAAAGAAAAAATATATAAACAAATAAAAGTATATATTTAAATAAAGATTTAAGCACGTTGGATAGTTAATACTTTCTTTTCTGAAAAAAGAATAGATAATGTTAGTAAAAATAGTAAAGTTGAGTAAGCAACATAGCAAGTAAGCAATTAGCTAATTATACAAGCAAAGTAGGTGACACATTCCAAACAAAATAATAGCACGTCCTAATACGTAGAGGCCTCTTTGTGCCAGCTGTATATTTAATCTGTATTTAGAAGACCCATTAATATAAATTTATTAAATAATTCTATTTTGTTGAAAATCAAATATATGGTAAAGTATAACTGTATAAACCTATTCCATTTGGTTAAAAGAAACTATATTTTCGTCAAAAGAAAGTATAAAAAAATAGATTTTGTCATATCTAAGCTTCTTGTTAATTATGTAGTTTGAAAGTATTCGTAGATATAAAAAACCTGGCCATGCTCTTTTAACTATGATTTAATAATTTAGAGCGAATAGTCCACATAATTGGCATGTTCACCCTTTAAATAATGTACATATATGTGATAAAAGGTCACGTTGGGTTAAAAACCCACTTGGTCAGTTAGATAAGGTCAACTAGTGAATTTAATGCACTTCGGGTACTAAGTCAGCTATGGTTAAAATGATACATGATCTTAAATGAGTTTTGCTTTAGCTCTATCTTAGGTTGACTAAGAGTGATTAATAGATTGGTCTGCTCCCAAGTGGACAACTTGAGAGTAAAAAGTCATGACTGTCGGTTGGACCGTTAATCGACTTACACACGAACTTTCCTCCTAAAAGGTGTTTTCTGTTTTACACGTGTTTAACCAAAAAATAGAATTTTTGTCAAAGCTATAATTTATAACAACACCGGTTATAGATAATCGAAAGAATGTATAAAAGGAAGTAATTTGGATATCAAGAATATAATCAGGAGAAAAACAAGTAAACCAAAGTATATTCAGATAGTGTTTTGTGTCCTTACAATTGATCAGTTATCCCCCTTTTATAATTACCTTGGAGATATGTGTTTTTCCTATGTCATAATGATGCTATTATGAGTAATTAAAGATATTAAATTTTACGTTACATAATAATTATATTCAATGCAGATTCTCTAAAGCATTCAACATTTAATGCTCATTAATACTGTATCTGTATTCTTTTACATTGTCAGATTCGTTCCTTTGATTCTCGAACCTATATGACTTAAATAGGTACGGGCGCTGAGCCATTTGATTAACTGCCCGTACCTCTTCCTTTGCCTTTGCTAGTATCTGTTGCAACTCATGTCTCTTTTTCAGTTGTAGCTCTTTGACTAATTCTACGTGTCCTTGACACGTCATCTTTTTCCACTTTATTACGTAAACTCAATTTTTCACAATATAGATGGTCACCCCATTTACCATTTTTTCATCAGTTGAATATTTGGGAAGTTGATTTCATTAAAAGGAGAATTTTTTCACCATTAATACTATGACGGAATTAACGCTTTAATTGTCACTTCCATTTAATGCTCTTTACACGTGTCACCTTTCCATTGGTTCTGCAGCTTTGCAGCGCCTTTTAAGGCTTTTTTTTTGCTCCGCTATTCACGAAGTCAGTTGTAAATATTATGATCTCTCCATCAATGCACTTTATTCTTTTGGTTGTTGTTTATCAAAATAAATATAACTTCATTCTTTGTCCTTATCACATGATGTTTATTGAACATTCAATTTCCCGAACCTTTGTTTGCTTCTTCTTTGTATAATCCTCCTTCACCATGTGTTCATCAAACCCTAAGCCTAGGAAAGTTCCCATAGTTGATACCTTCCCTAATACCCCATTAGCAGCATAATGGGAGGTAGGCTTCATAGATTAGGGTCTGCTCGCGGTGGTTCTTCTATGTCTTCACCTAGTTATGGCCTTTCTTCTAGAACTAGAGGTTTGCTTTCACAAAAATCTTCTTCAAAATGTAAAGAACCTTCTGAACCTCTTCGTGAATCCACGGTAGAAGAGATATTTGCTTTCAGAATTATCTTTTGTCATGACAGATAATCTCTTAGGAACCAAGTCTCTGGTTTACATCGTGCTGATATCTATCCCACTCAAATTATAGAAGGTTTGATTTCTGTAGTTCGTAGAGATTGCCATTGTTGTAGTGATTTTCCCATTATTATCCCTAATCTAAATCAAAGAATCACATGTTACTTAACCAGGTTTTCTTTTGTTTATACAAACTCTTTCACCTTAGGGTTTAAACTAGCTATTGACCCAGTCATTCTTGAGTTCTATCATTTCTTAGATGTCTGTTTTGGTCAAATATGCCCAATCATATGGTGGGTTGCTTCCTATTTGAGGCATTTGACCAACACGGCCAGTGTTCCCTTTACTTTACCTCACTTGATTCATCTTTACTTCCTTAGGCTCTTTCGTAATGGTGGTTTTACAGTAGTAGCCAGGAGCAAGAGGGTTTTGGTGAGCATTGAGAATGATAAAGACCTTGGCAGGTATGCCAGGTTTGTTGCTGCCCCCATTGTTAGTTTAGTAGGTGAAGATAATGTTCCCTTCCCTGAGAAGTGGAATTTTGCACGTTAAGTCTTTTATATTTCTCGTGACTTTTTCTTCTTGTTTTTTTACTTTTATAACTTTTCTTTTTTTAACAATCATGGGAGTTGTGGAAGATATTCCCAATTTTCACGATTGGGTAGGCAAGCTGCTAAAGACCATACCAATGGATTGTGGGTCTTGGAGGTCACTTTCTAACCATTTTGGTTGGAACGTGAAAACTCATTGTAAGAGTTTTTATTTTGTTTCATCTTTCATGTATATATTTTTTTATTGCTCTAACTTCAATCCTTCTCTTCATGAGGATTACTATTCAGGGAGTTACTGTAGAGGCGGTTGCGGCTTCCCAAATCTCTTCGGGAACCCATATCTCCTTAGAAAGGGATCAATAAATAGTCTTGGGTTGTTCTGCAAAAAGAAAAGCTATTGTAGAAGAAGATGTAGGCTTTTTGGTGACAAGGCCACGGGCTCGAAGACACGTGATTTCTGATGATGAAGCTGAAGCGTCTCCCCGTTTTTCTGTTCCTCTCATCGAGCCTGTTAAAGCTCTGATAGTAATTCTCGATGACGATGTTGCTCCCACTGATACTAGTGAGTCCATTGAATAGCTTTTTATTAGCGGATTCGACAGTATAGGTTTAGGGCCTATTTTAGATGAGACACCCTTAGCTTCTTTTTTGACACCCGTGTGTGTGATTCCTTCCTTGCTCACCCCAACTATTTTTGTTCCTTCCTCAACTATTTTTACCTCTTCTACTGCTCCTCCTTCAGCAATTGTTCCTCTAATCGTTCATAATAATGAAGTTGGCTCTTCAAGTAGATGTGCTGCTATGAAGAGGGTAGTTATTGATGTTCCTGCTAAGAGCAATCTTCTAAGAAAATCAGGTCAAGCGGATGTATGGTTAGAGCCCTTAATTTGTCCAATCAAAAAAGCTAAGCTTGAAAGCTATAGTTCCTTGACTTTGATGAATGATATCATGCACGCTTCTTTAAGGGTGCTCCTCTTCTCCTTTTCCCTTTACTTTACAACTTTTCTAATTTTGGCATTCTAACTTCCCTTCCTTCTTTTTAGGATAATCTTATCGGCGCAAAAATAATGAAAAGAATCACCCTCACGAAGAAATTAGCGCGTGATTCCCAATTAGAGGTGTGGAATTGAAAGGAATAGTTCGAGAGTTTGCAAATCGATGTGGAGTTTTTAGAAGAGAGTAAGAGTTCCTTGGAGCAGCAGGTTCGAGCTTTGACTTCGGAGTTAGTGGTTGAAAAGTCTTCATCAAGCCAAGAAGATAAAGAAAAAGCTTGCCTTTAATCTTCTTTATTAGAACAACTATCCAAGGCTAGTGAAGAGATCAGAGAGTTGAAGGCTTTCTTGAGCAAAAAAGAAACTAACGCTGGGGAGCTCGTGAAAAGTTTGACTCAAGCACAAGAAGACCTTCGAGCTACTTCGGATAAGGTGCGTACATTAGAAATCTCACATGCCATTCTTCAAACTTTTTGCACCTCTGCCTTAGTTGAAAATGAGAAGTTAAGGAAGAGATTGCTAACTGGGAAAGGAATTACGAGACCCTCGAAGATAAATCTGCTATTGAGGTGAGTTAGGCAATTTTAAATTCACGTCGTGACACCCTAATCGAAGCTGTCCAAGAAAATTTCAACTTGGAATTTGAGTTTGCTAAGATTAATAAGACTATTGAAAAAACTCAGCAAACTCAAGATTTTCCTTCTCCCATGGCCGAAGATTCTTTGAATGTTGCAGTCGATGCCGGTATCCCAACTCTTTCAAGCTTAGTCGAGCATGTTGCTGCATTTCAAGTTAACCCCGGAATTGTTGATGCACCAGCCAAAATTGAGCCCGTTGTTGTTGATCCTCCTACTTATATTTGTCCAACTTCTCTGTGACCAGCCTTAGTTTTTTGAATGACTTTGTTTTTGTTTTTATTTGGAAAATTGTAACCAAACCCTGGCTACATATGAGGGTTGATTTTGAAACACATGTCCCCAAGTCTTTTCCTGGGGCAATCTATATAAACAATTCATAATTTTTTGACTAAGTTTGTACTTAGTCTTAAGTTTTATAAGTATTATGATGTTTACTTGTTATTATCTTGAACTTCTGTTTACTTTATTGTTGTCTTTATTCTAAAGGACTTACAAAATAATTTGCATTTTTATTCTTCAAATATGCTTCTGTTAACCTCATGACTAATAAAATTAAGCATGAGTTTTTATAAATGAGGCCCCTTCTATATTCGACACTTAATGAAAACGACATCTTAACTTTATAATGGTGTTTAACATACGATAAAATAAATAGGAACGCACATGTTTCTTTGCAATAACTTTGACAAGTTTTTATTTGAACCTTGTCTAGTTTTTCATAATCACTTTACATGTATTTAAATTACATCTATAATTTTCTCGTAACTGTTTTTCTTATAATATATTTAAAAGAAAAAATAATAACACCATGTTTTTATTGATAACCCGTTTTAGTACATTGCCTTTACCCTAACTATAGTAAGGCTTTCTTTGGCCTTAGCTCGTGACTTTGTGACTTTTACTATGCACTTGACTTTTCAGGCTTGATTATTTCCACAATATTGCTTGTCTTGTTTATACACATGCCTATGTATATTATGTACTCCCCCAAGTGTTTGAGTGTAGAAGTATGAAGACTCGAGCACTTTATTATTCCGCTTATTTGGTCCTTCCCCTAAAAAAGGAAAAACATACAGGACGTAGAAGTGCGATTATAGATGAAGACTTCTTAACCCGTTTGAATGTCTATTCAGAATATTTGTATCCCTATGTCGGGAAGTTTAATGTATTCCACGTGCCTTGCATGCCGTGACTCATCATTTAGTATGGCCTATCTTCTTGCCTATATCTAAAATCGTTAGTAAAATTTTAACAATTTAAAAATTGAAAGTATAGATACCTGACCGTAGGTATTAGAAGTAGTATCTCTTCAAATGACCAACATTCCAATGTGAAGGTAGTATTTTGCCATCTATTGTTTCCATTTCATATGCTCCTTTACTTGCAATATCATGAATTCTATAAGGTACTTCCCATGTTGGACTTAATTTACCTGCGTTAGCAGCCTTCATACATTGAAAAACCTTTTTAAGCACGAAGTCCCCAATTTTGAAGAATCTGAGGAGTGCTTTCCGGTTGTAGTAACGTTCTATGACCTGCTTCTGTGCTGCCATTTGTTCGCTGCCGACTCGACGCTACACAATGGTATGAAGAGAGGGTCGCAATAGCTTTTACCCGAATAATTGTTTGGGATCGAGTTTCCACATGGAGCTAGTAGTGGAGTTGTATTTTTTGTCTAGACTAGAGTTGTGATTGTTCTTCTAATGTCACTTCAAACATTTTTTAATTTTGTTTTATATATACTTGTATAAACTAAGAGTTAAAGATAAATTATGCTAAGATAATATTTCTAGGTTATTATTAATAGGAAGAAAGGCACTAGGTCTGTTGCATCACTTAGGTGGCTAATCAATGGTAGATGTTATTAATGATAGATTGAGATATTTGGGGCTTATGCTATAACCATTGCACAATTGTACTCATTCTCAAACCTCTCGGTAGAGATAATGATTTTGCCTAATTGACTCTCAAGAGACCAATTGGGTAGTCCTATTCGACCAAGCAATTAGGGTTCAAGTAGGGTTATTACTCTCTCGATATTTAACAAGTTAATTGGGACTATCATTTTTCATGGGTCCATCCCAATTCCTTGTTGGGTAAATTTGGGGTCATAGACTCTCTTTCTCAAGAAGAGTGAAACTCACAAAGCTAGAATCAGGGATTGCAACCACCAATCCTTAAGAAAAACATAAAATCAGCCCAAATAGAAAATACCCAATACCAATCTTACCCTAGATGGAAACACCCATCAATTAACCACATTAGGGTTGAGGCACAACCCTCGATAATGGGTTTAGCTACACATAATTAAAGAAGAAATGAGGTAACTAAATATATAAATTAATTACTAATAATATACTATAATAATATTGTTAAAGAAGACAAAAAGTGCTAAAAATGGCTATAATATCGTTCCCAGGTGCTCAGCTGCGTTTCTAAAAATAAGACTTAACCTAAAAATGGTAAAATATTCTATTTATAGTGGACTGGAAAAACTTGAAAAACTGGAAAAAAATACCCATGCGAGGTAAGTGCGGGCCTCACAAAAGCAAATGTGGCCGCACTGGCTCTTTTGACTTATACTTTTCATCTCTCTTAACATGGGGACGCGGACCGCACAAATGAGTTCTGCAGCAGCGGAGGGGTTCTGGCGCGGACCGCATAGCAACGACCGCGGTCCGCATTTCTTGACTTGGGAAATTGACAAACTCTCTAAGTCTCCTTTACACTGACTGCGTAAAGGTGTGAAGCAGCCACGAAGCTTGGATGCGAACTGCGAGAATCCAACTGCAGCCGCGTAGCCTTCATTGTAAACTGACCCTGCCTATAAATCTCCTAGTGCGGCCGCAGTTTCTTTCACGCGGTCCGCAATATGTCCTCTATTCTTTACATTACTTAATCTTTGATACTCTAACAGGTTTTACTCTTTTTTTAGCTGATCATTCATATATTATCACTTTGTTGATCAAACCTGCAATCAAGCACAACTTGTGAGCATTTCGGGACTATTTTGTAGCAACTTATACTCAAAGCATAGGCAAGTAGAGGACTAAACACGTTAAAATCCTAACTTATCACTATTCGTATTAGTGCGGAATCTCTTTTTCCTTCAAGTAAATCAAGATTTACACGTATTTCATTTTCATTAGAATCTTCTATTGCCTGCGCAAACCTCGTACTTAGCTCTTCTATCTAAACGTGAATTCAATCTTCTGCTCCATAAACAAACGAAAATGGTGTTTGCCCTGTACTTGTTTTCGCCGTTGTACTATATGCCTCTAAAAGACCAGGTAGAACTTCTGGCCAATTCCCTTTTAAATCTTCAAAATGTTTCTTTAAAATGTTGATAATGACTTTATTTGTTGATTCTACTTGCCCATTACCTACCGGTTGAATAAGGTGTAGACGAAATCCTTTTAATCTACTTACTTTGAAAGAATTTCGTAATTTGAGCTCCTACAAACAAAGGGCCATTATCACGCACGATTTCCTTTGGAACACCGAATCGGCATATGATATTCCTCCAAATGAAATCTTTAACTTCCTTTTTTCGCACATGTTTGAATGCTCCTGCCTCTACCCATTTCGTAAAATAGCCAGTGAGTACGAGCACAAATTTTACCTGTCCATTTGCTCTTGGTAATAGACCCACGATATCCATTCCCCGTTTCATAAATGGCTACAGTGCGCTGGCTGGATGTAGTAACTCCTCAGGTCTCTGCATATTGTTATCGTACCTTTGACATTTATCGCATTTGTCCATGAAACTTTCTACTTCTTCTTCCATTTTAGGCCACTAATAACCTGACCTAATTAGGGTTCTTACCAATTATCTTCCTCCCAAGTGATTCCCACATTTCTCCTCGTGTATTTTCCTCCTAACGCACTCCGTTTGAGAAGGTGTGAGGCATCTTGCTAAGGAACCATCAAATATTTTAAGATATAGATTTCCTTACTATAAGAAGTACAGAGCGGCCTTTATTCGAAGCGCATAGATTTTTTCTTATCATCAAGGATGGTACCATACTGCAAAAAAATCGTTTCTCCAATCCTAAGTTGAATTATTAAAATTTACCTCATTCTTATCACAGTCGAGAATTTAATGAAATAATATAACTGGGGAGTTTGCATCACTTGCTACATTAGCTGCAGATGCAAGATTAGCTAGGGCGTTCGCTTCAATATTTCATCCCTTAGTATTTGTATAAGTTTCAAGGTTTGAAATTTCTTTATCTATTCGTGTACGTTTTCTAAATAATGTTGCATCCTTGCTTTCCTGGATGTATAAGTCCCCAACATTTGATTAACCATGAGTTGTGAATCGTTTTTGATTGTAATCAGAGTTATGTCAAGTTCTCGTACAATTTCTAAAACTGCAATCACAACCTCATACTCTGCCTCATTATTAGTTATAGAATGACGTTTGATAGAATTCCGAATGGTTTCACCCGTAGGTGGTACCAAAACAATCCCTAAATCGGTACCTTTTACGTTTGATGAAGTGTCAGTGAATAAAGTCCATGTTCCTGGGTTAGCTCCATTGAACACATGTAATTCTTTTTCTGCTTCTAATTGCATCCATTGGATTAAATCATCCACGAAATTAGCTAACACTTGAGATTTCATTATATTTCTAGGTTGATATGTGATTTCTTACTCACTTAATTCTATAGCCTACTTAGCCAACCTACCTGATAGTTCATGCTTATGTAATATCTTACATGAGGGATAAATAGTTGCTACATCAATAGGGTTACATTGAACGAAAGGTCTGAATTTCCTATATGCCATGATTAGTGCAAGTGCAAGATTTTCTAGTTGAGGATACCGCGTCTCTGCATCTAAAAAAGATTTACTAACATAATATATGGGATATTGTTTCCCTTGTTCTTCTCGGATCAAAATGGCACTTACCACTACTTATGAAACAACAATGTAAATGAGTAGTCTTTCCCCAGCTTTTAGTTTTGCAAACAAGGGTGGATACGATAAGTATGTTCTCATGTTTCTGAGTGCCTGTTAACATTCCTCATTCCATTCAAAATGATCTTTCTTTGTGAGATCTGAGAAGAATTTAATGCACTTCTCTGATGATATAGAAATGAATCTTCCCAAGGCTGCAATTCTTCTTGTTGATCTCTGAACTTCTTTTTTGCTTGAAAGTATATCACGGATTTCTTCAATAGCCTTAATCTGTGCAGGTTTCACTTCAATACCATGGTTAGAAACAAGAAAAAATAAAAACCTACCTGATGCAACACCAAATGCAAATTTTTCGGGATTTAGCTTCATGTTAAATTTGAGCAAAATTTGAAATGTAACTGATTAATGTGATATGTGATCTCTCGAATGCTGAGTTCTACCAAGCATGTCATCTATATAAACCTCCATGGCTTTTCCTAAATGTTTTTGAAATATTTTAGTAACCAACCTCTGATACGTTGCTCCAGCATTCTTGAGACCGGAGGGCAATACTTTATAACAGTAAGTCCCTCTGTCTGTTATAAATGGAGTTTTTTCTTCTTCTTCCGGATCTATATTCATCTAATTATAACCTAAGTATGCATTTAAAAAACTCAACAGCTCATGTCCTGCAGTTGCATAAATAAGTTAATCGATATGTGGTAGTGGAAAAGAATCTTTAGGACAAGCTTTATTAAGATATGTATTATCTACACAAACCTGCCATTTACAGTTTTTCTTTGGAACTACAACAGTATTGGCTAACCAACTAGGATAATTTACCTCACGAATGGATGAAATCTCTAGCAATTTTCGAACCTCTTCTTGAATCACCTTATTCTTGAAGGTTCCTTGCTTTCTTTCTTTTGTTTGTCATGAGAGTATGTGGGTCTTCATTTTATTTGTGAGTCATCACTTCCGATGGTGTCCCTGTCATGCCAGAGTGGGACCAAGCAAAGCAGTCCATGTTAGTTTTCAAAAATTCAATTAACTTACCTCTCATGCATTGGCTAAGATTTTCCCCAACGTACACTTTCTTATCAGGCCGAGCAAATAACACAACAGGCTCTCATTCCTCAATTGTTATTTTGAAATTTTCATTCTCTTCCGGTTCATTAATGGTATTAGGACTTGAATCCACATTTCTTTGCCCCTGTGTAGTTGAGGTTTATGTTAGGACTTGAATCCACATTTGTTTGCCCATGTGCAGTTGAGATTTATGTTGTGGTGCCCTCAACTGTCTTTTGTAATTACTATTTTTCTTCATTTTTCGTACCAGTATCTGTTACGGAGTTGATGTTCGTGGATGAATGTTGATCTCCACGAATTTGACGCATTCCACATAGCGATAGAAATTTAATATCTTGGTGCAAGGTTGAAGGAACATCACCCAGTTCATGGATCCATGGTCTACCAAGATTCATATTGTAAGCCATCTCCATATCTACTACAAGAAATTTTGTTTCTTTGATGACTTCTTCTGCGAATGTGGTGAGTATTGCCTCTCTTTTTGCCATAGCACAGGAATTGTCAAATTCAGAAAGAGTATGCGCCTTTGGTTTTATTTTATCTTCATCTTGCATCTCAAGCAAGACTCTTAATATATAATATTCACTGAACTTCCTTGATCAATTAAAACTCATTTTACATTAGTATCATGTACAATTAGATAAATTACCAATTCATCATTATTAGGGGTTAATATGCCATCTACATTTGCATCACTCAATGTAATGTTGTCTTCCTCTAAGACATGATGCATCTGTTTCCCTTGGGTAATTGTAACTTGGGAGATTTCTTTAGCTGCAGTATATGATACGCCATTGATGTCTTCACAGCCACATATAACGTTGACAGCTCTATTAGGATAAGGTGGTTTTGGGGGCTCCTAACGGTTCTTCATATAAGCTTGCTTTCCTTTCTCACGAAACAGCTCAGTAAGATATCCTTCTTTTAATCAATGATCAGTTTCACTTTGGAAAAATCTACAGTCTGCCATTTTATGCCAATGGTAATTATGAAACACACACTAATGATTAGGGTTGCACCTTTATGGATTCGATCTTAGTTCTTTTGGCAATCGAACCCTATCTCTCTTGCTTCTCCAAACAGCTATGATCTTGGAGGTGCTCACGTTGGAATTATAATCTCCAATATCGCTTTTAAATTTCTATCATCATCTTGTGACTCATAGTTGTTTTGATCATTCCTAAATCTTGATGAAGAACCTCATTCTCTATTCCTTGATCTATGATCATACCTTGGATTATATTGCTTTGACCGTGAATGTTTTCCTCCAGGTCCCATGTATGGCTCGTACCTATATTACCAAATTTTTTTTTGGTCTCCGCATGTCTCGAACTTACCTTTCCTTCTTTTTGAAATCGCGGAACAGTAGCTTCTTCGATCCTCAGCTTTGTGCTATACCTGTTACAAACATCATTCCACATTGTACCTAGGAATTTCGAAGGCTTTCCTTGAGTCTCGTCGTAGCTTTTGAGCTTTTATCAGTCAAATTGCTTATGAAATCTACAATTGCCCAATTGTCGAGTACAAACGGTAATGTCATTCTTTCATGTTGAAATCTGTCCACGAATTCTCTAATCATATCTGAGTCCCCTTGCTTAATGTTGAAATTGTATTCCATTATTTTTTCCTCTTTTGAGCTCTCGAGTGTGCTTTGATGAAAGAATCTGCAAACTTGGTAAAAGAATTTATAGAATTTTCGGGTAAAAGAGAATACCATGTTAGTGCTCCCTTGGTAAGTGGTTCATTGAACTTTTTGACTAATACTGATTCAATCTCCTGCTAAGTCAAATAGTTGCTTTTAAGCCTATTGTGAACGAAGCCACGTCGTCTCATGGGTTTGTTGTTCCATCATATTTTGGAATATCAGGCATTTTGAGTTTTTTTGGAATTTGGAGGGGAGAAGTACTTGATTTCCAGCGTTGTTGCGAATATTTATCCATATCTACCCCTTTGATTATGGGCGGCACCCCGATTATTTGCTCTATGCAGTCACTTTTCTCCTTGCTCCTTGAGTTGTTTCTGCAATATTAGTACTAAGTTTTGTAAATCGGAATGAATTAGATTACCTGGTTCTCCCTCCTTTGATTCACTGGGAGTTCCACCACTGCCTGAGTTAACAAGCCCAAAAAGAGGGTTCTCCAAAGTGCTATTATTTGGAGTGGGTGTGGGTGTTGCAAAAGGTAACTGGCTAACAAGTGCCTCAACAACTTTATTGATTTGTGCAACAACTAATTTCTGCAAAGTTTCATCGATATCTTAAGCATTTTCAAATTGAGGATGTTCGTTTGTATGAGATCCATCAGGAGTACCCTCACGGGATCGCCGAGGAGAGCCTTGTGGGTAAGGGACCATAGTGTTAATTAATATTCCATGGATCTCACTGTTGTTTTTTATTTTCTTGGTTTCCTCGAGTGTTGTCATTGTTATTTGTCTTGGTTAATAGAACAAGATAAGGTTAGCTAAAAAAGAATAGATTATTAGATTTCCGGCAACTGAACCAATTGTTTAACGAAAAAATAGAATTTTAGTCAAAACTATAATTTGGAAGAACATGAGTTATTGATAATTGAAAGAATGTATAAAAGGAAGTGATTTGGATAGCAAGAATACAATCAGGAGAAAAACAAGTAAACCAAAGTATATTCAGATAGTGTTTCGTGTCCTTACAATTGATCAGTTATCCCCCTTTTATAGATGCCATGGAGATATGCATTTTTCCTATGTCATCATGAGGCTATTATGAGTACTTAAAGATATTGAATGCTAAGTTACATAATCATTATATTCAATATAGATTCTCTAACTTATTCAGCTTTTAATACTCATTAAATACTGTATCTGTATTCTTTTATATGGTTAAATTCATTCCCTTTGATTCTCAGACCTAGATGATTTAAATAGATACGGGTGCGTAGTCATTTAAATAACTGCCCATGCCTCTTTCTTTGCCCTTGCTCGTGCCTATTGCAACTCGTGTTTCTTTCCTAGTTCTAACTGTTTGACCATTCTACGTGTCCTTGACATATCATCTTTATTCAACATTACTATGTAAACTCAATTTTTTCTAATACAGCATGGCCGCAAACACGTAACCCCTAGGTGTGTGCTTTGTGTAAATATTTGAGGAGTGGATGAGGTGAAACACATTGACTATTTATATAAATCAACAAGAATAGACAAACAATTCGATTAAAACAGTTTATCATGTAAAGGCAGTTCAAATAAATGATATAAACAAACAAAAAATTTATTTTTATTATTAACCTAATTTGTTATGGTTTAGAACCTAGTACCCCCAGTAGAGTCGTCATGTTTTTATACCACATTTTAACACGAGTCAAACAAGAATATAACATACTAGTAATTCTAAGGTTTATTTAATTAAAAATAATCATCACCTAATTATTTCAAAGGTGAATTAGGGAACCTATAATTCACTGGATATCAAAACTATAACCAATTTTCCTACATCTTAAATCTTAGTTTACGATATTCTGTAGCTTCCTTTCCAGTAAAATTTTCCAGCACCATATCATTCGGATAGCATGTTTGTAATGAATTATGTTTGAATTTTGAGACAACCATGGAAGCGACGCCCTCTCCCCAGCCTTATGCTGTGGGAGAGGCTTGTCAAAAGATATCGTAAAATCGAACTGTTCAAGTTCCAAAATAGTCATATGCATCACTACTGTCTGGTCATAAATCTGCCGCAACAAATCCAAAGCTGGAAATTTGTCCAGTAACGTTTGAACATGGATTTACTACTGTTGAATTCACAGTGGATGAAGAGAATTCTTTCACTAAGGAGGAAGGTCTTTATCAAGCAGTGATAATCAAATTTTCATATGGGAAACCTGATCTTCAGGAGCTGAGGCAGATTTTGCCGAAGCAACTCGGTGTCAAAGTTAATTGCAACATTAGACAGCTAGAATATCGGCACATTCTGGTAAGATTTTATCTGTTTGAAGATTATGCTCAGGTGGTATCAACAACAACTGGCTATACTAAGGCAAAAGGAGATGACTTCTTCTTTAGGACATTCCCATGGACAATGGGATTTAATCCCCGAGAAGAAATGTCAAAAGCTGTGGCTTGGATTTCCTTTCCCGATCTGCCAACAATTCTGTTAGCCAAAAAATCCTTAATGTCCATTGCATCTGCAATGGGAATGCCTATTGCAGTAGATAAGGCTACTAACGATCGAACGCGACCTAGTACGGCCCGATTTAAAGTCTTCATTAATTTACTGGACAAACATCCAAAGAAACTACATATCATGATTGTAGATTCAAAATCTAGAAAAATTGCAGCATACGACCAGCAGATCGTGTTTGATAATGTTCATGAATACTACACGTATTGTAATCATCAAGGGCATAATGTAAAATCGTATCGCTGGATTACAGAGGAACACATTGAAGAAGCAGTTCATGCTGCTGAATCTGAAGGTAGGGGCAGTGTCGCTAAATTAGAAGGTGATGCCAGGGATTATTTGAATGCTAATCTTGCAGGACGTTGAATAGAAAGGACACTCCCAAATGTGACTCACAATGCAAGACAAACAAATGCTTCGGGCTCAAGTCTGCAATCTGCTAAAGCTCTTACAAGGTCAAATGGTGTCGGGGTGCAGATTTGTAAATGGCCAAATACTGTTCCAATACATACTCCTTTGAATATTTTAAGTGAAAAACAGTCAGATATGTTGGTGTCTAATTTGAAACCTACTACTACATCTTCTATAGCATCAGGTGACACTGCAAAAAGGTCTGGCCAGATTTTGATAGATGTATGTATGCAGGATAAAACAATTGAGCAGCAGTTTTTGGTACAAAATGATAACAATACTAAGAGTACATTAGCTTGCCAAGGAAATGATACTTACTTGGAGGATTCTGTTTCTTTTAATGTTAATAGAGATCCAACTGTTGTATCAGCTGATCTCGTGGAGAAAGATCAGCAATACCAGTCCAATGTGCTAAGAGCTGGAAAAGAACGTGTGAATGTGGAAAATATTGCAGGCTTCAAGGAATGTGTTGGTCAAACTGATTCAGCAGTGGATATGAGTGCTGGGGTTGCTAGAGTAGATGATGCACCACTTGCAGCAGTTCCAGTTGAGACTATGGAGGAGGTATTGAAGTTGGATAAAGGACCCATTCAACCTTAGAAAGATGTACCTGCCTCTACTACTATGGAAGAACATATGTGCCTACTGCAGAGGCAATGCAGACTACTGCATATCATAATACTTCTATTGCACAGACTGGGCAGCTGGTTGATCTTGATGGTCAGCATCGCAGATGCAATGTGCAGCAGTTAGAAGCCCAAAAAGTTGTTTATTTACAAATGGTAAAACTGCAGAAGCCATACTAAGGTCAAAGGGTGATTCTGCACAATGTTGCAAAGTGCAATCTAATGTTCCATCGGAGTTGCCTCTTAATGTTGTAAATGAAAAGAAGGTTTCAAATTTTGAACATAGTGATCCATCTAATGTGCGAGGAAATGACATTGTTAAAAGCAATGAAGACATGCAGATAGAGCAACAACAGATATTGCGGAATTCAAACAATAAAAATACTACACTTCTTGGTCAAGAAAACGGAAATGTTACAGATTCTTCAGTTTTATCAGTTCTACCAGCTGACAGATCCTCAGTAACTAACATACCTGTTGTTTCAAAAATACCTGGACAACAAGAAAGCAGTGAATTCAACAAAGCAACAGTTTTGGTTAATTCTACTCCTACGAATACAACAGAACCATCCAAAGGACAGCAATTCACGTATAATTTTTAGCAGCTAGCAGCAGAAGAAATTCATGTACCATCTACTGTTCGGCCAAATTTAGCTTTGGATTTCATTAAAATGACTGGGCAGAATGGTGAGGTGATTGATCAAAGAGATGGTATGGAATTGGAATTTGCAACATCTATCACAAAGGGTAACAAGAGTACCAACTCTACTGTGCAAAATTAAGAAGCTGCTGAACTTTCTATTTTGTCAAAGCTGGATTCTTCACTTCCTTTGCAAAGTCTTGCGGATCGAGATTTAAATGGGAGTGATGATGTTGGGATTCAAATATCAGCAAGTCCTTCAAATCTTGATATTGCGAAGATATCATTTCGACAAGATACCTCTCACATGCCTGAGTTGGTTCAACAAGGCAGTATGACCATCTCAATAATTTCAGCAGCTGCAAATGTCTCTAATACTGCCTTGTCTCAGAGTGAGTTTGATTTACAGACTTCTGATGATACACAACAAACAAGGAGAACTGGACAACATACTGCAGAGAACAATTGGTCATCGAGGTCCAATAGGAATGTAACTCCGAAAAAAAATATAAATAAGCAGATCGCAGAAAAGAGTGCAGCATTTCATACAAGCTCAAACTCATTTGCTGCATTAGCAAATGTCAGTAATGAGGATGGAAAACTCACTGGAGGGAAGGCCATTAATCAAATTCATCCACCCTCTCCAGAATCCAGTACTCTGGTACAGAATCTTTCCAAAGATTATGGGGAGCTTTCAAACTACAATGGAAAGAACAAAGAGCTAATTCTAGCTAACATGAGGGACATGGTCATTAAATCGAAACTCTTGAAAGACCAACGAGAATTTGATGATGACGAGGGCTGGGTGAAGGATTTGCTGGATTTTCATCTTCAGAAGAAGACCAAGAGGTTGATTATGATAGTACATGAGAGGACATTGAGGCTCCAATCAAGCCAAAATTTCAAACGAGAACTGCAACTATCATTTGTAATGCAAATAAGACATCAGCAGCATATCAAATCACCAACTTGAACAATAACTCTCCAATTTTTATCCCAAAAAATAGTGCAACAACAGGTACTTCAAATTCAGCAATAACAAAGATCGACCGAATAGAAACAACACAAAATGTTCAAGTAATCCAATTCTCGGGTGAAACATCAGTTGTTGGAAGCGAAATAACACTGCTAACTGTTGGACAAAATCAGATTGTAAAAACAGAACCATTCACTACTTTGGAGGAGAGGCAACGAATGGATGCAATGAAGCAACCATTGCACACAGGACAACGGCAGCAAAGGAATGAAATTATTCCAATAAATTGTCCTTCTGCTGATAGCAACTTAGTAGCAGTTTCACAGCTGGGGCAGCACCAGCATGTATCATCTGCTCCTTTAATCACTTCAGAGCAAAGGCAACTCCTGAATGCTACGGAAGGAAGTCATATATATGAAGAAGGGGAGGAAGAGGATATCTTAACAAAAATGCAGGAAAGATGCTTCAAGAAATGGTGACTTGTCACCAATGCACAGTAAAACAAATAAGAAGTGGCGTCATTGGGATAGAAGTTGGGACGGCATGATGTTTGAAGACGCAAACATAAGAAGGCTCCCAATGAGAACCGAAAAACAAAAACATGTCACTCAAACAACTCTTACAAAGCCCAATCGAACGAAGAATAAAGCATGAACTTTGAAGACTTATTGAAAAAAATTGGGGACAAAGACAACAAACTACATAGTAAATTCCTCACAAATTTGGAGAAAGGAGAGCACCTTCATGGTTTCCTCATATTACTATTCTACTGTATTAGTATCCTCATATGTAATCTCATCATATGTTATAAACTATGTGATGATCATAGCTTATTTGGTCCTTTCAAGTTCTTATTTCTTACATGCTTGCTAGTAATGAGGTTTTGAAGCCTCAATAGGATTAGTACGGCAAGGTTAGCCCGGTTTTTTATATTGGTAACAACTCTGGTGCTATTGTCTTACTAGTATTTCTCCTAATTGTTGTAATTTTCTTTTATGTTATTAATAAAATCTAGCCCTAGGCTCTGCCTAGTGGATTGCCAAAAAAAATTAATTCACTGGATAATGCTTCAAGTTAACTCAGTTTTATTGTCTGCTTAACGTCAAAATAATGGTCATGGGTTCTAGGTAATCATATCCTGAAGGTTATGAAGGCACCCTATATGATTCATTAATCACAACTAACCGGTAAAACATAGGTTAATTCACTAGTTATTCCACCAGGAGTTGGTACCTCCCGCTCTCTTGCTTATTTTGTGCACATTCTTTACGTATTTTAACTAGCATTCCGAGTGTGGTCTATTCTGTTGTTATCTAGTTTGCTACATCTACTTTTTTAGCTTTAGTGCGTGTGTGCCACTGGATAGTGGCCGCGACGAGTGATGATATCGTAAGGTCATGTCCTCAGGAGGGGGGGTGGTAGCGGGGGTGTGTAGGGGTGCAGGGGGTGGCATTTCGGGTAGGGCAGGAGGTAAGGGTGGGAAGAGGGCGGCGGTCGCCCATAGATTAAGGATTGGGTCTTGGAACATAGGCACTCTGACGGGTAAGTCCATCGAGTTAGCGAAGGTTCTCCTACAGAGAAGGGTTAACATAGCGTGCATACAGGAGACTAGGTGGAAAGGGACTAGGGCGCGGGACGCTGATGGGTTTAAGCTGTGGTACTCTGGGCTCGAGAGGGGTAAGAATGGAGTGGGCATCTTGGTTGATAGGGACCTAAGGGAGTCTGTGGTAGAGGTTAGGCGAGTGAACGATAGGTTAATGTCTATTAAGCTGGTTATTGGGGGTGGGGTCCTCAATGTTGTCAGCGCCTATGCGCCGCACGCAGGCTTAGCCGAGGAGGTTAAAAGGCGCTTTTGGGAGGACTTGGACGATCTGGTGGGGAGTATTCCCCAGTCGGAGAAGTTAGTTATTGGAGGGGACTTCAATGGTCATATTGGGGCTGAGGCTGGTGGCTACGATGAGGTGCACGGGGGCTTTGGCTTCGGGGCCAGGAACGGAGGAGGCACTTCGCTGCTTGATTTCGCCAGGGCTTCCGAGCTCTTGATTGCGAACTCGTCATTCCGGAAGAGGGAGGAGCATTTGGTCACCTTTAAGAGTGCGGCGGCGAGGACTCAAATTGATTACATCCTCATCAGAAGGAGCGACAGGGGTTTGTGCAAGGATTGCAAGGTTATTCCGGGAGTCTCTTTCAACTCTTCATAGGCTCCTAGTGATGGATGTTGATCTCTGGGTGAAGAATAAGAGGAGGGGCGCCCGGGGTCAACCGAGGATTAGATGGGGAGCTTTGTCTAAGGAGAAAGCTCAGGAGTTGGAAAGGAGGTTTGTGGAGGGCGGAGCTTGGAGAAGTTATGGGGAAGCGGACGCTATGTGGTCAGCGACAGCAAACTTGGTTAGGGGGGTAGCACGGGACGTGCTCGGGGTTTCAAAGGGATATTCAGGTAGTCATCAGGGTGATTGGTGGTGGAACGAGGTAGTCAAAGGAAAAGTGGAGGTGAAGAAGGCGGCGTTCGCTAGGTTGGCAGGGAGCACAAGCGAGGAGGAGCGGAGAGTAAACAGGTTGTTCTACAGGGAGGCGAGAAGAGAAGCTAAGATGGTAGTCACGCAAGCTAAAAACGCGGCGTTCGGTCGCATGTATGAGGAACTAGGGGAGAGAGGTGGGGATAAGAAGTTATTCCGGCTGGCTAAAGCAATGGAAAGGAAAGCTCGTGACCTAGACCAGGTCAGGTGTATCAAGGACGAGGATGGTAGAGTTCTGATGGGGGAATCGCAAATCAAACAGAGGTGGCAGACGTACTTCCGGGAACTTCTTAACGAGGAGGGGGATCGGACCATAGAGCTAGGGGAGTTGGGGCATTCAGAGCGTCATAGAGACCTTGGGTACTGCAGGCGCATTAGGGTGGAGGAGGTCTTAGGGGCGTTGCGTAGGATGAGTAGGGGTCGAGCAACCGGGCCTGACGAGATCCCGGTGGAGTTTTGGAAGTGCATGGGTAAACCTGGAGGGGAGTGGCTCTCTAGGCTATTCAACGTGATCTTCAAGACTAAAAGGATGCCGGATGAGTGGCGGTGGAGTACAGTGGTGCCCTTGTACAAGAACAAAGGGGACATCCAGTGCTGCAACAACTATAGGGGTATTAAACTAATGAGCCACACGATGAAGGTTTGGGAGAGGGTGATTGAGGCGCGAATGAGGGAGGCGACGAATATATCTGGGAACCAGTTCGGTTTCATGCCGGGCCGCTCCACCACTGAGGCTATTCACCTAGTCAGGCGGCTGGCGGAACAATTCAGGGATAAGAAGAAGGACCTGCATATGGTGCTTATCGACTTGGAGAAGGCGTATGACAAGGTCCCGATGGAGGTGCTATGGAGGTGCTTGGAGGCGAAGAGTGTGCCAGAAGCCTATATCAGAGTTATCAAGGACATGTACGATGGGGCTAAGACTAGTGTGAGGACGGTGGGTGGCGATTCAGACCATTTTCCTGTGGTAATGGGGCTCCATCAAGGATCGGCGCTGAGCCCCCTGTTGTTCGCCTTAGTGATAGATGCTCTAACCCGTCATATCCAAGGGGATGTGCCTTGGTGTATGCTCTTTGCTGATGATATAATATTGATAGACGAGACGAGCGTCGGTGTTAGTGAAAGGTTAGAGGTATGGAGACAGACCCTCGAGTCTAAATGTTTCAAAATAAGCAGATCTAAGACAGAATATCTGGAGTGCAAGTTCAGCGACGAGCCGAGTGGGGTGGGCAGGGATGTGATGCTTGGTTCTCAGGCCATCGCCAAGAGGGACAGTGTCCGATATCTTGGGTCTGTGATTTAGGGGAACGGAGAGATTGACGGGGACGTCACCCATCGGATAGGAGCAGGGTGGTCGAAGTGGAGGCTTGCTTCTGGGGTCCTGTGTGACAAGAAAATCCCACACAAACTCAAGGGGAAATTCTACAGAGCCGTGGTTAGACCTGCGATGTTGTATGGGGCAGAGTGCTGGCCCGTGAAGAACTCCCATGTTCAGAGAATGAAGGTTGCTGAGATGAGGATGCTTAGGTGGATGTGTGGGCACACCAGGCTAGATAAGATTAAGAATGAAGTTATTCGACAGAAGGTAGAGGTGGCCCCGGTGGACGAGAAGATGCGGGAAGCGAGGCTGAGGTGGTTCGGGCATGTACGGAGGAGGGGTCCCGATGCCCCGGTGAGGAGCTACGAGCGGCTGGAGATTGTTGGTGGTCGGCTGGGTAGAGGGAGGCCTAGGAAGCATTGGGGAGAGGTGATTAGGCAGGACATGACTAGCATGCAGGTTACCGAGGACTTGACCCTTGATAGGGGAGTCTGGAGGTCTAGAATCAGGGTTGCAGGCTGGGGGCTCTTAGAGTCCTTCGTTCGCCCCACCCGGGGTTGGGTGTGGGATAGTAGGGTTACCCGTAGATGACTAGTGTTTTAGCGTAGGTCCCCTCTTGGTTGGTAATATGATAGTTGTCGCTTGTTATTGTCGCATGCGACGGTATTTATGTTTCTTATGTTTACATAATCATTTACGTTATTTCTGCAGGACTACTTATGCTTTGTTTTGTTATTGTGTTTTGTCTTGCCTTGGTTCCTAACTTTATCTTTGTTTTCCAATGCAGCTTTTCATTCTGTCCTATGCACCGAGGGTCGCTTGGAAGCAGCCTCTCTGCCCTTTTGGGTAGGGGTAAGGCTGTCTACATATTACCTTCCCCAGACCCCACCTGGTGGGAGTATACTGAGTAGTTGTTGTTGTTGTATGTTGAAGAACATATTCCAAGTTCTGAAATCAAAGCAAAAAACTTTATTAAAACTTTTCAAAATGTAAGAAAGAATAGTTAAGTTAATGTAGTAATCCAATTCATACATTTAGAATAACAGTTTGAGATTAAAGAAAGATTTCAAAACTTTTCCCATAAGTATTAAAGTCTCAAGACTTTTAAGTTGATCTGTTTTAATTAGGGCCAAATATGCTCAACGCTATTTGAAACAAAGATAATTTCATACTACATTGTAGTTAAAACCCTTAAACAAGAATTTAAATAAATATACTTGTCAGGCTAGGTGTTACTAGAGGAATCAACTTTTGATTTACTAGTTTTTGATCTTTGCTTGAGGTAAAAATTATATTTAATTAAATATAGGTTTTAACATGCAATTCCAAAATGGATACTAACTCTATCAAATAAGCAAATTTACACACAAAAGTCAGATACATAAAACATATAGAAAACAAATAACAAAAATGAATAAGGATGCCATAGGAATTCCCAAGCGTCTCGCTTAATTTCTTGCTATACGATACATCTATAAAAGTAGAGGATGTGATGACATCGTGCTCGGATAGTGTTAAAAATAATAGAATGCCTATTTTAATATTATTAATATTAGAGATTTAAGAAAATTATTTGAAATAAAGGAGGGACAAAATTGAATGTCAACAATACTAAAAGAGTTTTTTAAATATTTATTATCTTAACTAGTGAACTAACCCAAGTTTGGCCGATTAACTGTAATTAATGGATCATATAGGGTGCCTTCATAACCTTGCCCATATGATTAACTAGAACCCTTAACCATTATATTGAGGTTAAGCAAAGTATAAAATAGAGTTGACTTAAATCATTATGTTGTGAATAATAGGTGTCCTAATTCATCTCAGAAATATTTAGGTGGTGTCTCATTTTAATTAAATAAACCTCAGAATTACCAATATGGTATACTCTGGTTTGAAGCATTTTAAAATAAGGTAAAACACTCACCATCTGTGAAAGAATAGAATAACAGAAGTTAAGTTCTCAGAATCAACAAATCCGCACGATAAGCATACAAGTGCATATGCCAACGGAAACAAAATATGGCACAACTTAGTAACTACATCGGCAATCATATATATGCCAACTAATGTACATACAGTAATGAAATTATGAAATTCTCTCAGAGTATCAGTCACCCTGTCCTCGCATTTACTCCATCCTCACAATCACTCAATCCTCCTGATCGCTCAACACTCGCACTCCCACTCGCACTCAGTAGGTACCTGCGCTCACTGTGGGTTTTATGACTCCGGAGGGGCTCCTTCGGCCTACACGCTATAATAAACCAATCATGATATTAATTTATAAAACATGCTGCAACGTGCAACCCGATCCCATAAATATCCTCACATTCAAGCCCTTGGCCTCACACAGACTTCAATCTCCAGTCTCTCGGGCTCTAAATAATCATGATAATTAGCTTAAAGTGATGATATAATGTATCAAGAAAAAACAACAAAGACTGAGATATCATATGTAAGTAAAAACTATGACTGAGTACAAAATGACACTTAAGCAGATAATTAAACATGTAACACGACATATGTGGGTCCCTACAGTACTAACACATAGCCTAAATATGATATTAATATGATTTGCAACTCAATTTCTTTAACACATGGAGAATATACGGATAACAACAGACTATTTAACTATATAGTTTCACGGAATTAACCAAGTCATAATTCCCATGATGAAGGCCTACACGCCTATCGCCTAACATGTGGGTCACCTCGACACCACCATTCACATGATATGTAGTTCGGGGTTGCATACTCTTAGATCAAAATTTAGAACTGTTGCTTACCTCAAACCATTGAAATACTTACTCCAACACGCATGTGCCGCGCGAATCGGCCTCCAAATGCCTTGAATCTAGCCACAAACAGTTTGATACAATCAACATGAATCAATTAGATAAGAAAACACCAAGTTATTAATCAAAAGTCAAAAGTTGAATCAAAAGCCACCCCTTGAGCCCACATCTCGAAATCTGATAAAAGTCATAAAATCCGAAAGCCCATTCAACCATGAGTCCGTCACGATCCCAAACCAGCCCGGTCATGATGGCGCCTCTCATGAAGACAAGGCCAGCCGATACAACACCCATATTAACTCTTTAATCATCAAGAGTCATTTTGATCCAATAATTAAACAATATTTCATAACATAGGTCTGAATGAGCAATGCGAAAATAACATACAAGCCCTACGTCCGGGTGTTACTAGCCGTGAGCATATACTAAAGTCTGAATACTTCAAAAATAGTCAAATGTAGTAAGTACAGAAATAAAATGAGATGAAGGAAGTAGTTTTGCGAATGATGCGGGGCCACCTTGCTAACTCTGATGACTCCACGTCTGAACAACCAACACCCGCCACTGAGTTCCGAAATACATGATACTGCACACAAGGTACACAGAGTAATCTGAATTCTCCAACCCAGTAAGTAATAAGAGTAAATAAAAACTAAACAGTAGGAATCAATGAATCCACATTTATGTTCATCTCAATAAGCCCAATAGGCTTTCAAATCATAATATGAGTCAATCGTCTCGTTTAAAATCCAACTTTTGGTAAAAATTATTTCCTTCCAACGGTTTCAGTAGGGGTTCAATACCACTTTTAATAAATCATATGAAACAATAATCGTCCCCTCGGGAAAATTAGGAGTCATAAATACCTCATAACAAGAAAATCTCTGTAGAAATAACAAAAACAAAATAAGTGATTAAGTTCTAAACATCTCATAAACCCAACTTATATGAAAGTTGTTTAAAAAAATTTATTAAATATTTTCAATAGAGGCTTAGTATAAAGATGAGTTAAAGCAGTAAGTAAATGAACATATTTTATAGATACTCACTTAAAGAGAAGTAAAAATAAATAAGTTCATAAATAGGCCTCTCAGGCAAAGCATCACTCAGGTGCATGTATATATCTATCACCCCCCCCCCCGGACTAGCCTCTCTATCACTCATGACTCAACTCTAACCAATCACTACTTATACTCAAAACTTACGCTAAATAGGTACCATATAGCAACTGCTGCGGCATGCAACCCGATCCATATATCGTTGCAGCGTGCAACGATAACTATGATTTTAACAAATTTTATGCCCATACTTACTTATTCTTTGTGTATAAATTGCTACAAAATAGTCCTAAAATTTTTACAAGTTGTGCTTCATTGTAGGTTTGAGCGACAAAGTGACGAAATGTCAAAGATTGGCTCAAAACAGAGTGAAACCAGCTCAAGTCTCAAAAGACTAATGAAGTGATGGAATTCAAAGCCTGGTGCGGACCGCACAAGTGTGCATGCGGCCGCACCACAGAGTTCAAAGAGGGATCAAATGGAGATAGATCCCACACGGCCACGGTTGACATTACCCGGCAGGCGTCCAGCTCGCGTGGCGCACCATCTTGTCACGCAGGCCGGCCTTAAAGAGTTAAGAGAAGGTGGAAGTTCAGACAAGTTCATCCATTCTACCACTGTTATCATCACACGATCCTCGCACGAGTTTCGTGCGGTCGTTCCACAACTTCATGCGGTTCACACCATCCATTTCTGAGAAAGAAGAAACAGAAGTTAAACGGCGAGTGCGGCCACGGTCGTGTTTGTGTGGCCCGCACTGACCCCGCAGGAGCATTTTTGTCCAATATTTCTAGCGCACTGTAAATAAAACATTATACCATTTTTAGGTTAAGTTTATGTTCTAAAGCAGCTGAGATTATGACACTCGAATATTCTAGCCATTTTTGGCGCTTTAGCTTTAACATTACGATAGATTCTTGTGATTTCTTCTTAGTAATTAATTAATATGATTAATTCTTCATCTATTTCTTCTATTTCCTCTTTAATTATGTCTTGCTAAACCCACTAGCTAGGATTGTGGCTCAACCCTAGTGCGGGTAATTGATGTGTGTTGCTTTGTAATGATAGATTGATATTGGGTGTTTGTTATTTGTGTTACTTTTTATGCTTTAATTAAGGATTGATGATTGCAAACATTGATTCTAGTTAAATGGGTCTTGAATTTATTAAGAAAGAGAGTCTATGACCCCAAAATTGACCCAACAAGGAATTGAGATGGAACCATGAGAAATGGTAGTCCAAATTAATTGGTTAAACCTTGATAGAGTAATCACCCCACTTGAATCCTAGTTACTTGGTCTAATTGGCCTACCCAATTGGTCTCGAGAGAGTCAGTTAGGCAAACTCGCTCACTCTACCGAGAGGTCTAAGAGTGGGTCCAATTATACAATGTCTATAACATTGATCCCAAATATGTCAATCAATTATTAGTTGCTTCTACCCGTTAGTTAACCACCTAGGTACTGCCATGACCCTAGTGCCTTTCTCGATTATATTTCCAACTTAGAAAATAGCCATTTAGCATAATTTAGTCATAGCCATTAGTTGACAATAGTAGTTGATAACAGAAAAAAAACAAAAATGTAAGAAGTGCAATTAGAAGCACAAACGCAATCCTTGACTAGATAGTACGCAACTCCATCCAAGCTCCCTGTGGAAAATCGACCTCGATACCACTATACGGGTAAAAGCTGTTAGCGTCCTCTCTTCCTACCATTGTGTAAGGTCTAACTTGCTACGACTATGCAACCAGATCCATATGTCTTGTGGACGATACTCACATGGGGTGTGCAGACTCCGTAGAGGCTCCTACAGCCCAAGCGCCATATCTCTGCAGCGAACAGCCCGACCCAACATATTGTTGCGGCGTGCAACCCGATCCATATGCATATATACATATATATTACTGCAACGTACAGTCTTATCTATAAACATAACCTCCACCCGATCAGGCCCTCAGCCTCTCAGTCATTAACCTCAAAATTAAACTCTCGAACAATCCGTAAACCGAGAACCTAGCCCATATTGTTTTTATATTTTTTTAAGAAATTAAGTGATAAACAATATTTAAACAATAAACATCTAAAACGTGACTGAAGAATACTTTTAAAACAAATAGTGAGAAACAAATAGTGAAAGTGCCTCTAATGATGTCAGCAGGTCGGCACAACGGCCCAAACATGGCATATAACCCAAAATATAATATAAATCTCGAGAACATGGAACTTCATAAGATTTCAATCAAATACGCGACTTAATAGTCGTACGGGACGGACCAAGTCACAATCCTTAATGATGCACAACTCCATGCTTATTATCTAGCGTGTTCCTCACCTCAAAGTAGCACAAGGATATATAATCCGAGGTTTCAAACCCTCATAACAGTATTTACAATCATTAATTACCTCGATCCGGTCCAAACTTTAGTCCACAATGCCTTTGCCCCACAAATTAGCCTCCACGCACACCGAATCTACCCAAAATCACATGAGCACATAAAATTTTTCTAAGGGAACAAATCCCAAGCAAAAAACAATCAATAAACGACACAAATCCCGAGATTAGCAAAATTGGAGCTCTGAGCCCACTTCACATCACTAGATTCCTCATCTTCCCACAACTCCATGCATATCATGTATACCATAATCGGAGTTTAAATGACCCCTCAAATCCTCAATTTAACGCCTCTTAAACTCAAGCTCTAATCCTCCATTTTTAGCCCTTTAATTCCTTTAATTTCAGTCTTAATCCATGAAATACTACCATATAAATGTGTTTTTAGGTCCAAAAATCCTTACATTGCCAAAGCCTTTTGATTTCTGTCTTCAGCATCGCCCAAAAAGCTCCAAGGTCGAAGTCAAAAATTGTGGAATAACTCAAACTCACGAAATGAAATAACAAATATGGTCGGTCAAGGCCTTTTCGCATATGTGGAATTCACTCACTCAGCCCACGCCGCTTCTGCAAAAAAACATCCGCATCTACCACATCGCTGACGCAATCACCATATTGCTTATGCGGTCGCCGTACATCTGACCCTTTTCACTTTTGCGATAAACCACCCTTATATGCTGGGTGGCATCTGCTGTACCCAATCCAGAGAAGCGAAAAGGGTCAGATATGCAGCACTATCAGCTACTGCAAAAAAATTCCAACCTCTCCGATAACCAACTGAAATCACCCCGAGGCCCCCAGACCTCAACCAAAACCGCAAACATATACTAATACCTTATTCGAACTTGTTCCAACCATCAAAACACTTCAAACAACATCAAATCAACCAAAACACCTTCGATCCAAGCCTAAGTTTATAAAAATTTTTGAAATACAATTTTGATAAAAAGCCCCAACTAAACCGCATCCGAATGACCTGAAATTTTGCACACACACCCCACATGTCACAGCTGCAACTTTCGGAATTTTATTCCGATCTCTACATCAAAATCTCATCAATCAACCGGGAAAATGCCTAAATCTCAATTTCGACAATTCAAGCCTAAACCTTCCACGGATATCCAAAATGCATTTCGATCAAGATTTGAAGTCCTAAATCACCTAACGGAGCTAACCAAATCATAAAAATTACAATCCGAGATAAAAAGCTAGTTAATTGTTGGTCAAACCTTTCTAATTTCGAGATTCAAATTAGGAACTGTTCTTTCAAGTTCATTTCGATTACCATGAAAACCAATACCAACGATTTACATAAGTCATTATTTATCACACGAGGCAAGTCATGCCCAAGAACTAGTGATCGAAGTGAAAAAGCTCAAAACAACCGGTCGGGTAGTTACATCATCCCCCACATAAACATATGTTCGACCTCGAACGTGCCTAGAGTTGTTCCAAAAGCCAACCAATCGCTGAATAACCTCACCATGCATAAACTCGGGTGTGATACCACGTCACACTATCTTATATAGGTCTGATAACACATTGTAACAGAAATTATACAACCCAATCTAGCCCATAAACAATAGAACCACATTTTCACTTCTAAAAACATCAATGCGATCAAAACCTAACATTCATACTCTGAATAGGCACAAACTAGATGTAATAATCCATGCTTGCAACCTCAAGTGCAATTATATGATATACCACATTACTCAAACACATACAACGATAACTTCCATTCACAACAACTGGACATAACACCCGAATACCGATAGAAAAACTGTAAACACCTAAAGTTTCATTCCACCACTTTTATATACTACAAACGATAACTACACGTACTAAGTGATAACCATTTCTCAGATCAACCATTCATGAAGCCACTTCTCCCTGGCAATTACCATAATAAATTTCTGAGCCGAACCTCGATATTATCTTTCCAACATGCTGAAATCGAATTTGTTCGTATTCATTAATGATTCCAACTATCTTCTCCGATCCAACACGCTACTCTGGTGACATGACATATGAATACAGACCTTAGCCACAACTTGCATAATACTCGCACCAATAAGCACTGGTCCGAACATACTCATTCTATGAAAATGAATCTAACGAAATAGTTGTCCCTCAAGATCACCTGTACCATCACAACACAAGGCTGAGAACCAGTCTCACATCATAGAAATAGAACATACGAATCTAACCCGCAAGTTCATATCTTCATATAGCTTCGCTGCAACACGCGATCTTATCCAAACACTGCTCCACATGAAACACCAAAAGTCACTATGCTCGAAATTGACATCCACGCAAATTTGATATCTGGAACAAAAGATAATCATTACACCCACAGTGAAATAAATAACATATACCACGTAAACCCTATAGGACATAACTGATACAACATTCACTAAGCATCACCAAATTACTATTCTCACTCAACTTCCATTATGAAATTCTGACAGAACCGCACCATAGGTGCCTATAACCAATAGATCATAACGTCTCACATCAAAAAAATGTAACTCATATATCTCCCTTGATTACCAATAAGCTCAATAAAAACCTAATCAATACATCCCTCGCCTACAACAACTCAAAGTCAACAAAGCCATCTCGATGCCAGACACATATCCATACAGGTCTACCAATGGACCACACATCAACTCTAGTTACCCACAATAGATAAATAATCCTTCGAAGGTTCACAATGGCTAAACATAGCACATACTAACATCTGACTAACTTATCCACATTTTGCCATCAAAAACCACGAGCTAACATGTATATGAGAACTTCCAGTCTCCATGTCCATAAAACACACAAATTTTCACATCTAATCCCAATTCTGCCACTCGCATATATTATCATTACCATTTCCTTAATCTTATGAAGATCATTCCTCAAATCATCTGAAGCTCATTTCTCTAATTATCTAAAACTGCATGTGTTGCCTAAGAATGTATGACCCTCCACTTAAGTCAAAACAGTGACCTTACACATGCCAATCTCAATCCTACACAACAACCGTATAAACCGTACCACTCTAGGATAACCGCGAGAACTTTATAACCCTTTCGTGCCCAATCAACTATGCACTCAACTAAGAAAGAACTTTCCTTGATCCCATCTAGAAGAAAACCACTATACATTCAATGCTCCTTACGCAAATAGGAAAAATATACATCTCTAACTGTGGTGGAAACCATCTAGAACTCTCTGAATCCCATTTGCACAAATCTAAATCGTCAGGACTGGATCCTTCTAACTCGACTAAGCTATGCATTTCACTAAAATCCAAATGAATTTCCGTGAAACACCTATAGAAACTCATTATCTCGTAAGCATCAAAAAAACTAATCATATCCTTACCATACCAACTCGGCCTACTACAAAGCTATCCCATCTATCTGAATTCCCTTCTTATTTACCTTCAACTTGATACTCATTCTTACAATAACATCACAATTCCTCAACCCTTATTACAACACGAGACCCAAGCATAAAGCCACACCGTCTAAGACTCATAAGCCGTTGAATACTTTCTCAGGTATTCCCGTGAGCACCACATTCAAACACTTTACTCTGAAGAGACTTCCTAAGAATCTAAATCTATTACCTTCACCTTCCTAATACTGATACATAGAACTCCATACTTGATATAGAAATTACCACAAGTCTTGCAATATTCCAATGAAAACTCAGTTCCTAGTCTCCTACACAACTTGAAGATACCCAACTGATACATGTAAAATCTTGAACCCATTAGAACCATTCTTGAGAGCTATCCACTATATGTAAAATTCAATTAGTCTGATGAAACAAACCGAATAATTCGTGTCTCATTAGCACCCTAACACCATAGGACGTACCCTAATCCAGTACAACCAAGCAACTTCCTGCTCTATGCACCGAGTATTCTTGCCAACAACAATTTAAAACATCGCCTGATTCCACACGATCTTGAAGCCTAGCAATCTCAGTATCTTTGGTCCTACATTTTTGGACAAAATCCCTAACCTCGCTATTCAGTGGAGTCTTCACTAATGAACCAGGTTCAACAGGGCCGACACTTAGCAGATAATCATAGTCTTGATTCAGAAGTGTTCCTTACTGGAGGCCGTTTCCTATTTCTTCTAAGGAACATTCACCCTATCCAGTATTGTTGTTAGAATGAATCCATAAGGAGTAGCATGAGCCTTTGAACCACTGATGACTTTGTCCAACGGTTTGACTATGAAAGCAGGCCAGTTAATTTTCTTACCCCTTACAAGACACTCTATGAGAACTAGGTGTATATAATTTGTAGTGTGCCTCCTCTCATGTCTGGGCAGCAGGCACTTGTTCACAAACTCAAAGCGCACTTTATGCTCTGGCTTCATTTCACTCTTTTGAACAAATATTGCCTCAGTCACCTCTTTAGCATCCTTTGTATCACAGAAGTTCCTGGTGATCTAGAGTGTTGTGGGTAGATCATCTACACAAGGCCACCTTTGCCTAGTGTAATCATCATAGCCCTCATTGGATTGTCTATAATCCTGCCCAATTCAGGTGCATCAAACATCACCTTCACACCTTTCACTACACTTGTTACTAGCCCATTTTTCATGCAGCCCACCAACACAAACCTACTATCTTCCTTCTCTGCTACAATCAGAAAACACAAAATAGGTGTTTACCTCACATGGGGTTTGTTGACTCTTGTCATTGTCAAAAGACCCAAGTTTTTCTTTTCACTAGCATATATGAACTTTTCCTACTCAGTGCTTTAGTCAGATTCTTCAGATGAATCCTCTTTCCTTTGACTGGCCTTTAATTTCTCGTTCAAAGCTTTTCTGAGAGAGCCGAATGCTACAGTTTTTCTGGATAACATCTTTTGCCGGCAAAATCTAGGTTTGAGGTTTCAACTGGAGGTGTTGATGATGAAGTATATGGGAAACAGGTGGGGAAGTTCAAGGATTGTCTTGAGGATTAGTCATGGGGGAGTATTTCTTGAAATATTTTGGGAATTTTTTGAGAAGAAAGGGGATTATCAGAAGTATTGGAGAAGTGAATGACGGTTATGAGTTATGAGAGAAAGTGTGGAGTGTATTTAAAGAGGGATAATGAATAAACCTATAATGGCAGGTTTATCAATGGGTAATTAGGAGTCTAATCAAATTATAATTCAGGTCTCTTTAAAGATTAATGAGCGACGCTAGTTTTTCGGAAAAAACCTCGTTTTAGTTAGACTCCTAGGATATTGAAATTGGTTCAATGCTCAACGGATAGAATTTATGAAAGTTTTGTGTAATTAGGACTTCTGCTCATGATTGGTAATTTTATCTTTCTAATTGCGCAAAGCATAGAAACATACATGAACTTTCTTATGAGAATATGTTGATGAACCAGGTTCTTCAAGTAAAACTTCTCTTGATCATGCCTCAAATGCCAGAAGAGAAAAACTTTGTAAGAGATTAAAGATACATGTAAACACATGTCACATGAGTATACTAATTAAAGTATGAAATTGTGTAAGAATTAGTCTAGATATTTACATTGAATTAAGAACTCCTAACCAATAAAAAATCATTTTTTTCATTTTTAGAATTTTTTTCATTGTGCATTCTGAACTGGACCTTTTTAGGTGATCTTAATCATCCCTAATTCCAACATGTTCCTTTCAAAGTTTTCTCTACTCAGTTCTTAGTGAAGATATCAGCTATTTTTTTATCAGTAGCACAAAATTCTATGGAGATTAACCCTTTCTCATAGTTATCTCTTAAGAAGTGGTGTCTAGAATCTATGTGATTGGTCCTTTTATAATGAACAGGGTTCTTTGTCATACTTATAGTACTAGTGTTATCACAAAATATTGGAATAAACCTCACTTCAATTCCAAAGTCTACTAGCTATCGTTTGATCCATAGCAATTGAGCACAACAAGAGGCAGCAGCAACATATTTAGCTTCAGCAGTAGATAGAGCTACTGAATTTTGCTTTTTGGTAGCCCGTGACACTAGAAATGACCCCAGAAAATGAGACATGCCTGAAGTACTCTTCTTGTCTACTAAGAAACCTGTATAATCAGCATCAGCATATGATACTAATCAAAATTACTACCCTTAGGATACCAAAGATACAAATCAGTGGTGCATTTCAGATATCTTAGTATCCTCTTGACAGCAGTCAAGATTTTCCTGGAAATGAGCGCAAAGTCCTACACTAAAAACTATGTCAGGTCTGCTAGCAGTAAGATACAAAAGTGAACCAATCATACCCCTATACAACTTTTGATCAACTGATGAACCAGGTTCATCAACATCAAATTTAGACGCAGTTGCAATAGGTGTATCTATTTCTTTGGAGTCCTCCATTTTAAACTTTTTGATTAGTTCTTTTGTATACCTCTACTAATAGATCAAGGTAAAATTTAGTCTTCGTTTGATCTGCAAGCCTAAAAAGAAATTTTTTTCCCTTATCATACACATTTCAAACTCACTTCCCATTAATTTTGCAAAGTTCTTATTCAACATATCAATAGTGGCCCCAAATATTATGTCATCAACATACATTTGTACAACAAGGACGTCTTTACCTTTTTCTCTTAGGACCAAAGTGCTGTCAATTTTACCTCTTTTGTACCCATGCTCCAGTAGGAATTTTGATAGTCGTTCATCCCAAGCTCTTGGGGCGTGTTTGAGCCTATATAGAGCCTTGTCCATCTTGTACACATGCTCAAGACATTCCTTGCTTTCAAATCCTGGAGGTTGTTTCACAAAAACTTCTTTCTTGCGTTAGCCATTTAGGAAGGCACTTTTGACATCCACCTGATGAAGAGTAAATTCTATATTTGCTACAAAGGCAATGAGGAGTGTGATTTCCTTTAGTCTTGCAACAGGGGCAAAGGTGTCATCCTAGTTAATGCCTTCCTCTTGGATGTAGCCATGAACCACCAGCCTTGCCTTTTTTCTTGTAATGGTTCATTCTTCATCAAGTTTGTTCCTAAAGACCCATTTGGTGCCAATGACTGGCCAGTCCTTGGGTTTAGGAACTAGATGCTAGACTTGACTTCTTTTATATTCATTGAGTTACTCTTGCATAGCATTGACCTAATTTGCATCCTGCAAAGCCTCAACAATATTTTTAGGTTCAATAAGAGATAGAAAAGCATCATATGCATACATATTCTTTAATTGTGATCTAGTTTTGACTCTAGATGTGGGATCAGTATTGATATTCTCAATGGGATGAGAACTTTGATACTTTTGAGATTTCACCAACAACTGGTTTCTACTAAATGATTCTCTTATGTTCTGTTTATGAGGAACATGTTCATGAACAGGTTCTTGTAGATAGTTTGTTTCATTTTCTCCCTGATTAGATCCCCCGTCAGGCTGCCCTGAGTGGAAGAACCTATCCCATCACCTGTTCCTTCTTTTTATGATGATTCAGTCAATTCTCTTTCCAAGCCAATGGTTTTATCTTCATGTTTTTGTCTCTCAAAAAGAATGTTATTTTCGTCGAAAATACAAAATGCACACTTTCTTCTACACGCAAATTTCTTTTATTGAATACTTTATATGCTTTTCTATGAGAAAAATATCCCAAGAATACTCCCTCATCTCTTCTAGGATCAAACTTACCTAGGCATTCTTTTCCATTATTTTGCACATAGAACTTGCAACCAAATGCTCTAAGGTGGGATATATTTGGTTTTCTCCCTTTAAGTAACTCATAGGAAGTTTTCTCAACAAGAGGTCTAGTCATGCATATATTGATTATGTAACGTGTAGTGTTTACAGCCTCTGCCCAGAAGCTGTGGGGTAATTCACTAGAGAGAAGCATGGTCTTTGCCATATCCTCGAGGGTCGTATTCTTTCTTTCAACTACACTATTTTGCTGAGCAGTCCTAATGGCAGATAAGTTGTGATCTATACAATTTTCATCACAATATTCAGCAAATCTTACATTTTCATATTCAGTTCCATGATCATACCTAATGGATGCAAGTTGATTTCCTAATTGTTTCTGAGCTTTTCTAACAAAGGCAGTAAACATTTCAAATGCCTCATCTTTGGATGTTAGAAATAGTACCCATATAACCCTAGAATAATCATCAACAAGCACTATCACATATTTCTTTCAAACTCTGCTTATCGTTCTTATTGAACCAAAAGATCCATATGAACCAATTCCAACGTCTTGAACGTACATACCATTTTCTTGCATTTGAAGGATGACATGACCCGCTTCCCCCTTGCACATGCCTCACAAACTTTGTCTTCCTTGAACATGATATTAGGTAACCGTATCACCAAGTCCTTTGTGCTGATTTAGACGTATGGCCAAGTCTTATGTGCCACAGGAGGGGATCACTAACTAGCACACTCAGATAAGTGAGTTCATTTTCTGAAAGAGTTGACAAATCTACAATGTAAATATTGCTAACTCTTTTTCCCTGCAAAACAATCTTGTCAGTGGTAAGGTTAATCACAAAATATTTGGTAGAGGTGAAAGTTACAAGGTTACCTCTATTACAATGTTGTGACATACTAATTAGGCTATATTTCAAGCCATCAATAAAGTAAACATTCTAAATGGAATGAGAGTCTGTCTTACCTACCTTTCCAACCCCAATGATCTCACATTTCTTTCCATTTTCAAAGGAGATATTACCTCCTTTCAGATTCTCAAGTGAAAGGAACTGGTCCTTGTTCCCAGTCGTGTATTTTGAGCAGCCACTATCCATGTACCATATTTGGCTACTCCTTTTCGATTGAACCTACAAAACGAATCAGGGGCTAGTCTTAGGAACCCAAACTAGTTTGGGTCCCTTTCCATGGGCAAAAGGATGAATTAGATTCTTTCTTGCCCAGCTAGGCAGTTTTGTGTTTTTCTTGAACAAAAGCTTTGTTCCTTTGAGCGGCCTTTTCTTTTTCATTGCATTCATTTTTACAATGGCTAGTCTTACCACAGATTGGCAGATCTTATTATTAGGAAGAGTGGGGTACTTATTTTTGGGATCCCATTTTGGAGCTTGAGTACAATAACCAAGTCCTCTTTTATTGCAACTATGATGCTCTTGCAACCATGACTCAACATCAGAAGCTTTGTTTTATTTGCATGTTCTATCTAGTTCATGTTTCACCTCTCCAAGATCTTCTTTTAGAACCTTAATCAATTCATCTTTCTTGTACAGTTCATCTTTAATTTTTCCTAGATTTTCTTCAAGAGTGAGAAATGGGTGATCAGCTTTCTTCTTTCATGTTCCTAGTTTCAATTTTAAATTTTCTGACCTAAGTTCTACAATACTATTGTCAAGTTCAAGAACCTCGTTCTTCAACTCAGCATTTTTTTATGACTCTCATCAGCCATACATTCTAGATTGTTGCATTTTGCTTTAAAGATAACACATTCCCTGGATAGAACTTCCTTTTCACTATTAACTATTTCAGACTCATAAATGAAGTCTAATAATAGCTCAGCCTACCTTTCTTTAGATTTAATTTTATCCTTGAGATGCAGAATACTTACCTCCTGCTCATTATCTGAATCTTCAATGGCCATAAGAGCTTGATCTTCTTCAGCTTCTTCTTCCGAGTCTTCATCAGAGGTTTCACCCCAAGCAGCAACCATAGCCTTGGTTGAACCTTTGTTTCTCTTACCTAGAACATGTTTCTTCATTCAGCCCTTCCTTTCTTCCACTCAATCTCCCATTGAGGGAAATTCTTGATCATGTGGTCAGTCTTACCACACTTATAGAAGCACATTCCCTAGACAGAACTTCCTTTTCATTGTTAACTATTTCAGAATCATTAATGAATTCTAATAATAGCTCAGCCAACCTTTCTTTAGATAGAAATTTAATTTTGTCCTTGAGATGCAGAATACTTACCTCCTGCTCATCATCTGATTCCCCAATGGCCATAAGAGCTTGCTCTTCTTCAGCTTCATCTTCTGAGTCTTCATTTTCACTCCAAGCAGCAACCATAGCCTTGGTTGAACCTTTGTTTCTCTTGGGTTGAACTTGTTCTTTCTTCGTGTTTATTTGTTCAGCCCTTTCTTTCTTCCACTCAATATCCCATTGAGGACAATTCTTGATCGTGTGGTCAGTCTTACCACACTAATAGCAGCCAGCATTGGACTATTTCTCAGGAGCTCTTGATTTGTTGAAGTTTGTCCCTCTTGATGAACTCTTTCCTCTTATGAGGTACTTTTTGAAATCTCTAGTGATCATCGCAATCTCATCATCTTCTAGGTTTGAACCTTCTATAATTTTGAGAGCCAAACTTCTCTCCTTCTTGGGTGTATCCATCTTCCTGGTTTTCCTTCTAAGTTCATAAGCAATAAGATTCCCAATCAGTTCATCGAGCTTGAGTGTGGCCATATTCTTAGACTCCTGAATGCTAGTGATTTTTCTTTCCCAAGCAACTGGAATAACTCTTGTTAAGATCTTCTCAACCTTGTCTTCTTCAAGAATAACCCTTCCAAACGACTTAAAGTTCATTTGTCAGCGTAGTGAACCTAGTGTACATCTCTTGAATAGTTTCTCCATCTTTCATAGTGAAATTCTCATATTGAGAATATAGCAATGTTCCTCTAGATCTAATCACTTGAGGTGTTCCTTCATGAGCCACTTGCAAAGTGTCCCATATCCCTTTTGCAGTAGTACAACTTTGGATCCTGCTGTATTTATCTGGACCCAGTCCACACATAAGCCATTTCTTCACCTTAGTATTTTTCTCCAACTTTTTCAAATCTTCAACGGTGCAGTCAGCCTTTGTCTTTGGCACTTCCACTTCTTCATCATTTTTCATTGTAATTGCCAAAGGACCATCAGTGACTATGTCCCAAAGTTCATAGTCTTCTCCTATGATGTGATCCTTCATCCTATTATTCCACCATGAGTAATATAGTCCATTGAACAGTGGAGGCCTAGAAGTGGATTGCCCTTCCCAGTTTCTAGGTGGTGCACTCATGTTGATCTTTTCCTAAGGTATTAGCCTCTTTCAGGATAACCCACTCTGATAACAATTGATGTTCCAAACGTCAATACCACACAAGAAAGGGGTAATTTGTGTGGTACCCAAATTTTGATCTTGAAGAACCTAGTTCTTCTAGGTGTTCTAACTACTAATGTTTACGGAATTAAAATACAGAAATAAAGAACACATAGATTTTTATGTGGAAAATACCTGGCTTAAAAGGTGAAAAAACTTATGACCTACTACTCAGTAGGATTTTCCCAAACATCCACTAAACTCGATGAGCCAAAAATAGTATATACAAAACTCTTGTAGACCTAAGGATTAACTCTAGTCTTAGTGAGGCACACAACATCAACTGTTGCGACACTTTTGAGTTAACTCTAACTTGAATACTAAAAATACCTAATACAAATGCTTCTATAGAAGCTGGAAAGGTACAAGTTTAAATCACCTACTATAGTTGAACTAGAATAAGAATAAACCCAATGGAAGTGGTTCTTCTATCTTGTTCAAGTAGCTGCAGGCATGAACACTTCATCTCATATAAATTTCTTGCAAAATAGTCTTGCCTCTTACTCTCAATTTTTCTTCACTTCAGGGTATGTTCATACATGTAAAAGATAACAACTCAGTTATTTATTAGATTAGTAATTAGAGTTGGATTGTGACTCAATTTCTGATTCTCCATTAAGTTTGAGTCATAGATCAATCCAAACTCCAACCCTTATCCAGATGTGTTCTCTTCTCCTAAAGAGACATCTTATCCTTATCTCATATGCAATCTTTTCGATCAGTTCAAAAAATATTGTTGCTTGATCCCCGAGGACCTATCTTCTTCACGTGCATCTCATGTGCATGGGCCATAACAACTGTGTCTCCTTAGATGGACATGGTCCTTCACTGAGTTCACTTATCATTCTTCAAAACATAAACTGATCTTGGGACAACAAAGTCCAACAACAAAGTCCAAAGTGATCCTCTCCCACTTCCACTCAGGAATATGCATCTGCTGAAAGCCACCCGGTCTCTAATGCTCATATTTTACTTGCTGAACATTGAGACACCGAGCTACAAACCCCATAATATCTTTCTCATTCTTCTCCATAAATAGTGCTGCCTCAAATCCTGATACATCTTCGCGGCACCCGGTTGAATAGAATACTACAAGCTATGGGCCTCCTCCAGAATAAACTCTCTAAGCCCATCTATATTGGGCACACAGATCCGGCCCTGCATCCTCGACACACTATCATCGCCAATGGTCACATTCCTAGCATCATCATGCTAAATTCTGTCCTTAAGGACAAGCAAATGCGGATCATCATATTGGCACTCTCTGATGCTATCATATAAGGAAGACCGAGAAACCCCGCCATCCAACAACAGACCGGAATCCAAAATATCTAATCTCGCTAACCGATTGGCCAGAGCCTAAACATCAACTGCAAAAGGTCTCTCCCTAATTGGAATGTAGGCCAAACTCTCCATACTCATTATCTTTTAGCTCAAAGCATCGGCCACCACATTGGCATTTCCCGGATTATACAGAATAGTAATATCATAATCCTTAAGCAACTCTAGCCATCTTGCTCCCTCAAATTAAGATCCTTCTGCTTGAACAAACGCTGAATACTGCGATGATCCGTAAATACCTCACAATATACACCATAGAAGTAGTGCCTCCAAATCTTCAATGCATGAACAATAGCAGCCAACTCCAAATCATGAACAACGTAGTTCTTCTTATGGGGCTCAAACTGACGAGAGGAATAAGCAATAACTCTACCCGTCTGCATCAATACACAGCCAATACGAACTCGTGAAGCATCACAATATACGGTATATGATTCTAAAAATGATAGCAAAACCAACACTGGAGAAATGGTCAAAGCTTTCTTAAGCTACTGAAAGCTCTCCTCACACTCGTCCGACCATACGAATTGAGCACCCTTCTAAGTCAACTTGGCCAACGGAGATGTAATGGATGAAAATCCTTGAATAATTCGGTGATAATATCCTACCGACCAAGAAAAATATGAATCTCTATGGCTCAGAGACGGTCTAGGTCAACTCTAAACCGCCTCTATCTTCTTTGGATCAACTTGAATACCCTCGCTGGACACCTTGTGTCCCAAGAAAGCCACTAACTCGATCCAAAACTCACACTTGGAGAACTTTGCGTAAAGCCTCTCCTCTCTCAATCTCTGCAATACAACTCATAAATTCTCCGCGTGCTCCACCTTACTATGCGATTACACCAGTATATTATCAATGAACACAATAACAAACAAATCCAGATAAAGTCGAAATACGATGTTCATCAAATGCATGAATGTCGCTGGGTCATTGGTCAGCCTGAAAGACATGACAAGAAACTCATAGTGACAATATCTAGTCCTTAAAGCAGTCTTTGGAATTCCTGAATCCCTAATCTTCAACTGGTGAAAACCCGAACTGAGATCAATCTTGGAGAACACCCTCACTCCTTGAAGCTGGTCGAATAAACATCAATACGAGGGAAGGGACACTTGTGCTTAATTTTTACCTTGTTCAGTTGCCTATAGTCAATGCACATTCTCATTGTGTCATCCTTCTTCTTTGCAAACAGGACCTGCGCACCATACGGTGACATACTAGGCCGAATGAATCCTATATATAGGAGTTCTTGAAGTTGCTCCTTCAATTGTTTCAACTTTGTTGGTGCCATGTGATATAGCGGAATACAAATAGGCTGAATGCCTAGCACCAATTCAATACCAAAATCAATATCCCTATCTGGTGGCATGCCCGGCAAATTTGTAGGAAATACATCGGAAAAAGACCTCACAATTTGAACAGAATCGATACTAGGAGTCTCAGCTCCAACATGCCACACAAAAGCGAGATATGAAAGACAACCCTTCCCAACCATATGCTAGGCCTTCAAGAAAGATATCACTCTACTTAGAACATAGTCAGTCACACCACACCACTCGATCCACGGTACACCCGGCACAGACAAAGTGATTGTCTTAGCATTACAGTCTAGAATAGCATGACATGGAAATAACCAGTCCATACCAAAAATAACATCAAAGTCCACTATGCTCTATACAATAGATCAACTCGGGTCTCCAAACACCCAATAGTCACAACATGACTGGTACACACGGTCCACAACTACAATATCACCCATCGGGGTAGACACATGAACATGTAAAGCAAGAGACTCCCGGGGCATACCCAAACAACGAGAAAAATATGAAGACACATATGAATAGGTGGAACCGGGATCAAATAATACATAACCATCTCTGTGGCAGACTGAAACATTACTTGTAATGACGGCATCTGAAGCAATGGCATCTGTCTTGCCTGAAATAACATAGAAACGGGCCTGACCACTGCCTGATCGACCTCCACTGTTGGGGTGACCCCTAGCTACCTGACCTCGACCTCAAGCTGATTGGATGGATGGTGAAGTAACTGAAGAAGAAGTCGAGGGCTGACCCCACTACTGAATCTGACCATCACAAAGTTTAGGACACTGCTTCCTCATATGGCCAAACTCTCCAGACTCATAACAACTACCCGGTGCTGGAGATAGGGACTGAAGGGAACCCCTGGCACTAGAATCACCAGTAGAAGGACCTTCCACGGAGGAACCCTGGACTGATGGGGCACGAGATGAACTCTGAGCTGGGAGGGCGCTAATTGAAGACAGACCCTGGTGAAACCCATTGTGACAACGGCCTGAAGATGCTCCACTATACTCTGGACGGGCTGACTGAGCAGGCCCGAAAGAACGACCTCTACCACGCTAGAACTAGACCCTAGATGAAGCACTACTGAAACACCTTGATCCTCGAGGCCTCTTGGCCTCCGTCTCCTCTCGCTCTCTATTGAGGACCTTCTCGATCTCACGAGAGATATCAACCACCTCCTCGAATGTAGCACCCAAACACACTCTCTCTCTAGTCATTAGAAAACGGAGATTGTAGCGAAGGCCATCCACGGATCTCCTGATGCTCTCATGATCTATTGGCATCATCCAAATAGTATGACGGGCCAACTGCGAAATCCTCATCTCATATTGGGACGCAGTCATATCCCCCTGAGTCAACAACTCGAACTGTCTACGCAGCTCCTCTCCGTGGGACTACGATACATACTTTTCCAAGAAGAAAGCGGGGAATTGCTGCCAAGAAAGGGTGCTGAACCGATAGGCCTACGCCTCTTAAATTCCTCCCACCAAGTAAAAGCATCCCCCGAGAACTAAAACATGGTAAATGCCACACCACTCGACTAAAGAATCCCTAGTGTACGAAGCATATGCTGATACTTCTCAAGAAAACCTAGGCATCCTCGCCCTTCAGCACCACTGAATGTCAGAGGATGGAGCCTACCAAGCCTCTCGAGAGGATGATGCTCATCGGCTAGCACAGCTAGAACTACAAAGTCTTGAACGGGTGCAACCGGCTGAGCTGGAGGTAATCATGGCATCTATAATCCCTCCACTACCTGCTCAGGCGTGCGAGCAGTGGGGATCTGATTGCCTCCCTGGCCTATGAAGTAGGTGCTGTAGTAGTGGCTGAAACTTCCTGAGCCAGGCTAGTGAAAAGGGATAAAACCTCTACAAGGCCTCCGGAAGATCCGAGATTATGATGGGCACAGATGGTGCCTGAACTGGTGCTACTTGAGCCTGATCTGGAGCTGGGGCAGCTGGTGGATGAACAGGTGATTCCCTCGCTACTCTACCTCTGCCACGTTATGACTGCATCCACGGCCTCTTGTGGCCTCAGTGCGTGTCACTAGTGGTCATCCACCTCGTCCAGTACCTCGCGTCCTCACCATCTGTGGGAGGGTAGAATAATAGAAGTTTAGTTCTCGGATCAGCAAAGTCGCACGACAAGATTTTAGGAATATAAAGGCTTTTCTAAAAGTTTTGCAGCCTCCTAAAGATAAATACAGACGTCTTTATACTGATCTGCTAGAGTCTACTAAACCGACTCATGACTTGCGAGACCAAGTAACCTAGGCTCTCATACCAACTTGTCACGACCCCAACCCCGGTCGTGATGGCACCAAACACACTCCTAAGAAAGTCTGACAAAATTAACAACCTTAACCCATTTCTATACATTTCATGATTAATTAACACAGATAATTTACCAAGTCATAATACTAGAAGTCTAAAATAAGAGTTAAACAGGAGGAATTTCAAGTAATAATCCTACTACATAGCCCATATAGATCCGGTGTAAATTGTCTGAGCCTCTAATATACGAGTGTCAACGTATTGCATATCATTCTAGAGAAATACAGAAGAAACAATAAGATAGAAGGGAGAGACCAGGGTTACGGACGCCATGCAACTGCCTTGATGCTCCCAGATGCACCTGGATCTGCACGCAAGGTGTAGGGAGTAATGTGAGTACTCCGACCCAGTGAGTAATAAACATAAATAAAGGCTAAGAATAACAAACCATGGAGAAACACAGCGTAATCTATAATGCGACAGTATAAAATAAGTGCAATGGAATCAATTAAACAAAGAAATCGAAATATAGAAATGCTACAGCAAATAAGAAATTAAGTGACAGATATAGAAAGAAAATCAACACATAGTATGGTACCCTCTAGTACCCGCTGCGCTTTGAAGCCCGATTTATTTATTTATCACCGACGGCGCTCACTAGGGGTGTGCAGACTCCGAGAGAGGCCCTATATAGCGCAAGCACAATATCAAGCCATCTCATGGTGTCAACTAGGTACTCGGCCTAATATCAATATCAATATAATACTGCTGTGACGCGCAACCCAATTCCATACTCAGTCTAGAAATCACATAAGCCCCTCGGGCAATAATAAAAAAGCAATTCTTAGCCCAAATAGTCATCCAATATATCTTTTAGTTTAGAAAATTGAGTAAACATGGCTAAGTTGTAAAATAGTAGAAAACAGTGCGACTGAGTTCAAGTACTAAATCCACACAATGAGGGTATAGTGATAAAAACTCCCCAGAGGGTTCAAATAGTTGGCACGAAGCTCAAATATGAAAATTAGTCCAAATAACGATGATAGCAAACACACTCCAATCAAAAACACGGTAAAAACATCACTCAAGACGAACCAAGTCCCAATCCCTAATAGTAAATGACCGCGTGCTCATCATCAAGCATGTGTCTTACCTCAATATGGCACTACGATGTGCAAATCCGGCGTTTCATACCCTCATGACAATATTTACATTAATTACTTGCCTCAAACCGGCCAAAGCTCTAGATGGCTATGTCCTTGCCTCTCAAATCGGCCTCCTCGCTCGCGGAATCTGACCAAAACCATATCGAATACGTCACAATATGCTAAGGGAACAAAACCCAATCAAAAACAATCAAGAATATCAAAAAACCAGAAATTAGAAAAACCCGAGCCCCGAGACACTCCTCGAAATTCAAAATTTTAAAAATCAATGGGTTCCTTATCTCTCACGGGTCTATACATGTCAAAAACTCTCAAATCCAACCTTAAATGACCCTTCAAATCCCAATTTAAAAATTCAAAGTCCCATGCCCTAGTTCTTCCATTTTTAGCTAAATTTTTACGAATTTCTAGGTTAATTTCACATTAAAATCACATTTTTGGTTCATAAATTTACTCCCAATCAATCTTCTTCAAAACCCTCTTTAATTTCTCTCTAAGAACTCTCAAAATGATCAACAATGGCGGAAAAATGACTTAGTATCATGGAT